>CM063440.1:15172500-16422500 GCA_032191425.1 Lymantria dispar
TGTATAACCTAACATAATCTAGCATTCAAAATGAATCAATGAGTTTTGTTTTTTAATAGTAGTAAAATGGCATATTTGTATGGCGACGGAGTAATAATATAATTCACCAACAATTTCTTGACTGTGGGGTGTCATAAAATTCGATTAAGGGCTATAATATGTAAATAACGTCTATGCAAAAGAAGAGAGTCACGAAAATCTTATACCAACCAGTCTGATCAGCATGGTATAGTAGATGAGTTTTCCTCCTATTTCGGAGGAGGCTCAAGCCCAGCTGTGAGACGTATATGAACTGTGAAGATGATGAAGTGTTATCAAATCAAGAGAGGTGATTACGACTTACCATAATACGAATTGCTTACTCTAGTGACCATAGGCAAAGAAAAATTTAATTTATAACAATGTACTGAGAATAACATTTTCATTACAAATATAGTAGTGTTGACTTACTTCCTCCGTGTCGTGACGGAGTAATCATACAAGTCAATATCTCCTCTTTTGCCCATGGGTGTCCTAAAAGACGACTGCGGGATATAATTTGCAGATAATATATATGCAAGAGAAGGAAAACTCGACATAAAACCCTATGCCAACACGTCTGATCAGCGCGGTATAGTAAGCCAATTTCTGTCGCATTGTGGAGTAGGTCCAGGCCCAACAGTGGAACTTACGTGGGCTGAAATGATGATGATGACTTACCAAGCAAATCAAAACAAATTGCGTCGGCGAAAGTAACCACAACAGCTTGCCCAATCCAACTGGCGATCATCAATAAGAAGAATATCCAGAATTGTCTACTACCGCTACCGGTGTTCCCTCCATTACCCGTAGCAGCTTTTATTACATCATTTACCTGAAATTACATAAACATCTTTAATTACAAATTTTTATCCAGATTCTGTTGAAGTGAAACTTCTTTAGAATAGTTGTTTCAAATTCAATGAAACGAAAAAGCGAGTCCATTGAGATAGAGACACGTAAATGTATAGGATTCAACCAGCGAGAGAATGAGATAGAACACATTCGCATAGCGTTCCCACTATCGTCTCATCATTCATCATTTCAGCTCATATACGGACTGTTGGGCTCGAGCCTCCTCCACAATAGGAGGGAAACTAACCTTACTATTCCACACTAGTCAGACAGGTTGGTATAGGATTTTATTTCGAGTTTTCCTTCTCCGTATTTTGTAAAATGGTCAACCAACTTAATGAAAAAGCAACAGTGGGACGTGTCTTATGAAATTGTACCAAAATCTCCCAAAGTATTAAGCAAAATAATTTGCCTCAAATTTATCTGAAAGAAAGAACGCCATCATTAGGCTCGATTGCCATCAAAGCGGAGAGGAGACTAGAGGAGATGTGTTTCGAAAAACCAATCAAATTTCTTTATTTCTACATCTCTCCGCTTAGTTTAGCAAGTCATTCTGTTTATTTAAAACATAAAAGATCTTTAATATTGATATAGTCACTATAAGAAGTTGTTAGGTTAGCTATTTACGTAATAACTTAAGAAGAAAGGTGCCTTAAGCAGGGACTGAATGACTTAACCGACTTGGTATAACATGGATCTCACAAATTTTTATGGTAGAAGCAATCAGTTGCGAGGCTTGGCTTTTTTTTACAAGTCTTGTTTTTGATGGTATTTTGATTTACGATAAAGGATACAGATACGCACAATATTTGTGTGAATATTTTCATCTCCTTGATAAATGCATTTTACATTTTTTTTTTACTATGGACAACAACACGTGGGACCAAAGAAGTTTCACTTCTGACATGCGTACTTTGTACGCACGCTATTTTTTAGTTATAAAGATTTTTTTATTATTAGAACTAGTGGTCTCTAAATATAGGCCTCATAACTAAAGTCAAATATTGTTCAACGTGTTATGGGGAGCCATGCTCGGGATTTCTTCGCGAAACAGAATCCAAGACAGGCAAACGGGTGTAATCGACATAGTATAAAGAATTAGCACGTTGAAGTGGCAACAGGTTGGCCACATGGTTCGACGAACCAACAACCGCTAGGGAAGAATGATTCTCGAGTGGTGACTGTCATAGTCTAGGACGCTTCCCACTAGGTGGACCGACGATCGGATGAAAGTTGCTGGGCGTCATTGGAGGCAGCAGACGACAGTATTTTGTAACGAAACATGAGAGAAGCCTACATCCACAGCGGACGGCGAAGAGTAACCCCCCTCTACTAGGTATACTACTTCTTCCTAAGCGTAGGCTCGGGCTTTTTGCTGTGGGGAATTTCACCTACCACATCATGCTGGTCTGACGTGTTGGCATAGCATTTTCTTTCCAGTGTTCTTCCTCTTCTTATTTCTTGTGGGCGAAGCCCACAATTGCAGGAAATAGATTTACTAAACCACGATGGTAGGAGAAATGATAAGAGTTTTGAATCGACTTTGGTTCTCATGCTCTAAATCTTTGTATATCATATCTGTTAATCTTCTTTTAAGACATCCTTGGGTAAGAGAGGGCGTGATAAATTGTATTATCAACCCATCATTCCATTGAGAACTTGATATGTTTCATCTGAGCTCATAAATGTCTCACTGCTGGGCTCGAGCTTCCTGTCCAATAGGAGGGGAATTGACCTTACTATACTGCTGGTCAGACAAGTTGGTATAGGGTTTCGTTTCGAGTTTTCATTTTTTTGCATAGATGTTATATGCGTATTATATTCCTTAGTCATCTTTTACGACATCCACGGGCAGGAAAGGAGGTGGTAAATAATATTCTTATTCCGTCGCAACACAAGGAATGTTACTTACATTATCATTATCACAACGGATATCACAGGTTGACTGGAATAGATCTGTTCTAAGTTTATAGGTTTCTTCCGACGCACAGTAAGGGTAGTGTCGAGTAACTAAAAAAAAGCAAATATAAAAATAAGCTTAAACATAAAATTATGTATCATCATCATCGCAGCCCACATACGTCCCATGTTGCGCTCGGGCCTCCTCCACAATGGGAGGGAATTTGACCTACTATACCATGCTGGTCAGACATGTTGGTATAGGGTTTTGTATCGAGTTTTCCTTCTCTTGCACAGATGTTATGTGCATTTTATATCCCATAGTCGTCTTGTACGACATCCACGGGCAAGATAGGGAGTGGTGAATAGTATTCTTACTCCGTCACCACACGGAGATTATCTATATACCTATAATAAACGTCCCCAAATGCGTCTATCGTCGAAAGTTATGGGTACGATTGCCACGCAAGACAATACTTTGTTCGATTACCAAACCGCTGTTCTGAGTTTGGATGTAATTCTGTTAATTGTATGTTTATAAAATGGCTCGCAATACAAGGATTATTTCCTTAATGCAGGGTGTTTGTCTTTAAATAAAAAAAAAGAATATGATTTTCGTTTTCTTTTGGGTGGGTTACGATCGGCGCGCTCCTCGCTCCACTCCGTCCAGGGCGACAGAGGGGCGTAAGCACGCACAGACGCAACCCACCCGTAGAGCAGGTCGCCTTCGTCGTTGGGTCGACCACCAGTGCAGAGTTCCTTGACTTCAGTGGTCGACCCGACGGAATACCTCGAGGGTGTACCCTCTCCCTTCGACGTCCTCTCTGGGACCCGATCGCCGTCGCGAGGCTAACCTCTCCGCGGGTGTCCGGACTAAATGCCCGGTCCGGTTAACCGCAGCCTCTGCTAGGGCGGCATCAGGCGCATCTCGCGCCTGCGCCGCCCCAGTCGCCGGCGGGAAGAATATGACTGTCTAACCTTTACTTCAGGTTGAAGTAAAACTTTTTTACCTATCATTAATATTATTTTAACATTAATTTACGTTTGATTTAAATTAATATATAAATAAAGCTTATAGTAGTTAGGCTAATATTGTGAAGGAACTATGACATTATTTTAATGTACGTCACTTCCGTCCGAAACAGCTCCGAGTTATTCTAAATAAGTTTTAATTCAAAAATATTTATAGAGCGCTTTCTAGCCTAACTTTAATATTGTGTTATTGTAAATATACATAAATATCTGGTTGACCGAGCTTTACTCGGTATTATTTTTCTTTTCATAAACTGTATTTTTGACGAACTTATTTAGTTATTATATATATTAATAAAAAAATAAAAATTATGGAATAATGAAAAAAATATCAAAAACTAGAAAAAGAGAATAATAATAACACCGAGATTCGATCTCATGCTGTTTGAATGCGACTGGATAACATCCCAACTGAGCTATTGTCACTCATGACAGCGCCGGCGAAATTTGAATTCCTATTCAGAGAATGTCAATAACATTTTATGTCATTGTATTGATTAGCTAAAAACACCGACAAAACAACATTTTCCATAAATAAAACCTAGCTGGATCGATTTTTTGGCTCCGAAACCTCTAGTATGTCAAATTTCATCAAAATCGTTGGCGCCGTTTCCGAGATCCTGAATATACATATATGTATACAAAATTCACCAGGCCGATCCCCAAACTTGCTCGTGGGTGTCTTGAAAAATGACTGTGGGATATAGTATGTATAAAACATTTGTGCAAGAGAAGGAAAACTCACATTGAACCATATAAAAATCTATCTGACCAGCGTAGCATAGTAGGTCAATTTTCCTCCTATCGTGGCCGAGGCTCGAACCCAATAGCGAAATGTGTAAGAGATGAAGATCCAATATACATACTATTCTATTTTCTTTTCGACATCAGAAAAGAAGATTATATACCTATACATCTTAGGCCCGTGACCATGAACGCTTTAAAGTGTTCGAAATAGCATAGAATAGAAGAAGTTCGAACGCGATAAAAGCCGTAGAAATAATTTAATTTACAGCCTAGGAATATACAAAAATATAAGACTAAAATACTCACCACCGCAATCACCATCAGGTATTTCTATATAATCTAAATGCATATATACGCAATTGTGTTCCACTAAAGTCTTCGAGGGCGTGATTACGCCAGTAAAAGATAAATGCGTAGGGAATACATCACCCGCCTTTGTTTTTGGTTGACAATAGTTTGAATTATCTGCTTTCCACCAATCGCATATTTCCATTAATCGCCACGGTGTATTAACATCGAGATCACAAGAAGTCTGTGGAATAATAATAACACACCATAATCATTATCTCAACTTAGTAAGAATACAATTCACCACTCCCTATCGTGCCCGTGGGTGTCATAATAGACGACTAAGGTGATATGATATGCATAAAACATGGACAAGAGAAGAGAAACTCGAAATAAAACCAAATACAAACCTCTCTGATCAGCGTGGTATTACTTAATCTATTGGTAATTTTTCTCCTGTAGTAGAGGATACGCGTGCCCAGCATCGATGATGATGGTAACTATGCAGTCATAAGTTAATAATTCAATGAAGCCTTAGAATAATAACGTATAGAAGGATAGTGCCAATACTTCGAACTTTCAAAATTTGAATCTAAAAATACTAATGGCGCGCAGACGATTACAAACGTACACACGCAAACCACTATACAAATTATGAAGTCAAATTTTGTTTTTATATACATAAATCGTCGAAATACTTTTAAAAGTAATGTTAAAAACCTTTTTAAGTTTTTCAAATGTGTTGTGACACCATTTGAATGCACAAACCGTCATAATTATCAACTCATTTTTAAAGAGTTGCGTACGTACGTGCAGTACAATGACTTGTACATTACGGAACGGTTCCGGCGTAAGCTCCATTAGGCTCCAATTGAAATGCCTCACTTTTTGTGCGTGAACTAGTGTTGCCCAAAAAAGTCTTGGTCTTGCGGTCTTGGTCTTGGTCTTGCGAGAAATGCGAGACCGAGACCAAGACCAAGACCGCTTAATTTTTGCAAGACCAAGACCAAGACTGGCCCTGCAAGACTTGAGCAAGACCAAGACTGGGCCTGCAAGAGTCTCGCGGTCTTGCATTTAATTCAAATCACCATTTCAGCTTATATACGGTTGAGCTCGTGTCTTCTACATAACAGGAGGAGAATCGGCCGTGGCCGGAGGGGAATCGCCACGGTGATCGGCCGTGTTGTTACAGGTCATACATGTCAAGTTTTCCTTCTCTTGCACCGATGTTATATATTATGCCCTTAGTCGTGGGTTCGCAGTCACGGGTAAAATAGGGGGTGATGAATTATATTCTTACTCTGTCACTACACGGCAAGTCAAATCAGTCTTGAGATATCCATCTATTGGCCAATCGATTCCCAATGTTGGTGTTGGCTTTTCAGAATTACTCTTCGGAAAGGCTTAAGGACAAAAATACCGTAATCACGAGAGTGCTCTTGCCCATTATACATATTTATATATCCGTTTATTCATTAGCCCAACGACGTTCACTGTTGGACATAGAAATATGCCTACAATTAATCTATATAAATGTCCATGTAGGGACAGAGTACGATCACCATCAGGCAGTACATGAAGCGTTGCTCCCAGCGCTATTTTGCCTCTGCCACGACTCACCCCAATCCACTAGTGGTTGGGGCGGTAAACTACGTCCCCTCAAAAATATCCGCGGTCCGACGTCCTCGTCATCTTCTTGAAGAAGAAGATGACGCTATTATGATCGCCCAAGAAAGGACCTACACAGCTCGCGTAGCGATAACAGATAAAACTCCGCGGTATCGGCCTCGCCGTCGAGGTCGAAAACCGCGCCGCGTAAAAGTCATTAACCTAAACTTGGCCACGCCCACTTTGCTCTCAGCGACGCCCCGAGCCGAGGTCCGTTCCCCACAGGGGGGAGCCCTCGGGCGATGTTCGCTTAACTTACTTACCGGGTTGAGAGCCATCAGCGCTCACCCATTGACCGCGTTAAGCTGTCAAGGTCATCTGCGACCAACAGCTACACACACACAAAAAAAAAAGACAGAGTACGAATATAATTCACCACTCTCTTACCCGTGGATGTCATATCAAATCGGATCGGGCAATGGTGTTAGGAATCTATGAAAAAGTATTGAAATAAAAATATCGATTCGTTAATGAATTGAGAGACATGTAAGTTCTCAATTTTGACATCGTTTTTTCGTGTAAATTGATTAAAATGTATAAAGGAATGATACTTAATCTACAACATATTCGTATTTTGTTAAATGTTCATTAGAATTTGAATAAATCAATGATTACGTTTGCATAAGCAAGACAAACTTCGCTTTAACATAAATCAGCTGATCGGCCGATGACCGATGATGAGTCGCCTTTGTACCTACGTAACCATTGAAAGGTTCGCGCAAATCTAATACCTATTTATACTGTCGAAATATTACATGCTTACATATATCCTGTCTGTACATACCTACATAATGCATAAAATTTAAGGCATAAACTCTTAGACACACATTTTTGTAATCACTATAACTTTTACGTTATATTGTTTTTGTGTAATATACATTCTAATTATGATCTATGACTGTTGAACTACAACATACATGAACAGTTGTCCCATAACCTGATACACCCTGTGTATATATGTGCAAGAGAAGTGAAACTAGAAAGAAAACCCTGTACCAACATGTCTGACCAGCGTGGTATAGTAGCTCAATTTTCCTCTTACTGGAAGGAAGCTTAAGCCCAGCAGTGGCACTTTTATGAGCTGTGACGATGACGACGAATATCATACATTTTACAAGTATTAAAACCATAAAATTTTAAATCAGTTTTATATGTTCTTGAATAAATAGTATATTAAGAGCTACATGGATCCAGCGGCCAAAGTATTTATATAGGCAATAGAGCAACAGGTTTTTTCAAGTATCCAGAGTATCAGTAACTAAACTGGAAATACAATAGATACATACCACTTAACTTGAAGGGGAATATAAAAAATCGCATTAATTGTAAAATATCGCATTGATTATAAAATGACATAAAATTTATTGTATCAACTGCCTCGTGTGGTGACGTCTTAAGAAAATAGGGTCGATAGTCCTGTCATAAGAGTAGTAACGCTGTCTAATGGAACACCAGGGGAATAGAAGAGTAATTTTCTCCAGTGGTAAGTATTGTATTCAATAGTGAACTATAGGCTAGCAGATGGATAGATAGGATAGGATATTTGATTAATTTAGTTGGATTTTTCATTGCCATGATAAATTACTGTTACGTTATTCTAACTGCAAAACTTTGCGAGACTCTTGCTGCAATACCAATACTCGGGTGCGCAAGACCAAGACCAAGACTCGGGTGCGCAAGACCAAGACCAAGACGAGACCAGGTATGATGTTGCAAGACCAAGACCAAGACCGGTCCAAGTCTCGTCTTGGTCTTGCATTTGGGCAACACTAGCGTGAACTTACCTTCTATACGTTATTATTCTAAGAATGAAGCATATTAAACTGTTAATTGGAAACTGACTTAAAATTATAAATAACTAGCAGCGCACCGCGATTTTAGCCGCATAGTTCCCCTGCCCGTGGCAATTTCGAGATAAATTATACCATATGTGTTATTCTCATATGTAAGCTGAAGCTTCATCAAAATCTATAAGCAGTTTTTGGGTGAAAGAGCAACAAACATCCTCACATACTCATAAATTTTCGCGTTTATAATATTAGTAGGATAGGATAGTAGTAATAATATCTTTAACTTTTACTATGCGATTATTTTTACCGATATAATAAAGAAGGTTTAGGTATTCGACCTGTAATGATGTATGTATAATTGTACGTCAGCGATATTCTCAAAAACTACTGATCTGAATGAGATGACGTTTTCATTTTAAATGTTTATCTTTCAAGAAAAATTAAATATTTACGTCTAATGAGTCTAATGACTGACCCACTATTCGGCCAGCTACACAAACTAGCGGATGTTATAACTACCGAATTTCCGTGCCGACTGTCATTTCTATATAATTAATAATTGTTTGTACGATCAGTAGATTTTTGTGTCAAGCTTAAGTGTGATTTGTGTCTATTAATTGCATGTTTGTAATGTCAGCGTGACCCAAAGCCGAAAGTTTTCTTAAAAAAAATATACACACGTTGATGTCATATGTAAAAAAGAATATTTTTATTTACGTCACAAAACCTTACTGCTTATTAGTGTCCGACCGATGCTTCGGCTTCGGCCATCTTCGGCCAAATCTTCGGCTTCAGCCAAATAATAGCCGAAGCTTTGGCCGAAGCCGAAGGTTTGCAAGTTGTCAAAATTTTAATTACAATACAAACTTAAATTATTGTTTTATGTATACTTTCATCTAAAAATATGATTGTTTTTTTTTCATATAAGAGAATCTTTAGCATTAGCTGATTAAAGTGCATTTATAACTTTAAGTTAAGTCTAGTCTCTTCTATTACCTAAGGATTTTTCCAAATAGTGAACAATTTAAATTATAATTTTTATTATAATTTTCTCAAATATATTATTGATAAACGTACTGTTTCGCCATTAAATTAAGTATAAAGAGCTATTTTTAGTTACTTCAGACTAGTCGAAAAAAAAAGTGAGTTTATTTTTTAGTTAAGTTTCTCAAATTGTTCTGTCATTCTCGGGAGCGACATTCCAGAGTCGTGGACCAGGAGTGTGTTGGTGCTGTTTTTCAAGAAGGGCGATAAAACGCTCTTAAGGAATTACCATCTCATTCTTGAACCACGTCTATAGATTGTTCTCCCCACTAGGTGGACTGACGACATTCTCAAAGTCGCAGGGAATCGTTGGATGCAAGTGGCGCAGGACCGTTGCAAGTGGCATTCTCGTGGGGGAGGCCTATGTCCAGCAGTGGACGTCTGTAGGCTGATGGAAGGATGGATTTGAAAGTTTTATTTTAGACAATAATTTATTACCTACCTATATATGTTGGTCACACGGCTCGTTATTGGGCTAAATCTCCAAACCTCTCAGAATATGTAGTATATTCTAAGATTAAAATAACTATCGCATTTCTCAAGGTCACCTTCGGCTTCGGCCGAAGGTTTTGGTGAATATCGATTAATCGGCTTCGGCCAGAATTGCACCTTCGGTCGGACACTACTGCTCATAGACACAATATCAGAAATGACCATAATATTCTTATTCACACTACGTACTCTGACCCACTAGAAGAACAAACGGAACTTCACTTTTCACACGTAGTCATTTGTTTAAACAAAATGTTAAATTTTTACAATATGAACTTACCTCACAATCAGTCGGCTGTGCATCCTTTGTTAGTTCTAAAAGTTGTTCAGAGCTGTTAGTACACAATTTGTAATGTATGTTTTTATCAAGGCAAGTCATATTAAGTGTTTGCTCGCCTATAGCAGCTGCAAGTTTAGTGTTGTTACACTTTAGAGCACACGGTTCGTTCACATCCACATATCCAGCTCCGAGACTACACGTCGGGCTATATTTGAAACCTGGAGCAAAATAAAAACCATAGTTGCTACAGAGGAAATATATAATAATTTTTAATAGGGCAACAATCTCTATCCCACATAATATATTTAACTAAAAAAAACCTGTAAATTTATTTCAAAATACAATTATTCATAATTGTCTTATCTAAGAATAAATGGGTTTCGCAAAATAAAAAGCAGACAAAATAAATACTATAGTTGCTACATAGAAAATGTATAATTATTCATTATCCCACATATTTTAGATAAAAAACAAAACCTGTGAATTTATTTCAAAATTTATATTATTCATATCATCTATATAAGGATAAATGGATTTTGTTCATTTATATTTTAAAAGTATAGTATTAAATTAATAAGCTACTTTGTTTTGACAACGATTTACTCAGGCTACGCTTTTAACAATCACCTAACCAGACGAGACACAAAGACATTAAAATTATCGACTCAGCTAAAAAATATTTTTCAATGAAAGGATGCGATTTATAACGCTCGACCTCCGTTCTGTTACTAGGTACTTAGAACATTGAAGCCCCGTGTTCTCAAACAATCTAATCTAATGAAGTCACCCGACTAAAATCTCACGATCCATCCATCCATCCATCCATCAGCCTACAGACGTCCACTGCATAGACCTCCCCACGAGAATGCCACTCGGGACGGTCTTGTGCCACTTGCATCCAACGGTTCCCTGCGACTTTGAGAATGTCGTCAGTCCACCTAGTCTCACGATAATTAACCTTAAATGAATGAAAGAACTCTCTTATAAATAAAAAAAATTATATTTATTTAAATTTGCTTAAATAGCACAGCTTTTTTGTTTACTATTATTAGCCATTACAATTTAGCGTTTAATATAAAGTTTAGTATTTTGGTTAATCTAAATTTTATTTTTATTAAGAACTAACGCAAAGATATATAAGTAACCTAAAAGTAGAATTATAGAGTTGGCCACGAATGTAAAACACCAGAGATCGCCTGAAAATACAAATAGCGGTCTTATTGAGCTTATGCCACCCTTTCAGCCAAACAGCCAACCCAAACAGCTGCAAATTACGCTCAGATCATAGCACACCAGCAAAAAAGTGCAACGTAAGAGTTACGAAAAGAACAAGAGCATAAAAATAAAAAATAAGGTAAGTTATCATAAATTTTACTAGCCATTTTCAAGGAATTTTTCGTATGACTATTAGCCGTAGATAGCTGTGACAATTTTACCCGGATTGTTAAGGGAGCGCTGAGGGCTCTCAACCCAAATAGCTAGTACATATTAAAGAAAAATTAATGATACAATGTGCCCAAATTATATTTACAAAATCATATTCGCTCTTAAGATAAATAAATGAAATGGAAATTTCGATGATAGGTTGCACGGATACTCGTTTGATAATAGATAATCAGTCATAAATCGATTACAATGTTACTATCTATCATTTGGTTTTAAAAATTTCAAAAGAATTCTTGCGCAAGATTTATATCGTAAGAAATTAAATCGAGGCCAAAAATAATCAGAAGTTTATCTCTACTGTACAGAAAATAGTCGGCCATAACTTAAAGCGATTTTATTCTTAACAATCTATCTATACTAATATTACAAAGAGAAAATACGTATATTTATTTGTTTGTATTAAACAGGCTCCGAAACTACTGGACCGATTTCAAAAAATTCTTTCACCAATGGCAAGCTATAATATCAGGGAGTAACATAGATATTTTATCCCGGTATTCCCACGGGATTGGGAACTACACGGGTAAGGCGACTGAAACCGAAGCGATGCGAGGGCGAGTTGCTAATAGATTATAATGAAGAAAAAAAGAAAAAGCAAATAAAAATCATTAATAGGTTAGAAATTTTCCATGCGGTGACGGAGTAAAAATACAATTCACTAACACCCTTCTCGTCCATAGGTGTCCTAAAAGACGACTCAGGGATTGTAATATGCAGATAACATCTATGCAAGAGAAGGCAAACTCGATATACATCCCTATACCAATCTGTCTGATCAGTATGATAGAATAGAATAGCACTTATTGTCACATAACATCAATTACAATACATATTTTCATGTTTAATTTTTACAATAGGGGAATGTTGTGCTACATAGAAATTATGCAGGGCTGGTTTTCAGCAAACTCCTTTCCTCAAATATACGAGGGGTGATCCAAAAGTAATGATAATCAATAATAAACACAATGAATAAAATAAAAAAATATATTTATTTCTCAACATAGTCTCCTAGCAAGTCTATACATTTAGTCCATCTCTTTTCTAAACCTAAAATTCCCTTACAAAAAAAATCTTTATCTTGACTCTCAAAAAAGTCCTCAACCGCGGCCATCACGTCGCTATCATCATCAAATTTCTTGCCTCGGAGGTGTTCCTTGAGTCGTGGAAAGAGATAGAAGTCACTGGGGGCTAGATCTGGTGAATAGGGGGGGTGTTCCACCAACTCAAAGCCCGCTTCCTGAATGCCAGCCATGGCAATTGCAGCTTTGTGAACAGGTGCGTTGTCTTGATGGAACAACACTCCAGCCCGCAGTTTGCCTCGCCTTTTCTCCTTAATAGCCTCCCGCAATCTTCTTATTTGTTCTGCATAGTAGGAGCCTGTAATAGTGGCCCCCTTTTCCAAGTAGTCCACCATGATTATTCCTTCAGCGTCCCAAAAAACAGACGCCATAACCTTCCCTGCTGAGCTTGACACTTTGAATTTCTTCGGCGTCGGTTCATCGGATCGTTTCCATGTCATCGATTGTTGTTTTGTTTCAGGATCAAAATGGTGGATCCAGGTCTCGTCCATGGTCACAAAACGTGACAAAAAATTGTCCTTGTCTGCCTGGAACTTTTCGAGATTTGCTCTTGACATGTCGACTCGTTTCTTCTTTTGCTCGTCGTTTAACATTTTCGGTACCCAACGCGCGGAGACCTTTCTCATATGCAATTCGTTCGCAAGGATTCTTTGAATGCTGCCATATGAGATCCCTGTGACCTCAGCTACATGCCTGATAGTCACTCTTCGATCTTCCAATACAACTTCTTCAACTTTTTTCACATTTTCTTCAGTGAGGGACGTCGATGGGCGTCCTTCGCGGTGTTCGTCTTCCGTCGATGTTCTTCCCAGCTTAAACTCCTTAGCCCAGCGTGCAACTGTGGAATATGGAGGAGAAGAGTCCCCTAATGTTTCCACCAAGTCGCTGTGTATGTCTTTGGTAGACATTTTTTTCAAGCAGAGGTATTTAATGACAGCTCTGATTTCGTGTTTTTCCATTTTGATGTTCACTCCTTGACAGTCCGTATTCAAATGAATGTAGCTCCCGGGAATTGTGGCCTATTTATATGATTTTTTTTTCCTGATTTAGTGGGTAACTGAGCAAGTGACTGAAATTTTTTTGTATTTTTGTGTGCACTAGAAATAACTGATTATCATTACTTTTGGATCACCCCTCGTATAATAGAAAGAAAGAATAATAACGAAAAGAGAAAAATTAACAAAATAATCTATACCAATAAATAAAATTGGAGTGTCTGTTTGTAATGTCAAAATAATAGACCTTTTTCATGCTCACACGGTTATTTGCACTATACATATGCCGAAAATACACTTTATATTATTTTGTCTGTCTGTCTGTTTGTTCCGGGTAATCTTCAAAACGGCTGGACCGATTTCAAAAATTCTTTCACCAATGGAAAGCTTTAATATCAGGGAGTAACCTAGACTATATTTTATCCCGGTATTCCCACGGGAACGGGAACTACACAGGAAAAACTGAAATCGAAGCGAAGCGAGGGCGGGTTGCTAGTTAACAATAAGAATGATAATAATATAAATAACATTAATGAATTGAATTATGAAGGATGTGCTTTTATATGATGAGTTCGCTTTTTCATTTTTGTGTGTTAGCGTTGAGTGCTTGTTTGCATAATAGGTCAATTTTCCTCCCGTTGTGGAGGAGGCTCAAGCCCAGCAGCGAAACATATATGAGCAGTGATGATGATAATATTAGATATTGTACATATTTTTTATTCAAGCACATTATATTCCATAAACCACCATGGAATTTTGCATATACATAGGCACATTCAAGACCTGTCGGACTAACCATGGAAATTTAAATATCAATAACAAGTAGTGCACTCAATTGATAATGAGTGGTAGTACGGCAGGTTATTAGGCCGCCCTTCTGTTCATAAAAATTAGTTACCAAGGTTGACCCAACAGACGCTGTTCTGTTCAAATCTAAAAAAATAAAAGTAGTTGTTCTTTAAAACGATCGCAGCGACGCCTACCGGGACCAATTACTAATTTAATTCATTCTCAAATCCCAGTGGAAAGAGCTGTTTAGGAGGAGTCCAGTCACATACATACGGAGAAGAATTTTAATCGACAATTATCTATACCAATAAATAAAATTGAAGTGTCTGTAATGTCAAAATAATAGGCTTTTTTCATGCTCACACGGTTATTTGCACGACACCTATGCCTAAAATAGCAATTAAAAATTTTTGTCTGTCTGTTTGTTTGTTCCGGGTAATCTTCAAAACGGCTGGACCAATTTCAAAAATTCTTTCACCAATGGAAAGCTATAATATCAGGGCGTAAACTAGGCTATATTTTATCCCGGTATTCCTACGGGAACGGGAACTACGCGGGTAAAACGACTAGAACCTATAACCGAAGCGAGGCGAGGGCGGGTTGCCAGTTTTTAATATAAATGATTAGATCTTTACCAATTATTTCTTACCATCCATAAGCACGCTGCTAGCGGTAATATACGCGCATTTGTCATCAATCAAAGTGATATTGCTTAACGTCGAACTGTATTGTATGTTGTTTGTGTTACTGTAGCAGTACTGTGGTATTTGCCAATGTTCGCACACCGTTTGCCACATTTTTGGTGACGTCATGTCACAAGTCATCTGTATAAAGAAACATGCGGTTTAAATTACGATCTGGTACAAAAGTAAAAAAAAGTGAGGCGTAATGTCAAAATAATAGGCTTTTTTCATGCTCACACGGTTATTTGCACGACACATATGCCTAAAATACAGATTTAAAAAAAAAATTGTCTGTCTGTCTGTTTGTTCCGGGTAATCTTCAAAACGGCTGGACCGATTTAAAAAATTCTTTCACCAATGGAAAGCTATAATATCAGGGAGTAACCTAGGCTATATTTTATCCCGGTATTCCCACGGGAACTACGCGGGTAAAACGACTAAAACCGAAGCGAAGCGAGGGCGGGTTGCTAGTCTATACTAATTACTAATATTATAAAGATTTATTTGTATTGAATAGACTCCGAAACTACTGAACCAATTTCAAAAATTCTTTCACCGATGGAAAGCAATAATATCAGAGTAACATAGGCTATATTTTAACCCGGTATTCCTACGGGATTGGGAACTATGCGGGTAAGGCGACTGAAACCGAAGCGAGGCGAGGACGGGGTGCTAGTTTTTATATAAAGTTACTAGCAACGCTTCGCTTCGCTCCGTATAGATCGGGCTGCGTGTGAAAAAAAACATTTGGATTGACCTATAAACTGTAAAGCCGAGACCGGGGAGTTAGTCCGTCATTCGCCGAGAAGCCGACCGTGCGACGACGACCAACATCTCCGAACAGTGGGGGAACGTCGGTCGAGGAGAGGGTACTCCTCAGGGGTATTCCGTCGGAGCGACCACTGACGACAAGTCACCCTGCCCCGATGGTCGGCCCAACGACGAAAGCGACGTGTAACGGGTGGATTAAGGAGCCACGCGCCGCGCCCCTTTGTCGCCCCGGACGGAGGGTGTGCTTGCCGTAGCCTAGCCCGCAAAAAAAAAATACAAGGATTACTTCATTAGTGCAGTCACCATTAGGCATTAGTTATCAACATCGGTCCAACCGTTTAGGAGCTCAGTGACATACATACGCACACAAGAAATATATATATATACTAGCAATCCGCCCTCGCTTCGCTTCGGTTGTAGGTTATAATCGTTTTACCCGCGTAGTTCCCGTTCCCGTGGGCATACCGGGATAAAATATAGCCTAGTTTACGCCCTGATATTATAGCTTTCCATTGGTGAAAGAATTTTTGAAATCGGTCCAGCCGTTTTGAAGATTACCCGGAACAAACAAACAGACAGACAAAAATTTTTTAATTGCTATTTTAGGCATAGGTGTCATGCAAATAACCGTGTGAGCATGAAAAAAGCCTATTATTTTGACATTACAAACAGACACTCCAATTTTATTTATTGGTATAGATAGATAAGAAATCATCGTTATACTTACTTCACAACTCGTGGTGACATTTGAACTTTCATTTATTAACATATCAATTTTATTTTGGTCAATTGATTCATTGCTTTCATAGCAAGATTGAAGCACAGTGAAACTATTGTCGCAGTCCAATTCTACAGTTGGACTTGGGCTCTCCGGTATCGCATAAATTAACCAGAAACTAGCTATAGTGATAATTTGGAATAAAATGAATATGATTTTTTGTTTTTTGTATCTGAAAGCAGAAAAATAATCATTGGTAGATCTCAAGTAAAAATATCATCAACCATTTCAACTCATAATGTCCTGTTGGGCTCGAGCCTTCTCCACAACGGGAGGGAAATTGACCTACTATACCACGCTGGTCAGACATGTTGGTATAGGGTATTGTTTAGAGTTTCTCTAGCATAGATATTATATGCATAGTTACTTCCTTAGTCATGTTTTACAACACTCATGGGCAAGAGAAGGCGGCAGTGAATAGTATTCTTACTCCATCACCACACGAAAACTAAAGTAGAAATATAGTTGAAACAAAAAGTATTCCATGTTTTAAACAATTCATTATAGAATTTCTGTATTATCTATACTAAAGCTATAAAGAAGTAAAGTTTATATAGAGGAAGCAATCTCTGAAATTACTAATCTATTTGTAATCATTTTGAAAGATAACATCTCGGACTGAGGAATAAATGGTAATATTAAATCCTTGTGCAGCAATGGACTTTACAAATATACAATTAATTGACACATACATCAAACAAATTCAAAAGATTAAGTTTTAGCTAAAAGAATCATTCGATTATTCATGTCCACTCATATACTTCTCATTGCTGGTCATAGGCCTATTCCATAAGTAGTAAGGTACTATACAATGCTAATCAGACATAGAAGTTATATTAAATAGTAGTATTAGTTAGTCTTTTACATCTACGGGCATGATGAAGTGTGGTGAATTGTATAGTTATTCCATCAGCTTACGGACAAATTACTATCATCTCGTCATCTTAGCTCATACATGTCTAACTGCTGAGCTCAAGCCTTCTGCTTAATAGGAGGAAAATTGACCTTATATACGATTGGTATAGGGTTTTATTTCGAGTATTCCTTTTCTTGAAAAGATGTTATATGTCATCCACAGGCAAGATAGGGTGTGGTGAATTATATTCTTACTCCGTCACCATACAGAAAAACAACTATGCTACATGATAATTGAAGCTACGACACTAAGTATTGAAGTTTTATATTAAAGGACTACAGCATCTATGCAGTCTTTTATTAATAGAGACTTATTAATCCCAAACTAACATTTAAACGCAGTAATGTGCGCAATTAAGGGCGAAATCTCGTAGCAAGATAAAATAATTTTACAGTAAACATTCTACAAAAATATAGTATACCTACCTATAACAGATAGATAAATTCAAATACATACTATTATACCCGTAAAAATTAAAAACGAATTACATAATCTTTACAATGGTACTGAACTCTAATCTAGCATTGGCTTATTGAGATATCAAAACAATAATCTTAAGACTGTGACAGCTATTGTAATATAAAAGCAGATTAAGATAAGCTTACATGATAAAGCCAAAAAATGTTGCTATACCTGTCTGCAATTACACCAAATAATGGTTTGGCAATAAGACCAAATACCGGTAGTACTGTGTAGATTAATCCCACTGTTGCAGAAGAGAAACCTAATTGACGAGCATATGTCGATAAGTAGGGCACCAATGGTGCAGTACCTGAGAACAAAAGGTAGTCGCAATTAATATCAAGTATATAATTTGATCATCATCATCATAAGGGGATAATGCTGTAATCGCCACTCTTGGCAGGCGGGTTGGCGATCGCAGTAAGGGCTTATATGTTTCCCAGGAAAGAGCTGCTCACTCTCCTGGTGAACCCACAGCCGATTTTTACGGCTCCCACGGGCAAGTAAGGAGTGACGACAAATGTATTTTTAACCCGACGCCACACGGAGAAGTGAAGTGGCAATGGGCAGGCCACATCGCTAGAGGAACCGACAACCGCTGGGGAAGAAAGGTTCTCGAGTGGCGACCACGTATCGGACGACGCAGTGTAGGACGTCCCCCCCACTAGGTGGACCAACGCCCTGGTGAAAGTTGCTGGGCGCTGTTGGATGCAGGCGGCACAGAACCGCACTTTGTGGCGTAACATGAGGGCGGCCTACGTCCAGCAGTGGATGGCGATAGGCTGAAATGATGATGATGATCTTATAATTTGACTGTCTTCATGGTCCAGTAACATAAGCATGCAATTGCCGATCTTGAGGTCATGGATTTACATTGTACATAGGAATAACAAAGCGAAGGACTTGAATTTTCAAACTATACCTGAGAAATAGCGATATGCTCACTCTATATAAAATGGACTAAATAGCATTCTTATAAAATTATGTATTTACAGAAAATGTTAAGTAATTTGTGTGACACCAATTCCTTCAAACAGTAATTACGCTTTTTAAATAAAACTACTTTACGGTATTTATCGCGTTTGTATTTGATTTTTGATTGCTTGACGTTTTTCGAAACGTCAAGCAATCAAAACACTTTGCAGCATTCATGGTCACGGGGGGACCGGGTAAATATTTAATAACTAATTTTCTGTATCGGGTAGATAATTATAAATTTTCTGTAATAACGATGACTTGTTCGACGTTCATGGTCACAGGCGGACTAAGATGTCTCATCTAGACATCTTAGTCCACCTGTGAGCATGAACGCTGCAAAGTGTTCGAAACGTCGGGCAATCAAAAATCGGATACAAATGCGATAAAATCCGTCAAGTAGTTTTATTTAAAATGTGAAATACTCGCGTAAACATCAGAAATCATTATTAATTACGCTTTTTTTATTCATGCCAGCTTCAGATTCTGTTAAGAAAATTTTTGAAACATGCAGGTTTCTTTGATAATTTTTTAGACTTTAAGCAAGCATAATTAACAATTTAACACTCACACAACAGCAATGACTTGTGGCTGTGCTCTATGGCGTCCCACTATTGATATAACCATTTATTGGTTTGTAGTATTTCTGTGCTTGGTAGACTAACACAGCTATTTCTATTGCACTAATTAAATTAGCAATAAAATGCAGTACTACTGTAAATGGTCATAGTGGCAATTAGAGAATTTATAGACTATTTATGGTATATATGTAGTTATTTGTGTTTAAACATAAGACAAAATAAACAGCATTGTAGTAAAGCACAGTCAGGTAATAATTAATTTATTAGCTTCCTGGATGATGTAATTAAAATAATGATTAGGCAGTTATAAAATTAGATTCAATGTTAGAGAATCTTTAATGTATGAATATATTACTGCTTTAGTAAATGGACTACCAAATCAAATTCGATTCATTGACCTAATTCTCTCTTTACAGTTGCTGACATAATGATTCCTCTTCCACAGACTTCTATCAAACATCAACTCTGCGTTTACATCTTTCCTTTTTTTATTTCTATAACCAATTGTTGATTTACCTCTCTCCAAGTAAAATTACGTAATTGTTTTTTTCACCACATATTCATAATATGATAGACTAGCTAATGCCTCCAACTTTATCCATGTGGAACAGTTACTTTGGGCTAATGCTAACTATAACCCGCAACTTTGTTTATGTAGAAAGTGAAAATATATTTAAATACAGTGTAAACTCTTTATAATGTCACTCGATTTAATGACAAACTCCTTAAAACGTCGAAATGACTTGATTTTGGTTGGTTTGCCATATTATCCATACCATGATACACTGTATAGCATCACGTTCACTCGAAATAACGACGACAATATGCCATTATTAAGCATTAAGCAGTACTTTTTCAATTACCAACATTAGTAAGAACTGCAGCTGTGTATGTTCTTTTGTTATTTTATTATCTAACACTTGTTTAGCTCAACTGACGTACTGAACATTGTAAAAAATTCTCTCTTTGTTTTTTTTTGTATTTAACTTGCACATGTTTACTTCGGCCACTGGGCTATCATTAAGTTGTTAAATGTTATCCTAGTCATAGTTGTTTTTACATTTGTAAAATTTGCACTATATTAGTAAATGAATATTAGAATAGTTAAGTAATATCAAATTTGTTTTATTAACCAATTACCAATTAACAACAACTCTCTATAACGTCAAAATATTCACAGTCCCTTGAGTGTCATTATATAGAGTTTACACTGTAATACATTTCTGTCACACATGATTTTTGAGAAACCTAACCGTTTATGTAGTTCATGCAGCAGAAGCTCTCAAAAGGAAAAAATCCCGACTCTGAAACATTTTTTTTGTTGCTCCACTGCTATTGGTCTTTGCGTGATGATATATTATATCTAAGACTGAAATAATTTTTCAAATCGGACCAGTATTTCATGAGATTAGTGCATTCAAACAAACTCTTCCGTTTTATATATTAGTATAGATGTTCCACTTCTCAACTTTGAAAGAAAAAAAAAATGGTAATAATTACAAACAAAAGTATCAATTTTGGATATTTGGAAATTACACTTATCTCATTCGAAGTTACACTTTAAGATCACTTAATGATGTTCATGAAAACAATAGTCAAGATTATTACACTGGAGACTTGAGTTATACACCATTAAAAATGATAGTATCTAATGATCATTATGATATTATATTAGCAGATAATATCAGCCGTTTAACTAATGGTTAATTCAAAAGTCATAAACTTCATGCTCTTAACTCAATTACTTGGAGTCTAGTTTTGGCAAAAGTTTTAACACCAACCACCTGGTCAACCGTCCTTAAGAATGTAATTTTTGACCAGAGGGTGTAAGATGAAGTTGGCTTAGTTTCGTGTAAAGCTCTTAGTCATCTCTTACAACAAGCATGAATAATGTAAGAGGTTGGCAGTACTTCTAACCGTCACTCCACTGCTTAAAATAAGTATTTTTCGAAAATACCTATATACAAAAGAAAGTAAGTAAGCGCAAAAATATTTTACAAAAAGGTTATTAATTATAATTTTTAATGTGCATGTCTTCTTTTTTTAAAGACTAAAGCCTTTTAGATAAATTTTAAGATGGTTTTTCACTTACCAGCATTAAAGAAAAAATAATGCCCTTTTATAGGCAATAGTTTTTTATTTATCTGCATCTTTGATGGCAGCATCTGTGTTAAATTTGTAACTGTAACAAGAAAAGATACATTAGTCACATCTAGTCTTATGAATATATTTTTTGCTAACCTTTTTCATCATTATTTATATTATACAATAAATAATTAATAATATAATTATAACAAGAACGGGTCAGCTATAAGGAAAATTTGTTTATACCTTGAGTTTAATGTAGTCTATTAAAAAATTACCTGCAAAAGATTATTTCGAGTCCTATATAGTATCTTCCAAGTCAGGTTAAAAGTCGCAATTTTTATTTCACGTGAACTAGAAACTTTCAGAAACTAGTCCTTAATTAATACACAATTTATGAGCTTCAAATTTTGTAATTGTGGTTGTATTATCAGCAGAAGACTGTAGATTTGGCAATCCGAATGAATATCCTCATTCTCGGATTAAATAGGTACATATTTTAATAACTATATTTTGGTACAACATAACCTAAGAGAGTAAAGTAACAAACTCTACTCCACGGCGTTGACAGCTAGAACATTTTTTAATAATTTAGAAGTTTGGGTTACAATAATAAAATGACACTAGGGGCGCTGGCGAATTGATAGAATGACAACCGAATGACAGCGTCTGCCGCTGCCATATTGCCAGTGCTTCCACAATGAAGGGAAATTCCTCTTTTGAGGGGAAATTAGGTCCAGAGGGAAGGAAAAGGGGAAATTGCGGTAAATCATGGGTAAAGCCTAGGCTAAAGTATTGCGGAAAATTCTAGGCTAGGCTTTACCCCTACGTTTTACTGTATAAAAAAAAACAGTGGTGACACGTGCAAGTTATATATATTTCTAGTTATACACGACAATGATATGTCGTAGCGACTTGACTGCACAGACCGTTTCTGCAGTTTTATCGATAGTATGTACGAAAATCGTCTCAAAATTTTCTGGTTGGTGCAAACAGTGCAGCAGCAGTGTCAAAAACTATTCGAAAAATTGTTGTCGATCATGTTTGCACAGTTTTGTCGTAGGATGTGGATTGAAGTCGTAGTGATCCTTTAGTTCGTTCACGACGCTTGTTGTAGATGCAATTCAACATGTAGCAAGATGATAATAATAATAGCAACAACCAGAAATTATTGGAAGAGTTAATACAGAGTTATAATTTGCTTCTGGAGTAAGAAAAGCAAAGACTATCATAATCGCAACGAGAAAAATGCTGCCTACGATAGGCTAATTGATATGTACAAACCTATTGATTCTAATGCCAATAGGGAAACTATAATAAAAAAAAAACAATAAAATTCAATAAATTCACATGAGAGTACGACTTCCCTTTAAGAAGCCAATTTCTACACCACATACTACATACCTCCCTCCAGAGGCCTCGGCGTGTATGTTTTACGTGTGTGTCTCTCTCAATAAATTCACATGAGAGATACTTTCAGTCGTCAAGTCATACGATTTCCTTATAAGAATCCAATTTCTACACCACATACGTGATTTTCTTTGTTTTTACATAAAATGAGCGACACCAGTACTTTATCATTTTCCATCAAGGATAACATGATTCTCGCCTGAATTTCTGCTGCAAATGGACGATCGTCGCAAATATCATAAACGTGTACACAATTTATGGACGTTCGATTAAATGCGCAAACTGTCTGCGCAGTCAAATCACTGCGATATATTGTTGTCGTGTATACCGACCATTAGAAGGAAGTCGAAGTTTTTTAGTTATTACACTAGTGCCAAAGCTAAGAACTATAGTTGTCACAAAATAAGAGGCTCGTTTTGACATTTGGACTTACCGATGTAATTAGTGATTAACCATACGACTCGGTACTCGATACTCACAATAAATCGATTCAAGTTTGTATGAGTATATAATCGATTTGAATATGTATTGTAAAGTGCATTGGATTAAAGTTCTGATTTGAAAATTTTAGTTAAACTGTGATATCGTAGATATTTTGAAATGATACAATGCTACGAATGGTCATTTTTCTATCACTTAATATTTTTATTACAATAACATTCACTCAATCACCAAAATATCGAGAAAAAGTGAATCTTCAGTCAAACATTTTCTTAAGATGATGAGCCAAACTTGTCAGTTGAGCTATCGTCACCCATATATACATTATTTCACCCTGATAGCCACGGTTTCTGACCAACAAAGTTGGTGTCAGATAGTTGCCACCAACTTGGCGACAGCTTGCGGTCAAGTTTGGAATTTGTAACTGTTGTCGTCAAGTTGGCTACAAGTTTCTCAGAAAAAGAAGACCAATCTACTGCCGCAAGGTACAGGTAAGTTGTCGGCTACAAGTAGCCGGCAATAAGTAAATGGAAAGATGTACACGAATTTGTATAGCAAGTTGCACACAACTTTTTCTCTCATAATTCAAAGTATTATTTTCCACAGTAAGTTGCGTTGAAATGTACGAATCAAGTTTATTTATTATAGTATATTTATTGTTTAAGTATTTACTTATTTCAAATATATTTTATTGCAAGAAGTTTGTATGACCTATAAAATGTAAACGATTTAAGTTATAGAAATAAATAAAATTACCTGTTTTGTCACAAATTGTAATCATATTATTTTATAATTAATAAATATCAGGTTGACCGAGCTTCGCTCGGAATATTTTTATTAAATTTATTTAGATATATTAATAAAAACTAAAAATTATATAAAAAAATTAAAAAAAGAGAATAATAATAACACCGAGATTCGAACCGACGCTGTTTGGATGCTACAAAACTCAAAAATAAAATCGGCCGTCCCCCAACTGAGCTACCGGAACTCTTGACGTTTACAACGAAATTTGAATTCATATTCTTTTAAAATTTAATGTCATTTATTGTTATTTATTGTTTGTTGTTGTCCTGTGCCGCCTGCATCCAACGACGCCCAGCAACTTTCACTAGGTCGTCGGTCCACCGAGTGGGGGGGCGTCCTACACTGCGTCGTCCGATGCGTGGTCGCCACTCAAGAACCTTTCTTCCCCAGCGGTTGTCGGTTCGTCGAGCGATGTGGCCTGCCCATTGCCACTTCAGCGTGCTAATTCTTCGTGCTATGTCGGTTACACCCGTTCTTCTGCGGATTTCTGTATTCCGGATTCTATCTCGCAGAGAAATCCCGAGCATAGCCCGTTCCATAGCACGCTGAGCGACTTTGAGCCTTGATATGAGGCCTACATTTAGGGACCACGTTTCCGTGCCGTAAGTCATCACTGGTAACACACACTGGTCGTAGACCTGTGTTTTCAGACACTGAGGTATGTTGGACGAGAAGATCCTCTTAAGTTTCCCGAACGCTGCCCAACCGAGTTGGATTCGTCGGCTGATCTCTTTCTCGAAATTGGATCTACCTAACTGGACTGTTTGTCCTAGGTAAACATAGTGATTGACAACTTCGAGAATCGCATTGCCAACTAGGACCGGTACAGGAATGACATGGGTATTTGACATGACTTTCGTCTTGTCCATGTTCATTCGTAGACCCACTAGTTGGGAGACCCTGCTGAGATCATTGAGCATAGTGCCAAGGTCCTCCATGGATTCTGCCATAACGACGATATCGTCTGCGAATCGAAGGTGAGTGATGTATTCGCCGTTAATGTTGATGCCGAGTCCAGTCCAGTCTAAGAGCTTGAAGACATCTTCCAGTGCAGTGGTGAACAGTTTCGGAGAGATGACATCTCCCTGTCTCACGCCTTTCTGCAACTGGATCGGTTTCGTACTCTTATCCCGGATACGGACTGACATTGTGGCGTTCCTATACAAACACTTCAGCACTTCGATATAGCGATGGTCGATTTGGCACCGCTGAAGGGACTGCAGCACCGCCCAAGTTTCGACTGAATCAAAGGCTTTCTCATAGTCCACAAACGCTAAGCACAGGGGCCGATTATACTCCTCGGTCTTTTGTATAATCTGCCGAAGCGTGAGGATATGGTCTATGGTGCTATAGCCTTTTCGGAAGCCGGCTTGTTCGGGCGGCTGGAAGTCATCGAGCTTGCGCGTGAGTCGATTGGTAATGACCCTCGAAAACAACTTATAAACATGGCTCAGGAGTGAGATGGGTCTGTAGTTCTTTAAAAGAGCTTTGTCACCCTTCTTGAAAAACAGCACCACCACACTCCTGGTCCACGACTCTGGAACGTCGCCCCCGAGGATAACGGAACTAAATAGCTTCTGAAGGGCTATTAATACCGGCTTGCCGCCCGCCTTCAAAAGCTCTGCCGTAATTCCGTCATCTCCCGGTGCCTTACCGTTACGTAGTTGTTTGAGAGCCATTCTGATCTCGTACAAGCTGATGTCCGGGATTTCTTCGGTATAGTGCCGAGTTAGCTTGGATCTGGGATCTTGGACCAAGCCGACAACAGGATTTCGGGATGATTTGTATAACTGTCCATAGAACCTTTCGACCTCTCCCAAGATCTCACTTTGGGATGAAATGACAGTGCCGTCATCGGTCTTCAGCTTAGTCATTTGGCTTTTCCCAATAGACAGATCTTGTGCGAACACTTTCGAGCCACGATTCCGCTCTATCGCTTCTTTAATACGGAACGTATTAAATCGGCGAATATCGCGACGCACAGACCTGGAGATCTGTCTATTTAGCTGCCTATGTTTGGACCAATCGGCTGCAGACTGCACCGTCATCTCTTTTCTCCGCTCCATGAGCTCGAGAGTCTGGTCAGAAAGTTTTTTAGGTCTATTAACGCGGTGAGCCTTGAAAAATTTCGACCCAACCGCGTGGACAGTTTCCACGAACCTGTTGTTCATATCGTTCGGAGATTCGCACTCGTCCAGACATTGGAAGCGATTATGTAGTTCGAGTTGAAAGTTTTCGAGGTTCTGGTATTGGACAGATGTAGGTCGGAGTGTAGACTTCATCAAGTGTGACCGCTCGACTTTTGTATGGATATTCAATGTGCCTCGTACCATCCGGTGATCGCTCCCAGTTTTAATTCTGCTGATCACTGAGACATCATTGAATATCTGTCGTTTGTCTGACAAGATGAAGTCTATCTCGTTTTTTGTTGAACCATCGGGGCTAATCCAGGTCCATTTCCTTTGTGGCTGCTTCCTGAAGAAGGAATTCATCATAAAGAGGCTTTCCTTCTCCAGAAAATCAGCCAGTTTCTGGCCCCTCTGGTTTCTCTGTCCATATCTATGTTTCCCCACTCTCAACTCATCATCACTCCCTTTGCCTAGTTTCGCGTTAAAGTCTCCCATAACCGTATGGCTTTCGAGATGTCCTCGTAAAATGCCTCCACCTCGTCGTCGGAGTATGTCGAGGTCGGTGCGTATACCTGTATAACCTTCAGCGAATACCTCTTGGTAATTCTGAGTATAAGGTACGCTACCCTTGTCGACACACTCTCGATCCTCTCCACGTTGTCTATGAGAGACTTACGAACGATAAACCCTATACCACCTTGGGACGGGTGATCGCCCTCCTGGTAGAAGAGCAAGTTTCCAGACTGGAGGATTATCGTGCCCTCGCCCTCTCTTCGCACTTCTGATAATCCTACAATGTCCCAGCGGATTTTGCTCAATTCCTCTTCCAGCTCGATGACCCTCTCGTCAGTCCTGAGTGTCCGAATGTTGTGTGTTACCAGGGCCAAGGGTCGTTTTTGTTGGTAGCCGGATCGCTGCCGGAGATTCCTCGCACCCCCCGCTCCACCACTACTGGGCCCGCCACCAAAATGCGCCCGTAGGGTACCGGAGCCGCCGTGACTGGGGGCCATTTTTTTGTTGTACGCCATTTTTAAAAAGGGGATATTACCGTAATCGCCACGCTTGGCAGGCGGGTTGGCGATCGCAGTATGGATGTTTTACGTTTCCCAGGAGAGAGCTGCTGCCCACTCTCCTGGTGAACCCTCAGCCGATTTTTACGACTCCCACGGGCAAGTAAGGGGTGGCGACACATGTATTCTCAAACCGTCGCCACACGGCGAATAATACAAATATATAATTAACAAATATATAATTAATAATAATACAAATATATAATTAACAAATTAATAAAGGGAAACGTAACTTATTACTAACAAAAGTAAACTTAAAACTAACAATATACCAGTACAATACAAACTAAAATAAAGAAACTTAGAATCCTTATTCACTATCGCTATTATTATCTTGTAAATTATCTACATTAATAAAATCTATATCAGCTTCTGTGGGAAAACTCAGCAGAATCTCTTTGAGTTTTGGAGAGAAAACCATTCTATGTTGTTTTACCATTCGAGGTCTTAGACTTGTGATCTTTGGATCAGACGACAAAAGAAGATTGTTTAAAATATCCTCATTTGTCGCCGTTCTACTTACCTTTCTAGAATGGCTCTCTCTATATTTCCGGTAATCTTTATTGCGAGCTTCCGCTGCCTCCTCCTACAGTTTACCTATAGGTATGGCACCAAACTCCTTAATTATATCCGTCCCATGTACTAACAATTCATGTACACTGGAAGGCATATAATACCAGGGATATAAATGTACATACAATTTTCCAGTATCTTTACAAAAATCAGAAAACTTAGGTCTACGTTCTCTCCAGATCCAACAGTCTGAAGAATCACGTGAAACCTTTCAATTAAATCTTTACTAATTACTGTTATACGGGCTGTTGTTTCTGCGTCTCTAAAAAATCTTCTGGCAGTATTGCCATCATTAGTTGTGCCTACTCCTTGCTTAACTATATCAATAAGTAAGCCGCAGTCCTTCTTAAATGCCTGCTGTATAGCGCTCTTTCTGAGCGACATTTTTTCTTTGTCATCCCCCCTGCAAGTCCATTTTTTAAACTCCAAACGATAAGCTGCAATTAAAAAAACGTAACTTAGAAAAATAATGTCACAGGATGCATAAAATAACAAGATAATAAAGTATGAAGTATGAAATATTTACCGATGTGAAGTAAGCATTCCATGCATCTTATCCAGGCATGTAAAGATGAAATTCCGTACTGGAACATTTCTTCGTTCCTTTCTCTATGTTTATCTCTGTCGGTTTTGCTTTGCAAATATCACAGACAGCTGAGGATGTGTCTGACAAATACGAGGTTATTTTGCCGTCTATCATTGTCATGAGCAATTGATGCTTAACTTCAACTTGACTGATTCTTGATGGCCGTCTTTCTATTTCTTCTGTTATGCCAGCTTTTATAGTTGCCACTGTTGACTGCGTTTCTTTAGTAAATTTAAACATAATCGGACGGCAATAGAAAGTCGATGAAGGTCGGTCGTTTTCCCAAACAATTGTTCCATCACAGTGTTGAAGCCTAATAGGAACTGGACTGGCCATAAAAATAGATGAATTATCAAACTCTGTTTCAGTCTTTTGTTTGTAATTACTTTGACACGAGGCTGCATCAAAGCCCCATTTGCTTATAAGCAGAAAATCTCTTGCGGAGTTTAAATCCAAAGCAATTAGATCTAAAAGTCTTGAAACTGTCAAGTTGAGTAAAGCTTGCAGTTTAATAGCAGCTCCATCTTCAGTTATAATTATATCTTCTTTCCCTGGATAACATCTTGACTTCGCTTGTTTAATTTTATAATAAGAAGGATATAAGTCAGACCCATTTTCATTTGCTGCCTCTCTTAGGTTTATATACTGCCACCTACCTAATTTAAGTGAAACTAATAAAGACAGGGCCTTATCGGGAGAATATGTACTACTTTTCACTTTACTTGTACTTAAACACTCCTCAACTTTTTCCAGATCTTCTGGATCATTTAACAAATGGTATGGTATTTTTCCTACATCCTCATTTCCGGTGTTTCTTAAACTAGCAATTGTAGCAGCTTTCACTTCATCGGGGGATAACGGAAGCGATTTTTTAATTTCTTCTACGCGTCTTCGTTTTTGCCTAGAGCCCAATTCTTCGAAAGGTTTTCGAGGTGTAAATGTAGATGTCGAAGCTTCTGTTGTAGATGGTGGTAAATTTTCAGCATTATCAGTATCACAAATCTCGACCCCTTCCTGTTCAGTGTTCACAGCTTCAGGTATCACTCCTTCGGGCCAGATTATTGCACGTTCTAACCAATCACAATTTTTTCTTATAAACTATGATAATGTGCAGGTACTTCGTTCCCATCTTGCACTTATATTTGAACAATATCGCGAACAAAATTTTTGGAGCTCAGCACTGTTCTCTTCTACCACATTGATTTTATGTTGTAGGAATTGGAAAAGTTTTTTACTATTCGACAATGAGTTCAGCTGATATCTTAAAATCATAAATAAATCTAAATCGTTCACTAAACTCTCCATTATAGCGTAAAAGGGACGATCACAATCACGAGATGTTAGTAATGGTACGAATAAACGAATACTAGCTAATATATAATAAATATGGTAATTTTATACTCCAGTAATAGATTTTTTTTCTACTACCCTCATTAACTAATCATCCGCATTAAAATTACAGTAATGACTAAAAGTGACAACACATTTTTTTTAATATGAAAGGTTAAACTAATTACAGTCATTAAATGGACAATTATAAATTTCTAGATAAATATTCACACATTTTTAAAAGCAAATTAGAAACCTTTTAAATGTATTATTATTAGTTGTTAAGTAATTAGCGTATTATTAGGTGCTTACACTTACTAATCCATATTAAATTTAACTTAAAATAACTTAAGAAAATAAAAATAAAGCTTTTTATATTAATATATTTTTTAATTTTTTTGATCCAATTATTTCGGAGAATTGCAACTTTATGCACATGTTCATAGCATCAAATGATAGTAGACTAGACAAGGTTTAAGGAACAAAAGGTTTAAAAGCAGGATCTAACGATACTTAGCAGAAATTTAACTTTATCTGATCAGCTCCAAACAAAAAAAATCAAAATATTTTTTTCTGTCCAAACTATCAAGTTTAGGAAAAATCTTCTAAGGGCAATTATTATTGACGTTAACGAGCTCTATCCATCCGCACTAAGAAAAAAATAAAAACCAAAGTTGGTCTCTAAGTCACTAAAATCTTGCTTTCAACCCACTGTGTGCCGCAGCACTTAGCCCAGTGGGCGGTACCAGTCAATGAAAAATATAATTATCATCAAAACAATTCGATCGGTAAAAAATAGAAATCTTCATGGGTGTGAACTGTCAAAACGGGCCTTTTATTTTGTGACAACTATAAAATAACAGATTTTTTCAGAAATTGATTAAAAATCGATTTTTATAAGTGTAATTTTGATGACATTCTATGTGATATGTGGCGGAAGAACTGCTGAGATGTAGTGAATGTGATATAAAAGTGCTTTAGATAACGAAGGGTGCATGCCTTTTATTTATGGAAATCACTTTTATTTATAGAAAAAGTTGTGCTCCACTTCTACTGAGCTCAGCACCAAAATAAGCTCCTTTGGCAGGGTAGTAGAGCTGTCATGACTCTAGGGCCCATTTTTGTTCGCGATAAGGCCGTAATCGCCACGTTTGGCAGGCAGGTTGGCGATTGCAGTGAGATGTCATACATTTCCCTGGAAAGAGCTAGGGCCGACTCTCTTGGTGAATCCTTAGTAGGGATGTTCATGCAAAAAAAATATCAATATATTTTTCGATATAATATATCGTAACGTTATATCGATACTTTGCGATATATCGTAAATAAGTATCGATATCTTCAGCATATCGTATAAATGTATCGATATATCGTAAAAATGTTTATTTAAAAAATTGAATTTTTCACACAAATTTTGCTGGACTGCCAGGGCTGACCCTGGTCTAATAATAATTCGGGGTTTTACGTTTTATTTTACTCAAGTTGCCCGTGAAAGTATGTTCTTTAATATATCGGATGATGATGATGATATTTGGTATATCGGATGAAATGTATCGACGATATATTTCGATACCAGACGATTCGATAATATCGGGTGGAAGCAATATATCGTATTCATATATCGTTATTTTATGAAGTATCGATGTATATCGGATGAAATATATCGACGATATATATCGATACTAGACGATTCGATAATATCGGGTGGAAGCGATATATCGTATTCATATATCGATATTTTATTGCTTTTTTTTATTGCTTTGCTTTATGTGTGTTTGAAACACAAGTAGATACCAAGTGTTAACCAATTAAATAAAAAAAAAAGCGTGCGTGCAAAGTACGCATGTCAGAAGTGAAACTTCTTTATCCTTTGTCATTCATGCTTCATCCCTCATCCCTCATCCTTTAATTCGTCAATTATAGACGGATTTAAAAATAATATAAAATAGTATATATATTTCTGTCTCATTCTTTGCCGGCTTCATCCTACACATTTTTGTATTTGTGTCTCTTATCTGTCGTTTTTTCTGTTGCATACGGTTTGAAATCACAACGATTCTAAAGATGTTTCACTTCAATAAAAAAGTGAATTATAGGTATGTGTATATGAATGTGTGTTTAATAAACTGCAAAGTTGTAATTTTAGAATTTAAAAATAATTATTAAGTGAAATATACGTAGGTATCGACCACGACACTGGCCGGTATTTTAACTACCTATTACGCCATCAATTAGGATTCTAATTCTAATTACATTGGTTGTTGATATACTTAATTCATCGTCATTAACATCACAGCTCATACGGATACACACTCGCACGGATTTTGATACACAAACTCATAGACAACTCACACACTTTTTCTGTTATAAGATGTATATTTTTTTTCTTTTTGTCTATTTTTTTTTATAAGTTTAAACATTAGGTATAAGATACCTTTGTGAAAACAATAAATTATTATTATATGTATCTCCTTTAGATTCACGGGATCTTCCCTAGAGAAGATACTGGTCCTTTGAAAGGCTAACATGGGGATATGGATCCAACACGTCGAGGCCTTTGGAGAAATTTAATGTTAAAATGGAATGGGACATCTACCGATGACACTCCACGTTTGCACACAATACTCGTGGACTGCCAACGGTAGGTGTAACACTGTTTTGCAATTATGATATCTAAAATCTCATTATGGGGTTGTGAGGTTTGATGGACTGGTAACTAAAAACTATTGATTTAAAAACTGTCGTTTGCCTTCAATACCTTTATTGGCTTTTTTTTGGGACTAATCCCACCACACATTCCCACCATTGTAACTCCTGTAAGCCAGGATCCACAATGGTCTCCATAAATGACATCGAGGTTTGACCCTCAGGCAGTCCCGGGATATGATTTTAATTGTCTTGGGACCCGCAACAAATTTAATTAGAAAAGATTAAAGAGGAGGAGTTGGAAAGAGAGATTTCACTTCCCTCCTAGGCAAAGCGAGAGACAGGAAAACAAAATGACTAGTCAGCCAATAAGTAAAAAGGTGTACAGCTACGATAGCGCAGCAGTACGGCACCACGGATACGGAAGAGCTTAACGGGGTCTATATGTGAGCGTTAAGATTGATTGTTACAGTAAGTATGGCAGAAACGCATGAACGCACGGAAATTTTCTCGAGTTGCTACAAGGTCCGTATAGTATACTACCCCACAGGTGACTTGCAAACTGTTTAATAGTGTTGCCCAAAAAAGTCTTGGTCTTGCGGTCTTGGTCTTGGTCTTGCGAGAAATGCGAGACCGAGACCAAGACCAAGACCGCTTAATTTTTGCAAGACCAAGACCAAGACTGGCCCTGCAAGACTTGAGCAAGACCAAGACTGGGCCTGCAAGAGTCTCGCGGTCTTGCATTTAATTCAAATCACCATTTCAGCTTATATACGGTTGAGCTCATGTCTTCTACATAACAGGAGGAGAATCGGCCGTGGCCGGAGGGGAATCGCCACGGTGATCGGCCGTGTTGTTATAGGTCATACATGTCAAGTTTTCCTTCTCTTGCACCGATGTTATATATTATAGCCCTTAGTCGTGGGTTCGCAGTCACGGGTAAAATAGGGGGTGATGAATTATATTCTTACTCCGTCACTACACGGCAAGTCAAATCAGTCTTGAGATATCCATCTATTGGCCAATCGATTCCCAATGTTGGTGTTGGCTTTTCAGAATTACTCTTTGGAAAGGCTTAAGGACAAAAATACCGTAATCACGAGAGTGCTCTCAGTGCTCCGTTTATTCATTAGCCCAACGACGTTCACTGTTGGACATAGAAATATGCCTACAATTAATCTATATAAATGTCCATGTAGGGACAGAGTACGATCACCATCAGGCAGTACATGAAGCGTTGCTCCCAGCGCTATTTTGCCTCTGCCACGACTCACCCCAATCCACTAGTGGTTGGGGCGGTAAACTATGTCCCCTCAAAAATATCCGCGGTCCGACGTCCTCGTCATCTTCTTCAAGAAGAAGATGATGCTATTATGATCGCCCAAGAAAGGACCTACACAGCTCGCGCAGCGATAACAGATAAAACTCCGCGGTATCGGCCTCGCCGTCGAGGTCGAAAACCGCGCCGCGTAAAAGTCATTAACCTAAACTTGGCCACGCCCACTTTGCTCTCAGCGACGCCCCGAGCCGAGGTCCGTTCCCCACAAGGGGGAGCCCTCGGGCGATGTTCGCTTAACTTACTTACCGGGTTGAGAGCCATCAGCGCTCACCCATTGACCGCGTTAAGCTGTCAAGGTCATCTGCGACCAACAGCTACACACACACAAAACAAAAAGACAGAGTACGAATATAATTCACCACTCTCTTACCCGTGGATGTCGTATCAAATCGGATCGGGCAATGGTGTTAGGAACTCATGAAAAAAATTGAAATAAAAATATCGATTCGTTAATGAATTGAGAGACATGTAAGTTCTCAATTTTGTCATCGTTTTTTCGTGTAAATTGATTAAAATGTATAAAGGAATGATACTTAATCTACAACATATTCGTATTTTGTTAAATGTTCATTAGAATTTGAATAAATCAATGATTACGTTTGCATAAGCAAGACAAACTTCGCTTTAACATAAATCAGCTGATCGGCCGATGACCGTTGATGAGTCGCCTTTATACCTACGTAACCATTGAAAGGTTCGCGCAAATCTAATACCTATTTATACTGTCGAAATTTTACATGCTTACATATATCCTGTCTGTACATACCTACATAATGCATAAAATTTAAGGCATAAACTCTTAGACACACATTTTTGTAATCACTATAACTTTTACGTTATATTGTTTTTGTGTAATATACATTCTAATTATGATCTATGACTGTTGAACTACAACATACATGAACAGTTGTCCCATAACCTGATACACCCTGTGTATATAACATATGTGCAAGAGAAGTGAAACTAGAAAGAAAACCCTGTACCAACATGTCTGACCAGCGTGGTATAGTAGATCAATTTTCCTCTTACTGGAAGGAAACTTAAGCCCAGCAGTGGCACTTTTATGAGTTGTGACGATGACGACGAATATCATACATTTTACAAGTATTAAAACCATAAAATTTTAAATCAGTTTTATATGTTCTTGAATAAATAGTATATTAAGAGCTACATGGATCCAGCGGCCAAAGTATTTATATAGGCAATAGAGCAACAGGTTTTTTCAAGTATCCAGAGTATCAGTAACTAAACTGGAAATACAATAGATACATACCACTTAACTTGAAGGGGAATATAAACAATCGCATTAATTGTAAAATATCGCATTGATTATAAAATGACATAAAATTTATTGTATCAACTGCCTCGTGTGGTGACGTCTTAAGAAAATAGGGTTGAAAGTCCTGTCATAAGAGTAGTAACGCTGTCTAATGGAACACCAGGGGAATAGAAGAGTAATTTGTAAGTATTGTAAGTAAGTATTGTATTCAATAGTGAACTATAGGCTAACAGATGGATAGATAGGATAGGATATTTGATTAATTTAGTTAGTAGATTTTTCATTGCCATGATAAATTACTGTTACATTATTCTAACTGCAAAACTTTGCGAGACTCTTGCTGCAATACCAAGACTCGGGTGCGTAAGACCAAGACCAAGACCAAGACCCGGGTGCGCAAGACCAAGACCAAGACGAGACCAGGTGTGATGTTGCAAGACCAAGACCAAGACCGGTCCAAGTCTCGTCTTGGTCTTGCATTTGGGCAACACTACTGTTTAACATAAGGTTACGCTCGTTTCGCCAGAGATCGCACTCTCAGAGAATGTGATGTGCTGATTGTTCATACTCGTGGTCAGATGTGGAACATTGACATAATGGTGATGGTACGAGTTTAAAAGAAAATAATTTACTTTTAAAGTTGCCATGGCCAGTTAAAAATTGGGCCACGAAGTGGTCAACCTCCAGCCACACCTTCTCCAGGCGCTCCCGGATGCATGGAAAAAATAGATAAAGATGACGACCTTTCGATGATGAATCCCATCTTTCTTGCCATTCGATTAAAAGTTCCTCATAGACAATGGATTGTGGTGCAAACAATCTGGCAATTTTATTTCGGTCGCGCGGTAGAAGGAAATCTGTATTCATAGTTTCCTTTGTGGTGTAATACATTGACGCTCGTCTCTGAATCTCCAAATCAACCGGAAGTACACCCGCGAGTACTGGTAAGGCCTCGGTACTAACCGTTCTATAGGCTTTACATAAGAATATTAGGGCCAATCGTTGGCTCTGTAGTAATTTAAGGCGAGCCGTCCCTATGGTGGCCCTATCGGCCCATACAGGTGCAGCGTAACAAATACACCCTAAATATGTGGCCATGTATATGGTTTTAAGTGTATTAAAACGAAGGCCCCAAGTAGATGTGGATATTCTAGTAAGCGCGTAGAAATTCCGTTTCGCTTTTTCGCCTACAGTTTTAATTGAGCATATAAATGAAAAATTTTTTTCTAAGACTAGGCCGAGATAGCAAACTGATTCTTTCTTTTTGACAGTCATATTATTGAATTTTATATGCGGCGCCGATTGTAAAAGTCCTTTTAATAAAAAGATGATATGTTTTTGTGGTGCGAAGGCAAGTCCGTTTCGTGTATCCCAATCGAATATATCATTGAGGCATGTTGCCGCTAATTTCTCTAAACCATCCCTTGTGTTCGATTGTATAAGTAAAAGTCCGTCGTCTGCATAGCCGATCAGTAGACAACTTTTCGGTAGAGGTAACTCGAGAAAATCGTCAAAACCTAAATTCCATAGATATGGACTTAATACCGAACCTTGAGGGCAGCCCATCGTCAGTGATTTCGACACAGCATGGTGACCAAGTTTCAATTTAGACGAGCCATTTAAAAGTACGACTGTATGATTTGGTAGATATTTCTATGGCAACCACGAGCCTTTAATTTAAGAAGTAGCATTGGCCACCAGGCGTTATCGAAAGCACCTAAGATGTCCAGGATGACACCTAGTACGTATTTAAAAATGGATGCGCTAATGACACGTCTTACCGCAACGGCCGCGTCGATAGTTGATTTGCCGTGAGTGAAGCCGAATTGTTTATGATTGAACGTTGGTCCACCCGGCAATAAACGAGGAACAATGAGACGTTCTAAGAGCTTGCCTAATGAAGGCAGTAAGGTGATTGGTCGATATGACTTCGGGTCGTCTGGTGGCTTATCACCGCCTTTAGGAATTATACGTATATAACCGCGACGCCATGTACGAGGAAAAATGCCTTCAGTTATGCAACGATTAAAAATTATTAACATTGAGTCGCCCGATGCTCGACTAGCTTCTTTGATCATTTTATTTGATATTTTATTTTCGCCAGCAGCCTTGTTGAGGGGAAGAGTTCTAACGGTATTCATAAACTCGGCAAGAGATGGAAGGTCAGACATAGGCGAGAGAGGTGGCTCGGCGGCCCATGCACGTATTTGTTTATGATGTTCGTTGTCGACTGAGATGTCATCGTCTGGGATTAACGTATTTAATAAAACTTCCGTGGTCTCCTCAATACCCGTAGTGTGTTTACCGTTCACTTTAATGTTTTGTATGTACGCTAAGTCGACTGATCGATTCGCTTTAAACTCGTGATATAGTGGAGACCATGGACCTTCACTTTCTAATCTTTCCACAATCTTATTTAACAAAGCGTCTTTCGATTTTTCTACTGCAATCCGGTAGCGAGACCTGGCAGCTTTCAGTACAGATAGAGATTCATCAAAGGCCCTTCCTATGTTAGGTGACTTTTTAAGTTTACCTTTATTGGCTTGCCTATAAATACTGTGATGCATTTTTTCTTTTATATCAAAAGAACTTAGAGAGCTATATAATGTTCCTCAGAGGTTTGCGTTAATCCCATTGTGAGATAACGACTGGCCCAGAGGGTATAATTTATTTTCATTATCATTATTTACGATACCTATGGGTAAGATAGAGGTTGGTGAATCGTATTCTTACTCCGTCAATACACGGAAAACGTCGACATACTTAATTACGGATATGAAATTGTTTCGGATTGTCCGGCAGTTTCAGATAGATTCAGTTATGGCTATTGTTTTTTTAAGGAATTGTAGAAGGGAAATGCTAAGTGTGGCGATTATAGTATTATTCTCTTTTGAAGAGAATTTCGTTAAGGCTATCAATTCGGCTGGTTATATAAAAACTTGTCTTATGTTCTTCTTTCTAATATTACACCAACCCTATCCAAAATTATTCAAAATTTCCATATAACTCCACAGCATTTCTACTTCAATAATTTACAGTGTTATATTGAATAATTTGCCTGATATTTTATGTAACGTAATAATATAGAGATAGTGTAGTGAATATGATATAATAGGGGTTCAAGTATTTTTTGATGTTCTACCAAAATTCACCAAGAGAGTGGGCCGTAGCTCTTTCCGGGGAAATGTATGACATCTCACTGCAATCGCCAACCTGCCTGGCAAACGTGGCGATTACGGCCTTATCGCGAACAAAAATGGGCCCTAGAATCATGACAGCTCTACTACCCTGCCAAAGGAGCTCATTTTGGTGCTGAGCTCAATAGAAGTGAAGCACAACTTTTTCTATAAATAAAAGTGATTTCCATAAATAAATGGCATGCAACCTTCGTTATCTAAATCACTTTTATATCACATTCACTACATCTCAGCAGTTCTTCCGCCACATATTACATAGAATGTCATCAAAATTATTTAATACTAGCAACCCGCTCTCGCTTCGCTTCGGTTTTAGTCGTTTTACCCGCGTAGTTCCCGTTCCTGTGGGAATACCAGGATAAAATATAGCCTAGGTTACTCCCTGATATTATAGCTTTCCATTGGTGAAAGAATTTTTGAAATCGGTCCAGCCGTTTTGAATAATCTTCAAACTGGAACAAACAGACAGACAGACAGACAGACAGACAAAAACTTTTTAATCTGTATTTTAGGCATAGGTGTCGTGCAAATAACCGTGTGAGCATGAAAAAAGCCTATTATTTTGACATTACAAACAGACACTCCAATTTTATTTATTGGTATAGATGTGACGTTAAACACTGAGATATTGAATATAATACAAGAACACCACATGAATATTCTTATTCAACTGACTTGGGCAGAATGGTAGCACACTTATGCTACTAAGGCCATTAATGCAAGAAGAAGACACCACATGACACTTCTAGAATCCCGCCAAGTTGTTAAAAATACATAAATTCTTTTTATTTCAAGATAGGGATTGGTGCCGGCGCGAATTAGGAAATGTCATGTTGAAGCTCTTGTATTATATTGATTTTTTTAGTGTTTTATAGTGTTATATTGAATAATTTTACTGAAGTTTTATGTAATATAATACAATTAAGATGCTGAAGTGTGGTGAATGTGATATAAGAGTGGTTTACGTGTATTTGCGTATTCTACCGGAATTCCCAGGGAAATCATTAAATTAGGTTTTCGGCGCCTAATTAATGGTAACGACTTGACTTACTGACAGACTGACTAATCATAAGTTATACAATATGAAGAAGTAAATAATATGTAAAGAAAATTATTTGTAAGCTACGTAAAACAAGGCAGTATGTTGGCAAAGACTTTATGACTTTATTTAGCCTGCCTGTAGGGGCAATCCAAACAAATAAACATCAAGATAGGGTGTCCACAAAAAAAAATTACATTGATATTTATATTCGGTGTGAAAACTCGAATCCCAGCATCGATATATCGCACGAAAATATCGATATTATTTTCAATATCGAACACTTTCCACTAAAGCCTTTCTCAAGGCAAACGCAGAAAGTTCACTATCTTCGATTTCGTACGGTGTCATTTTAGAATCATTTGCCAGAATTTCGTAACTATACAAGTATGTAGTGTAATGCTTGTGATAGCCTACAAGTGTTACTGGAGTGGACTTGCACGACAAAGATAGTAGTGAGGTGACTGAGATGATACACATCTGTAAGTGAAAAAGCTAAAAATGAATAGAATTTTCATAAACTCAAATAAAAGTTTGGTATAATGTGAATACTGTATAAAATTGCAATATCTCGAAAGTCAGCGTACTATGTCAGTACGGTATTTGAAGTTTTCTAAGCTTTAGAGAGGTCATGCATTTTTAGAACACCTGTAGTACAACCGAACGGGACGTAGCGTTCCAAATTTGAAATGGTAAGAACTAGAACATTTTAGTAATTCAGTACACGAATTATCCCGTGTTCAAAAACATGTGAAATACAAATATAAAGTTTTTTTTTTGTGGTGGGTTGCGGTCGGCGCGCTCCTCGCATCACTCCGTCCGGGGCGACAGAGGGGTGTAAGCACGCACACCCGCAACCCACCCCACCTGCACGTCGCCTTCGTCGTTGGGCCGACCACTGGAGCAGTGTTACTTGTCAGCAGTGGTCGGCCCGACGGAATACCCCCTACTTGGGGTACCCTCCCATCGACCGACGTCCCCTTCTCGGGGAGGACGTCGGTCTTTCCTCACGCGGTCGGCCTCTCAGCGGGTGACGGACTAATTCCCCGATCACGTCACCCGCGGCCTCGGCTAGGGCGGCATGAGGCGCAAGTACTCGCGCCTACGCCGCCCCAGTCGCCGGCGGCGGATCGCCTTATCGCGGCTGCGCTCCTTACGCAGGCGATCCGCCGCCTCCTTCTGCGAGATCACTGCCTCGTAGAAGGCTGCGGCCGCGTTCCAATTCCTGACGCTGCCGACCATCGCCCTAGCGATAGCCGGCAGCGTTAGGTCGGCACCGATGATTGCGACGAGTTCACGGCGCTGCGCTGCCCAAGCGCCGCAGGCCTCGAGCGTATGCCGCGCCATGTCCTCGTCGCAATCGCAATGGTGGCAGGACGGTGTATTCTCCCTCCTAACGACCTTGTGCAGGTATTTGGTGAAGCACCCATGCCCCGTCAACACCTGCACTAGTCGGAAGGAGAGCACCCTGTGCTGCCTTTCCAACCACTGCATCAGCACCGGCCGGAAGGCCTCCACGGTTCGCACCTCAAACCGAGGCCGAGTCCCGGCCAATAGGTATGCTGCCTCCGTCGCCACCGTGCGGTATCCGCGGATGGCCCTCTGTGGTCGCCACAGAAGAGCCCTGAGTCGGACGGTCATGGACCCCGCCCACACCGGTGCGCCGTACAGGGCCATCGACCGGATGACCCCCGCGTACAGCCGTCGGAAATATAAATGGTACGATATCCGCGCGTAGCCCTAAACGTCATGACTATGAATACCAGAAAAAGGTTCTAAGACGAGTGGTCAGAACTGGCCCACCGTACAGGGCCATTGATAGACCTACTCCAGCATACGGCCGTCAATATCGCGTCAACGGGCCGGGGAGCAATCCCTTAAAAATGCTCTCGAAAGCAATATCGCCCGTCGAGTTCTAGGCCCAAATGTTTTATTATCTGGACCTCGAACCTCGACCTCGAATTAACGGTGATCGATGTGCTGACGGATGGACAGTTACAGGGTCTATGAAACAGTAAATCATTTGTTTTATATTGGACCACTTTAAGCGACAGCACATTTCATCGAGGGGTACTACGCCAGAAACCTCCGCCTGGGCACGAGCGACAATTTCTTGGACTGCTCTCTGGAATTGTCACTCGTGGCAAATATCTGGCTCAATTTATCAGTTTGTGGGATGCCCTAAATTTGCTCCATATCCTCTAATTGTAGAGGGTATTGGACGCGAAAATTCGACGGGCCCAGTCATTCATTCGTTTGAGGACTGGGCAGGCATTTGCCCACCGCGATAAATTGTAAACCTGATTCTTACTTCGGGACACTCGTCTTGAGGCCTAGATTCAGGAGCGAGGGTCTTGGCTTAACCGCCGAAACCGCGAGGAAGAAAACCTCTATAAAACAATCACCCAGAACCCTAAGTTCTGGCGCGCGCGAGAGGATGCATGGCTGATGGGTTGTTCAGTCGTTAGCGCGCCTCCAGCCAGGATACTCGTGGACCCCCTGCGTTGGGTGATAAATGTACGCTTTCCCGGGTACAGGGATTTCTGCCTGGGTGGACCGTTATTTCTCCCACACTCGTGAGAACCATATGGATTTCTCGTATAATAAAGATGCAGACAGGAGGGGTGAGATGCCCAAAGCCAACACAAACGGGGAGCCTAGTTCCTACGCTATAGCCTTGCCAGGCTACTGCAAAGCTGGCACAGACGGGAGGGATGCTTCGTCAGACTGCAGTTCCGCACTGGAGTCATCTAAATCAGCCGAGAGCCCGGCAAAAATAAAGGCCCGTAAGAAAAAGAGAGGGGGAAAGCCACCCCTGCAACAGAGCGCGCCAGGCGACGTGCCGCGAAGCTGCGACGGGCGGAGCAGAAGGCACTGCGTGCTGCCGACGTTTCGCGCAGTGACGGCAGCGTTTCTGACGCAGGCAGCACCACGATGGCGGAGACCGATGCGACCGCGGAGCAGTCGATGGACGAGGGCGGCAATGCCGCAGGGCCGTCCAACATAAGGGAGAGCACAGTCGCTCACGCTGCCGGGGGGCCTGCGTCGCGTTCTGCGGCATCATCTCTGGCGGCGGCTAAGACAGTAAGGGAGGAGGCCCTCCCTCCACAGGTGCGGAAGCGCCCTCTGCACACGGGTGGCAGCCTCGCATATGATTCGGAGGGGAGTGGAGACATCATACCTCCTCCCAAGGTGGCGACCTCACGCAGGGGATGCAGAGGGCGTGGGGCCACGGTGGCGGCGAGGACCGGGGCTCCGTCTCCGGTAAGTCAGGTGCGGGAGGCCGAGGCTCGCAAGCGGGCAAATGAGGCGGCTGCCGCGAGGATGATGAGGGTGTTGCCAGACATCCCTCCCACCGACACGGCGGCTGCTGAGTCCACTGTAGGTGGCGACCCTCGAGCTGCCAATGTGGCCACCCTGCAGGCCGAAAACACCCGCCTTAGTGGGTAGGTGGGCCTTGTTTTTCTCCTGCAGGTCTGATACCGGTGAGGAAAACAGGGCCTTACAAAAAGAGCTGTCGGTGGTGCAGAAGGCGAACCGCGAGTTGGACAAGCAAATGGCCGACTTGCGGCGCCAGGTCGCGCAGCTGGCGAGGACTGCGCCACCGACAAGCGCCGGCCCTGCCACCGTCCCCGCCGTCCCCGTTGCGCCAACTCGCGCTGCGGCGAGTACCCAGAGGACCCAGCCGGCCGAAGTGATCCCGCTGCCCGCAGTGAACGGCGTGCCGGACCAGACCATGCGTGCCATAGTAGATGTTGTGGGCAGAATGCTCGACGCGCGCATGGCAGCTCTGGAGTCAAGACAATTTTCATGAATTCAGAAAACACAGCTCGAGCAACACAATCATTAAACACAGAAGTCAAGTTCAATAATATTAATTACATAATTAACTCTTTTTACTGATAAACCTCATAATTCAATTGTTATTTTTTTAATATTAAGAGATTTAAAAGAGCCTAAAATATCTTTCACACTGTCATCTGCAAATTCAAAGGTTGTGTCGCATTTTACAATAGATTGCTTAAGGAGCGATTCAGCTATAATAGGAGATGACACTAAAGATTTTGTAATCAGTACAGGCACATTTGTGAAGTGGGTTTCAAATTTAGTGGCCACTTTTTTATCTATTTTCACATTTTTATCACCTATCTTTAAATTAAAGTCTTTCCTGCGTGCAGTATTCCTACCAGTTTCACTGTTTATCACATTCCAAGTTATTTTAATTATATCACCTGATTTTTTAATTTTATTTCACAGATATAATATATAGATTTTGCACAGGAACACACGCACGTTTAAATATTTTAGAATAGTTCTTTACATATTCTAAAAATACTGGATGATGGTTGTAAGATTTTTCATGATAAAGATCATATAACCTTTTCCAACTTTTGTAAATACCAGGAGTAGCCCGATTCACTAAAACCAACAGGCACTCCAAAAGTCAATATTTTGGGTTTAAATATTTTATTCAATTTAGTATTGATTATGTGAAATAGAGATGAATATAACTCATTTGAGTTATCATGAATAGGCAACAGCGGCACCTTCAAACTCAAGTTGTCTCTAAAATTTTCTAAATGGCTGACATTCATAGGAATAAAGTTAATACTTTCTCGTTGAATCCTATTAGTTAGAGGCAGTACAACAAGTTGTCCACAGTGGTCTGAATCCAGTGTGTTTAGGATGTATTTACTAATTGGCTTAGTATTTATAAATCTAAACTATCTAAGCAACAGAATTCAGAGAGTCGATGGCCATTCCTGTTCCTTATATACATTAATGACTTACCCTATTATGTAAGGGACAATCAAAACATTGTGTTGCTCGCAGATGATACCTCTTTACTGTTTAAAATTAAGGGACAAATGCTTAACTATCACGATGTGAACAATGCACTGTCTAACGTTATTCATTGGTTTAACTCTAACAATTTAGTTCTTAATGGGACAAAAACTAAATGTATTAAATTTACTATACCCAATGAGAGACAGATGGCAACCAATGTTCAAATGAATGGTGTGGATCTGGAGCTTGTGGAATCAACCACCTTTTTAGGCATCACTATAGATGATAGACTCCAATGGGAGCCTCACATTGAGAAACTGTCAAATAAGCTCAGCTCAGCTGCTTATGCGGTAAAAAAAATTGGCGTGTTAACTGATGTTGCAACAGCCAGAACAGTTTATTTCGCTTACTTTCACAGTCTTACGTCATACGGCATATTACTGTAGGGTTGCTCCGCGGAATTGAATAGAATTTTTGTGCTACAAAAATGGGGCGATCCGCGCGATTTATAGTTTAGGACCAAGAACATCACTAAGAGAAAAATTTGAAGAAGTAAATATTCTGACTGTTATATCTCAATATATACACGAAAATGTATGACATGTAAAAAAAAATTCAGCATCTTTGAAAAATATAGTGATATTCATCATATAAATACTCAGAATAAGAACAATTTAGTTGTACATAGTACTCGTCTTCAGCGAGTCAACAGATCTTTCATGGGGCAATGTATACGCTTCTTTTTTTTTATTGCCAACGCTGGCAAACGAGCAAGCAGCACACCTGATGGTAAGTGACGCTGCCGTACATGGACCTTTGCAATACCAGGGGCACAGCCAGGCCGTTGCCTACCTTGAAGGAAATACTCTTCCTAAACCTCGTTTAAAGAAGGACATGTCATAGCGCTCTGAAAACACAGCAGCAGGTAGTTCATTCCAGAGCTTGCACATACGTGGGAGAAATGATCGCTGGAAACGTACAGTTGAAGACCATAACGTTTCCACGTGAAATGGATGAACCCTGCTACGATGTCGAGTGGTACGTTGGTAGAATGGTGACGGTGGTACCAAGTCAAACAGTTCCTCGGAGCACTCCCCGTGAAAGAGTCGGTAGAGTAAACAGAGTGACCCAAAGTCTCTCCGCTGCTCCAGCGACTCCAACCTGTCCGTAAGATTGGGATCCTCGACGATTCTACAACAAATTACCTATTAATATTCGAGATATGTCAGCGAATAAGTTAAAAAAGGAATCAAGAGTAGATTTTGTAAAAAAAGGTTAGTATAAAATCTCTGATTATCTTGATGATAATACAGATTTGTTATGAGCAGCTCCTCATTCGGGCATTTTCTCATTAATTCAGTGAAAGGTGTTACACAGATGTTTATTTTGTTGTAGAATCTAAAGAAATATAACTGTAAAGCGTAGCGTGTTTTGCCAAACGAATTTGTTATTTGTCCTATGTTTTATGTTTCTGGCAAATAGTATTGGTCATGCTCAGGGTCTGCTTGCGGTAGCTACGATGAGCGGGTCACTCCCTTCCCTCCATCGTGGTTGAGGAGAGTGATGCCTGCTCTAGTGGTTAACTCGTGATCGGGTGCCGCTTGCGGGATCTGGTCCAGCCATGGTAATTTTTCATTATATTTAACAACTATATCATGGTTTGAAAGGCATCACGCTGGAGCTATTAATAGGCATGTATGTATATAATTTTATTAAAAAAAATACTAGTAAATGAATTAAAAAAAGACAATCCCACTGAGTTTATTGCCGGATCTTCTCAGTGCGGTCGCGTTCCGATCAGGTAGTAATTTAAGTTAAAATGTAAAAAAGAAATGATAACATGTAAGTGCCCCCGCGGGGCTTATCTATACTAATATTATAAATGCGAAAGTAAGGATGTTTGTTTGTTTGTTTGATTGTAACGCTTTCACGCTTAAACCACCGAACCAATTTCAAAAATTCTTTCACCAATGGAAAGCTATAATATCAGGGAGTAACCTAGGCTATATTTTATCCCGGTATTCCCACAGGAACGGGAACTACGCCGCGGGTAAAGCGACTGAAACCGAAGCGAAGCGAGGGCGGGTTGCTAGTACATAATAAATGATTTGAATTTGAATTAGAATTTGTCAATTGCCTTTTTATTGTAGGGGACCTTTGAATCCAGGAATAGGACGTATCTGGCAACACTTTATGAACGCTTTCGGTTACAGTGGGTGAAATTTCAGTAAAATGTCTAAACAATACATATTTTAAATGCACATAGTGTAAAATTATTTCTATACAAATATAACAAAAGGTATCAGATGTTGGCCAAATTTAAATAAGTGACCAATTAGGTAAGCAACGTATGAATGTGAATGATTGGTTAGCCGAGATTTATTAGTGCAGTTATTAATTACTAGCAACCCGCCCTCGCTTCGCTTCGGTTTCAGTCGCTTTACCCGCCGCGTAGTTCCCGTTCCTGTGGGAATATCGGGATAAAATATAGCCTATGTTACTCTCTGATATTATAGCTTTCCATTGGTGAAAGAATTTTTGAAATCGGTTCTGTGGTTTAAGCGTAACGCTTTCACGCTTCAAACACGCGCAAACAAACAAACATCCTTACTTTCGCATTTATAATATTAGTATGGATAAGTCATGTCATGCCAAGTGTGACATTTGAACAATAAAACACCTATTTTTTTGGGGTCAGTCAGCGTACCCGCTGCCGGGCTTCGTTTGGGGCAGAGTCGAGTTCCTAGTCTTCAGTGGTCGACCCGACGGAATACCTTGAGGGGGCACCCTCTTCTATCGACGTCCCCTTCCACTGCTGGGCTGGTACGTTCTCCACAGTGGGAGAGAAATTTGTTTATTATACCACGTCAGTCAGATGTATTGGCATAACGTTCTATTTCGAGTTTTTCTTCTCTTGCAGTGTTGTTATCTTTTTTTTTTATTGCAAACGGTGGAAAACGAGCAAACAGTATATATGATGGTAAGTGTTGCTGCCCCTCATGCACCTTTGCAAGGCCGCTGCCTACCGGGAAGAAAGTGAAGGGAGTGTGAATGCGTGCAATGAGGTTCGGTGATACTAAAAGCATCACTAAAACCCACCGTACGCAGAAAAAACAGTTGAAACCAAAACCAAACGTACCAAAAAAGGACTGTACGGTATGCACAGCCTGCAGTGGACTGTATGAGTTGAATTTACGGAGTTAGGTGAGGAACTGATCTTTCCTATACCTGCAAGCTGCAAAGAAGTAAATATGGAATACTCCACCAACCTTTCATCCACTCCGCCGAGGGCAGTAGCGTCGTCGCAGTAACCGCGCGGTCAGCTTCACTATATTCTTAATTATATTTATAACTAGGCAGTTCACAGCACACTATTATGTCCACAAAACACTATTATGGTGGTTCCAAATGTTCCGTATAATAATATCCTTCCAAGGATTAAGCAGGTGCGGCGCTTTATGAAAACACCGATGGCACAACCGCCTGGCGGACCGAGTTGTCTCGAATCTTCTACTCGACTTGACAAACACCTTCAGAAAGATGGGCTTTCAGCTCTCTACATATCATATTCCTTTGTAATCTTTTACGACACCCACGGGTATGAGAGGAGGTGGTGAATGGCATTATTACTTTGTCATCACACAGAAAGCTACATATATCGCTTTATAAATATCAGTTTCTAAATTAAGGAATTGAAGCAATAACCTGTAATCAAATATGCGGCCATTACACCATTGTTTTGCAATATACCAAATAGGAGTTTCAATGTTCAACGTATTCGAGGAAAGTTTAAAAGCGGTGTTAACGCTACTAATGCATATTCGTAAGTTATATCAACTAGATGACGCAATCGTAAATATTACTCTTGTGTGCTTGTTACTTACGTTAAATATAAATTATGAAGGCTTGTTGCTGTGTGGTGGCGGTTACGAATAATAACAACCCTTATTAGCTCGTGGGTGGGTTGGTAAACTCTGTCTGATGTCAGCTATAGACTACAAACCCACCACAACATTTATTTTTAATCATCTATAAGCTATAAAAAAGCCGTACATTAATAATTAGTCGTAATTCCACACTTGTACCTGAGAAATTCTATTTACTCACCTGTTCCACTCAGAAATTACGGAGCTCGGCGGAGCGCTCAGAGTTATTTTATGATATAGTAACAGCCTTCTAAGCGTTATTCACGTAGGTTCATTTCACAGGTTATTTTTTTCCATGGCCTTGTAGTCTATTCGGCAATAATTACATTTCCACGTATGATAGGTACTGTGTACGACAGGTTCAGAGGTCGTGCTCGTACCCTCCGTTACCCCAAAAGGATCGGATGAGTTGCGAGCCTACCATAGCCTGCCCCCAAATTTTTCGTAGCCTTATCATATTTTATTCTATTTAAACATTCATTCCCGCCTTAGAGAGGAGAATTGCTACGAGCACTTCCCACTCGAGGTTGAGAAACAGCATTTTCCACCGGATCCTTGGCTCAAATAAATGCATTTTCCAAGTATATGAAACGATCGGAATCTTGGTGTCTACTGTTAAACGCAAGTCTCACTAAGAGGCGGCATTAGGGCAATTAGGGCATTAACCCTAATCCTTACGTTCGCCAGGCGGTTTGGCGATCGTAGTTGGTGGTGCTTATTAGGCAAGCGCTCTCTTCCCTAATGATCCCTTGATCCCTTACCTCTCTCTTCGGCAAGTAATGAGTGGCGACGGCGACGCTTTATAGTCTTAATAGTTCTACGATTAGAAAGAAATCCTCGTGTCGCAGAAAAGATTGTGAAATATATGAATTGCAATGTCAAATAATACATGAAAAGTAAAGTTTATTAAAAGTATCCTTACTAATACTTATTATAAATGCGAAAGTAAGTTTGTTTGTTTGTTACGCTATCACGCTTAAACCACCGAAATGATTCCACAATATTCTTTCACCAATGGAAAGCTATGATATAAGGGAGTAACATAGGCTATATTTTATCCTGGTATTCCCACGGGAATGGGAACTACGCAGATAAGGCGATTGAAACTGAAACGAAGCGAGGGTTGCTAGTATTTATTATAAATGCAAAAGTAAGTTTGTTTGTTACGCTTTCACGCTTACACCACTGAACCGATTTCAAAAATCCTTTCACCAGTAGATAACTATAATATCAGGGAGTAGCATAGCCTATATTATATCCGGGTATTCCCACGGGAACAGAAACTACGCGGGCGCAGACGACTGAAACCGAAGCGAAGCGAGGGCGGGGCTGGTTGCTAGTTACTTATAAATTGATTAGTTATAGGTATTGTTAATTAATTTCTTTTAATATTCAGGTTATCCCACTCGGTGAAATATTATAGTTATTATTTAAATAATGTGCTTAATAACGAACCTCATAGGGAAGCTGTATGATGAGAATATCGCTGACAGTAGTCTATGTAAGGCTCGTTCGCTGCCCTGCCGGTGATACAGGCGGTTAGATCAGGGTGTGGTCAGACTATCATAGCCCGTTAAAAACGGAAAGAGCACACACACACGGGCATTTTCGCTAATCCCACCGTCTTAATAACATTGTTAATCTATTTTTTTTTTTAATTTGTGCGTGGGCTGCAGTCGGCGCGCCTCCACACCACTCCGTCCGGGGCGACAGAGGGGCTTAAGCACGCAACTCCCGCAACCCACCCGAAAATCACGTCGCCTTCGTCGTTGGCCCGACCACTGGAGCAGAGTTAACTTGTCGTCAGTGGTCGGCCCGACGGAATACCCCCTACTTGGGGTACCCTCCCATCGACCGATGTCCCCCCCTCGGGGAGGACGTCAGTCTTTCCTCACGCGGTCGGCCTCTCGGCGGGTGACGGAGTAATCCCCGGTCACGTCACCCGCGGCCTCGGCTAGGGCGGCATTGCACGCAGGTACTCCCGCCTGCGCCGCCCCAGTCGCCGGCGGCGGGTCGCATCATCGAGGCTGTGCTCCTCGCGCTCGTGACCCGCCGCCTCCTTCTGCGAGATAACTGCCTCGCAGAAGGCTGCGAACGCGTCCTAATTCCCGACGCTGTCGACCATCGCCCTAGCGATGGCCGGCAGCGTCAGGTCGGCACCGATGATTGCGACGAGTTCACGGCGCTGCGTGGCCCAAGCGGGGCAGGCCTCGAGCGTATGCTGCGCCGTGTCCTCGTCGCAATCGCAGTGGTGGCAGGACGGTGTACTCTCCCTCTTTACGACCTTGTGCAGGTATTTGGCGAAGCTCCCATGCCCCGTCAACACCTGCACTAGTCGGAAGGAGAGCACCCCGTGCCGCCTTTCTAACCACTGCATCAGCACTGGCCGGAAGGCCTCCACGGTTCGCACCCCGAACCGAGGCCACTCCAGCTGGACTGCCCAACGGGCAATGACGTCTCGGCGGGCGTCGACGCGCCAGGCCGTGAGCTCCCTCAAGGAAACACATTATTAATCTATACAGCTGCTCTGAACCTTACGTTTTTCCGTTCTGACTATGAAACCATCCAACCGTTGTGCCCCAAACTGGTTGTATTAGAAAGGCAATAATATGAATTTACAACAATAAACCAATGTATTAGGATCTACTTCAAGGAATTCAGTTTTTTCTAATATGTACAGAACAGTGTCTGTTGGTTTAGCAAGTAGGCTATAATAATAGACCAATACGTTAAAATGTTAGGTAATGTGTAGTTAGAATTCATATATGCTTATTCGACCTATTCATAGAAATTATAAAAATAACCTTTGTATTGATTAAAATAATTACGTATTATATACGCAGTATTTTAAATGATACCTAAGCAATTTATTTTGTAGATTACTATAATATAAAGTAGCTATAACTGATTGACTAAGTGATTTAGTTTTTGATTAAACTGTGTGTTTTTAATGAACGAGCGGAATGAGCATGCAATGTCATCATTAGGTATTGAGGTCCATTGACCTATGTATCATTATGCAAAGCCAGCAAGCGAGCAATATGAGTTGAGATGACATATTTCTTTAAGTATGAAATGAAGGATTTTGTAAAACTCTGTCTTTGTTGTTTGTTTTTGTAAAACTTCCGTGTGGTGACGGAGTAAGAATACAATTCACCACCCCCTATCTTACCCGTGGGTGATCATACGAGACGACTAAGGGATATAAAACGCATATAACATCTATGCGAGAGAAGGAAAACTCGAAATAAAACCCTATACCAACACGTCTGACCAGCGTGGTATAGTAGGTCAATTACCCTTCCGTTATGGAGGAGGCCCGAGCCCAACAGTGGGACGTATATGTGCTGAGATGATGATGATGATGAAAACTCTGTCTACCTGTAATATGAAAGATATATTCGAAAATGCCGTGTACTGGTGACTGTGTAAGAATACAATTCACCACCCCCTCTTTTAGCTGTAGATATCGTGAAAGATGACTAAGTGTTATATTATGCACTAGCTTGTGCTCGCGACTTCGTTCGCGTGGTATAGATACTATAGGCTAACGCTAACTTTGATTTAAAACTTTGTCTACGTAGGTGAAAATATTCTTTAATAATACGATTCTGTCCCACATGATTTTTGCGAAATTTTAGCTGTTTACGCAGCGCAATCTCTCAAGAGGGGAAAAAAACCTCGAATTTGAAATATTCTTCATTGGTGCTCCCCTTCTGTTAGTCTTTATGATGATATAGGTATAGCCTATATCCTTCTTCGATAAATGGGCTATCTAACACTGAAAGAATTTTTCAAATCGGACCAGTACTTCCTGAGATTAGCGCGTTCAAACAAACAAACTCTTCAACTTTATTAGTATAGAAGTATAGATATGGATAGACCAACTGTGCAAGAGAAGGAAACACTCGAAACATAACCCTATACCAACCTGACCAGCGTCGTGTAGTAGGTCAATTACCCTCTTATGGTGTAGGCGGCTCGGGCCCAGCAGTGGTACGTATATGAGCTGTGATGTTGACAATTCGAAACTATTGTGAAATAGTTTTCATTTTAGTAATGTTAGGAAGTAGAAGTGATGTATTTGATATTTAGAAGTTTATGATAATTTCCTATATCATTTTATTTAATACAGGTCTGTTAGGCTCGAACGTTCTCCAAAATAGCTCTACAACCTTCCATAACACGCTGGTCAAACATGTTGGTATATGGTTTCATTTCAAATTTCCCTTTTCTTGCATAGATGTTATATGCATATTTAATCCCTTAGTTGTCTTTTACGACACCCACAGGCAAGAGAGGGAGTGGTGAAATGTATTATTACTAGGGATGCAAATATTGAAACCAAAAACATCGATGTACAAAAAACATCGACCTAAAAAAATCAATGTATCGAAACATCGATGTTTTTTTAACGATGGTGCAAACAACTTTAATTTTAAAATGCAAGCTATATTTATTATCTATAACAATATTATCATTGGTTAGGTGAGTCTTTAGAACAAGGGAAATATAGAGTTGAGGAAATAAAGTTATATTTAACATATATTTCTCTATTCAGTAAAATTATTACAAACTTAACTGCAGCAAGTTACCTATTTAGAAACAGAGTTTAAAAATAAGTTTTTACAAAAACGTACATACATACGTTTATTATTTACTCTGGTAAATAAACTGTCGCGCAAGTTTTGCTTAAATGACCATACATTTCAAACAGATGTCAGGCAAAACATCGATGTTAAAACATCGTAGAAAATAACATCGATACATCGATGTTTCGCAATAATGAACATCGATGGCAAACATCGATGTTTTTTTACTGAAACATCGATGTTTCAGAAACATCGATGTATTGTTTGCATCCCTAATTATTACTGTCAACACATGGATAATAACATATTTGCTTTGAATTCATCAGCTCATCAAGTCCCACAGATGACAAGGGGTACCGATAATCCGCCCACATAGTGTAGGAAAGGTTCATGTAGGGCAGGTTACAGTCGCTCACTGTGCCTTCGGGAGGGACAACACAATACCATAACCTGTCCCCTAAAAACCCTATCAAAATAAACTATTGCCTATGTCCATAGGCTTCCTCAAGTTTAAATAATAATATGATCCACCTCAAGCGAAACAACAATACCCTATAAGGTTGTAACCATATAAAGAATGTATTGTGTTGTTATAACATGATGTTAAAATTCTGAACGTGGCATAGTTTCGTACGATGAAACCCTATACGATTTGTAATTAAAAGAGATTCTTAATAAGATGAATATTTTTTGCTGATGCACGCCAGCATGTTGATACTTGACAACTATAGTTGGGCGACATAAGAGAAATGCTTTAATAACAAGTATGTTTATTTGTTGCTAGTTTTTGCTCGTGACTTCATCTAAGCAGAAATCATTGTGACGGAGATAAACGGCGAAAATATTTTAAGGTACTTACGGATATATTAAGTGTAAAATTATCATTATTATCATAGCTCATACACGGTCCACTGCTGGGCTTGAGCCTCCTCAACAATGAGGGGGAAATTGACTTACTACACCATGCTGGTCAAACGTGTTGGTATAGGGTTTTATTTCAAGTTTACATTCTCTTGCATAGACGTTATCTGCATATTATAATCCATTAACCGTCTTTTATGACCATCACGAACAATAAATAAGGTGATGAATAGTATTCTTACTCGGTCATCGCACGAAAATATTCTTTTTGCGCCTTTTATGTGCCGTTACTTCTGCGTAAAAAGGTCAAATTTAACACAAATAAGCACTTATGTGTGTCAATTTTTAATTCAAAAAGAAATCAAGTTAAATTGTAACCACAAAATTTAATCCCCTATTTCATATCTTCAGAGGATGAAAATTAAAAATCGATGAACATTGAACTTGTGTATATTTATTTTTACTGTATTTGACTTCAATTTGAAGAGAATACATAAAGATTTTTTTCTTCCCTTAAATTTTTCCCTTTATATTTTACTCCTATCCTTTTCTAATGGGGTGTGTGCATTAAAAAGAAATTGTCAAAATTTTCTATTTATAATTCGAGTCTTAATGATTTTAACAACTTCTTTATATATAGATATTAAAAGACCACCCATGATTGATTATAAATTAATGGCGATACGAATACACTATACGCAGACGTCGAGAAATTGATACCACAGTGTGCATATCTGTCTTTTGTTTACACGAGTATTAAAACGTAAATTGTTATTTATTAGAATTTATGTAGATAGCAGATGGAAATTAGTTAGATAGCATTTGGAAAAAGTATTGATATTCTTGAAAGAAAATTAGTTATAAAAGAAATAAGATTTAGAATTGTAGTTAGAGTTTAACTCATTAGAAAATACATAAATGATTTTTATTGCTTATATTTTAGGATATATTACTAGAACTCGGATCTAACATATCTGACTATCATCAACAGGACCAAATTGCGTAGCAATATCCGCGAGCTTCCATAGTTTACTGGTAAAAAACAAAGTTTTTAATCAAAATATTTATTTTGAGTTATTTACTCATTTTGCGCGTGGGGACGGAGTAAGAAAATAATTCGCTACCTCCTTTATTGCCCTTGGGTGTCGTAAAAGACGACTAAGCGATTATAATACGAAGATAATATCTACGCAAGAGAAGGCAAACTCGAAATAATACCCTATACCTACCCATCTTCGGCTCAACGACGTAGGCGACGTGGTACGGGTGGGTTATGGGCCCGCGCGCCGTCCTTTCGTCGCCCCGGATGGAATAGATGGCGTGTGCTTGGTCAACCAGATATTATATATATATATATACAAGAATTGCTCGTTTAAGGATATAAGATATATATTCAGGATCTCGGCAACGGCTCCAACGACTTTGATGAAATTTGGCTTACTAGAGGTTTCGGGGCCAGAAAATCGATCTAGCTAGGGTTTATTTATAGAAAATGTTGTTTTGTTGGTGATTTTAGCTAATCAATCAATACAATGACATAAAATTTTATTGACATTCTCTGAATAGAAGTTCGAATTTCATCGTCGTTGTCAAGAGTGGCAATAGCTCAGTTGGGAAGTTGTCCAGTTATCCTTTTGTTTTGTTTTGGCATTCAAACAGCGTGGGATCGAATCTCGGTGTTATTATTATTCTCTTTTTGTAATTTTTGATATTTTTTTTCATTATTTAATTTTTATTTTAATATATATTTAAATATATCTGACAAAAATACAACAAAAATATACTGGTCGGTCAACCAGATATTTCATCATATCTTAGTTCATATATGTGCCAGTACTGACCTCGAATTACTTTTATTATGGGAGGGAATTTGATCTACTATACCATCATTACCCAGCTCTTATCCCAATTACTTGGGATTCAATATCTTTTTTCATAGTAGATACATATTGCAATAGTTATTAGCAATAGTGTTATGACCGGACGCCTGTAAACTCTTCCTGAGAATTATTACTAGATTGACTTTAGATGGAGTTAGACTGGGTAAATATAAAGCTCTTAGTCGTCTCTTACGACAACCAAGAGCAATGTCAGGGTTGGTTGGATACGTAGCCGGTAACAAACAGCATAATTTTATCTATGAAGGTCAAACTGGTTGTTTTTTTTTTATTTGTGTTGCATAGATATTATCTGGATTCCTATTATATCCCTTAGGGCAAGGACAAAAAGAGAACGTTGAGGTAGAATACAGTCTTAATACATCAACCGTATGGAGAGGCGAATTCGGTCTGACCACGGTGGACAAGGAACTCGGTACCGGTGATCGGCCTAATGACGAAGGCGACGAGCTACGGTATGGGGCCGAGCGAATCTCCTTCGTCGTCCCAGATGGAGTCAGCCAGCAGGTGCGCTGACCATAGACAACTTAAAAAAAATAAAGAGGATAATAATTATAATACTTTCCAATAGTCATTTCAAGTTATAGTCACTGCCTATAAGGCAACATCTTATAAGACTCGTATTAGGTAATTTGATGGGTGTTAAATGCTAAATGCAGGTTTACTAAATTACATATATCGTTATCGCTATCAATATCCTTGGTCCTTTCTTTCAAGTACCAACCATCAACAACTCTTAGTCCTTGTATTCACTTCCAATGGGTCGTTTCACTTATATATTATTGTTAACTGACCCAAGTTTATTTATTTATTTATTAATTTAATATCTGGTTGACCGAGCTTCGCTCGCAATATTTTTGTTGTATTTATGTCGAATTTATTTAGATATATATTAATAAAAAATAAAAATTGTATAATGAAAAATGTAAAAAATTACAAAAAGAGAATAATAATAACACCGAGATTCGATCCGACGCCGTTTGAATGCCCAAATAATACTAAAAGGAAACTGGACTACTTCCCAACTGAGCTATCAGAACTCATGACGTTGACGGCAAAATTTGAATTCATATTCTTTTAAAATTTAATGTCATTATATTGTTTTGATAAAAACACTGACAAAAAAACATTTTCTATAAATAAAACCTAGCTAGATCGATTTTTTGGCCGCGAAACCTCTAGTATGCCAAGTTTAATCAAAATCGTTGGTGCTGTTTCCGAGATCTGAATATATATACAAGAATTGCTCGTTTAAAGATATAAGATTAAATTACCAATTACATCTATTATTACAGGTTTCCCCAATGCCATAGAGTAAGCAACATAAACCATTTATAACATTATCTGTTAATGTTAACATAATAATTACATAAACAATTAATTTATACATTTTATATCGTATATAAGTTAAAAATTATAATCTAAACTTCTATAATCTATGTCAAAATAGGATATTATGAAATTATCAACGAGAGTCATTGTATAAAATTATACATTATTATGGCGTATTTCAAATAACATTACTTTTTTGAATTCTATAATTGAACAAACGAATAGATCAATTTGTCGGCGAGTCGATTCAATATTAGCGTAGCGTTCTCGTCAAGGGTGCCATAGTCAAAAGGTTGGTTCTAGCTTTTGGCACTTTGAATAACTGCGGCCGACGACGCCGCGCAAGGTATTCATCTGGTACACATAGTCCTATCAACCACAGTATATCCGAATTAGAAATCCTGCCCCGGCATACTCTCATCATATAAGATGCGAGAGCCAAATCCTTTCTTGTTTCCAATTTGTTGTATCCAACCATGCCCAGTACGAACAGGGTTAGATACACATTACGGATAGAAAGGATAAACACCATATAATCTCAAATACATGTACCGTGTGAATTTGTTATGAATGCGCTCTAACATTTCTAGTTAGTAGTTCTGTTTAATCTTAATAAAATAAAATTTATTCTCCGTGAAATCGACCGCAGTGTGATCTATCCGATCGATCCAATTACCAATCTAAACCATTCTCAAATCCAATGGAACACAAAAAATCATCAAAATCAGTTCAACCGTTTAGGAGGAGTTGAGTCACATACACACGGACAGAAATAAAATATATAGATATACATTACTAGTTAAGTAGCTCCCGTTCTTGTAGGAATATGCCGATTTTCTAGGTCAATTCTTTGCCTGTAACTCGACTTTGGATGCTGGAGCTGCCACACCACCTACCATCCCACGGTGTGAAAGCTCACTGCCCGAAATCCGCATCACGCAGCGAGCGGTTAGGCGGGAGCTGCGGCTTTTAGACGTCCATAAGTCGAGTGGACCGGATGGCATCCCCGCAGTGGTACTAAAGACGTGCGCCCCTGAATTGACTCCCATCCTCACGCGCCTATACCGACTTTCCTACGCTACTAAAAGGGTTCCGTCTTCGTGGAAGGTAGCCCATGTACACCCGATCCCTAAAAAGGGAGACCGGTCTGACCCATCGAATTACAGGCCAATTGCGATAACATCCTTGCTCTCCAAGATAATGGAGAAGGTTATAAACCGCCAGTTTCTGCAGTACCTTGAGGATCGCCAGCTTATCAGTAATCGCCAATACGGCTTTCGTCATGGTTGGTCGGCTGGTGATCTTCTTGTGTACCTCACGCACCGTTGAGCAGAGGCCTTGGAGGGCAAGGGTGAGGCGCTGGCGTTCAGCCTAGATATCGCAAAGGCGTTCGATAGGGTCTGGCACAGGGCACTTCTATCGAAGCTACCATCATACGGAATCCCCGAGGGACTCTGTAATTGGATCGCCAGCTTTTTGGATGGTCGGAGTATAAAAGTCGTCGTAGATGGCTCCTGCTCCGATACCATGACTATTAATGCTGGTGTACCACAAGGCTCGGTGCTCTCCCCGACGTTGTTTATCCTGCATATCAATGACATGCTCTCTATCGAGAGTATGCGTTGCTATGCGGATGACAGCACGGGTGATGAGCGGTACACTGAGCAACGGAATATCCCTCGGAGTACTCAGGAAATAAGGGTTCAACTTGTGTCTGAAGTCGAGCGCTCTCTGGGGCGGGCCTCGGTATGGGGTGAACGGAACCTAGTCCAGTTCAACCCACAAAAACACAAGTTTGCGCGTTCACTGCAAAGAAGGACTCATTTGTCATGGCGCCACAGTTCCAAGGAGTAATTCTCCCAATTTCTGAGAGTATTGGGATTCTCGGCATCGAAATATCGAGCAAAGTCCAGTTTGGGAGTCATTTAGAGGCCAAAGCCAAATTGGCAAGCAAAAAGTTGGGCGTCCTGAATAGAGCCAGGCGGTACTTCACACCGAGACAGCGTCTTGTGCTATACAAAGCACAAGATCGTCCTCATATGGAGTACTGCTCCCATCTCTGGGCAGGTGTGCCCAAATATCAGCTAGACCCACTTGACTCCCTGCAAAGACGGGCTGTTCGAATCGTTGGGGATCCCAATCTTACGGACAGATTGGAGTCGCTGGAGCAGCGGAGAGACTTTGGGTCACTCTGTGTACTCTACCGACTCTTTCACGGGGAGTGCTCCGAGGAACTGTTTGACTTGGTACCACCGTCACCATTCTACCATCGTACCACTCGACATCGTAGCAGGGTTCATCCATTTCACCTGGAAACGTTATGGTCTTCAACTGTACGTTTCCAGCGATCATTTCTCCCACGTACGTGCAAGCTCTGGAATGAACTACCTGCTGCTGTGTTTCCCGAGCGCTATGACATGTCCTTCTTTAAACGAGGTTTAAGAAGAGTATTTCCTTCACGGTAGGCAGCGGCCTGGCTGTGCCCCTGGTATTGCAAAGGTCCATGTGCAGCAGTTTCACTTACCATCAGGTGTGCTGCTTGCTCGTTTGCCAATAAAAAAAAAATATCGGGTACCAGTTACTCTTTATCTAGACAGCTACCTGGTAGTAAAATATTATTAAAAATAGGTCCAGTCCTTTTGTAGATTACCTGGAACAAAGAGACAAACAGACATAAAATTTTAAACTGGTTTTTAGGCAAAGGAATCGCGTAAATAATCTTTCGACATTACAAACACTTCAATTTTCTTTATTTGTATAGATTACATATAATTTTTATTCTATTTAGAAATCTATTTAATAGTTAGAATTATAAATAATGATAATAAGTGTAAGGTTATTGTCACTATAAGTATTGTATTCACTCAAACGCAAAAAATAATTCAAGAAGAATAAACAGAAATCGATATTTAAGATACTTGTAGACTAAGAAACTAGACTTAAAAACAATTATTCCGAGCTACACAGCTAGGATAAAGTTACCAAACAATGAAACAGGGTTTAGTTACTAACTGCTTGAAGAACTGAAAACAAATGTCATTTCAATAATTATTAAATGTAAAATGCATTTTATTTGATAACATCTTAGCTCATATGTCCTATATCCAACTCATCACCGTCATCATCATCATCCTGATATTGTCCCAATTGCTTGGGGGTTGGCTCAATATGTATTCTTCTTTCATAGTATACTAGCTGACCAGGCGAACTTCGTAACGCCATAATTTTTGTTTTCGTAAATACATTTTCTAAATTTCCGAATATATATTCTCTAATGGAGGAACCATTACGGCTTTGTCGGGAAAGATTCAATCGTCTTGGTCTCGCCATTGTTTATGATGATTCAAAGAGAATATAAATTACTGATGATTGATTTCTGAGAAAATTATAATTATCAAATTTTAAACCATACTTAACTATAAACAAAATTACGTTTAGCTGTCATTTGCATTTTCTTATTACATATCAAATGCGTTTTTGTTATCATACGTTTCATAGTGACTTGTATTCTCTTTGACATGAGTTTCGGTGCGAATATGGAAATGTCATGTTTAGCTCTTGTATTATATTCATTTTTTAGTGTTTTATAGTGTTACATTGAATAATTTTGCTGATATTTTATGTAATATAATACAGTTAAGATATGTAAGGAATACGTGTATTTTGATATTCTGCTGTAATTTCCAGAGAAATCAATAATTAGGTTTACAGCGGCTAATTAATGCTGACGACTTGACTTACTGATGGACATGACTGTAAATAAGCTATTCTATATAAAGAAATGTTAAATAATATAAAGAAAATTGTATCAGACTTGGCCGTATGGTTTTTGATTCCTTTGCCCGTACGAATGGACAAACAGAAACAAAATAAAATCTATTTGACATTTTATGCCATGTCACACGGGAACGCGATCAAACGGGATAAAAAGTAGCTCATTGCCATTAAGAAGAAGAAGAATGGGATAAAAAGTATCCTATGTCCGTCTCCTGGTTCCAAGCTACCTCCCCACCAATTTTCAGCCAAATCTGTACAGCCGTTTTTGAGTTATAAACATAGTAACTAACACGACTTTCTTTTATATATGTAGATTAGCAACTCGCCCTCGCTTCGCTTCGGTTTCAGTCGCTTTACCTGCGTAGTTCCCGTGGGAATACCGGGATAAAATATAGTCTATGTTACTCCCTTATATTGTAGCTTTCCATTGGTGAATGAATATTTGAAATCGGTACGGTGGTTTAAGCGTGAAAGCATAACAAACAAACAAACAAAATTACTTACGTATTTATAATATTACTAGTAACCCGCCCTCGCTTCGCTTCGGTGTTAGTCGTCATATCCACATAGTTCCTGTTCCCATGGGAATACCGGGATAAAATATAGCCTATGTTACTCTCCGATATTATAGCTTGCCTTTGGTCAAAGAATTTTTAAAATCGGTTCAGTGGTTTAAGCGTGAAAGCGTAACAAATAAACAAACAAACTTACTTTCGCATTTAAGCGCCTTACTTTAGTAAGGATAAGGACTAGCAATCCGCCCTCACTTCGCTTCGGTTTCAGTCGCAGGCGCACAGTGGAAAAATCGCGTATGTTTCGTCTCAAAACTCCGTATCTCAGTTGTTTCAAAACTAAATGAGCTGTAATTTTGCACACATATACTTGAATGTTTAAAGTTTAAATGAAACAACTTTGATTTTAAAAATCTATTTATAAATTAATTAAAAAAATAAAATTAAAAATACATGAATTGTAAAGGAAAAAATTCAAAATATGCTTGTTTAATTTACATAAAATGGTAGAACATGGTAATAACATATTATAAACGTATACTACACTACTACTACATACTATACAGGGTGTATCAGGTTATGGAGCAACTGTTCGAGTATGTTGTTGTTTAACGATCACAGATCGTAATTGGAATGTATGTTTCACAAAAAACTATAAAACATAATAGCTACAGTGATTTCAAAAATATGTGTCAAAGAGTCTACGCCTTAAATGTGACGTATTGATGTTACGTAAGCGTCTGAGTCGCCCGCTTTTAGACCTAAATAATGTCGGTGTGGTAGGATGGTTTATAATAAACTCTTGTAGGTAAAAAGTAGAATAAGTATGTACTATTGATTTTGACTGCACAGACGGCGTAGTGTTTAAGATACTGTCCTACCGTGCCAGTGTCACGGGTTCGAATCTCACGCAGGACAACACTGTGCGATCCACAAATTGTTGTACTGAGTTTGGATGTAATTTCTGTCCGTTGATTCTATTTGTGAAGTCCCCTACAATACAAGGATTATTAACTTAAAAATAAAATAGAAGCTAGATATCTACCTATTTTTAATAAAAAGATGGACTAGCTTTTTCGTGAAAGTTGCCGTAAAGGTAAATATCCCATATCGATAACCGGAGTAATCCAGATAGGTAAAAGGTATGTGGTATTAACATTCCGAAATTAACAATTCCTAACATATCACACATTTTTAATACCGCACATCGCATCAAAACACCGAACCGGGAAAAAGTCATATTTCAAATCACTTTAAATCGCGGACTGGTAATACGCGAAAAAGTCGTAAGGAGATAATAATGCCAGCCGTGTATTTAGACTGAGACGTCATTGCCCATTGGGCAGTCCGGCTGGAGAGGCCTCGGTTCGGGGTGCGAACCGTGGAGGCCTTCCGGCCGGTGCTGATGCAGTGGTTGGAAAGGCGGCACGGGGTGCTCTCCTTCCGATTGGTGCAGGTTTTGACGGGGCATGGGTGCTTCGCCAAATACCTGCACAAGGTCGTTAGGAGGGAGAGTACACCATCCTGCCACCACTGCGATTGCGGCGAGGACACGGCGCGCCATACGCTCGAGGCCTGCGGGGCTTGGGCAGTGCAGCGCTGTGAACTCGTCGCAATCATCGGTACGGACCTGACGCTGCCGGCTATCGCTAGGGCGATGGTCGACAGCGTCGGGAATTGGGACGCGGTCGCAGCCTTCTGCGAGACAGTGATCTCGCGGAAGGAGGCGGCGGATCGCCTGCGTGAGGAGCGCAGCCTCGATGAGGAGATCCGCCGCCGGCGACTGGGGCGGCGCAGGCGCAACTATCTGCGCCTCATGCCGCCCTAGCCGAGGCCGCGGGTGAAGTGACCGGGGATTAGTCCGTCACCCGCCGAGAGGCCGACCGCGTGAGGAAAGACCGACGTCCTCCCCGAGGGGGGGACGTCGGTCGATGGGAGGGTACCCCAATAGGGGGTATTCTGTCGGGCCGACCACTGACCACAAGTTAACGCTGCTCCGGTGGTCGGCCCAACGACGAAGGCGACGTGGTTTTTGGGTGGGTCGTGGGAGTTGCGTGCTTAAGCCCCACTGTCGCCCCGGACGGAGTGGTGCGGAGGCGCGCCGACCGCGACCCACCCACAAAAAAAAAAAAGCCGTGTATTTAGACCGGACATCCGAGTCAAACTAAAGTAATTAAATAAAAACGAATAATTCAATTTTAAAAACCTATACTTTTATAGGCAATAAGGGCCTGTCCGCACAGCGATATTTCATAATTTTTTTTTTAGGTGGTGGGTTGCGGTCGGCTTGCTCCTCGCACCAATCCGCGCGAGGCGACAGTAGGGCGTAAGCACGCACATCCACAACCCACCCACGATGCAAGTCGCCTTCGTCGTTGGGCCGACCACCGGAGCAGGGTGACTTGACGTCAGTGGTCGGCCCGTCAGAATCAGAATATTTGAGGTATCCTCCCATTGACCGACGTCCCCCCTCGGGGAGGACGTCGGTCATTCCTCACGCGGTCGGCCTCTCGGCGGGTGACGTACTATCCCCGGTCATATCACCTGCAGCTTCGGCTAGGGCGGCATGAGGCGCAGGTATTCGCGCCTACGCCGCCCCAGTCGCCGGCGATGAATCGCCTCATCGAGGCTGCGCTCCTCGCGTAGACGATCCACCGCATCCTTCCGCGAGACTACCGTCTCGCAGAAGGTTGCGACCGCGTCCCAGTTTCTGACGGTGCCGACCATCACCCTGGCGATAATCGGCAGCGTCAAGTCGGCACCGATGATTGCGATGAGTTCACAGCGCTGCTCTGCCCAAGCGTCACAGACCTCGAGCGTATGCTGCGCCGTGTCCTCGTCGCAATCGCAGTGGTGGCAGGACGGTGTACTCTCCCTCCTAACGACCTTGTGCAGGTATTTGGCGAAGCATCCATGCCCCGTCAACACCTGCACCAGTCGGAAGGAATGCATCAGTACCGGCCGGAAGGCCTCCACAATTCGCACCCCGAACCGAGGCCTCTCCAGCCGGACTGCCCAACGGGCAATGACGTCTCGGCGGGTGTCGGCGCGACAGGAGGTGAGCTTCCTTAAAGAGACCACACCGTCCTCCGCTTGCACCCCCGCTTCCCACCGATACAAACCGGCGAGCATTTCCACCTCCAGGTCCCACGGGGGAGTCCCGGCCAACAGGCACGCTGGCTCCGTCACCATCGTGCGGTATCCGCGTATGGCCCTGACCGCCATGGCCCTCTGTGGTCGCCACAGAAGAGCCCCGAGTCGGACGGTCATGGACCCCGTCCACACCGGTGCGCCGTACAGGGCCATCGATCAGATGACCCCCACGTACAGCAGTCGGCACGTAGCGCTCGGTCCGCCCATATTCGGCATAACCCACAATAGGGCGGACGCCGCGCCGGCGAGTCGTGGAGCGAGTGGTATAGTAGGTCAAATTCCTTCCTAGTATGGAGGAGGGTCGAGCCCAACAGTGGGACGTATATGGGCAGCGATGATGATGATGATGATGATATCCACCTTGTGTCTCAGCTGAGAACCGAATTAAACTATCAAAATTCGTACGAAATTTTATTCACAGTGCGTACTAAGTGCAATTTCGATCGCGGAATATAAAACGCGAGAATAAAAAAAAAACTTAACGGTGAAAAATCGCAGTGCGGACAGGCCCTAAGTGAGCGAATGTCGTCGGGCGGCTCCTTTGACCTTGTTTCGCCGGCTTTATTAGCCTAAACAGAGACGAAATTCATTTTCGATAAAAAATTACAGTTTAGGTTTTATTGTTTTATTTTAATCAGCTGATTTTAAGGCGAAGTTTGTTTTGCTTATGCGAACGTAATCATTGATTTATTCAATTTCTAATGAACATTTAACAAAGTACGAATGTGTTGCATATTAAGTAGCGCTGACTTTATACATTTCAATCAGATATACACGAAAAAGCGATGATAAAATTGAAAACTTTACATGTCTCTAATTCATTAACGAATCGTTATTTTTCCTTCAAATTTTTTTTATGGGGTCCTACCACCATTGCCTAACTCCCGTTTGACCAGTTGCCCCATAACCTGATACACCCTGTATATACTAAAATGGCAGACCAAACTAGAAAAAAAATGTAAATAAAACTACTTTTACGGATTATATCGCGTTTGTAATAGATTTATGATATCCCGATGTTTCGAACACTTTGCAGCATTCATGGTCACGGGCGGACTAAGGTGTCTCGCGTCCAACAAGTCATCGTTATTACAAACATTTATAATTATATAACATTTATAATTATATATATATAAATCCGATACAGGAAATTAGTTATTAAATTTATTAAATTTTGACCCACATTTTAGCACAAATTTATTGCCAGTATAAGAAGAAAATGATCGTTCTTCTTACTGGCATTAAATGTGACCATGAATGTTGCAAAGTGTTCGAAACGTCGAGAAATCATAAATCAAATACAAACGCGATATAATCCGTAAACGTAGTTTTATTTACAATGTGTAATGCTCCCATAAACATCAGATATCATTAGAAAAAAAATTATATACACAATTCAGCAACCTCCCACAGATTTTCAGGGCCTTGGCTTCATCTAAAAGTTCTTTCGATATTGTTTCTGAGGTATTTCTTAAACTTGATATATATGGATCAGAAGTGTACAATAAGGTATGGAACACGTCTTCATCGGTAGCCGCTCTTGTACACTTTCTATAATAATGCAGTCTAAACTTTTTGTAAAGTTTATTTCAGGATTCTTGCGCTTCCTCGGACAATTGACCGATAGGTAAAATAGCATAGTACTCAATGATTTCCTTCGTGAATAATAAGTATTTTATGCACGGAAGAAGGCATATAATACCAATTATAATTAATTACGTATAGTTGGGCTGTACTATATGTGTATTCACTGAAGTTTTTTGAATTAATAGCCATTCCAGATGACATAGTTTGTAGGATTATGTATATTCGTTTTATAAGATCTACGTCTACACCTGTAATGTCTGCAGAGCACGAATAATTCTGAAAAAATGTCAGAGCTGTGTTTCGGTCATTACTATTGTCAGTGCCTTAAGGAGATTTATCGACATGCGGTCCCATTTCTTCCCTAAACATGACATAAAATGTCAAAGAGAATACGAGTCAATATGAAACGTGGTATAAAAAAAACGCATTTGATATGTAATAACAAAACACAAATGACAGCTAAACGTAATTTTGTCTATGATTGAGTATAAGTATGGTTGAAAATTTGATAACTATAATTTTGTCAGAAATCAATAGGTAATCAGTAATTTGTGTTCTCTTTGAATCATCATTAACAATGCCGCGACCAAGACGATTGAATCTTTCCCGACAAAGCCGTAATGGTTCTTCTATTAGTGACTATATTTTTGGAAATTGAGAAAATATATTTGCTAATAAAATTACGGCGGTACGAAGTTTGCCGAGTCAGCTAGTATTACAATAAAATGAATCAAGCATCAATTCATGGTAAAGCTCTGTTCGAACAGAGCGCTAATTAAGTTACGTCAGTCCATTTAGTTCGGTTTTATACAGATAATTATTGGAGATTGAATGGCACAAGTAGAGCGGGTATAAATTTCATTTTACAGTTTTTTGTTTAATGGATTTATAGTTCTAGAGCTAACAGCAACTCTATATGGTAAAATGATTAGTAAAATAAAAGCTTAAGATAAATTATTATAAAAACGCCTTTAAGGGTATCAACGAAAACAGGGAAACGTTAGACAAATATTTCCCAAAAAAAATTCTAATAATTTCAGTTAGTTTTTACGAATTAAAATATATGTAAGTATTAATGATTTAAAGAATATTATCGAAAATGTACTTGTGATTAATTCAATTAGGTCAACTTTAATCAAACATTTCAAGTTTTAAGCAGAATTACACTGTTTAGCTTGTAGTTTCTATCAAACTATAGCCTGTTATACTAAAATACATTGTGGTAAAAAGAAGAAAATTAGGGAGGTTAGAGCCATGTCTCGCCAAACTTCGAATCGATTACGATGCGGCTCCTCCTTCCCGTGCTATTGGCGTTGGGCGGCACAGCTCCGCCAATAAGACTGCGCTCTGCCCCCACTCTGTGTTACTTCACATTATTAAGATTACGTTTTCCATGATTAAGAAAAACTACCATTTTAAAATAATTTTAAACCATGGATGTACCCTAACAATTCTATCGTAGCCAGAGACATTACCTATATATAATATTGTAAACAGGATCAATTTGATAGTGACCCTTATTTTTTTTTCAAAAAAGTATACGTATGGAAATATTAAATAATGAAATATATATTTGAGGCAAATGTTAGAGTATGAAAACGCCTACGCCGTGGCGGGCGTTCAGCTTTATGTTGATATTGTATTCGAAGCGCGAGATTCGGCCGAGAGTTTCAGTCAGTCAGTTGCTCGGCCACGGCACGCGTCGCTCGCATCGCGCACCAATTTCTTTAATCGTCCGACGCGATATTAAACATCCGCCCGCCTATTGCATGCAAACAGCGTTATTTTTGAAATTATTAGACATATTAAAATCCGGACAATTTGTTTAATATTATTCTAGTGATCGTTTAATATCTAATCGATATAAGGAACAAATTAAAATTGTGACTTTATACAAAACTTTCAGAAGTGATTGGTCGATTAAAATTATTTGATAATACATTTTAAGGAGCTATTTTCATATCAAATTGCGGTGGAGGTCAAAGGAGTTAACTTAAATTTGAAAAAGTGGGTAAGTAATACACATGAAATTTAAATGTTTAGTTATGTTAATGTTTATTAACTAATCTATTTATATATCATTATTATAATGTACTATTTATTTTTCATTATCACACTTTTTCACCTTCATAGTCTAACAATGTTTTGTTTGGATAAAAATAACTTAAATGGAATATTAAACTTATTGTGTACGATAGATATCCTTAAACTTTTCTAATTACAATCCGATTCCCTCGCCGTCGAGGTGCGAAACCGCGCCGCGCAAAAGTCACTATAAAAAACGTGGGCACGCCCACTTTGCCTCCAGCGACGCCCCAAGCCGAGGTCCGTTCCCCACAGGGGGAGCCCTTGGGCGATGTCGCTTAGCATACTTTTCTCCGGGTTGAGAGCCCTCAGCGCTCACCCATAGTCCGCGTCAAGCTGTCAAGGCCATCTGCGGCCAACAGCTGTACACACACAAAAAAAAAAAAAAAAAAAAAAAAAAAAAAAAAAAAAAAAATACAATCCGATTGCTTAAATTATCCTATTATGGAATCATATACTAATTTTGTAATAAGTGAAATGCTTTTGCAATAATATTATAATCACTACTACAATTCAATGCCAAGATAAAGTGTTTGGGATCCGAGGATCGTATTGGTGTTCTGAAATCTTTAAAAAAATATTGTTCATTTAAATAATTAATCAATTCATTGAAAGCAACCCGTCTGACCATCGTAGGTTTTACATTTTTGCTCTTATTTTGGAATAGGTAGTGTGACGTTAACAGCTGAGATGATTATTATGAAATTTTTTAATCAGTAAACAAATATTTGCCAGTAATCCTCTGCGCCCTCAATAAAATTACAGGCGACTTTCCAGCCTAATTAGTTTTGGCATCATATGATTTTCTATGCAAAGATTCCTTTTCACCTCTGATGATACGAGTAGTTACTCCATATCAACTGTCACAAATGTTCATGATAGATGGTACCGACGGCATAACGTGTTCCGAGGCAATGATTTTACACACCTTCTAGAACATTATTTTAAAGAACTGCTAAATATGTGGGTTACATAATAAAAATATTCATCACTGTTAAAACTAATTGTTTCATATGTTAAACATACAATTCTTCACGCCTTTTCTTTATCGTGAATGACTTAGGTAGCTAAGGGATGCAAACAAATTACGTCACTGAAAAGGAAAATTCGAAGTAAAATCTTGTACTACCTGACCCCTTGGTCAGGTAGTACAAGATTTTGTTTGTTTGTATAGCACCTACGTCAATTTCCTCTCCATTGTGCAGGAGGCTCAAGCCCGACACTGAAACATATATATGTCAAAATTATAAGAATAAATGGCAGTATTTAAGAATATTTAGATATACCTATTTTTATGAAAGATAAATAAATCACAAAAATGTTAAAATTACGTATCTATTTTCTCTAACCGCTCATGAGTGTTTATGATATTGTCATAATTGTCACGGTTAGCAGGTAGGATTGGCCATCGCAGTCAGTGTTATAAGTTTACCAGGATAAATATGGTGTCTATTTTCTTGGTGATCTCTCACCCGGTATTTACGATGCCGACGGTAAAGTAACTCTAATGACACATTGTACCTACTTTGAAAACTTTATCACAGAAGGCGTAAATATTCTATATATTAATACTATACGAATATTTCAGAAAAATAACTGCACAGATTGTGATGAAAATTTATAGTAATTTCCGTGTGGTGAAGGAGTAAGAATACCATTTATCATCCAATTTATTGCCTATGGGTGGTGCAAAATGATGACTAAGGGGAGGGGGGGGGGGGGGGTAATATGCAGATAACATCTATGTAAGAGAAGGAAAATTCGAAATTCGAAAAATTATCCAGTGGTAGGACCACACTGTCGACAGTTGACTGTCTACAGCCGCGGGCCGGTTCGTTCGGGGTAGTACCACGCTCTCGCAGAAGCTCGACGTCTGAGTAGTAGCAATTTGTTATTGCGCTTCGTTCGGTGAGCGAGAGAGCCGGAAGCTCAACTTTCTGAGGGTGTTCGCGTGTGGAGGGTTTTGGTGGTGCCTTTTGTATCACCGAGACTCAATGTGCTTCACACTCCCTTCACTTTCTTCGCGGTAGGCAGCGGTGTACTGTTTGCTCGTTTGCCACTGCTTGCAATAAAAAAATAAAAAATAAAAATAAAAGCCTATACATGTGACTAGCGTGGTATAGAACCTATATAAATATGTATATACTTATTAGAATAACACATGGGTTGAATATGTAACCACATTTTGTAAATCGGTCAAAACATAACAATACACGTTTGAAGTAAGTCGGCAAAATTCCAACAACAATAGGACGTTGTTAATGGGTAGTCCCAGAGTTAAATTGATACTAAAATATTATATATCGATATTATTTTAGTAAAGTATACATAGATTATTTTACGCGGTGACGTACTAAGAATAAAATGTTAAAATCCCTTCCTTCCTGGTGTCGTAAGAATTGGTTGAGGTTTACAAGCTGATAACATCATTGCAAGAGAAGGAACATTTGAAATTAAGTCTATGCTTGGCCAAGTATGGCCAGTGTGGTGTTAGCCAATGTTATTTATATAAGGAGATCCTTGCTCAGTGATAGTACGTATGTCTATTGAGCATAAACTGTAAACAATTTTAATACACAGTTTATAGAAACATCACTTATCATAATTAATAAAAAGGCAGGTTTCTTAGCGTTTGCTTCATCAAGATCTTTTGCAATATTTCGATTATTTTCAAAGATTCTTATGAAGTGCTTTCCGTAAAGTGATTTAGAGGCCATTGTGATGCTCCTTAATTACCGCAACAGAAAATTAGTTCCTTGTTTAACATAAGTGTAAGAATGAAAACCCAAAATCGTTATATGTATGGTAGTAGAATGATGATGATGGTACCAAATATCTTTTCAGAGAATTTCTGAGTGAATGGGTAGAACACACAGAAGAAGAAAAGCCTCTGGGAAATATTCTTGACATTATTTTCTGTAAGCTTTATTGGAGAGTTCTGTCAATGAATACCTATATGTCAATGTAGTATACCTCGTACCCAAGTTAGCAATTTTAGTGCGTTTCCATCTATTCGACCATCTCTCAACGTTCCCCGTGTAGGTATCGGTTGCCTTGGGAGTGCTACTAACTATTTCTTTAGTGATTAGATGGTTCTTTGACGCTTATAGCAAAGAAAATGGTGCTAGCATATTTATATGTAATATTTATTAAATAGTTTATTCAGTTATTCGTGAACTACTTGACTTCCGCTCTTCAATTATAGATAAAGAATGGCAGGTTTTTCCGAAATTATAATCATGCCAGTATTATCTTATTAATTATTATTATTATTTTCAGTAATAAGTAAATTTTATAAAATGTATTAATTTTCTACGTATCAACTATACTATCTGACCTCTACAATCCAAGGGAATAAACGATATGCCGATGTTAGGTTGTTGTTGTATGTTTTTTGTTGTTGTTGTATTCTATTTGTCTGTATAATGATTTACGTCATAATTTTACGCTCATGCGGAATTGACATCATACGGATTTAATTTACCTACGTTATCTAAGTAGTTAGTGCTTGAATACTTTCTAACAGATAATAAGATGTCCTATAACTGACGTAAGTGTTGTTGATTTATATTATTTAGTGACGTGGCTAACATGGTGATTTGTTATTAATCCGAGGATGAAGTCCGCTTTCCCTATATTTATCTCAATTACTTGGAGTCGAATCAATATGATCTTTTCTTTCATAGTTAGGTAAAACGTTTACGATATATGTCTTAAACGTTTTGGCAGGAGTTTTTTGATCGGCTGCCTGTCTGACTCCAACAACCCTTAGGAATGTAAATGTTGGCTTGACAGCGTCAGATGGGATTGCTGCTTTCTCAATAATCATCATCATCATCATCGCAGCCTACATACTTCCCACTGCGAGGCCCGGGCCTCCTCCACGATGGGAGGAAATCTGACCTACTATACCATGCTGGTCAGGCATGTTGATATAGGGTTTTATTTCGAGTTTTCCTTCTCTTGCATAGATGTTATGTGCTTATTAAATCCCATAGTCGTCTTTTACGACATCCACGGCAAGATAGGGACTGGTGAATTGTATTCTTACTCTGTCACCACACGGAATCTATAATATACAGATGATAATGTAGTCAAATGATTGAGAATCATTAGACAACTTCTAGAGGTAAATAGCTGTTAATAAAACAAACTATAATTGCTCTGAGTATTTATTTATTCTTAGGGAAGAAGAGTATTAAAATATATTCTACTATAAAAATGCTCACCCCGATTAAGAGCCGATTAAGATGTGTTATCATCTATTTTTTTTTTTTTTTTTTTTTTATGGGGGGCGCGGCCGGAGCACCTCCTCGTGGTGCTCCCTGGTAACGTCCATTTGGACGTCATGCGGCCATTTGGACGGCCAAGATTCCGGCAGGGGGGGGGGTCTCCGCGTGCGGCTCTGGTGGCAGAGCACGGCGGATCTGACCCGGGGCCAATGGGGCGGATGTGCCTCATGGCACTCCGTCGCCAGGGACGGTTGCGTCACGGCCCGGGGGCGTGACGGGTCGGTCGCTCGCGAGCGGCCAGACCCGGAAGGCCCAAACCGTAATCCTGAATGGGGGGGTCAGGACCGGGGGTCTTCGGACCGCGGGGAAGAAAACCCCTATAAAAAATCACCCCAATCTTAAGTTTGGCCACTCGGCGAGGAGATGTATGACTGGTGGGTTAAGAAGCGCGCGAGCGTCCAGTCGTTAGAATGGTAGTCAAGGCGAGACTTAAAAATGACCAAACACCATGGCAGGAGTTGAAACGAGCGTAGCTACTCCAGAGGGTCCCGGCCACGCCGGGGAATCCCTCACTGTGCTGGTTTCTGAGCGCGAGAGGCGCACAGTCACCAGCACAGTCAGTCTCCACACGTATGGGAGGGAGACGACAACTGCTTTGACGGCCGAGAGCCCGGCCCAACATCAAGTGGCTCAGGGGGGGAAGGGGAATGAGGAGAAGGCGGTGAGGAAGAAGACCCGGAGGACGAAGCCGAGGCGTTCCGCCGCTGCGCGAGCCCGCATAAGCGCCATAACATCCAAGGCGAGGCGGGAGCGGAAGAAGGCAGAAGCCATTGCTGCACGCGAGGCGGGTGGCAGCATTGCCTCTACTGGGCCGTCGGGCCTGGAGAGCGAGTCCACCGCAGAGCCGTCGCTGGAGGAGAGCGTCGGCAGTGGCAGCGGATCCGAGGACGAGGGCGGCATTGCCGCAGGGCCGTCCAAGACGATGGAAGGCAGCTCGGAGTCGAGGCTGCCGAGCGACGAGGGCGGCACTGCTGCAGAGCCGTCGCGAGACGAGGGCGGCAGTGCCGCAGGACCGTTGGAGGCGGCAATACACACGGCCTCGGAGATGTCGGCGGACGAGGGCGGCAGTGCCAAGGAGCCGTCCGCCGAGGAGGGTGGCTGGATGCAGGTCGGCCGAGGTGGTAGCGAGGGCGGTGGATGCGCCGTAGCGAGTAGCGGGCCGTCAGTTGAGGTTCTGCGTAGGTCGTCGGTGTCGCCGAAGAGAAGCGAGGAGAGGGTTAGGGAGGCTGCGGAGGCGCCATCCCCAAGGGTGAAGAAGAGGGAGGAGGCCCTCCCCCCGAGCGTCCGGAAGCGCCCCCTCAACGGGGACAGCTCGAACACCGACTCGGAGGGGAGTACCAACATGCCTCCTCCCAAGGTCCCGACTATGCCCCGTGGACGCAGAGGTCGAGGATCGGCGGTGGTGGCGAGGCCAGGGACCCCCGGTCCGGCCGGCCACGGTGGCGAGGTGGCGGCCCTACAGGCCGCGAACGCCCGCCTTAGTGAGGAGGTCTCCGGCTTGCGGGAACGCAACCGCAAGCTGGAGACGGAGCTATCGGCGGTGCGACGGGAGAACCGCGGGTTGGCCAAGGAGATGGCCGACCTGCGGGCCCAGTTCGCGCGCCTGGCGCCGGCCACGCCGCCGGTGCCAGCCTCGCCACTGAAACGGGCTGCGCCGGGGAGGGCGGGCCCGTCGTCGGCGTCTGTGGTGCCGGCTGCGCCCGTCGCGGCTGCTGCGCCGGCTGCGCCCGTCGCGGCTTCGGCGCTTCCTCCCCTCGTCGTGGTCCCTCCGCCGCCTCGTGGCCGCGGGAGACCGCGGAAGGGGGAGGAGCCGCCGCTCGACGAGGTGCACGGCGTGTCGGAGACGGCGGTACGCGTCATCTTAGCCCGAGTAGGGGTGATGGTGGATGCGCGTATCGCCGCCGTAGCGGCCAGGCTCCCGCCTGAGCCGCCCCTCCGACCGCCGCTCGCCGCGGACGGGGCGGGACGGCCGCAAGCGTCAGCTCCCACCCCGCTGCCCTGTCAGGGTGGCCGCGTGGTGAGCTACGCTGCGGCCGCGGCCGGGCCCAAGGAGGCCAAGAAGGCCGGCAAGGTGCCGGCTCCCGCCAAGGCCGGGCCGCGGCCGGCGCCAGCGGCTGCACCGCAGGCGCCGGCCAGCGCACCCGCGACCGCTCCTGCTGCGCTCAGCGCTGCTGCCAGGCTCGAACAGGGCTGGCAGGTGGCTGAGCGGAGCAGGAAGGCACGCGGCCAGAAGCGGAGAGCGGCGGCCAAGAGTGCCGCCGTGGCCGCCGCTCCCCAGGCGGGAGCCGGCAGAAAGGGGAAGAAAAGGTCGCGCAGGGGCCTCAAGTCGCCGAAGACGGCCGCGGTGGTCATCACCGTGCTGCCTGAGGCGGCTGAGAGGGGCCTCAACTATGAGGCCGTCCTAAAACGCGCCCGGCGGGAGCTGGACGTCTCCGGTATCGGGGGCGTCGAGGCGAGGACCCGCAAGGCCCGGACAGGGGCTCGAATACTCGAGTTCCCTGGGGCCGAGGGCGCGAAGACGGCCGATAGTTTGGCCACGATGTTGAGGGGGCTGTTCGGGCCGGAGGATGGTGTCCGAATCGCCAGGCCTGTCAAGTGCGCAGAGATGCGCCTGACGGGCTTGGACGATTCCGTGACGGTGGAGGACGTCCGGGAGGCCATTATGGCGCGTACCGGATGTGCCTCGGACACCGTCCGGATTGGCACCATCCGCACTGGTCCGGGCGGCGTCGGTGCTGCCTGGGTGCAGTGTCCGGTGGAGTCGGTCAAGCAATTGGCCGACTCAGGCAGGCTCCTCGTGGGCTGGAGCTCGGCGCGGGTAACCGTGCTAGAGCCCCGGCCCGCGAGGTGTTACAAATGCATGGCGATCGGGCATACCCGACCGACATGCAAAAACTGCTTTGACTGCAGCGGGCTATGTTTCCGTTGCGGTCAGACCGGACACCAGGCGGCATCGTGCTCTGCGGTGCCCCACTGCCCCGCGTGTGCGGCAGGCAATAGGACTGCTAAACACCGCATGGGCTCTGGGGACTGCAGACCCCCGGCATCGGCCCCGAAGGGGCGGGACGGCCCATCGACCGGGCCAGTCCCCGCTCCGAGCGCAGCCCGATCGCCCGTCAGCGCGGAGGAGGTGACGATGGATACGGACCGTTAATGGACCCCGTATCCATTCGTCTCCTCCAGGCCAACCTCAACCACACCGCCGGTGCGCAGGACGTGTTCCTGCAAGCCATGGCGGAGTGGTTGATAGGAGTAGCCGTAGCCGCGGAGCCGTACGTGGTGCCCGACCGGCCTAACTGGTTGGGTAGCACCGATGGCACCGTGGCAATCGTCGCCTCCACGTCGTGGCCTTCGTCGCCTCTGACCCTTAGGGACAGGGGCGTCGGATACGTCGCGGCGGACTGGGGGGAGATTACGCTCCTCGGAGTCTATCTCTCCCCTAACTGGAGTGTGACCGATTTCGAGGCCTCCCTCACCATCATGGAGGCCTCGTTACGGCGAATGGCATCGCGCCAGGTCTTCGTCTTGGGGGACTTCAACGCCAAGTCCGTGGCGTGGGGGTCTCCCCGGACGAACGACCGAGTACGGGCGATCGAGGAGTGGGCGGCGGCACTGGGCCTCTGTTTGCTGAACAGGGGCTCGGTGCATACGTGCGTGCGACAACGGGGCGGGTCGATAGTGGACCTTTCGTTCGCTAGCCCCGAGGTCGCCGCACGCGTGGGGAGCTGGCGCGTCGTGGAGGAGGTGGAGACCTTGTCGGACCACCGGTATATCCGGATGGAGGTCTCCCCGGTAATCCCGACGCCCAGCAGGGGTCACGGGGCGGATGGACGTCCTGCGTTCCCGCGATGGGCTGTGGGTCGCTTAGACCGGGACCAGCTGGCGGAGACAGCCATCGTTTACTCGTGGCTGTCCTCTGCCAACCAGTCGGACGGGGTGGACGCCGAGGCTGGCCGCATCCGCAGTGCGTTGACGCAGATCTGCGATGCGGCCATGCCCCGGGTACGGCGTCCGCCCCCGAGGAGGGCGGTCCACTGGTGGTCCCGGGAGCTGGCGGATCTCCGGGCCGCGTGCATTCGCGCCCGGAGGGCCTACACCCGCAGCCGGCGGCGGCAACGCGACGCGGAGCGGGAGGCCTTGCTGTATGAGGGCTACCGCAATGCGCGGTCGGCCTTCAGGCTGGCCGTCCGCTCCGCCAAGGACGTCAGTCGGCAGGAGATGCTGGACGGTCTCGATCGTGACCCCTGGGGACGCCCCTATCGCGCGGTGCTGAATAAGCTCCGCGCGCGGGGCCTTCCCCTCACCGAGACTCTCCAGCCCAGCCTTCTCACCCGGGTCGTCGAGGACCTGTTCCCGCGGCGGGCGGAACACACGCCCCCGGTCATGGCTCCGCCAGACACTGACCGGGAGGCCGACGACGACAGTGTTCCGCCCATCACGGAACCCGAGATGGGAGTGGCGGTGGCGCGCATGTGCGCAAAGTCCACCGCCCCCGGGCCCGACGGTGTTCCAAACCGCGTGTTGGGCCTGGTCCTCGACCACCTGGGTCCCCGCCTCAGGGAGCTGTTCGACGCGTGTTTAGCGTCCGGACGGTTCCCTGGGTGCTGGAAGGAGGGAAGGCTGGTGCTCCTGCCGAAGCCGGGACGGTCTCCGGGGTCGCCTTCGGCCTACAGGCCTATCGTGCTGCTCGATGACACGGGCAAGCTACTGGAGAGGGTGGTAGCTGCCCGCATCGAGCGGCACCTCGTCGGCACGGGGCCCGATCTGTTGGACGCCCAGTTTGGGTTTAGGAGGGGTCGTTCGACGATCGCGGCTCTGTTGCGCCTGAGAGCCGTGGCGACTGAGGCCGTCACCGGTGGGGGAGTGCTGTTGGCGGTGTCCCTAGACATCGCCAACGCATTCAATAGTCTGCCATTCAGCTGCATCAGGGAGGCGCTCCGGTATCACGGAGTGCCAGCTTACCTGAGGCGGCTAGTGGCAGACTATTTGGTGGGGCGCAGCGTCCTCTGTACCAACCGAGCAGGGGACGTTGTGCGAACGCCCATGACGTGCGGTGTCCCACAGGGGTCGGTCCTCGGACCCACCCTGTGGAACATCGGCTACGACTGGGCGTTGCGGGGGAGCCTCCCGCCCGGGCTGGGCGTGATTTGTTACGCCGACGACACGCTCGTCACAGCCCGCGGTGGGACGCTAGAAGAGGCGGTAAGCCTGGCGACCTATGGCACCGAAGAGGTCGTCAGGCGGATCGAGGCGCTGGGGTTGAGGGTCGCCCTGGACAAGACGGAGGCCCTCTTGTTCCATGGGCGCCTTATGAGCCCTCCCATCGGCGTCTCGATCACCGTCCGATCGGTTGACATCAGCATCCGGGCCCATATGAGGTACTTGGGCCTGGTGCTCGACGGGCAATGGTGGTTCCGGGAGCATTTCCGCAGGCTCGCTCCGCGGCTCGTCGGCCCGGCGTCCGCCCTATCGTGGCTAATGCCGAACGTGGGCGGACCGAGCGCTACGTGCCGACGGCTGTACACGGGGGTCATCCGGTCGATGGCCCTGTACGGCGCACCGGTGTGGGCGGGGTCCTTGACCGTCCGACTTAGGGCCCTTCTGTGGCGACCACAGAGGGTCATGGCGGTCAGGGCCATCCGCGGATACCGCACGGTTGCGACGGAGGCAGCGTGCCTATTGGCCGGGACTCCCCCGTGGGACCTGGAGGCGGAAATGCTCGCCGAGTTGTATCGGCGGGTGTCGGGGGTGCGCGGGGAGGGCGGTGTGATCTCGTTAAGGGATCTCACCGCCTGGCGCGTCGACGCCCGCCGAGACGTCATTGCCCGTTGGGCAGTCCGGCTGGAGAGGCCTCGGTTCGGGGTGCGAACCGTGGAGGCCTTCCGGCCGGTGCTGATGCAGTGGTTGGAGAGGCGGCACGGGGTGCTCTCCTTCCGACTAGTGCAGGTGTTGACGGGGCACGGGAGCTTCGCCAAATACCTGCACAAAGTCGTGAGGAGGGAGAGTACACCGTCCTGCCACCACTGCGATTGCGACGAGGACACGGCGCGCCACACGCTCGAGGCCTGCGCGGCTTGGGCAGTGCAGCGCCGTGAACTCGTCGCAATCATCGGTGCCGACCTGACGCTGCCGGCCATCGCTAGGGCGATGGTCGACAGCGTCAGGAACTGGGACGCGGTCGCAGCCTTCTGCGAGACAGTGATCTCGCAGAAGGAGGCGGCGGATCGTCTGCGCGTGGAGCGCAGCCTCGATGAGGAGATCCGCCGCCGGCGACTGGGGCGGCGCAGGCGCAACTATCTGCGCCTCATGCCGCCCTAGCCGAGGCCGCGGGTGACGTGACCGGGGATTAGTCCGTCACCCGCCGAGAGGCCGACCGCGTGAGGAAAGACCGACGTCCTCCCCGAGGGGGGGACGTCGGTCGATGGGAGGGTACCCCGCGTAGGGGGTATTCCGTCGGGCCGACCACTGACGACAAGTAAACCTGCTCCGGTGGTCGGCCCAATGACGAAGGCGAGGTGGTTTTCGGGTGGGTTGCGGGAGTTGCGTGCTTAAGCCCCTCTGTCGCCCCGGACGGAGTGGTGCGGAGGCGCGCCAACTGCGACCCACCCAAAAAAAAAAAAAAAAAAAAAAATCATCTATTTTTATATATTGTGTATCTTAATAAGTGGCTTAAGATACTAATATCATTGTAAGCAAGAACTAACATCACCTAACACATTTTTGTATGTAAGATACTGTAAGAGACTAGGGAACTCAAGTAGATATCACTGTAAAAAAGCAAATCACTATATAAATTTAAAGGGTCATTGACCGTATCTCTTATGACGACTACAGGGGGCCTAACAGTTAGAGCTATATGAGGATATCGGACGGTGATGGAGCTGCATCGACCTATCGTCACGATGGACAAATCGGACGGCGTGAGCTAACCATAGCTGGCCCAAATAGAATCCCCAAGCAAATTAAATCAATGAAATAGAAGGAAAATTCAGCGTAAAGTTTAGATACTCATTATTATTATTTAGCTTGTTGCCGTCCACTGTTGAACATAGGTCGCCCCATAAATGGGGGATAGTACCATAATAGTTGAGAAGCGAATTGGCGATCGCAGTTAGTTATTGTATTGTACCTAGGAAACAACCGCTAGCAACTAGCCCTTAAAATCCTTAGCCATTACGAGCCATTTTAGGTAAGCATGTACTTAAAGATTGGCGACAGTTGTATTCTTATTCCATAGCCACTCTTTGTAGATCTTTTTTTCTTATTTTTATGAATGAGTAGTGTCTGTTTGGAATGGAACATAGACGCTCTCCTTTATAGTATTCGTATCTTTCCAGCTACTGATATCGTAAAAGACGATTAAGGGATATGATATAAGAAAAGCTCCAAATAAAATACGTACCTACTTCAACCCGACTGACCAGTGTAGCAGAACATTTTTTATTGCACAAAGCGCTTGAGCTCAGTAGTGGAATATACATGAGTTGAAAAGGTAATGAAGATGAAAACGTATAGGTATAGGTACGAAAGCTATAAACAAAGACATTGATTCTCTAATCTCTTATTGTTAAAACTATTTCTTTATTACGTTATTAAGTATTGAATGGTTTATCAACAGTGGCCCGGAGTACGGATGGAGCAGATCTCGATGGAGGCTGCGAAGATGATGTCTCGCGGCTGACGCCAGACTTGCATCCACATATAAGCTTCGACATGAACGATCTGCCGTCAAATACGTATACGTTGGACACACGCAGAATGCAACTATACTCGCACCCGCATATACACCCCACGGTGAGTCAACGCCTTTGTTTCACATACCTATGGACGAATATGTCATTAATCTTTAAGGATATCTAAGTATGGGATTGCTGATAGCAAAGTCTCAGACTCGAATCCAGAAACCGGGAAAGATTATTGCAGGTTTTTACCAAGAATTTTTCTCTAGCATGGATTAAATTTCCGAGCTGGCCACCGACGTCAAGGAACTCGATACTAGTGGTGGGTCCTATAGCGAAGAGGAGTGAATACTGTGGGTTATGGGGCCGCGCGCTGTTTTTTCGTCACCCCGCACGAATTAACGGCATGTGAGCTGACTATAGCCTAACCAAAAACAAAACATATATGGATTAAATTTGAAATTGTGACTGGTAAAAGACAATCCTACCATAACATATTATGTGGGTATTTGACATGATTTATTGTCATCATTCAGTTCATATAATGGCCATTGCTAAGTTCAAGCTTCCAGCGCGATATATGGTAAATTGACCTACTGCTAATCAGATGGGTTGGTAAAGAATTTCATTTCAATTATTCCTTCTCTTGTATGCACGTTCTCTATATATGGATTTATATATAATAACTATATGTATTTTAATGTTTATTAAGTTTTTAATTTTAAGATTTCTACCAAAACAAAGACAAAATTAAATTTAATACTATATTGAAGCTTTGCTGTTTATTTATTATAGTATGTATGGCGACAGCAGCATATATGATTAAAATAATAATAAGTTTATTACGTATTTGTGTTTATTGAACTAAAAACGTAGCGAGGTCAAAAGTTAGCAGCTAATCTGTTACCGTTCATGGGAAAATATTACAATACCATGAAAACAAAGCGTTCAAACAAAACATGTTAAAGCAACAAAAACAAAGAACGCGACTAATACATTTACCATAAAACTGAGGCAAACAAATACCTCTTTAAATCTTAAAAACTTCCACACTCAGAAAAAGAATATTACGTTGCAAAGATGAAATGTATTGCAAGGCGCGAAAATAAGAATAATTTAAGAGTATGGTACGAAGTTGGCGTAAGGTTTCCACTACGAAAGTGGCCATTCGAATCACCTTCGCTCCTGCGCCGGTTCACACGAGTAAACACAATTATTTTTAGGGTTGCATATTCAAGTGGTGCCCATGGACCAATATTTTCGTACATAGTAATGTTCGTTCATCTACTTTAAGGGCTTACAGTATCATGAACTGATTACTATTATTACAAATATTATGACAAATTATTAAAATTAAATAAAATTAATCCTTACAATATATAAATGCGAAAGTAAGGTTGTTTGTTTGTTTGCTACGCTTTCACGCTAAAACCACGGAACCAATTTCAAAAATTCTTTCACCAATGGTAAGCTCATATCAGGGAGTAACATAGGCTATATAAATTCCGGTATTTCCACGGGAACGGGAACTGCGCGGGTAAGACCGAAGCGAAGCGAGGGCGGGTTGCTAGTAAAGTATTAAATTACCAAACTACAACAACCGTATTTTAGACGTCGTTATATTTTTGAAAGAAACCTTCGCAAATAAAACGCTATCACACTTGGACCTTTTATATTTTTGCGTTCAAACTTTCTGGGTACAATTTCAACTTATTTGTAACTAGCTTTTGCCCGCGGCTTCGCCCGCGTAAAAGTTGGCTTGCATTTTTCTTTTTATTGTGTTATTGTGGTGACGGAGTAAGAATACAATTCACCACTCCCTATCTTGCCCGTGGATGTCGTATAAGACGACTATGGGATATACACATAACATCTATGCAAGAGAAGGAAAACTCGAAAAATGAAATCCTATAGATATCTGACCAGCATAGTATAGTAGGTGAAATTCCCTCCCATTATGGAGGAGGCCCGAGTCCAAGAGTGGGAAGTACGTAGGCTGCGATGATGATGATGATTATATTTCATAATTTAAGAAATACTCTATCTGTGTGTCAATTTTCATCCAAATCTGGTCAACAGTTTACGCGTGATCAAGTAAGAAAGGTCCAAATAACTTCACAAATTTTTATATTTGAATATTACTTCCACCCTTGTAGTTCAAATTCACGTGGAAAGACGATGATAAATATGGTCATCCTTAGTCGCTGATAATACATTATCCATGATAGGTTTCCATTGGTGAAAAAGAATTATATTGATCAAACTCCCGTAGTTTCACCCACGTAGACCCCATTCCCATGCGAATGCCGAGATAAAAATTGCCTATGTTACTGGCTGATATTATAAGTCTACATAGGTGAAAAAAAAATTGTACTAACAAATCCCATACAAATATCCAAGATCAAAATTGCCTATGTTACTCGCTGATAACGTAGCTTCCTATTGTTGAAAGAATTTAAAAAATTGGTAAACATCCACCGGTTTCTCTCGCAGAGTTCTCGTTCCGGGCAAACACCAGGATGAAAATAGCCTTTATTTGTTATTCACTGATAATGTAGATTTTCATTCCTAAATTAATTTTTATATCCATTAAATGTCCGCGATTTCACCCGCATTGTGCCCGGGCCCGTAGGAATATTGGGATAAAAAAATAGCCTAAATATGTTCATCATCATTTCGTCTCATATACGTCCCACTGCTGGGCTCGTGCCTCCTCCATAGTAGGAGGGAAATTAACCTTACTATACCATGCTGGTCAGGCAGGTTGGTATAGGGTTTTGTTTCGAGTTTTCCATCTCTTGCATAGATGTCATATGCGTAATATATCCCTGAGTCATCTCTTACGACACCCACGGGTAAGAGAGGGGGTGGTGAATTGTATTCTTACTCCGTCACCACACGGAATAAAACCTAAATATGTTACTCGCTTAAAATTAGCTTTCCGTTAGTGAAATAATTTTAAAATCGATTAAATTCTCACAGTTGCTCCAGCCACACCGGGATAAAATATAGCCTTGGATAAAATATAGCCTAAGTTATTCCTTATGTAAGGCTTGGTAGACCTGGTGGTAAAGTATTACCAGTATCGGTCCAGCCGTTTTGAAGATAACCCGTATCGAATAGACAGACAAAAAAAATTGAGCCATTTTTAGGGTTTCGTACCCAAAGGGTAAACACGGGACCCTATTACCAAAACTTCGCTGTCTGTCTGTCCGTTTGTCTGTCACCAAGCTGTATCTCAAGGACCGCAATAGCTAGACAGTTGATTTTTTTACAAATTATGCATTTCTGTTGCCGCTATAATAATAAATATTAAAAACAAAATAAAATAAATATTTAAGGGGGCTCCTATACAACAAACCCAATTTTCCCCTTTTTTATAGATAATGGTACGGAACCCTTCGTGCGTGACCCCGACTCGCACTTGGCCGGTTTTTTAGACATAGGTATCGTGCAAATAATTGTGTGAGCATAAATAAAACCTATTATTTTGACAACAAATAGACGCTTCAAATTTGTTTATTTCTAAAGATAGAAAATTGGATTAATATCTTGATTTTAACTTACTGTCTGGTAGCGGCTAGGAATATTATAACACTTTCATTGTTTGTGGGTGTCGCAAAATACTACTAAGACTAGTGTTGCCCAAATGCAAGACCAAGACGAGACTTGGACCAGTCTTGGTCTTGGTCTTGTAACAGCACACCTGGTCTCGTCTTGGTCTTGGTATTGCACACTCGAGTCTTGGTCTTGGTCTTGGTATTGCAGCAAGAGTCTTGCAAGTCTTGCAGTTGGAATAACGTAACAGTCATTTATCATGGCAATGAGAAATCTAACTAAATCAATCAAATATTATCCTATCCTATCTATCCATCTGCTAGACTATAGTGCACTATTGAATATAACCCTTACCACTGGAGAAAATTACTCTCCTATTCCTCTGGTGTTACATTAGACAGAGTTACTACTCCTATGACAAAGGAAGGAATTTCGACCCTGCTTTCTTAAGACGTCACCACACGGGGCAGTTGATACAATAAATTTTATGTCATTTAACATTCCCCCTTTCCAACAAAAAATATTTTTTCAATTTGATTGGCAAGCGACGGAGTTATTTGACTACTGACGACAAGTCACCCTGCTCTGATCGGCCCAACAACGAGGTGACGTAGGTACGGGTGGGTTATGGGCCCGGGCGCCGTCCTTTCATCGCCCCGGACGGAATGGACCGCGCGTATGCTTACCATAGCCCACCCATATAAAAAAAATAATAATAATGGCTTCTTAACACCATTGCCTCGGTCCGATTTGATACGACATCCACGGTTAAAAGAGTGGTAAATTGTATTCGTAATCAGTCCCTACACGGACATTTATTAAGATTAATTGTAGGTATCTTTCTATGTCCAACAGTGAACGTCGTTGGGCTAATGAATAAACGGATATATAAATATGTATAATGGGCAAGAGCACTCTCGTGATTACGGCATTTTTGTCCTTAAGCCTTTCCGAAGAGTAATTCTGAAAAGCCAACACCAACATTGGGAATCGATTGGCCAATAGATGGATATCTCAAGACTGATTTGACTTGCCGTGTAGTGACGGAGTAAGAATACAATTCATCACCCTCCTATTTTACCCGCGAGTGCGAACGCACGACTAAGGGCTATAATATATAACATCGGTGCAAGAGAAGGAAAACTTGACATGAAACCCTATAACAACATGGCCGATCACCGTGGCGATTCCTCTCCGACCACGGCCGATTTCCCTCCTATTATGTAGAAGACACGAGCTCCACCGTATATAAGCTGGAATGGTGATTTAAATTAAATGCAAGACCGCAAGACTCTTGCGGGCTCAGTCTTGGTCTTGCTCAAGTCTTGCAGGACTAGTCTTGGTCTTGGTCTTGCAAAAATTAAGCGGTCTTGGACTCGGTCTCGCATTTCTCGTAAGACCAAGACCAAGACCGCAAGACCAAGACTTTTTTGGGCAACACTAACTAAGACAAAGATTTGCATTGACCTGGACCAATTGGTGATGCCATCTAGCCTATGTCGTCTGGCAGGCAGCTGGTCATAAAATGTTGCTAAAAGAACCTTTGCAATATATCTACGATGGCAGAGGACCGAATACATATTGCGTCGATCCAAAGTAATCTTGATAAGCGAGCATTAAGAAAAAATAATGGGGTAACCCAAGAAAGCCGATCGTGTACTAAAATGATCGTTCCTAGGCTCGGTGATATCGGTTTTACGCTTTTCACCTCCTTAGGGGTAAAATTGCAAAAACTCTTTTTTAGTGAGTACTTTCCCCAAGAAAGAGAACTTTGTACAAAATTTCACGTTTCTAGTAGGGATATGACTTGGAGGGAAAATAATCGATTTTTTGTTCTTCAAAATAAATCGATTATAAAATAATCGATTAATTAAAAATAAATAATCGATTATAAAATAATCGATTATAAAATAATCGATTTTTCCCAACAGGATTATGATGACTTTTTTTAGGAAATGTGAGCTTCATCTTCTAATATAGTAGGAAATACTGCACGCAGTATTGTGATGACCTTTTTTTTAGGAAAATCGATTTTATTATAAAAATAATCGATTTTCTATTATTTTGATAATCGATTGTAAAAATCGATTATTACAAAAAAATCGATTAATAATCGATTATTATAAAAATCGATTATTTTTCACATCCCTAGTTTCTAGGCCTAAAGATTACGGATATACATTTTTCACCCCCTTAGAGATTGAATTTCAAAAACTAAATTCTTAGAGCTCATTTACAACAAAAGAAAGAGAATCGCACAATACAGAGAACTACATAGTTTTACGTTCCTAGCCCCAATAGTTTCGGCTATACGATTTTCACCCCCTTAAATGTGGGGTGATTTGCCAAAAGCCTTCGCTAGAGCTCGTGTACCCCAAGAAATACAACGGTGTAAAAAAAAATTACGTTTCTAGGCCCAGTGGTTTCGGCTTTATGCTTTTTTGTCTTTTAGGGGTTAAATTTCATCCCCATATAAATGAAATTTCCAAAATGCTAGAATAAATAGTTATTTATATATTATCAAGTGCCTTAATACAAAGATTCATGGTTATATCATCGAAAATGATAAATTTGCATATTAAATGTCATTCCCCTATTTCAACCCCTTATACCCATTTTTTCGCGATTTCTTTGCTAGAGCTCGTGTACCCTAAGAAATTCTACGGTGTAAAAAAAAATTACGTTTCTAGGCCCAATGGTTTCGGCTTTATGCTTTTTTGTCTTTTAGGGGTTGAATGTCATCCCCATATAAATGAAATTTCCAAAACGCTCGAACAAATATTTATGTATATATTATCAAGTGCCTTAATACAAAGATTCATAATTCTATCATCGAAAATGACGAATTTCCATACAAAATGTCATCCCCTATTTCAACCCCTTATACCCATTTTTTCGCGATAAAAAGTAGCCTATGTCCTTTCTCAAGCTTTAGTCCAGCTCTGTACCAAATTTCATCAAAATTGGTTCAGTGGTTTAGACGTGAAAGCGTAACAGACAGACAGACAGACAGACAGAGTTACTTTCGCATTTATAATATTAGTAAGGATTGTTGTTATTTTAGTGTGGTAAAATGCTAGTCTTAAATTCATGTTTTTAGTTCTTCCATAATGCTAATAGGCATGACAATATTTCACCATTTCTATATATTTTTTCTATTATGAGATTGAATCATTTCACATCGTTATAAAAATGCGAATATGTGCCCACATAAAATAAAATTAAAATGAAAAATCGTAGACGTCAAATAAAAAAAGAGTGATGTGATATAAAAAATATAGCTTGTATTTTTCATGTATATAATGAAAAACTATTGAATTGACTCGGTGCTTTAAAATGGCTGGTCAATTAACAAATGTTATAAATGCGAATATGAGTCTATTTATTACGTTTTAACGTCTTAACTATTTAACCGTTTCGATATTTCCCATAGATACAGAAAATTGACAGTATCTATCTATTACTATATAGGTAGTAATTATAAGAGGAAATCATAAACGAATCATATGTACATTACAGTCAAATGTATAATATAAAAAAAAAACAATTAAATAGGTATACATAATTTGCTAAAGTTTAGCAATAATATTATTATAAATATGTAGTTATTTTTAAAATTTTATGCTTAATCTACATCTATACTAATAAATAAAATTGGAGTGTCTGTTTGTAATGTCAAAATAATAGGCTTTTTTCATTCTCACACGGTTACTTGCACGACACCCATGCCTAAAATACAGATTAAAAAATTTTTGTCTGTCTGTCTGTCTGTTCCGGGTAATCTTCAAAACAGCTGGACCGATTTGAAAAATTCTTTCACCAATGGAAAGCTATAATATCAGGACGTAAACTAGGCTATATTTTATCCCGGTATTCCCACGGGAACGGGCACAACGCGGGTTAAACGACTAAAACCGAAGCGAAGCGAGGGCGGGTTGCTAGTATATACTATAATGCACTATTTTGTATCATGTACCATGAACTTTTAACTGAATGGCAAGAAAGATGGGATTCATCATCGAAAGGTCGTCATCTTTATCTATTTTTCCATGCATCCGGGAGCGCCTGGAGAAGGTGTGGCTGGAGGTTGACCACTTCGTGGCCCAATTTTTAACTGGCCATGGCAACTTTAAAAGTAAATTATTTTCTTTTAAACTCGTACCATCACCATTATGTCAATGTTCCACATCTGACCACGAGTAGGAACAATCAGCACATCACATTCTCTGGGAGTGCGATCTCTGGCGAAACGAGCGTAACCTTATGTTAAACAGTTTGCAAGTCACCTGTGGGGTAGTATACTATACGGACCTTGTAGCAACTCGAGAAAATTTCCGTGCGTTCATGCGTTTCTGCCATACCTACTGTAGCAATCAATCTTAACGCTCACATATAGGCCCCGTTAAGCTCTTCCGTATCCGTGGTGCCGTACTACTGCGCTATCGTAGCTGTACTCCTGTTTACTTATTGGCTGACTAGTCATTTTGTTTTCCTGTCTCCCGCTTTGCCTGGGAGGGAAGTGGAATCTCTCTTTCCAACTCCTCCTCTTTAATCTTTTCTAATTAAATTTGTTGCGGGTCCCAAGACAATTAAAATCATATCCCGGGACTGCCTGAGGGTCAAACCTCGGTGTCATTTATGGAGACCATTGTGGATCCTGGCTTACAGGAGTTACAATGGTGGGAATGTGTGGTGGGATTAGTCCCAATTTAAAAAAAAAAAAAAAAAAATCATGTACCATTTCAGATATCCGGCACTAGGATTAAACCAATATGGTTTCTCGATAATTTTGCCTAATTTCGTATTTTTCTCATAGTTATGGTATCTATGCCAATCCGTTTGACCTGAGTGATATAGTAGTTTAATGTGTTTCAAAAAACCAATCAAATTTCTTTATTTCCACATCTCTCCGCTTAGTTTAGGTAGAAGTGATTCAAACGGAAAGGAGAGATGTCTCATTTTTCAGAGAGTGGGCTCTAAGAAAATCCGTTGTTGGTATTCAAGAAGTAGAAAATACCGGTAAGGAAAATAAGTAGGTCTATCTACAAAAAGAAATGAGATACCATCAAAAACAAAACTTGTAAAAAAAGCCAAGCCTCGTAACTGAGTTCTTCTACCATAAAAAGTTGTGAGATCCATGTTATACCAAGTCGGTTAACTCATTCAGTCCCTGCTTAAGGGACCTTTCTTCTTAAGTTATCGTGCATGCAGCCAGCGTTCATCGATTTATTAGACGTTATCACGTCAAAAACATTCACCATAAACGTACCTATTTTGGCATATTTACATTGAAATCCACTAGATAAGCTAGTATTCTAAATATTATAAACGCAGCTTAAATAGTTATTTATTCCGGTTGGAGAGGCCTCAGTTCGGGGTGCGAACCGTGGAGGCCTTCCGGCCGGTGCTGATGCAGTGGTTGGACGGGGTGCTCTCCTTCCGACTGGTGCAGGCTTTGACGGGGCATGGGTGCTTCGCCAAATACCTGCACAAGGTCGTTAGGAGGGAGAGTACACCGTCCTGCCACCACTGCGATTGCGACGAGGACACGGCGCGCCATACGCTCGAGGCCTGCGAGGCTTGGGCAGTGCAGCGCTGTGAACTCGTCGCAATCATCGGTACGGACCTGACGCTGCCGGCTATCGCTAGGGCGATAGTCGACAGCGTCGGGAATTGGGACGCGGTCGCAGTCTTCTGCGAGACAGTGATCTCGCGGAAGGAGGCGGCGGATCGCCTGCGTGAGGAGCGCAGCCTCGATGAGGAGATCCGCCGCCGGCGACTGGGGCGGCGCAGGCGCAACTATCTGCGCCTCATGCCGCCCGAGCCGAGGCCGCGGGCGACGTGACCGGGGATTAGTCCGTCACCCGCCGAGAGGCCGACCGCGTGAGGAAAGACCGATGTCGGGGGGACGTCGGTCGATAGGAGGGTACCCCAATAGGGGGTATTCCGTCGGACCGACCACTGACGACAAGTTAACGCTGCTCCAGTGGTCGGCCCAACGACGAAGGCGACGTGGTTTTTGGGTGGGTCGCGGGAGTTGCGTGCTTAAGCCCCTCTGTCGCCCCGGACGGAGTGGTGCGGAGGAGCGCCGACCGCGAACCACCCACAAGAAAAAAAAAATAGTTATTTATACACCTTAAATTGATATTAATGTCCAAAATATTGTAATTTTAACTGACATATCGAGCAAAAATCCACTTTAAGATGACCTAGAAAGTTCAAACATGGCATCCAGCTAGGTATTATACCAAGGGAAAACTTCGAGCAAGTTATTATTCATATTTTAGCCCATTTAAGGTCCACCATCGCAAAAGAGCCCCTTAAAAAAGAGAGAGAAATTTGTATCATATAAGATTCTTGCTAGTAATTGAAGTGATTGCTTATTAACCTCCAACTCCTGGCGTCGAGCATTACTCCAAGAGCCAGAGTAAATAACGTAGCTTCAAAATGTAATTTACTACGGAATGTTTTTTTTTTGAAAAGACTGTGAATCAAAATTGGCGGACGCGCGGCTTTCGAAAAACCGCCTTACTTTAAACATCTCGTTAACGTCATCTTATGAAAAATCAGTAGATATCTTTTTCATAACATTTCGTATGACTTTTATTCTCAACTTTTCTGTATAGGTAATGTTTTTATTTATAGCGCTCCAATTTTTCAGTATGGTTAATGCTATATACACAATATACAGTTATAACTTGTAATTTCCTATAAATTTCATTGGAAACTCATTACTATCACATACTGCCGCTTGCCTGACGTCAGTTATTCTTTTTTTTTGGATATAATTCATCAGATAACATTAGATGGAGTTGGCGTTGGTCAATTTAAATCTCTTAGTCGTATTTTACAACACAGCTATGTAGGGATTGGTAGAATTCGTAGCGTCTCCACAGAACAAACCATATGGAAAATATGGTTGTTATTATTACCATTATGATACCTTCAGATGGTCAATCATGACGTTTAGCAAGCATGGCGCTATCGCGACACTGAACTCTTTATCAAGTATATTTTCGTCACTATTCGTTATATCACACGTCGACCTTGTTTGTTTGACTTTTCGTATAGTTTTATCATTAACTAGTTAAGCACGCGGCATCATACGTATTAAATTACATATTAGATGTACATAGTAGAGGTAATTACGACGTCAAATGCCATGGTTATGTAAAATTTACCTCGTTCGTTGATTTTTATGATTATTATTTCGCGTTTATGGCTTGTAATGATTTGTTTTATAGTTTAATTGACAATATGTATATTTTTCATCTCAGCTCACATATGTCCTACTGCTGGGCCCGAAACTCCTCAACAATAGGGAGTAAATTTACCAACTATATCAAGCTCGTCAGCCAGGGTATTATAGGGTTTTATTTCGAGTTTTCCTGCTCTTGCATATGTGTTATACCCATGTTATATCCCTTGTTGTTTGTGTTTTACGATGCCCACAGGCAAGATAGAGTAAATTGTGATTGATGAATTGTATTATTACTCCCTCACTACATGAAGTACATATGTCTATTAATAAATTCAAATTGAAGTTAATTTCTGAGATAAACTCATTCAAATAAATAAATGAAACCATTACTGAATAAGAAGTTTAGGTTTATATTTGCTATGTACATAACTAAACTTCTATTATCAATATCTAATAGTAATTTTAATGACTTCAATTTGACTGTATATTGTGCGCGATGTTTTGTGATAACACTACCGATTTATGATTTCTCCTTAATAATTAAATATTTTTCCTGGAATGTTATAATGATCCTTGTGAATATCCTGCTCTTTGGGGCGACTTACGTGATTCAATTTGGAGTTAACTTACTTGATTTGATTTCGGGTTGATTTACTTGACTTGAATCGGGCTCGCTTTACTTGACTCGGTTTGGAGTCGACTCTAATTTGCAAAAGCATTGACAATAATTTTATGACCGGCCGCCTGACGTCAACTCTCCTTGAGAGTAATAATGGTATACAGCCCTTGAATGTTATATTTTTGAAAAAAAAAAATCTATTCCCAAGACTGTACATAACATAATAAGGGTAACTGTTTATATAAAAAAAAACGTCTCACGAAGTTGGATCATGTTATTTCAAAACATCACAATCATGGCGATGAATTTTTGTAAATTGGTACTAACTTGCCTCACGAGCGGTATAGTAAGAAGATCCATTAAAAAGCGGTATAGTAGCTTAATTAAAAGTGTTTGGATCACCTCTCCTTCCATAGGAAACTGTGAACTATCTTTTAAGACCACTAATGGATGTAAGCACATAAGGTCATTGTTATTTCTCTTTCTGCCTGAAAAGCTTTAAATAAATCATAATTCTATACGAATTCATCTGACAACTGTAGAATGGTAGACTATTTTTTCTCTATTTGAGATGCTTACCGTATACCTTATCATCTCAGCCCAGACATGTCCCATTGTTGGGCTCGGGCTTCATCCATTATAGGAGAGAAAATGATCTACTAAACCACGCTGGTCAGACATGTTGGTATAGGATTTTGTTTCGAGTCATCCTTTTCTTGCATAGATATTATATGCATATTATATCCTTTAGTAGTCTTTTACGCCATCCACGGGCGAGAGAGGGAGTGGTGAATTGTGTTCTTACTCCGTTACCACACGGCAACCTGATAATGTCCTATATTATCCAGAAGGGGTTTATATAACAATCATCATGATCACTTAGCCTCTTTACGTCTACTCCAGAGTATAAACCTCCCTAAGAGATGATGGGATACTTGTGTAAAATGTAATTTAATACAAATATAAAGTATATTGACAATAACAATTATTATTTCTTATGACGTAAGATATAATTTCATTACGTCTTCATTTTACCGTTTAAATCGTAAAAATATATTAGGGCTTGTAAGATAACATCAAATTTGCCATCGGTGCAAAGATTTATGCATGCGTATTTTTGCGCCTCAGTTTTAAGGAGTACTTCTAATCTTTGAGAGTATTGGCATCTTCGGCGTTGAAATATCCAGCAAAGTTCAGTTGGAGATTAATTCGGAGAATATAGTCCTATTGGTGAGTAGAAAGTTGGGTGTCCTGAACAGAGCCAAGTGGTACTTTACTTTTATTTTATACATATCACAAGTTCATCCACACGTTAAAAACTCATGTTAAAAATACCCATTTTTCAGCTCGACCTATTTGACTCCCTTCAAAAACTATTCAAATTATCAGTGGTACGAGCCTTACGAATGGTTCTGGCTCTAACTAAACCTTCATGGAGACTGCTATGTGGAGCTGCTTGATTTAGTACCAACGTCAACTTTTATTATCCTATCTCTGGACGGAGTAGTATGATTTACCCATACCAGATGGAAATGATATCTCCTTTGACTGTATGTTTACGGCGTTCATTTTTATCACGCACGTGTAGGCTTTGATTTGAACTGCTAGAATATAGGTACGCATCTTCAAATAGAGTTTAAGAAGACCTCTTTTCTCATATTAAACTGTGATTTCTGTGTACCCTTTTTATTAGGTGAGCTTCCTGCTCATCTGCTACCAAAAGGAAATTATAAAACAATGTCGTTGTAAAAAAGAAACAAATCTCGAAATAAAACCTTACAACAACCATTTTGGTTAACGGGGTGAAACTAGTTGGCTAATTATGTTTTTTTTTTTGTAGTGAGGATAATAATAAATAGCTTGTGTAGCAAAAAAAAAATGAGTTCACTGATGACAAGATTATACCAAATTTCTGAATCAATGCTAGGCAAATACGGACACCGGTCGATGGGAGGGTACCCCACTAGAGGGTATTCCGTCGGGCCGGCCACTAATGACAAGTAACCCTGCTCCGGTGGTTGGCCCAACGACGAAGGCGATGTGGTGTTCGGGTGAGTTGCGGATGTGCGTGCGTACGCCGCTCTGTCGCCCCGGACGCAGTGGTGCGAGGAGTACGCCGACCGCAGCCCACCCCAAAAAAGAAAAGGCAAATACGGATTGTGAGAGATTAGGCCTTCTAATGTACAACAAAAGCTTGTTCATAAATTTAGTGTTGAATTTAGAAAAATGCATTTATAATGTCTTAGCGAAGACAAGTCATCCGTTGCAATGTCCCTATTAACTAGTGAGGGTAAATAGAGTGGCCTCCACGTCACTTTGATACCTTTGAATGCTGCATGTTGACGCCAGACTTCAAGGGACCTAAAAAGGATGTATTCATCATCATCATCGCAGTCCGCATATGTCCCACTGTTGGGCTCAGGACTCCTCCACAATGGGAGGGAATTTGACCTACTATACCATGCTGGTCATACATGTTGGTATAGGGTTTCTTTTCGAGTTTTCCTTCTCTTGCACAGATCTTATGTGCATATTATATCCCTTAGTCGTCTTTTACGACATTCACGGGCAAGACAGGAGTGGTAAATTGTATTCTCACTACGTCACCACATGGAAAGGGTCTATTACATTTTTTTTACATCTATAGTCATGTCTTAACCTCTACATATCAAGAGCAATGGAAGGGGACGAGTTGCCCGTTGCATTTCTACTCTCTGCCTATTGAGTGAGTTACCGGAATCGATAGCACGTCTTCTACATACATCCTTCAAATATAAAGCCTTTTGCACTATTTGTTTATTTATATAATTACATATATTATCTAAAGGTATAGTAAATATTTTGATATTTCTTTTATTAAAAATAATTTACGTTAAGCCAATGTATGTTGATATTATTACTTACGAGTATTATGAAGGACTTAGTTTTTATATTATACTTAACGATTTCTATGTTTCTAATGATTCAAACAAGTAGTAAAAGTGACCTTCGTTCAAAAGAGAGCATTCTACTTTAAATTTTCATCAGACTATCGACGTAATTGTGTGATATTACTGCTCTCATCATCATCATCATCGCAGCCCACATACGTCCCACTGTTGGGCTCGGGCCTCCTCCACAATGGGAGGGAATTTGACCTACAATACCATGCTGGTCAGACATGTTGGTATAGGGTTTCATTTCGAGTTTTCCTTCTCTTGCACAGATGTTATGTGCACATTATATCCCATAGTCGTCTTATACGACATCCATGGGCAAGATAGGGAGTGGTGAATTGTATTCTTACTCCGTCACCACACGGACAATTACTGCTCTATTGGAGGATAATTCCTAAACCACCCCCTATCCCCATTATAATATTTTAAACTTATTGAAATAAACGGTAATGTCATAATAATAACATGATTCTCAAGGAGGGTTGGTATCAGGCAAGTCGCCGGTTATAAAACTACTGTCCAAAAATTATGCAATATATACTACGCAAGAATATTACTAGATTATTATTAGATAAGAACAGGATGATGTCGATGATCATACTAGTAATATGAAAGGCTATATGCTTTGTGCAAACTTGACCATAGTCTGTGAAAATAAAATATTACGATTATTTTTTCTGAAAATGTTCGTTTTTATATTTATTATTTTATATTTACTTTCATGCTTAGAAATTCAAACATATTTCAAATAGTGATAACTCAATTCTTTTAATCAGTGATTTCTGTAATAATATAATATAATAGTTATATTCGATGCTCTTGAATCATTACTGTGGCAATTGGTCGGAACTACACGTAATAGCGTGGCGAATTCTCGCCATGCGTTGCTTTACGCCACGCCACCGATCAGGTTTACCCTCGCCTATAGATGTTTCACATTAAAAAGTTTACTGCATTCCCTCTTTAAGCGATTCATAAATTTATTTGTGACTAGTTTCATTTACATAGTAGTCCAAGCTCGTATATTGCCAACGCGTAACGTCTCGCATTTGTACTTTTTTATTCTCTATTATTAATTGATGCCAGTAATGAAATACATTCATGAAAAAAAAATATACAAATTGAGTATCTATGATTAAGCTAGATACATACGTCAGTTGCGGTCGGATTGCTGCAGAATGGCATGATTTAATGAAAATTAATGTTATAACGGCCGAAGTGGAGTTTTATCAATTGTCCCTGACATAAGTTTATCATAAAACCGAACAACAGATTATAAATAAGATTCTGTAGGTACTTATCAGGAATCATATTATACGTAATTTAACAACCATTTAATAAATCTTAATGATAAGCAAACCTTCCTTGGACTCAATGCCCTTAATGCGAGTTTGCCTCGTATGAATTACGAATTTAAAACATATGGCACTGAGTATGTATGTATTACAGAAAACTGGGACAGTAAAATTTTATGTTAATGTAGTTTGTAGGGAATAATAATCTATGATCAATTATATTCTTAACCATTGAGATATACATATGTATTACGTACGTAGTACATATGCTTTTTTTCAACTGTATTTTTGGCGATATGAAATATTTAATACAAAACTCCTACATCCATATACAGCAACATTTAATGAACAATGACTATTAAAATACTTGTCTTTTCGAAAACTACAAATTTGTTCAACGTCAGTATGTTGAATATTTTTTAAATCCTTTTTTTAGAGCGCTATTCGTTTGAAGTTGGCTTTTAGTTTCTGGACTTACATACATGTATGATATAGCTTAAATGATAGATGTAGATCAATTGCAAAGTATCAACTTAAAAATTAACTTGCTTATTAATTTATAAGTCTAAGTATAAAGTGTTTGTAACTTATAATAGAACTCTTTCTATTATTTATAATAAAGTTTGTTTCCTATCATTTTAGACTATTATTAACTCAAAGAATGTAATGTTTTTTTTACATTGTTTGCACACCATTTAATGTCCAACTATATAAAAAAGTGATTTAAAAAAATATAAATTTATGGCACGCCATATTGAATCTAGTGCAAGGAAGAGGGCAGTGGATGATCAATACGCATTAAATGACATCTCATTTGTCATATTATAATAAACTGATTATAACTTAATATCTGGTTGACCGAGCTTCGTTCGGTATATTTTTGTTCAGTTTATTTTTATTTAGATATATATTAATAAAAAATAAAAAAATGTAAACAATATCAAAAATTACAAAAATAGAATAATAATAACACCGAGATTCGATCCCATGCTGTTTGAATGCCAAAACAAAACGAAAAGGAAACTGGACAACTTGAATTTGAATTCATATTCTTTTATAATTTAATGTCATTGTATTGTTTTGCTAAAAACACCGACAAAACAACATTTTCTATAAATAAAACCTAGCTAGATCGATTTTTTGTCCTCGAAACCTCTGGTATGCCAAGTTTCATTAAAATCGTTGGTGCCGTTTCCGAGATCCTGAAAATATATATTACAAGAATATATATAATATATGTATATATATATACAAGAATTGCTCGTTTAAAGATATAAGATGAGAGTACATATGGATGTGCATATATTGTTGGTCTCTGTTGTCTCTAAGCATACTTCAGCTATCACAAATATTATTCCCAAAGTTTAAAAAATAATGGTTACAGAATATGTGCTCGATGAGTATTTTGATACATTTGAAAGTTTTCCGTGTGGTGACGGAGTAAGAATAGAATTCACCACCGCGTCTCCGCCCGTGGGTGTCGTAAAAGACGACTAAGAGATATTTTGTGCAAGAAAAGGAAAACTCGAAATAAAACGCTATATCAACCCGTCTGACCAGCATGGTATAGTAGGTCAATTGCCCTCCTAGTATGGAGGAGGCTCAAGCTCAGTAGTGGGACGTATATGGGCTGTGATGATGAGTATTTGACAAGGTTTTTTGTAATGTGATGTTTTATTTATAAGTTTTTATTTAACTAATAGATAAAGTATATAAGTTTTCCGTTTTAAAACTAATTTCAAGCACTACCTATGCATTGCATCATCCTCATGATCATTACAGTTCATTTACGTCCCATTACTGGGTCCGAACCTACTCCACAATAGGAACCAAATTAACCTACTATACCACGATGATTAGATGTGTTGTTATAATGTTTCATTTCGAGTTTTTAATCTCTGTCATATATATTATATGTATATTGTATCCCTTTATTGTCTTTTACGATACCAACAGGTAAAATAGGTGGTGAATTATATTCTTACTCCGTAATCACACAACTGATTTTGGATCTATTTATTTATATCTCTATAATTTAATATGCTTTGTTAAATCTGGCTTGATCACCATAACAAATGGTGGAAATACAATTAACCTTTTATTGTAACTAGGAACCCGCCCTCGCTTCGCTTCGGTTATAGGTTATAGTCGTTTTACCCGCGTAGTTCCCGTTCCCGTGGGAATACCGGGATAAAATATAGCCTAGTGTACGCCCTGATATTATAGCTTTCCATTGGTGAAAGAATTTTTGAAATAGTCCAGCCGTTTTGAAGATTACCCGGAACAAACAGACAGACAGACAGACAAAAATTTTTAATTGCTATTTTAGGCATAGGTGTCGTGCAAATAACCGTGTGAGCATGAAAAAAACCTTTTATTTTGACATTACAAACAGACACTCCAATTTTATTTATTGGTATAGATATAGAAGATAACACAAGAGCCCGCGAACCTCAGACCTTCGTGATTTTATTAAAGTTGAAAGTTTGTCAGCGCATGCTCCCAACACAGGTGAGAACTGTGGCCCATCATGAAGTTTGGGTTACAGTGGCTTTGGCAGATAAAAGGTACTAAAGGTGTGTAAAATACCGATCTATTTTCGTTAAATTATTAAGCGTGATTTTTTGATATTACCTTCAGAATTAAAAATCACGTTATTCATTGCCAGACACTTTACATGGTGGCAACCCCTTGCCAGACACCCTTAACGTTCATGAAATTATAATTCTACTTACTTTATAGTATAAAAGCTGATTTTATATATAATACTTGGTAAGCTACTTTTTTTGGTAAGAACTTGTCCTTTGAAATTATTTTCAATGTAGTCATATTTTATTGGGATAAAGTTGAGGTAAATTATTTTATAGGTATTGTAGACAATGTAATACAGAAAATGTGATCGACTTGACTGATCAGTGAGATAAGGAATACCTAATACTTGCTCAAATGAGCCTACAAATGTTTGCAAGCCACATCTGGTTAATTTGCTTTCAACGAAAGTACCTCGAATTTCGGTAAAATGCTTTATTTGTGCGCGGAGTAAATAACTTACAGTGGTAATATGATCGCTTCGTTAACAACTGCAGTAGTGTGAACGGCTTGCAGTTATTTGCCGACATGCGCTTTTTATATTTTATTTCACTTTTTCCAATATTTAGCGCTTTGGTTTTGATATTCAAATATCAGCATCTGTTTGCATCTCCTTGGGTCTCCTATCTTTGAAGACCCTACGATTCTTTTATAGTGGAAGAAGATACAATATTTTAGAGAAGTTTCAGGGCTTCTTTTCAAAAGGCCAATGTTCTAATATTTTTACTCAAAATTTGTTTGAATTTTTTTTTGTGGGTTACGGTCTCCTCGCTCCACTCCGTCCAGGGCGTCAGAGGGGCGTAAGCAAGCACACCCGTAACCCACCCGTATAGCACGTTAGCACGTCGCCTTCGTCGTTGGGCCGACCACCGGTGCAGAGTTCCTTGACTTCAGTGGTCGATCCGACTATGTTTGCCATAAGATCATCCCCCATTTTTATAACAATTAAGAGTAATTGATGATATTAAAGCTTATTAAATATAATTTCAACTTAATATCATTAATTTGATTAAAGTTAAATGTTAGTAATTTTATAATGCATTAAATTGTTAATTTTTTAACTCCGTTGTACCACAGTGATGTTTCACACTTAGATAAAAAATGAATGATTTATGATTGTGAATTCGAGATGACCCAACGCCAAGTTATCTCTAAATACCCATCCTTACGTTTTTATATTATCAGTAGGTACTATTTTAAAAGTCGTGGTATAATAACAAGTCATTGACTTTAAACGTAAATGTAAGTCACCTTTATTAAAAACAGTAGTTTTTCGAACATATTTCTTTATATCTGAAGTACATAATAATAAAGATTGTTAATGACTAACGATGACGTTGCCGAGTTGCTTCGACACCCGGCGACTCAAATGACTACCATGTAATTCGACCGGCGCCTGACAAATGTGCAAAGTATTACGATTTTAAAGTGCGCCCGTGCCCTGCTACCGTCTGACATTCTCAATATGACCTATTGATTGTTAAAATAGCATTATATGTATATTGGAATATTTGTTCATAAATATACTTACTTTATCAAAAAACATAAGACTCTTTTGAAATGAAAACTTCTTTAATCACTTTAGATTTATACATTTTATTTTGTGGATATCGAATGAAAAGGCTGCAAAATTTACCACAGTAATTTATAAACGATTCTGACTATATACTGACCATAAGTTGTGATACAAATAAAAAATATTTATCTCTTATGAAATAATGTCAATTGTTGTAGAAGTAAGATTATGAATTTATTTATTTAAGTCTCAGCATTACCTAAATAAAAGAGAATGCTATTCGAAATGACTGCCAAATTTACGGATTTAAGCATTGTTTACGTGAAATATTTCGTCACTGCTTCAATCCATTCTAGAGATCGCCTAAGCGACTGGATTTTAGCGTATAGTTTAGAGCAGACCGTGTCTTCTTAAACTTATTATAATTTGTAATCCAAGGAATTCAGATGTGAGCTAGACGAGGGCCGGTATTCAGCTCCTATAAAAGTGATTTAGAGTTTGGGTACATTACAAGCAAGTACCTTGTGATGCAGTCTGCTTGAAAAGTCCAAGCAATATTTAAAAAAAAAAACTTATTGCTAGGACGTTTCACAAGACGATTTATGACAGTCTTCTAAACTCTACTCATTTTCACTAAAATGAAGCTTTATGACGGCCTGTGGGAGGTGTATTAACCTCTCACCAAACCATGACTAACGCAAGAATATGACCATGCTGCACTTTTCCGAATACCTGTGAAGCTTCATAGGATCTGCGAGCGTACACTTTGTCCTATTGCTTGTTGTAAACTCTACAATTGTGAAAAATTTCACCAATGAAGACGATGATCCTGCACTGTTTACATTCTTTGATAGTATACTCATACTATCAAAGAATGTATCATACGAAATACGAAAGTACGACCTAAGTTTTTTGTGTCTTGTAAATTGAATGACTCCACATCCACTATGTGCAAGGCAGTCATTACAATACTGCTTCCGTTACCATCCTATTCCATTGCAGTGACCTCAAAAAAGAAATGTGATATTGCAGAAAATGATGAATGAATATAATAAACGTGTGCCAAATTTGAATAAAAAAAATAATAATCAGAAGTTTTACTTTATAAATACAGTAAAAACATTGGATGCAAGTGGCAAAGGATCGTGATATACAGAGTGATGGAAGCATGGACAGTAGAAAAAAAAATTATTGCATTTTATATTATTAACCTCACCTTGATGAAGTTTTAGTTTTTAGTATAAATCATTTCAGAACCATGTTGCTGGCTTAATCTCGGACCTCAGATTCAAGTTAACTCGCCAATATACGGAAGAAGTCCTTGTATGGGATCAGAATGGCTTTGAAATATTTAAAGAATGGAAAGGAACCGAAAGGTGATATAGGTCATGAAGGCAGGCAGCAAGCCCGTAGGTACTAAAGGCCCTCAAAAGCTGTTTAGTCTATTTGGGGCAACGTTTAGCAAATACAAGATCGCGAAGTATAATCGGCCTCTATTACGTTTGTGGACTATAAGAAAACTTTCGAATCTGTTGAAACTTGGGCAGTGCTGCAGTCCTTTCTGCAGAGCCAAATCAACTATCGATACATATAAAAAGCTACTATATCAGTCTGCGCCCGGAAAAAAGAGTACGAAACCGATCTAGTTGCAGAAAGATATGGGACAGGGAGACATCATCTCTCTGAAACTGTTTACCACTGCGCAGAAAGATGTCTTCAAACTCTTAGATTAGACAGGACTCGGCATTAATATCATCGGCGATTTGCTGATGATATTGTACTTATGGCAGAATCCCTTAGTACCATGCTTAATGTCTCCACTAGGGTTTCTCAGATAATGGATTTGCGAATGTCTGTGAATAAGTCTAGAGTCGAGAGCCGTGTCTAATGTCCAGGTTATTCCTGTACCAGTCTTAGTTGCTGACCGCGATGCTAACTTGGTTGGCTCGTTGGCCACCGCGATGCTAACACAGCAACGATACCCTCTCACTCTAGTCCTCTGTTTTAGTCGTCTTTTATAATAATAAAAGAAAGACTGGGATGAGAAATTGTATTCCTACTTCGTCAAATAGAATGGAAATAAGTATATCATTGCTAGGTACTAAATTATAATTTATACTAAAGTTTAGAACGTGGGCGAACGAGCTTCACCCTTTTAATTTTTTTTATAAAATACCTAATTAATTGAATGTAAATGAATACCTTCACAATATAAATAAATATTTACAAAATAAAACAAATACTATACCACTGAGAGAGATTAAGAGTACAAAAAAATAAAGCAGGCATTCCCATTAGTGAGCCATTTTCGTATTTAAGAATGTAAATGAAAGTAAAATAAATAAAAAACAAACAAAACGAAGAAAAAGAAAGTTTAATTTCATTTATTCACCAGTTCGTTGATATAAGCCTTCTAAGTTGTGAAATCAGTGATCAATCAGAAATCAATCCTTCAGTGAGTTTTTACGACTCCTAAGGGAAAATTAGAGATGATGACAATATATCCTTAACCTTTCACTAGGAGGTTTTAATTTCTAAATTTGAATACTCGTGATTTTTTTATTGAGCTGTAGCAACGTTCACCCCCTCTATCTTGTTCGTTATAAAATACGACTAAGGTATCTCATATACCTTAGTCGTATTTGTGTATGTAGAACATCTATTAAAGAGAAGCAAAACTCGAAAACCTAGATCATCCCATTTGACCAGCGTGTTAAGTAGATCAATTTCCTTCCCATTGTGGAGAAAGCTCGAGCCCAGCAGTGGGACGTGTATGAGCTAACGTTATAGCAACATTTTAATGGTGGCGAAATTATGGGTTTCCGGCGGGAATATGGAAATGTCATGTGATGCTCTTGAATTATATTCATTTTTCAGTGTTTTATAGTGTTATATTGAATAATTGTGCTAATATTTTATGTAATATAATACAGTTAAGGTTCTGAAGTATGGTGAATGTGATATAAGAGTGGTTTACTTGTATTTTCATATTCTACCAAAATTCCCCGAAAATTCATTTAATTAGGTGTTCAGCGTCTAATTAATGGTAACGACTTGACTTACTGACGGACGTTGACTATAAATAAGCTATTCTATATGAAGAAATTATAAAAGCTATTATATTCTTTTTTATATCAAAACAATGAAAACAGTAGGTATATTAAAACCTACCAAAATCTCTATATTAATGTGAACTTTAAATATAAGCGTGATGACTTCTCAAAAACTAACTATAATAGAAATGAAATTACACAAAATGATAAATAAACTATAATATCTGGTTGACCGAGCGTTGCTCAGTATAATTTTTCTTCGTAAATTGTATTTTTGACGAACTTATTTAGATAGATATCATATTAATAAAACATGATGAAATCATGAAAAAAATATCAAAAATTAGAAAAACAGAATAATTAGAACACCGAAATTCGATCTTACGCTGTTTGAATGCGACTGGATAACTTCCCAACTGAGCTATTGTCACTCTTGACGGCGACGGCTAAATTTTAATTCCTATTCTATTAACATTTTATGTCGTTGAATTGATTAGCTAAAAACACCAACAAAACAACATTTTCTCTAAATAAAACCTAGCTAGATCGATTTTTTGGCCCCGAAACCTCTACGTATGCTAAATTTCATGAAATTCGTTGGAGACGAGATTCTGAAAAAAAAGAACTAAAAATATATATATATATATACAAGAATCGCTCGTTTAAAGATATAAGATAAACTATAAATCAACCGATCCATCTATGTTAAACGATATTTGAAGCTCGCATTCTGACAATAGTTGACATTTATTTCAAACGACTGAGACCGGTATGTCCAACAACTGAGAATCATGTAGAATTAATATTGTTGTTAAGTTTTCTTAAATTGTCTACTGTTCTAGTTCAACTTCCTTATTTTTTCTTTCATAAGATCCTTTTTCTGATAATAATAAACACAACGAAAAAAGAATTAGCGAAATTGTTCTATCCGTTCACGCGTGATGCGATGACCAAGGGAAATAGACATTTATTTTTATATATATATAGATACCATAATTAAATACACGAGTATTTAATTATGGAATATGATGTGGCCTTATGGATTATTTTTATTCATCTGTGGTAAGGACCATATTTACATATTCTTATTTGTAACCTAGCTGTAACAGCTTCAGACACAATTTTTCATATGCAAAACTTTAAATTTATTATTATACACTTAACACACCAATGTCGCAACTGACCTCAATCGAATAAAGCAGAATAGTATATTAATAATGCAAATGTAATGATTTTTATGAAATTAAAGAATACCCGTGTAAAGCTTAGCTGGCATTATTACGATTTGTGCTAGTGGAATGTATGAATGCACATAAAATATTTTTGGATATAGGTATTTTTAATTGAACCCTATCTATAAGTAAAGGCGACTCCAGCCGGTTCATATGGCGTGAAGTAACTGCTACCTACGAACGTATGCATATCAGAGGCACAGCCAAGCCGCTGCCTACTGTCTGTAAGGTGACTCTTGGGCCTCCACTCCCTTGCATACCAAACGACATACAATAGCTAATTACGACTACTCCTCCGGGCGTCGATTTTCTGCGAGAGTTTAATTGCTATTTCTGACGAGATGGCCCATATGCAAATAGAAAACTGTCAATAATATGCCATACCACTAGAAAAAGTCATAATGTATGTCTCAACCTACATTGTTGTATTGTTAGGATAACACTATTGACAGTTGACTATCTACAGCAGCGGGCCGGTCCGTCTAGGGTAGTACCACACTCTCGCAGAAAATCGAAGTCTGAGTAGTAGCAATTCGTTACTGCGATTTGTTCGGTGAGCGAGACAGCCGGGAGCCCCACTTTCTGAGGATGTTTTGTATGTGGTGAGTTTTGGTGATGCTTTTAGTATCACCGAACGTCATTGCACGCATTCAGACTTCCATCATTTTCTTCACGGTAGGCAGCGGCCCAACAAAGGTCCATGAGCGGCAGCATCACTTACCATCAGGTATACTATATGCTCGTTTTCCATCGTTTGCAATAAAAAAGAACTGCCTTTTTATATGTTTCAAATAATGTGAAAACGATGAATCCAGTCGGAATTTGGTTTAATCATTATAGCCGGGTAAAAGTACTTAGCGAAGCCAATGTACCTTTTTAGAGCTATACGAGTGGGAATAAAACATACTACATTAGCAGGCCGATACATCTACACGGACAGAACATTCAACTGAGGGGTCTGTACTAATATTGTCTAAACGGTTATGACTTACTTGCGTTTACGCTTGGCGTAAATTAATAAAAAAAGTGTAAACAAAAAGACAAATTGAATCAAGCGGCTAACTATACGGTTAGCAAGTAATTCGGCCTTAGCCTTAGCAAGAGGAGGCGTATTCTTTTTCTACCAGTACCTTGCAGTTTTCGTCAGCAAACCATGATCTTCTGTGGCCTTCATAGTAGTCTTAATCTTCTCTGTAGCTTGTCTTTTTCGGTCAGGGACGCCGATCACTTCAGTGCTCAGTATAATGTCATCGATCGGATGGCCCCGTTAATAAATTGATGTCATTATAGATAGATGACGCATTATTATTAGTATTATATAATTGATTAATGCAAGTACACAACAGAGGCCTGATTAATTATCATTACAATGCAGTCTTAACTAGATTAATCAGACCGTTTATTTCAAGTAATTTACAGATTAAAGTTCTCTTGTGCCAATTATCTGTTTTGATTGGAGAATAACATTTAATGCAATTTTCAAATAATTATTACACATTATATTATTTATCTTGTCGTTACGGAGTAAGAATACAATTCATCATTCCGTATTTTGACCATAGGTACAGGCGACTAAGTGAAACTATTTGCACGGAAGTTATCGTGTTTGTATTTTACGGATTTTATCGCGTTGTTAAACGTCGGACAATCAATAATCAAACATAAACGCGATAAAATCCGTAAAAATAAGTTTAATTAATCATTATAAAATACTTTTAATATTTGTAATAGGCGTATATATATTATATGCGCGTATATTTATAATGTGTTACCATCATTATCGCAGCCCACATACGTCCCACTGTTGGACTCGAGCCTCCTCCACAATGAGAGGGAATTTGACCTACTATACCATGCTGGTCAGATATGTTGGTATAGGGTTGTATTTCAAGTTTGCCTTCTCTTGCATAGATCTTACGTGCATTTTATATCTCTTAGTCGTTATTTACGACACCCACAGGCAAGATAGGGAGTGGCGAATTGTATTATGTATTACTGGCGCCACCACACGGAAAATGTGTAGTACATCAGAAATCATTACGACTAAGTGATATGATGTTCCTGTATGATACGGAAGGAAAACTTGAAATGAAATAGGGTTTTCATTAATGTGTCTGGCCACGGTACAGTAGGTTAATTTCCATCCTATTATGCAGGTTTGAACCCATTAGTGGGACGTAAGTATATGAGTTATTATAATGGATAATATATGCTTGCGATATTTCATATTAGATTATTACATACTAGCAACCCACCCTCGCTTCGCTTCGGTTTTAGTCGCTTTACCCGCGGCGTAGTTCCCGTTCCTGTGGGAATATCGGGATAAAATATAGCCTATGTTACTCCCTGATATTATAGTTTTCCATTGGTGAAAGAATTTTTGAAGTCGGTTCGGTGGTTTAAGCGTGAAAGCGTTACAAACAAATACACAAACATCCTTACTTTCGCATTTATAATATTAGTATGGATTGTATTTACATATATATTAAACTTTTCTGAGATACAAGCATTTAGTTATTTATTAGGATGTTCTTTAATTAATACGCCATCGAGAAAAAGGCAATATATGTAGTTATTAGTAGCACTAAGTCGATGATGTACAGTTATAATTTTCGAGATTGTCACCTTCTCTAAAACCACATCGGGAAGAAGAAATAAACATGGGTAAATTGTAAAGTTACAATGGGTTATAGACCCATTGTAACTTTACAATTTTATTTGATGGATAAAGAAAGAATCGAACTCGCTGATCAATGGTTCGGTACACTTGCATCATACACTTTTTATTTATTTACGCGCCCGCGTGTGCGTTTTCCCTCTCTTGAATAGATGTTATAGGCGTAATTAATCCCATAGTCTCGTCTTTTACGACATCCACGGGCAAGACAGGGGTTGGCGAATTGTATTCTCACTCCGACACCACACATAAAATATATAAAAAGTATAATTTTTAAAGACAACATCCTCTACTAAGGAAATAATCTTTATAGTGTGGGGAGCTTTACAAATATGCAATAACGCAATTGTCAAACACGTCTATATCTATCTAATAGATGTATAATAAAATTGTGTCAGGCCAATGTCTATACAATAAAGATGTCGAAGAAAGCTAATATTAAAGTTTTTATTAGGTTGACAAGTTGATAAGTTGATTTTTGAATTTTTGTCTCTTGTTCATATCTTTGTCCCGTCACGCCTAGTAATATTATATTGCTAGAAATCCTCATTTGAAATATGACGTCATCGAGAATAAAAATAACGATAATTCTGAAAACAATAATATAATATGCCAGTAACCAACGTAAGCAAAGTAGCAGGCATAACTCGTATCAAATACAGGTTCAAACAACTAAGTGGGCATATTACACTAATGGGCTTGCTAGCGCCTGCTGTGCTAATATTTCAGGAGATTAATCAGAAAAACGCGAGCTTTAAAATATTTTAATAATCAAATCTATCTGTGTAAAACTATAAACTATAAAGCTATGATATATAAAAATTATGACGCTCATTATTTCGTGCGGAATCCTGAAAATGCAGTATTGATATCCAATTGTAACAATCAATCAAAAACAATTTCGTGAATTAGTTTCTCCGTTCTACTTTATTTGCTAATAAAACATTGCAATAAGTGAATGTATAATGGCACACTTTTAATGTATGCAAACTTTGCATTAATTTATTTTTAAACGATGGACAATGTTATTTTTACAGTAGCACCACTGTAAAGTGATCTTAAGTTGGCGTCAGGTCACATTGTGGCAAGAAAACGCAGCGCCAGCCGAAGTAACTTGCACGTGCAACAGAATGTTCAATGTTTGTGCATTTGTTGAATGCTCGTGGGTGGCCCTGCACTACTTTTTTACATATGCATATTTTACTCATGCCTCAATTTTCATTTGTAACGAGACTACAATCGAGATTCAATCTTATATAAGGGATGTAAAGAACTAAATGAGCTAAAAAACTTAAAGAATAGCTTATCAGAAATAATGCTAACGCACACAGCTAATTCGGTCGTGTACAACGTACAATGGACCTATTTCACGAACCGATTGACTTTGCTGCATTTTTGTTGTTTTTATTACTTATGTATCGAATGTCCTTTACGGATAGATATGGTAAAATAATTCACTATTGAAAATATTTTCTTCCTCCTTTTAATGCCTTATCTAATTATTCACGTTTAAAATATTTTAGTGCATGGTAAATTTATCTCAAGAAGGTGAATTAATAATTATATAATGGTCATAATATGGTTAGTTAACTGTTTATAAGTTTATAAGAATATTGTTTAGTTTGAAGTAATAATCAATAATAAACAAACCTGTAGATCTTGAGCAACAGCGGAATAAGCAAATACAAAAGGTCAATACCCCAGGCATTTTTCGCACGTGTCATATGGTTAATTGAGAGAGGTAAGATTGTTATTCCAAGAAAACTGGCATTTACACACATTCACGTTAAAATGTGTTATTGAATTACATATTAACGAGGCTTAATAAAATTCTAGGAACAATTTTAATCTGTGTCCTTCTATAGTTTAAGATAGATAAAACAAAATTGTTCTCGCAATTGATGGTTATGGAAGAGAGCGACTTAGCTCAGCCTCAGATAATGTTAAGTACGATATAACATTTAGTAATTACTATTACATTTACAATTGCTAGTTTCTTTACCATCATCATTATTCTAGACATTCTTCACCTTATAAAAAATATAAATGTAATGTAGTAGACATTAGAATGTTTGACATCGAAAGCTGATGCCAGATAGAAAGCCGTTCATAAAAGTAATTTCAAATGCTTTTCAATATGTACCATGAAAGAACAGAAGGTATATATTGTCTTGACCCTAGGTGATTAGAATAAGAGAAAGATGATGATGATTATTATGTTAACCACGCATTATTATTATTATTATTATATATTCTTTTTATTCCATGTGGTGATGGAATAGGAAGACAATTCACCACCCCATCTCTTGCCCATGGGTGCCGTAAAAGGCGACAATGGGATATCTTGTGCGCATAACAACTATACAAGATAAGATAAGCTCGAAATAAAACTATATGTATACTAATTCGCGCGACCAGTGAGGTATAGTGGCGCAATTTCTCTTCCAATATGGAGGAGGCTGGAATCCAGTAGAAGGATGTATATGAGCTGCGATGATGATGTACTATTTTTAGAATGAAAATGTCAGGTATGTCTGATAGGTGTATGTGGAGAGGGCGACAACCACGCATTTTGACAGTGCCCTGCGACCGCGCGAACATACTACGGCCAGCACTTCTGTAGTGCACCTCACACTTTAAACTTTATTTTAGAGGAGTAAGATATAATGTATACTGCATAAATTTACAAAGATCGCATTGTATACTATCTGTTACAGAAATATTACGATTTTAATACGATACATATTATGTATACATATTATGTATGTATATTTGTTTATTGTGGTGACGTAAGAATACAATTTACCACCACCTGGGTGTTGTAAAAGACGACTAAGGGATATATTATGCATATAACAACTGTGAAGAGAAAGAAAACTTGAAAGAAAACCCTATAACAACCCGCCGGATCGGCATGGTGTAATGGGTCAGTTTCCTTGGCATTATGGAGGATGCTCGAGTCCAGCAGTGGGATGAATATGAGCTGAGATGATGATGATAACTTATTTTCACCATTCTTTTTGCTTTAGGCTCAAGCCTATAAAAAAGTCTGTGTATAATAAATATTATAGTCTATAAAATATAGCTTGATCTCTGTGACAGATGTCATCGAAACCAACGAAGTAAGTTTGAACGAGCGATATGTTTACAATTTCATCTTGTATCAAATATATTTTCATTCTTTTCGTGCCAGTTTTATTGCAACTGAATTGCAGTATTTTATAAATATAAAAATATTAATATTCCTGCCTAAAATGTACCTCGTAAGTACTGAAATACCTAGTAAACATTTTATACATAAATGACGCTTACGCACGTACAAGGTCATACTGGACTGAAAATAAAAAAGAGATGGAACAGTCGAAATACATAAATCGATAACCGATCTTCATTAAATTCTTCTTAAAATAAATAAACACAATACAGTACCTATATAAAACATTCAACATATTTTTTACAATTAAAACAGACAGTTACATTATAAAATACATAAATTGAATTAATTAAACATTAAAAAACTACTTTTTGTCTCAAAGTAAATTATGATATTATGTATGTACGCATTATTGTCAATAACCTAGACATTTTTATTTATAAAATAGTCATAATTGATCGATTGATCTAACGACTATTTTGGCAAAAAATTATAAATGTTCTAGCAGGAACGCTCCAGTGATGACGATAATAGTGACCTAGACCTTGGTTGTCTTGACCTTTTGAATAATTAAAATAGTCAAAAAACAGTTTTGTTTTAAATAAATTCAAAAATGTTTACATTTATTGTATTTTAATAATAACTGAAAATCAAAATTATAAAAATAAAGAGTTTTATCGATAAAAAACTACGGACTGTATCGTAAGCGTGACAGCACTAGGGACAACTGTCACAGAGATCATCCTATATTTTATAGACTACTAGCAACCCGCCCTCGCTTCGCTTCGGTTTTGGTAACCTTACCCGCGTAGTTCCCGTGGAAATACTGGGATAGAATATAGCCTATGTTACTCCCTGATATTACAGCTTATCATTGGTAAAAGAATTTTTGAAATCGGTTAGATGGTTTAAGCGTGAAAGCGTAACAAACAAACAAACAAATAAACAAACAAACAAACTTACTTTCGCATTTATAATATTAGTAAGGATAGTGTATGTTCTATTGAAAAACCAATTTTAAAACTTTAAAGCTATGTACTCAAATAGTGACAAGAAAACTACTAAGCTGCCGTTTTTCGTCAATTCATCTAATAGAAGAGATGGTGTCTATCAGCGGCATATACTTTATGAACTGCAATAGATAGTTGATTTTTTTCAGAATATTTACATACATATTTTGGTTTAGGTAGTAACAATACTTACTGTAAGTTTGTTTCTTTGTTACGCCTTCACGCCAAACCACCGAACCGATTTAAAAAAAACTCATTCACTAATGGAAAGCTATAATCTCAGGGAGTAACATAGGCTATATTTTATCCCGGTATGCCCATGGGAACGGGAACTACGCGGGTAAGACGACCAAAACCGAAACGATGCGAGGGCGGGTTGCTAGTAAGTACCTATACAATAAAAAACTTAAAATTGTAAAAATGTTTTTGTGCATTCTATGCTCGATTTTAATAATGACCCAATGTGTGCGTCTCTTAAAATAAAGTTTTATTTATTAAAAATTAAAAAAAAAGGAATATTTAATTTCATATTACTTACATATTATTATAACGTCCTTTTTGTTTCTCTTACGAAAGAATTAAAAAACTACAGCCATATTTTACACAGCTTTCTATATTCTTACTCAAATTCTGTACATACTGACCCTTCGTAAAAATATCCAATTCGCAGTTGGCCGTTTTTTATTAAATGGTTGTATTCATGTTTCGCTCTTTACTAAGTTGTGTCCAAACGTGCAACAGCCGAGTTAAACTTTAAGGGTGTCGTGATGGACGCGGTGAGGGTGTGGGGTCTACTTCAAGCGTAATATTTATTTACAAATTTGTATACATCCGGATTTTTGCATAATAACAATAATAATAAATAACAATTTATTCATTATTGGTTTAACGTATAACATTTAATATCTGGTTGCCCGAGCTTCGCTCGGTATATTTTTGTCGAATTTATTTAGATATATATTAATAAAAATAAAATAATGAAAAAAAAAATCTAAAATTACAAAAAGAGAATAATAATAACACCGAGATTCGATCCCACGCTGTTTGAATGCCAAAACAAAACAAAAAGGAAACTGGACAACTTCCCGACTGAGCTATCGCCGCTCTTGACGTTGACGGCGAAATTTGAATCCATATTCTATTGACATTTTATGTTATTGTATTGATTAGCTAAAAACACCGGCAAAACAACATTTTCTGTAAATAAAACCTAGCTAGATCGATGTTTTGTACCCAAAAGCTCTAGTATGCCAAGTTTCATCAAAATCGTTGGAGCCGTTTCCAAGATCCTGAATATATATATATATATATATATATATATATATATACTAGCAATCCGCCCTCGCTTCGCTTCGGTTATAGGTTATAGCCGTTTTACCCGCGTAGTGCCCGTTCCCGTGGGAATACCGGGATAAAATATAGCCTAGTTTACACCCTGATATTATAGCTTTTCATTGGTGAAAGAATTTTTGAAATCGGTCCAGCCGTTTTGAAGATTACCCGGAACAAACAGACAGACAGACAGACAAATATTTTTTAATTGCTATTTTAGGCATAGGTATCGTGCAAATAACCGTGTGAGCATGAAAAAAGCCTATTATTTTGACATTACAAACAGACACTCCAATTTTATTTATTGGTATAGATATATATACAAGAATTGCTCGTTTAAAGATATAAGATTTGATATACATAATTATGCTATAAAAAGTAGGTAAGACAACGCTGACGTAGGCAATTCGAGCTCGTACCGATTTTACAAACTATACATCATCATCATATTTCAGCTCATATACGTTGCACTGTTGGGCTTGAGCCCCTCCACAATAGGAGAAATTGAACTTACTATATATACCATGCTGGTCAGACAGGTTGGTATAGGCTTTTATTTGGAGTTTTCCTTCTCTTGCATAGATGTTATATGCATATTTAATCCCCTAGTCACGTTTTACGATACCGACGGGCAAGAGTGGATGGTGAATTGTATTCTTACTCCGTCACCACATGGCAAAGATAATATATACATAAATCCTTTTTATTATATGCATATCATTAATTTCAGTTATGTGGATTCAATGTCTTTAAGGCGGACCCAGTCACTGGATTTCCACAGAAACAAACAATAGAGTAAAAACTTCGAGAATTTCTGTTTTTTTTTTATTGCCGATGGTGACAAACGAGCAGGCAGCACACTTGATGGTAAGTGATGCTGCCGCACATGGACCTTTGCAATACCAGGGTACAGCCAGGCCGTTGCCTACCGTGAAGTAAATGCTCTTCTTAAACCTCGTTTAAAGAAGGACATGTCATTTCTTGGGGCTTTTACCCTATTGTTTGTTACCTTACAGTCCAATTTTAAATACAAAATTCTTTTATATATTGTACTAGCTGACCCGGCGAACTTCGCACCGCCTTTTTCATAATTATTTTGTTTTAGTATTTATCACTTTGGTTTTAGTATTATCCGTGTGGTGACGGAGTAAGACAGTTCACCACCCGTGTGTGTCGTAAAAGACGACTAAAGGATATACCGCCTTTTCTTATCGAATCCAAAACCTTTTTTAATCTAGATCTACATGTAGTTATGCCAAAAATGCCGAACCCACGGAACAAACATCAAATGTTTGACAGGTAAGAATAGTTTGTATGAGAAAATAAAATTATTGTTTTTAGTATTTTACTCGCAATTTTCCATATTTTCTCACCGTATAAACTTTCCCTGGACTTCCACAAATAATTCAAGATCAAAATTAGCCAAATCGGTCCAGCCGTTCTGGAGTTTTAGCGAGACTAACGAACAACAATTAATTTTTATATATACACTAAATACAGGTTCAAAAAACCACATTTTTACAAGAATTTTATTGAAATTTCGGGCATAAATCCATAACATGGAATATATGAAACTGCCAGAATAACAGTTGCATAGTAATTGCATTATTTATTACTCAAGATTTTATGTAATTATTTCATATATATTTCTTTTTTTATCATTTTCTTCACAAGACCACCACACGACGGAGTAAGAATACAATTCACCCCCCAACCCCCTCCCCCCCTTGGTACATGGGTGTCGTAAAAGACGACTAAGAGATATATGCTTATAATATACATATATACAAGAGTAGGAAAAATCGAAATAAAACCCTATGTCAATACGTATGTATGCCCAGCGTTATATAGTAGGTTAGTTTTCAGTAATGGAGGATGCCTGAGCCCAACAGTGGGATGTATATGGGTTGAGATGATGGTGATGATTGGGCCTAATAAGAGCCTTTAACTGATGAAATAGCTACCTGCTACTATTATAAAACATTCTGCAAACATTGTAAATAATTGTTTGTAAGTCTACAGGTAAAAGTTGCGTAGTCGTCTAAGTATCGCCTTCCGGTAACCATTAGTTCACTATAAAATGTAATCACCGCAACAAATCTCGACAAGCCTCAGCTATTAATTAAAACTACGTCTGTCAACCAGAAACACAAAATATATTCACTCTTATTATCATAATCATATACAGTTTCAACTTGGCTCATATAAGTAACACTAACGGCCTGGCCACGACTTTCGTCTTAGCGCTGGGCGGCGCGGCGTGCCGAGCGGCGCACGCTGGTAAAGCCCCATACAAAGCCGTCTCAAAACCGTTTCATGTGAAAGTCGTTGTAATGGAATAAAATTTATAAATGAATATATAATACATATATAAATAATTAATACAAACGCGATATAATCCGTAAAAGTAGTTTTATTTACAATTTTTTTTCTAGTTTCGTCTGCCATTTTAGTATATATACTATGTAGTTGTAGTGTAGTATACGTTTATAATATGTTATTACTATGTTCTACCATTTTATGTAAATTAAACAAGCATATTTTACATTTTTTTCTTATATAATTCATGTATTTTTAATTAATTTATAAACAGATTTTTTAAAATCAAAGTTATTTCATTTAAACTTTAAACATTCAAGTATATGTGTGCAAAAGTACTGCTCATTTAGTTTTGAAACAACTGAAATACGGAGTTTTGAGACGAAAAATACGCGATTTTCCCACTGTGCGCCGCTCTGCGCTTAGCTGACGCTCACAGCGGCAAGGTCGTGAACGGGCCGTAACACTACACTAAGGCCCACTATTGGGCTCGAATCTTCTCTGTAATAGGAGAAATGTTGTTCTACTATACCAAGCTGGTCAGACTGATTGTTATAGTGTTTTATTTCGACCATTCCTTTTCTTGTATAGACCTTACATGCATTTTATATCCCTCAGTCGTCTTTTATGACATCATAAATGATGTTTTTCATAAATTAGTAAAAAATAAAGCACAAGAAAAATTAGGTTACTATTTAGTTATGATAAGTGCAATTGTTGTATTGACCCTCCGCGTCATGCGTTTCACTCTAATGAAATCTGAAGCATTTGCCTCTTAGGTCACATAAATGTACTAATAATTTTTAAATTAACTCGAATAATACTTTTAATTAAACAGCTATAATTATTTATATTTTGAATTGTTTTTTACTCAATACGTGTTTTTAATGTCTAACGTTAATGAATGTAATAATACATTAATAAAATGTGACTGATATTATCACATTAACAAAATGTGACTTCAGTATAGAGTCATAAGCGAAGGTAAGTCATTAACGATTTTTCTTGAAGCTTTTCCCGCGAACATTATTTCAGATACCTACCTAAAAGACCCTTTTCACGGAGATGTACATATCTATTGGTTGGAGCGTGGTATGATAAAGCTTGGTACAATGTGAAAGCCCTTTAAAATTGGAATGTCTTAAAAGTCACTGTAGGTACTATAGCAGAACGACATCTGACGGTTTCTAAGCTTTAGAGATTAGAGAGGTCATGCACTTTTAGCAGACGTGAACCCCATGAAATTTGAAACAGTACTAACATTTTTGTTATAAAATAAACGAATCATTCCATAAAAAAAAGATAGAAAAATAAGTATACATTAATATTTAAATCAGATTAAAATTCAAAATTTTTAATGAGTTATATTTTATAAGTATTCAAACACTTAAACACGTCTAAACATGTTATTAGAAGTTAGAACCCTTTTACCTATGTACTTAAAATATGTGGCGTTTTGTATAAGTGTGGCATTTGGGAAATAATATTTAAAGGACAACACATACGGGTACGAAATCTCTCCGACATCACTGTGTGATGTCTTATAAAAAGTTTTGTGTTGTCGTGATATTAAATATAGTACATACTTGAATATTGTAGTATTGGTCATGAATTCATTATACCATCAAAAACAAAATTTGTAAAAAAAGCAAAGCCTCGCAACTGAGTTCTTCTTCCATAAAAAGTTGTGGGATCCATGTTATACCAAGTCGGTTAACTCATTCAGTCCCTGCTTAAGGGACCTTCCTTCTTAAGTTATTACGTAAATAGCTAACTTAACCACTTCTTATAGTGACTATATCAATAATAAAGATCTTTTATGTTTTAAATAAACAGAATGACTTGGCAATCACATGAAAACACAATGTACCTCACAAGTAATATATATTATATTAAATTGTATTAAATTGTGCTGTGTGGTAGCGGCTTCGAATACTACCAACCCTTGCTTTGCTCGTGGGTGTCGTAAAAGACGACTAAGAGCCCTAGATTGACCCGGACCAACTCTATCTGGTACCATTTGGGTCAACGATTACATTCCCAAGGAGGGTTGACGTCAGGCAGGCGGCCGGTCATAAAAGTCATTGCCGAAACTTTTTGCAATATGTCAAAACAGATGACATATTGCGTCGACCCCAAGTAATTGGGATAAGAGCAAGATGATGAAATTGTACTAAATATAGTGGGTCTATTCATGGGGAGTCTATGCTTACTATATCCCATAGTCGTCTTATACGACATAGTTTGCTTAATACTTTGGGCGATTTTGATACAATTTCATAAGACATGTCCCACTCTTGCTTTTTCATTCCGTTGATTGACCATTTTACAAGTTATCTTTGAACATAATTATATCTAGGTATCTGCCTACACTTATTATACCAATCATCATTCAGCCTATCGTCGTCCACTGCAGTACATAGACCCCCCTCATGCTTCACCATAAAGTGCGGTACTGTGGCACCTGCATCCAACAACGCTCAAGGGTAACAGAGTTGCCATGACTAGGGCTCATTTTTCTTCGCCATATGAGGAATAATGCCGTAATCGCCACGTTTGGTAGGCGGGTTGGTTTCGCAGTGAGATATCATACATTTCCCCGGCAAGAGCTGCTGGCCACTCTCCTGTTGAATCTTTTTTTTTAAATGATAACGCCTTGCATTAGTGCCTTGCATTAGGGAATAATAATCCTTATATTGTGGGGTACTTTACAAACATATAATTCATCATCGCCGCCCTCATACGTCCCACTGTTGGGCTCGAGCCTCCTTCATAATGGGAGGGAATTTGACCCAATATACCATGCTGGTCAGACATGTTGAGGGTTTCATTTCGAGTTTTCCTTCTCTTGCACAGATGGTATGTACATATTATATCCCATAGTCGTCTTATACGACATCCATGGGCAAGATAGAGAGGGGTGAATTATATTCTTACTTCATCACCACACGGAAAGAATATATAATTAACCGACACAAATTACATTCAGACTCAGAACAACAATTTGTGGGTCGTACAAGGAGTTGTCTTGCATAGGATTCGAACCCGCGACACTGGCACGATACGTTGGTATCTTAACCACTACGCCATCTGCGCAGTCTTTACCCGGTTTTTACGATACCCATAGTGAAGCATTGATGGCAACAAATGTATTCTTCTTTTTTACAAAGTTACAATTCATTAATTGCAAATGTAACTTTTTAATCTTATATATTTATATGGGTTTACAAAATTATTTATGCAGTTAGTGTATCTCGGAAACTGGATGAAAATTACAATGTTTCATAATTTTTCCTTCATTTATACACTAAACACTAATTGTATTCTAAATTTCTTCGAAGCTTCTATGTCTGCTAGAAGTGCTTCTTTAATATTGATGATCGGTCAGTCAGTCAGTGAGAGACAAAATTACGAAATTTTGACTAGTTATAATTCTTAAACTATTGGTTCTAATTGAATGAAATTTTAAATATACCGTGTGTAGACAATGCCTGCTGAGTTACCAAAAATTCAGGCTTCTAGTTTTATTCACAACGAAGTTATAGGGAGTCGAAAATGGCCTGAATTTCTTCGAGAAAAGTATGTTACGGCAGTGTTGCGTTTTGCCCGACTTTTATTTTGCTCAACTTGGCGGGGGCACTGCCGGTCCCCCAGTTATTATAATTATTTTTCATAAATAGCCTCGAATTAATGTCGATATCGTCATATGAAATTTTACTAACCCTGTGTTTAAACTACTTTTAATTAATAGTTAAATCACTCTGATCACGTTGATCGTGTCTAAACTTATGGGTGGTGCGATTTGATCTACCACATAAATGATAATCGCCTTTTAATGGTGTATGAAATCGTATATTTTATCAGTTTCATCTATAAGTATTTTAATATTTTGTTGTACATTATTGGTTAGTAAGAACGTCATCACTGTAATCAGGGTGCACTATATAACGTCAATTGGGATATAACAGAAAATTCAATAGGTAAAGTTTAATTTTTTTTTAAATAGGTTTTCTTAGCTGAAGGTGCGTTTTAGGTGATAATGCAACTCTTTTATGGGCGTCGTATAACATACGAATATGATTAATTTATGTGTATTTAATAATAATAATAATCCCCTGTTGTCCGTATGGCCTGCGTGTCTGTGGCGACCGTTTAGGAGGGCCCATTCAGTGAGTTGGTGAGTCACCGTCTGCCAAAATTGAAGACGATAAAGGTATTGAAGGCAGACAACAGTTTTAAATCAATAGTTTATCATTAATCCAGTCCATCTAACCTTCAACCCCATAAACAGTTATTAGATACCATCATCACACAATAGTTTTACACCTGCCGTTGGCAGTCCACGTGTGTTAAGTGCAGGCGTGGAGTGTCATCGGTAGACGTCCCATCCCATTTTTAAATTACATTTCTACAAAGGCCTCTGCGTGTTGGATCCATATCCCCATGTACGCCTTTCAAAGGACCGGGTATCTTTCCTTGGAAGATACCCGTGAATACAGGAGGTCATTATCACAGCTCATATACGCCTAACTATTGGGCTCGAGTCCCCTCCACAATGGGAAGGAAAAAGACCTATTACAACACGCTGGTCAAACGAGTTAATATACGATTATAATTTAAGTTTTCCTGTTATAATTTAAGTTTTCCTGACGCTGCCGACCATCGCCAGGGCGATGCTCGACAGCGTCAGGAACTGGGACGCGGTCGCAGCCTTGACTTCAGTGGTCGGCCCGACGGAATACCCCCTGAGACCTGAGGAGTACCCTCTCCTCGATACCACCAATCCTTACGTCATTCGTGGATATCTTAACGACTAAGAGCCTAAAATCTAACTCTATCTGATGACATATGTTCATCATTATCGCAGCCCACATACGTCCCACTGTTGGGCTCGGGCTTCCTCCGCAATGGGAGAGAATTTGGTCTATTATACCATGCTGGTCAGACATATTGGTATAGGGTTTCAATTTGAGTTTTCCTTCTCTTGCACAGATGTTATGTGTATATTACATCCCTTAATCGTCTTTTACGACATCCAGGGGTAAGATGGGGAGTGGTGAATTGAATTCTTACTCCATCACAACACGGTCAATGTCGTATGTTAGTCAGTAGGTAACATCTGCAAGGTTAAAATTAGGCACGCGGTTATTCATAAAACTATTGTCAAAGACTCTTGCAATATGTACGATGGAAGACCAAGTAATTGGAGAGCAGGATAATGATGGTCGAAAAATATTCACAATTCAGTAACGATGGCTCTCCAATGTATAATGAATTAGGCAATTTTATTTCTACATACATATTTTATGAATAATATTATTATGAAATAGAATTTTTGTAATGCGTCTCGTTTTGATATTGTGGGCTTGTAAACGCCCATTAATTACAGTGCTATTTTCGTTTAATCCTACCATGAGATTTACTCTGTCGTCTTCTCAGTATCGCTGAAGTTAGCAAATAGTTTTTAATGATATCTAAATTATCTATATGATGACGGAATAAGAATAAGATTTACGGTACACTTTCTATCTCGTAGGTATCGTAAAAGACCGACCGACTGATAAGATGAATAGATGACGTCTATGCAAGATCTAGATCTGTGCAAGAGAAGGCAAACTTGAAACTCAATACTAACCAGCGTGGTATAGTATGGCAATTTCCTTCCTATTATTGTGGTATCTCGAGCCCAGCAGTCGTATATGACCTATTTTTTTTTCCCTGTGGAAATGCAATTTACGCACTATTCCCCGCCGGTGATAGACGAGGGCGAGTGTGGGACTTGTCGGCTGCATATGCTTCCGGAATACCCACTAAAACCACAGCGGTCCCTTCCGCGCTTTTACGGGGTGCCAGAAAGGTAGTTTTTTGACATTCGATCCCCGACACCCCTATGCAAGGCTGTCTGGCCATATCCTGTCGTCAATTAAAGCGCTGGGAGGAGATGCGCATATCGACGCCCCCTCCTCCCTACTCGCCGCCAGCGGAGTGAGTCAGCGGTCGCAAGTGCTTCGCGTTCCCGCTCCGCTTCCTCCTTCCTTGTAATGACCTCCTCGCAGAAAGAGGCCATCGACGTCCAGCACCTGTCGCTGTCGAGCGTCTCTGAGATGATGATCGACTACGACAGGTCTACTCCTATGACCACCGTCAGGTCGTGGCGCTGAGGCCCCAGGCGGGACATACTTCCAGCGTGTGGCGCGCATCAGCATTTGGCGCGCCACACTCATGGCATCCAGGGGCCTTTTCTCGTGCCAATTCTGTGCAGGTACTTACCGAAGACCCCGTGTCCGGTAAGTACCTGCATCATCCTGAAGGTCAGGTGGCCGTGCCTTCGGTTCATCAAGCGGTAGTCGTATATGACCTGTGAGGACGATGATGGCAATGATGTTGCATGAGAAGGACACTCAAATTAAAAACCTATAACAGTTCTATCGAACCAACATGGTAAAGTAATCACAAGCTCTCCTATTTTGGAAAAAGCTCCAGCTGAAGAGTGAAACTTATACGAGCTAAGATAAATATCAAAAAATATTAAGTACAATATACTATTTATTTGACCGTCTCCATTGGTGCAATTTCAGGTTTGATAGTGAGGACATAACATAAATATAGTATTAAAATCCAGACATTTGTAGACAATCCTCGAATATTTATGTCGCTTAGCCATAAGATCTCAAGAGATTTCTCATGGAAATCTATCCATAGCATATCGCTTCCCCAACCGTTATTAAACACACGCGAACAAAAAAGTTTATAAGTTCATCTTATATAAAAATTTCTAGCGTACGTGTGTATGTCACTGAACTCCTCCTAAACGGCTGAACCGATGTTGACGAAATTTTTTGTGTGTTCAAGGGGATTCGAGGGTGGTTTAGATTCACAATTGGATCCGGTAGGTGGCGCTGTTCGGGCACGACAATAACATAACTTGAGAACGACTTTACCGATTACATAAATCTTTTTTTAAGTTTTCTAATATTTTAAACAAGGCCTTTACGGAAAAATATATGAGAGTTGCGCAGAAAATTTGAAAATTTAAGAAAACTTAACGTTTATATATACTTTTCAAATACAACCTTTTTTCGACCATATAAACTTTTCTATCTTTATATATATATAAATCTTCTGTTCGTGTGTTTGTAATTGAACTCCTTCTAAACGGCTGGACCAATTTTGATGATATTTTATGGCCATTCCGATGGATGGAATTCTCATATTCATCGGCAAAGCCATTCGGAACATCCAAACCATTCGGTTTAGATTAATAAATGGAACCGGCAGGTGGCGCTGCGATCGATTTCCAGGCAAACTCAATTTTCTACTTTTTTACAGATTTGAACAGAACAACGTCTGTGGGTCAGCTAGTCTTATATATAAATTTCTAGCGTACGTGTGTATGTCACTGAACTCCTCCTAAACGGCTGCACCTATGTTGACGAAATTTTTTATGTGTGTTCAAGGGGATTCGAGGATGGTTTAGATTTACAATTGGACCCGGTAGGTGGCGCCGTTCGGGCAGGACAATAACATAACTTGAGAACGACTGTACCGATTTCGTCCATCCTTCTTTTTAATTTTTCTAATACTTCGAGAAAGGCTTTTACGGCAAAAAAGAAGTTGCGCAAAAAATCAGAAAATTTAAGAAAACTTAACGACTATGTATATAGGTTATTTATCTATACTGCAACTAAATGGCTGGATGGATTTGAATGAATTTTTGTGAATGCGTTCAAGTGGGGGCCTGGATGATTTAGATTCACAAATCAGCCCGCCAGATGGCGCTGTAGTCGGTGAGGCCTATTACAGCTGTCGATTTCAAGAAGAATTTCTTTTTTTTATTTGAACAGAACAACGTCTGTTGGGTCAGCTAGTATAATTATAAAATACTCGTGTCACGGTGTTTGTAATTAAACTCCTCTGAAATGGATCGACCGATTCTCATGAAATTTAGTGTGCATAACGGATAGGTCTGCGAATCGGTCAACATGCTTTCAAGGAAATTGTTGGTGTCCTATCTTTACGAGCAGTGATTCCTATCTTCCTCAGTAGTCTTTGCACGAATATTTGCCTGAAAGTATTCGTATCGTTCGGGAAACTTAAGAGGATCTTCTTGGTCCAACCTACCTCAGTGTCTGAAAACGCAGGTCTACGACCAGTGTGTGTTACCAGTGATGACTTACGCTACGGAAACGTGGTCCCTAAATGTAGGCCTCATAACAAGGCTCAAAGTCGCTCAGCGTGCTTTGGAGTGGGCAATGCTCGGGATTTCTCTGCGAGATAGAATCCGGAATACGGCAATCCACGGAAGAACGGGTGTAACCGACATAGCACGAAGAATTAGCACGCTGAAGAGGCAATGGGCAGGCCATATCGGTCGACGAACCGACAACCGCTAGGGAAGAAAGGTTTTTGAGTGGCGACCACGTATCGGACGACGCAGTTTAGGACGCCTCCCCACCAGGTAGACCGACGACCTGATGAAAGTTGCTGGGCGTCGTTGGATGCAGGCGGCACAGGGTCGCACTTTGTGGCGTAACATGAGAGGGGCCTTCGTCCAGCAGTGGATGGCGATAGGCTGAAATGATGATTCATATCGTTATCGAGACCAATTTGTTTAGGATTTGGAGTAGCGCCTCTATCGAACGATACTCAGGGCACTACTCCAAATTCATACAAATTGGTTTCGATAACATTTCGAACATTTTGACACAAATATTTATGCTACGCTCACTAAGCCACTTTTACCGCCGTCATGGGCAAGTAAAACCCGGTCATACTTTTTAAGGCCTGGTAATACTTTATCTGAACCGCTCACCATACAAGTAGGCTTTTCTCTGCAGTCTCATAAATTTACCCATGAGTCTATATCTTCTTTATTCATCTCAATATATCATGAAACATCTTTATTCATCCCTTTTATCCGTGTGTGATGAATTAGATTACAATGGACCACCCCTTTTCTGCCCATGGGTGTCGTAAAAGACGACTAAGGTATATATTATGTTTATAATATTTATGCAAGAGAAGGAAAACTCGAAATAAAGCACTTTACGAACCCGTCTGACCAGCGCGGTATATTAGGTCAATTTCCCTCCCATTGTAAGGGAGGCTCGAGCCTAGCTTTGGGATGTACCTATATGAGCTGTGATGATGATGTTTAATTTTTAAGTTAGTACATTGTGCCGGGATTTTTGATATTTTCACCAATTGTTCCCTCTATTAGATATCGTAAGGTTTTACAGTCGATAAAAATATTTTAAATAATGGTAGGACCACACTGTTGACAGTTGTCTGTCTACAACCGCGGGCCGGTCCGTCCGGGATAGTACCACATTCACGCAGAAAATTGACGTTTGAGGAGTAGCAATTTGTTACTGTGCTTCGTTCGGTGAGCGAGAGAGTTGGAAGATTAACTTGCCGAGGGAGTCCGCGTGTGGTGGGTTTTAGTGATGTTTTAAGTATCACCGAACCTCATTGTACGCCTTCAAACTCCTTTCACTTTCTTCGTGGTAGGCAGTGGCCTAGCAAAGTGGCAGTATCCCTTAAAACCATGTGTACTGTTTGCCCGTTTGCCGCTAGGGGCTATGCTCGGTATTTCTCTACGTGTTAAAATCCGGAACACGGTAATCCGTAGCAGAACGGGTGTAACCGACATAGCCCGCAGAATTAGCACGTTGAAATGGCATTGGGCAGGGCACATCGCTCGTCGAACCGACAACCGTTGTGGAAGAAAGGTTCTCGAGTGGCTACCACGGACGACGCAATATGGGACGACTCCCTACTAGGTGGACTGACCACATTCTCAAAGTCGCAGGGAACCGTTGGATGCAAGTGGCGCAGGACCATTCCGAGTGGCATTCTCGTGGGGAGGCTTACGTCCAGCAGTGAACGTCTGTAGGCTGATGGATGGATGGATATAAATATAATTTGGTATTGTATGGATTCTTGATTTTGGTCCAATTGCCTCGATAGATAGGTACCATAAGATTTCGAATAAATTAACAATTGCAAAGTCAAACAAGTGTCTGAAGTTAACAAGTGTAAATGTACTTTATATTTGTTAACTTCAAAAAGTACTTTACAATAATAATGTAAAAAAATAGGAATAATAATTTAAATTATATATTGACTAGCTATGATTGAGACCCGTGCGGTGACGGGTTACGTATATAATGTGCCAAGACCCCCTTACTTTACTCCCTTTGGGAGCAGTCCCTAGAATGGCGAGAGTACTTTCTAGGATAATTTATAAAACAAACTTTACTAAAGAACTGACAAGCGTGGAAATTACAAAACACTAACGATTTTTTTTTTGGTTTTAAAACGTATAATAAGATTACTTATAACGGAATCCCGTGAAAATTAAGGCAATAGATACTTACACTAAACTTAAAATAATAAATTAATTGAAGAAAATGTTTTAGCGACTTAATACAAAAAACTACTAGGTTAAAAAGGGAAAAAAATTTTTTAACCCAAAGGGTGATCGATTTTAAGTTAATGTCCATTCGGGACAAAGTCAACGACTTCTGCTCATTTGAGTGGTATTGATAACGATGAAAGGTTTTGTAATATAGCAGGAATGACCTTAGTCTATCTCGTCATCATCTCAGCCCATATAAGTCACAGTATCGAGCTCGGCTATTTCACAATGGAAGGGAATTTAAACTTCTATACCGCGCTAGCCAGACTTGTTGGCATAGAGTTCTATGTTGAATTTGCCTTCTTTTGCATATATAATCTCTGAATATTATATCCTTTAGTTGTATTTACTACACGCACGGGTAAGAGGGGGGTGGTAAATTGTATTCTTACTCTGTCACTACACAGAAAGTAGTCTATTTATGTAATTAAAACCTATTTGATTCAGCATCGACGTTAAACCGAAGAGTTAAATCCATTGAATTAAATCTGAATTTTTATTAATTGTTTTTAGTGTAGTGTTTCTTTTTGTATTTTTTGAAGTCCGCCGGCTCTTTTTTAAGGTTTTTATGAAAATCAAGTTCGTCTCACGATAGATTTGGTAAACAAATACGCTGTTATTTACCTTTAGTTTAATGGAAATTCTGTGTCCGTCTTTATATCAGTGTTTACCAATCTCGTTAAAAGATACCATAACAAAAAAAAATCTAATTGTAACTACCAAATTTTGTAAAAACCCTTCTCCAATCATATTATTATCCATGTGGTGACGGAGTAAGAACACAATTTATTGCCCCCTTTTGCCCGTGGGTGTCGTAAAATACGACTAAGGGATATAACATATACATATATAAATTTGTGCAAGAAAAAAAAATTCAAAACCCTATGCCACCACGTCTGACAGTGCGACGTATATGAGCTGAGATGATGATGATGAATTATATTATATCTCTTTTCTCTCTCTCTCTCTCTTCTCCCTCTATGTCCTATCATATACCATGCTGGTATTACTATGTAGCAAAGATCATCACAAATCGACACTTTTAAAATATACATTTCCTAACACCTTCGAAGGAAAATTATGACGTTATAAAATTATAATTAACATCATATACCTATACAAATCTTTTATGCTTATTTTCATTATAAAATGTTTCATAAACTTCAACATGGTGTTTTTTTTTATGGACGCCATACCTATTGAGTATAGGCTAACAATTAGGTTAGATTTTTAACTCGACTAGGAATAAACCAAACAAACTAAAAAAGGAAAATAGATGATAATTACTTTTATCAACCAATCAAAAGCTATCGTTTGACATAGACATCTCGGAGAGGTGAAAATGTAGAGCACGCTTGGTAGACGGTTAGGCAATTGTAGTAAGAGGTACTACTTTCACAAGGGAGTATATCTGCCCTATCTGTCTGCTGCCTGTCCTTGATCCCTCAGACGATTCTTTCGGCTTTCATAGTAAAGATAGTAAAGACATATTGTATTATTAATTCCTCACTACTGGTATACGGTAATAATTACCGTGGATATAAAATTATAATGTTTACTTTGTAATTCGTTGAATATAGACATCTCTGAGAGGTGAAAATGAACGGCACACTTGGCAGACGGTTAGGCAATTGTAGTAGTAGTATGAGGTACACTTTTCACAAGGGAGTAAAGCCGCCAATAGTAATTAGTACACAACACGATTCTCAGTTTTTAGTTTAATTCAAATTTATTTCTTAGCTTTTATATACTTGATCCTTAAAAGAAATATGTATTTACTATATTTACGAACCAACTTACGTGAACGCATAAAGTGTGTTAAGCGGCAATACTTTTAGTAGAAAGAAAACACCACAAGAAGTTTTCTCTTTCAGATCAGTCAAGACACTAAAGCGCAATATTGATTCTCCGAAATGATTTTGTTTATAATAATTATTTATAATCAAATTATTAAGATGCAGTGATCAAATTTTAACAAAGAAGTAGCTATAAAGAGAACAAGTTTATCTTTTATGTATATGTTTACTGGAAAAGTGTAGCAAGATTAAGAAAATACGAAATTTTTAATGTATAAATTATTGATTATCAAGAATTGTATACGTAACTAACTTTCGGATATTTTCAGTATTCCGAATGTTAATTTAAAAAAAATCTAAAACTTTTAGGAAGCCGATCTTTATTTCGGCTGAAAACTTATTCCTTGACCAATATTTCTTTATATAGTAACAAGAAAAATGGCCTGCCACTGAAGATCTCGCATTTATATTCCAATCCTAATTTTTTGGTACAGGAATTTTTCTCAAGTGTCACGATGCAGCAAATAAATATTGGTCGTGAATTGGAGAAATGAATCGATCTCGCTCTTATATAGATGAATTCAAAATTTTATCTCTTTCACCCTAATAGCCGGCTGACAAACATGTATCAGCGGTTAATAGGTGCGCTCACGCAGCTGTTGCGAACAAATCAGCTCGGATATAGCTGACACTGTCAAAAAGCTAACACCTTGCCTCATGATATAGGCGAGAAGCGACGATAAAATTGCGTATGATAATTACTGATTATATCTGATTATCATAACAGTTTTTGAAATACTTATTACGTGAAATTAATAACAGAAATAAGTTATATGCTCATTTTATAATGGCGATAATCATAGTGAGATTCCGATCCCCGGTTAGAAGTAAACATCGGCATTTTAGTCTTTAATTAAATATACTTTGCGCTGATAATATAAATGATATTAATATTTTATTATAAGACTTAATTATAATTTAAAAACAAATGTTCATTTTAGTTCTACCTTGCTTACCGTTTATTCACGAGTAATTTTTATCACCGATGTGTTTTGTGGATGTTAAAACAAAAGAAAACATCAAAAACAAAAATTAAGTAACAGTAGTTTATATGTATTGTATAATATGTAAGTGTGTACGGTAATGATTGAGATAAACGGTATTTTGTTACGTGGGATGCTTATGCCTTGCGGCGAGATACTGTAAGCAAAGACATTACGAGGAGGGGTCGTCTCGACGTTCATTCAAGATCGGAGAAAGCATCCTACGTATTTAAAAATAGATATTGTAGAATATTTATTGATCATCTCTACCGGATTCAATTTAATATTAAGATTAGAAAGATATAGTACGCACGTGTTTACGCGATAGATGCTCATTTGTTCACGGACATTAGATTTTCCAAAGCTATTTAAAAGTAATCCAATTTCAGATTGTTGATGTGATTCTTTTTCTTCTTTGTCTAGATACATTTGTGTATGTACATCGATGTTAGGTATAGGCCTCTTACGAAATTCGAGAGAAGCTGACTTACTATTATAGCACGGTGGTCAGAAGGTTTAGGATATAGTTTCGAGTTAACTTTCTTTTGCATTGATATTATTTACGTACTTTTCTCAGTGCCCTTTTACAACACTCACGATAAAGTCTGCTAAATTGTAATCTAACTACGTAATTACGTGGTTTTTTTAATCCATACTAATATTATAAATGCGAAAGTAAGGATGTTTGTTTGTTTGTAATGCTTTCACGCTTAAACCACCGAACCGATTTCAAAAATTCTTTCACCAATGGAAAGCAATCAGGGAAAATAGAATATTAGGGAGTAACATAGGCTATATTTTATTCCAGTATTCCCACAGGAACGGGAACTACGCCGCGGGTAAAGCGACTGAAACCGAAGCGAAGCGAGGGCGGGTTGCTAGTGAAAAATAAATATGTAAAATTGGCTGTATTAGTTATCTACTTTGCCGATGCTTTTCGTAGTTCCATTCTATTTACTTCGAATACGAAGGCAGAAATCTAATACTAATACTTTATTTCATGAAATATTTATGTTTTTTGTACAAGTCTGAAAACATAGGTCTACGAGCTGTTTGTAGTATGTGAAACGTGGTCCCTAAATGTGGACCTCAAAACCGGACTCAAAGCCGCTCAAAGCGCTTAGCGTTTCCGTAGAGGAATGGATGTAATCGACATACTACTAAGAATTATCACGCAGAAGTGGAAATGGATAGACCACATCGCTCGACGAACCGACAACCTTTGGGGTAAACATGTAATATAAACCTAGAAACAATTCGATTTAATAAAATAAATTTAAAATGATTATAGGAATATAATTAATACTTATAGGATCTTGTCAGGTTTCGATCTAGTAGTAATTTGATTAATTTCAAATGAAATATTGAAAGAATAAAATTGAAATCAATCATTTGATATCCCCCATGTGATGACGTGTTAGGAATACAAGATACACTGTCCTTTCCTTTGCCGTAGGAGTCAGCTAAGAAATCATCAAGAGTTTGGGTAAAAAAAGAAACTTATAAGAACAAATGCAATCACCAACCCGTCACCTAACTGTGGTGATTATGGCGTTGTCCAATTAGGAAGACCTGTATTCAACAGTGCAAATGAATATTCTGATGTTGTTTCGGCAATTATACATATTTATTATTTTTCTAGGAGCTGTCAATACATGCGGTGTCCACACATGAGCTCCTGAAACCCAAAGATGAACCTTTATATTCGTTGGCACCACCTGCAAATAACTGCTCCGTTAGTTTACACCATGCAGGTATGTCGTATGATTATGAGTTATCTACCTAATAATTATGTACATAATATTCAAATCGTACCATATGGTGCCGGAATAAGAATTCACCACCACCTCTGTTGTCAATGTCGTAAAAGACGACTATACTCGTTCCAACCATTTATTTTACTTTTGGCAGGTCGAATTCTGATCAATTAGTGTTGTACCAATGTATTACGGATACTATGTTTTGTAATAATCGTTTTTAGTCAGGAAGAACTTTTAATCGATTTAACACGGATATTTTATTTTTGCTTAAATACATATTTCATATTATTTAAAAACTTCACTTCTGTAAATATATTTGTTATTTGGGCACATTAATTTTTGCATACCCACTAATTCAGTCCTCCCAAAATATTTTACTTTGTACTTTGCAAAATAAAAAATAACTACTTTATGAAGCATTTTTCCATTAAGCGGGGTCCGCTGCTCCAAACTTTACTTAGAGACAATGGTGCCCTCGTCTGCGGTAGTAAATCACTAATTTTCTCATCCAGCCTACCCCTTTTTTTTTAAGCCGAATTGGCAACACTGAACGGCGCGCCGGCGACGCCATTTTGTTGTGTTGTCTGTCACTCGCAACAAGACTCCCGTGCTAGTCACATTTCTGTTCGCTGAGTGCTCTTTCATATTTTTCATACGCTGTGTTGAGTATTTATATTCCACCGTATTGATTTCATTGTTCTTACTTTGATTGAGTTGAGCGTATCGTTCCTCCCAGTAAGATTTTACTTGCAAAATGCCGAAAGGTATGGTGCTTAAAGGACAATCCAGAGCGGCCACGCAGGTGGGAGTACCTGCGCCGCCCCAGTCGCCGGCGGCGGGTCGCATCATCGAGGCTGTGCTCCTCGCGCTCGCGACCCGCCGCCTCCTTCTGCAAGATAACTGCCTCGTAGAAGGCTGCGACCGCGTCCCAATTCCTGATGCTGCCGAGCATCTCCCTAGCGATGGTCGGCAACGTCAGGTCTGCACCGATGATTGCGACGAGTTCACGACGCGGTCTGTGCCGCTTGGGCAGGGCCCAAGCGGCACAGACCTCGAGCGTGTGCTGCGCCGTGTCCTCGTCGCAATCGCAGTGGTGGCAGGACGGAGTTCTCTCCCTCCTAGCGACCCTGTACAGGTACTTGCCGAAGCATCCATGCCCCGTCAAGACCTGTACGAGTCGGAAGGAGAGCACCCCGTGCCGCCTTTTCAACCACTGCATCAGCACCGGCCGGAAGGCCTCCACGGTCCAAACACCGTATCGAGGCCTCTCCAGCCGGTCTGCCCAACGGGCGATGACGTCCCGGCGGGCGTCGACGCGCCAGGCGGTGAGCTCCTTCAAGGAAACAACACCGCCCCCCCCGCGCACCCCCGACACCCGCCGATACAAGTCAGCGAGCATTTCCGCTTCCAGGTCCCACCGGGGAGTCCCGGCCAATAGGCACGCCGCCTCCGTCGCCATCGTGCGGTACTCGCGGATGATCCTGACCGCCATGACCTTCTGTGGACGCCACAGAAGGGCTCTAAGTCGGGCGGTCATGGATCCCGCCCACAACAATGCGCCGTACAGGGCCATCGACCGGATGACCCCCGCGTACAGCTGTCGACATGCCGCGCTCGCTTCGGCATCAGCCTAGTTGACAGCCCTAGCAACTTGTACGAGTGTCGAGTACTCTGACGTCACAGAATACGCGCGTCGAAGTAGTCGTGTTTACATCGCCCATAAAGGATAGCGATTTTTAAAATTTTTTTTTGCGTAGTGCTTTGTATTTTGGATGTGTTATATTTATTTCTAGTAATATAATTACTAGTAGAAACGTTTAAAAAAATTAAAAATATCATGCATATTCCCTATTGCTACAACTACATATACAAACTTAATAAACATTATTATGAAAAATAAACTAGATTAGTTGCACAATTTGTAAAGGTGCCACAACGTGCACAATAAAAAGGTAGGCACATTATTTCAATACTTATAGGTAATTAACATAATATTTAAATGTTAATTGTAAGGGAAAAATTTATTAAATTGGAAATATGGGGAGACAAAGAAATAACTAAATTGAAAAAAATAATTAACACTTCGTCGTACATGTAATTGTACACTCACATATTAACTTTCGTATCGATAGATTCAATTACTTCCAGTACAGTTTTCGTAACAGTCTCAGTGCTGTAATTTTGTGGTGGCGGATCGCCTGCGCAAGGAGCGCAGCCTCGATGAGGCGATCCGCCGCCGGCGACTGGGGCGGCGTAGGCGCGAATACCTGCGCCTCATGCCGCCCTAGCAGAGGCCGCGGGTGACGTGACCAGGGATTAGTCCGTCACCCGCCGAGAGGCCGACAGCGTGAGGAAAGACCGACGTCCTCCCCGAGGGGGGGGGGGGGACGTCGGTCGATGGGAGGGTACCCCACGTAGGGGGTATTCCGTCGGGCCGACCATTGATGACAAGTAACCCTGCTCCGGTGGTCGGCCCAACGACGAAGGCGACGTGGTTTTCGGGTGGGTTGCGGGTGTTGCGTGCTTACGCTCCTCTATCGCCCCGGACGGAGTGGTGCCAGGAGCGCGCCGACCGCAGGCCACCACAAAAAAAAAAGTGCTGTAATTTTAAATTTGGATAACTTATCTGCAAATATATCCACATTTTGGTTTATAGTATTATATTGCCTACATAATCTAGAAATAGCAGAAAATTGTTAATAATAAACATCCACGGGCAATTGCTGAAACGGTGAATTGTAGTTTTGTTTAGTTACGTACCACACAGAAAACACAGATATATTAAATGTTTTATATTTTAATAATAATAATGCTGTTAAGAGCGAATTATCAGGATCAATACCACGTATTATCATTTCAGCCTATCGCCGTCCACTGCTGGACGTAGGCATCCCTCATGTTACGCCACAAAGTGCAGTCCTGTGCCGCCTGCATGCAAGACGCCCGGCTGCTTTCACCAGGTCGTTGGTCCACCTAGTTTGGGGCGTCCTATACTGCGCCGTCCAATACGTGGTCGCCACTCGAGAACCTTTATTCCCCAACGATTGTCAGTTCGTCGAGCGATGTGGCCTGCCCATTTCCACTTCAGCGTGCTAATTCTTCGTGCTATGTCGGTTACACCCGTTCTTCTGAGGATTTCCGTATTCCGAATTCTATCTCGCAAAGAAATCACGAGCATAGCCCGCTCCATAGCACGCTGAGCGACTTTGACCCTTGTTATGAGCCTACATTTAGGGACCACGTTTCCGTGCCGTAAGTCCTCACTGGTAACACATACTGGTCGTAGACGTTCTGTCTTGTATGTACATAGTCATCATTTCCCTTCCTGTTGCGGAGGTGGCTCGTGCCGAGCAAGTGAGATGTATAATCTATAGATTATACAACTATCTATCATTAGGTATACCTACAAATAAACAAAATTGCAGTGTCTGTTATTTTCACGACACCTATGCCTAAAATACAAATTAAAAATTTTTTGTCTGTCTGTCTGTCTGTCAGTCTGTTTATTTAAGATAATCTTCAAAACGGCTGGACCGATTTTGATAATATTTTACTATCCTGTATTCCCACGGGAACTATGCGCATAAGGCGACTGAAAGCGGAGCAAAGCGAGGGTGGGTTGCTAGTCTGAGATAATAATGATACGATTCTGAAGTTGTCAATCTCTTTACATTGTATCTACGGAGTAGATCTAGCAGTATAATATTAAAAAAGTCATTATTTAAACGTAAAATGTTTAAATTACATTAAATGTTGGCACAGTGACACTTTAGTACTGGTCATGTTTATATTTTAGCTGCAAATTATATATTTATCACAATTATAATGTTACGTCATAAATTAAAATTTACAATTTTATAATACTGGCTTTGTTCAGTATGAAATATAGTTTTTATGAGCCATACTGTAGGATATTCCCGTCCTTGAGACACTTTTAGTGTAATTGCATTCGATGTCCATGCGGCCAAGTCGGTAGACAGGCTGGAGATTACCATATTTTCTTTTGGCCGGTCTATAGGCAGCATGCACGTCCGGGACGATGAAAGGGCGGCGCGCGGCGCCATAACCGACCTTATTCCCTCTCTAACCTAACTTTATGCCTTACCTGGTTCAATTACCCGCGGCCTCGGCTAGGGCTACATCAGGCGTCACGAACCATTATAGGTACTTAGCGAGTACCCAACGGGCGGACGAATGGATTATGCGGGAATCTCAAAGCGAAAATATGTATGTTGAAAGACCTCGGTATTTGTTTCTCCTAGCTGTAAATACGTCTCCTTATACTCTTTCCCCCTATTCTCTTTTCAGAGTCCGTGGAGGACTTTGGCACTATGCTCAACGATCTCAGCAGGGTCTCAGCACCAGCTAATGGGTCTACGAACGAATATGAGCAAAACAAAAATCATGTCTAATGACTATGTAATTTCAACATCCGTCCTAGTCGGCAATACGATTCTCGCAGTGGTGGATTATTATGTTTATCTTGGACAAACAGTTCAGTTAGGTAGATCAATGTAAAACAAAAAAAAAAATTAAAAATAACTATCCTCAATTGGATTTTAATTAAAAAAGAGCATAGTTACCTCTTTATTTAAATAGAACTACAGCGAATTTTGTTGCTATCTATTACTTAAATTAGCTCCACGCTATCCCTCTAGGGAAGTTATGTGATCTCCCACCATTGGTAATGCATATCGTCTGTCAGTCAGAGACAATTCGAGGTTAATGATCTTTAAGATAAGGTTAATTAGAGGGATACGATTTAATTAACTGATTAGATGAGGATTGCGTATGCTCAATATTTAATAATATAATAAATACATATCGAGAGGGATCTCTGTATGATTTAAATACCTATTAAACTTGGAGAAAATGTTGTTTTTCTCTAATAACAAGTAAATGTTATAGGCATAATAGCTATATGACTTATAAAAAGTTAGCTAAAAAGTAAACTTGAAGTAATATAAATATGTGTGCGCAACAAGATAAAAATCTTAGAAAAAGGATAGAAAGGTTTTCTAAAATCTACAAACGTAGGAACGTTTGTAGATAAAAAGACGCTAAAAAAGGAAAAAAAGGTATAATACATTGAAAGTTTTATTATAACGCATTATCTAGTTTAGTTGACATAATATGTAACTTCAGGATGTCGGTGTAACGTGCGCGCGCATCGTAAAAATTTATTCTCATCATTTTTCCTTAACGCGCTAAAAGAAGTATAACAAAACGAGATAGCTAGAGATCGAAACCCGACCTTAAGGTAGACAATGACATGGCTATAACCCTAGCGCCCCTCCGCCAGTAACTGCCTCCGCGACCATGGCCCTCAGGCGCAGCCTCCCAGTCGCTATTCGGCAAAGCTATGATCAGAAATTTGTCTTTACTTTAAACCCTATAAAAGTGCTAATATTTTATGAAATTTAACATTTTAATAATGCTACCACCAGATGAAAACGCGGTCATCATCATCATCATCGCAGCCCACATACGTCTCACTGTTGGGCTAGGGCCTCCTCCACAATGGCAGGGAATTTGACCTACTATACCATGCCGGTCAGATAAGTTGGTATAGGGTTTCATTACGAGTTTTCCTTCTTTTGCACAGATGTTATGTGCATTTTATATTGCATAGTCGTCTTTTACAACATCCACGGCCAAGATAGGGATGGTACGGCCAAGATGGGATAGGGATTCTTACTCCGTCACCACACGGAAAACGCGATCGCTACAGTGAAATGCCGGTATTGTTGTTTTTATTCAATGATGCGATAAATGTCACTAACCGTACCTAACTTCTGCTTTGTATTTTAGTTTCACTGTCTACATAAAACGTATTGTTTTTAATAGGTAGTTAAAATATTTTGTATAATATTGAATAACATTTTTAGTAAGGTTTACGTTGGTGATACCTTCAGAAATGCGATATAATACCTACACTTCGCAAATATAATGCAAAATAATATGGTTGGATTGAATGAAACCTAAAAGACATTATTATTACCAAAAACCATATATATTTATAATCCATCAGTGTATCCATCGCTACTATTCAAAAGTGGCCTCTTAATAAACGGGATAAAATCGCGATTAGGATAGTGACATAATGGCTTAATGCTTTTAGCACTATTGGCAGTCGGGTAAGTTGGATATTTGTCATCTTGGCAGGCAGATTGGATATTCCTACTGATGCTCAGTAGGAGACAATAAATTGCTCAGGAGAATGCTGCTGTCGAGTGCAGTACGAATGAACTCTTACCCGTATTTTATAACTTCTACGAAAAAATTAAAATATGGTGGAGATATGTGTCTCATCAAGGAACCGAAACTTAACAGTCTCTAACCACTATAGTTAAGGCTGCAAAATAGGGGATTATTGATTTCATAAATAGCATAAAAAGATTCAATAAAAAAATCTACCTCACAAGATCCATAGATGGTATCTGTATATTGTATCTCCTAGTTATCTTTTACGGCCAAGAAAAGGAAAGCTGAATTGCGTTCTTATTCTGTCACCGCACGAAGAATATATATCTATATATATTTTAATCAAAAATATGATTTATTAACATCGTGACGCATTTATTTTTACACATAATGCATGTATTGTGTGTGCACTTTTTATTTTTCAACTTACCGACTGTGACTTCATACCGTACCACTTGAAATGATTTCTGTGTTGGCACGAACTTAGAAATATTTAATTTATGACCCAGCCAGTATTGTTCATTCAGAACGGTCTCGGGTTGATTGGCGATATTAAAAGTGTCAAGCGCCTGCAAACGGAAATTCATTGATAGATTTAATCGTTTTGCACTGAAATAACGTACAACGCAGTGGGATTTCATTTGAGGAGTAAATTTCGAAGTCATTAATGCCGTCCGGTCGAAGTAGTTCTCAGCACTTAAATCTGATGCTATTTTCAGGGAACTAACAGAGATCCTTGAAGTTATAATCTACTTGCACCAATAACGCACTTGTATGTGCTTATTATTTGCAAATTTCAGCTTAGAGAATATAATTAATATCTTTGTATATAAATTTCTAGCGTATGTGTGTATGTCACTGAACTCCTCCTAAGCGGCTGGACCGATGTTGACGAAATTTTTTGTATGTGTTCAAGGGGATTCGTGGATGGTTTAGATTTACAATTGGACCCAGTAGGTGGCGCTGTTCGGGCAGGACAATAACTAACTTGAGAATGACTTTACCGATTTCGTCCATCTTTCTTTAAGTTTTCTATTATTTCAAAAAAGGTCTTTATGGACAAAAAAATAATAAAATTGCGCAGACAATTAGAAAAAATAAGAAAACTTAACGTTTATATATGCTTTTCTAATGTAACTCTTTTTCGACTATATAAACTTTTCTATCTTCATTTATATATAAATCTTCTGTTCGTGTGTTAGTAATTCAACTCCTAAACGGCTGGACCAATTTTGATGGTTTTTTGTGGCCATTCCGTTGTGAATTCTCACATCTATCGGCATAGCCATTCGGAACATCCAAACCACTCGGTTTAGATTAATAATTGGAACCGGTAGGTGAAGCTGCGATCGATTTCAAGGAGAATTCAATTTCCGATTTTTTTACAGATTTGAACAGAACGATGTCTGTTGGGTCAGCTAGTCTTTATATATATATTTCTTGTGTACGAGTATATGTCACTGAACTCCTCCTAAACGGATGGACCGATGTTGATGATTTTTTTGTGTGTGTTCAAGGGGACTCGAGAATGGTTTAGATTCACAATTGGAAACGGTAGGTGGCGCTACTGACGAATTCAAGGATTTTCCAGTTGACGAATGACGATGTTATATGTTTTCTCGCCCTTGGGTATATTAAAGGGATTATATAATATGCTCATCTTAGAATAATAACGTATAGAAGGATGGTGTCAGTACTTCGAACTTTCAAAATTTGAATCTAAAAATACTAATGGCGCGCAGACGATTACACACGTACACACGCACACCACTATACAAATTATGAAGTCAAATTTTGTTTTTATTAACATAAATCGTCGAAATACTTTTAAAAGTAATATTAAAAACCTTTTTAAAATTTTCAAATGTGTTGTGACGCCATTTGAATGCACAAACCGTCATAATTATCAATTTATTTTTTAAGAGTTGCATACGTACGTGCAGTACAATGACTTGTACTTTACAGCACGGTTCCGGCGTAAGCTCCATTAGGCTCCAATTGAAATGCCTCACTTTTTGAGCGTGAAGTTACCTTCTATACGTTATTATTCTAAGATGCTCATAATGTTTATGCCAAAAGAAGAACATCTAGAAATAAAACCTAACTGAATAGATACGTAATTACTATACCAATAGCAGGTCAAATCCGCTCGTATTGTGGAGGAAACTTGGGCCGGAGTGGGACGTATTTAAGACAAAGTTATATATAACTATTGATATAGGTATCTATATATAAATACGTGAAGCAAAAACTTTGTACCCCTTTTTACGAAAATTACGTGGATGGACAATTATGAAATTTGGCACAGTTGAAGTATATAATGAGGAGAAGTGCATAAAACTGAAATTTCATATAATAATGGATTAGAAATACATTAAATTAATTAAAAAAGTCATTACGCACACTACAACGCAATCGTTACACACACATACACACGTTTGTGTGAGTGTGTTGCGTAGCAACGCTTATAGACTTTTGTTTACGGGTAAAATCTCTGCTCGAAATGAGTTTCGGTGCGAATTTGGAAATGTCATGTTAAGCTCTTGTATTATATTCATTTTTTTTAGTGTTTCATAGTGTTATATTGAATAATTTTGCTGATATTTTATGTAATATAATATAATTAAGGTGCTGAAGTGTGGTGAATGTGATATAAGAGTGGTTTACGTGTATTTTCATATTCAACCGGAATTCCCAGAGAAATCATCTAATTAGGTTTTCAGCGCCTAATTAATGATAACGACTTGACTAACTGACGGACAATGACTATAAATAAGTTATACAATATGAAGAAGTAAATAATTTGAGAACTTATAATTAATTTTGTAATTTGGTTTAAGCTGATGGCTTCGTTGCCAAAGCTTCATTAAATAAAAAAAAAATGGTCGAAATTAATGTCAAACAATCATAATTATGATGACAATATCTACTAAAGATTTGTGCTTATAATATTAGTTATTAGTGAAATACAGCTTGCTCAATTTCCAATTATACATAAATAAAATTAAAGAAAATTGTGTAGAGGAAAAATGAATTAAAATGAATTATGGCCGAATTTCGACCACACGCCGACCACTAGTAGATTATAGATATGGTGCGCCTATAAATAGTGTAGGTGTATATATTGATATAATTTGAGTACTTCGCGTAGATTAGATATTTTTCGAAGTAACTACCTCCTCTATGAAAACCAATCCACTAAGGATTGACTTTCATAACCAATGCTATCTGGCCACTTTGATTCAGTACCCAGCCCAAATTCATCAGCAAGACGTGCTATAAAGTAGAAAAATTTGTTTCTAGAATAGTAATGTATAAGTCATTTCGGCTCGTGTACGCCTTGCTACTGGGCTCAAGCCTCCTCCAAAGTGGGAGTAAAATTGATCTACTGTATAATGCTGGTCAGACGTGTTGGTATAGGGTTTTACTTTAAGTTTCCTTCTCTTGCATAGATGTTACCTGCATATTATATCTCCTATTTGTGTATAAACCTAAAAAAGAAATGTTAAAGGCCGATGCTAGACTAACGGGCTGTTTTGTCGAGAATTTCCTAACAGGTTAATCTTTGAATGATATAATGATTAAAATTATTTAAATTATCAGAGGGTAACACTGATTTCGATTAATGCATTGTCTAAAGTTATGGGAAACTCTTAAAAGATACGCGCTGACTCTACATCAGACATTATGATCTTTATAGCATGACCGTAACTGAAATTATCAACAATATGGATATTTCTTGTTTATTTAATTAATTGGGCGACCGTTATTATTCGGTCTTTCGCCGTCTATTGCTGAATGTAGACTTCCATTATAGAATGCTACATGGCATAGTAATTACATAATCGTCACGCACTAAGGTGTTATATATTCTGCCTTCAATTATTTCAGTGATACATTAGTCGATTTTTGTAACTCAAGGATAGCAACTTAGGGTAGGAGACCTTCTTATACAACCGCCACGCATGTATAATTAGAGGCATACCGGATTCAAAAAACTCGTTATTATGGAAGTGAAACTTCTTTAGAATCTTTGTGATTTCAAACCGGATGCAACGGAAAAAACGACAGGTAAGAAGACGCAAATACAAAAATGTTAGGATGAAGCCGGCAAAGAATGAGACAGAAATATATATACGATTTTATATTATTTTTAAATCCGTCTATAATTGACGGATTAAAAGATAAAGGATGAGGGATGAGTGATGAGGGATGAGTGATGAGGGATGAGGGATGAAGGATGAAGGATGAAAAATGAAGGATGAAGAATGAATGATGAAGGATAAAGGATAAATAAGTTTCACTTCTGACATGCGAACTTTGCACGCATGCTTTTTTTCTGCCTAAGAATGTAGATATTTTAACAATTTCATATGTTTATGTGAGTAAACGACGTATAAAACGTCGGAATTAAAAATATTTTATGGTTTTTATCGAGTTCGCAGTTTTTATAAGTCTAATAGAAAAGGTATAAAACTCATAAAAAAACAGTTTTATTTCACTATCCTACATAATGACTAATAACAGTTAGGTGTTCATATTTACATTAAGAATAATGTAAGTAATGAAGTACAAATCATGTTTACATTATAATCACAGGCGTCTTTTCCTTGCTACTCTATGAGATCATTATGTCACAGCGAGTGTAAGCTTAAGTATAGGTATATATATATGTGGGTCGCTAACATGTGGCCGATATGTAAGTACGAAAATAATTGATCGGTATTCATATAAGGCAACTATTATATTTGTTTGTAATATGTAATATCGTTAATTAAGTATAGAAGTACCAGATTACTTAGAATAATTACGTAAGAGCATTTCGATATCTATTTCGGAACTAATAATATTATGTCCGTTTGTACAGTAGATAATCTTTTAGCATAATAGAGAGCATACATAGAAGAGGCGGCGGAATCGTGTTCAGTGCTCGTTCTTATTTGGCAGTTGTCGTAAAAGACGTCTAAGAGATGTAAGCGAATAAATTACGTCCCTCAAGTAGAGACTGGATAAATTAATTGACTTGGTTTTACATGGATCTCAAAACTTTTTATGGTAGAAGAACTCAGTTGCGAGACTTGGTTTTTTTACAAGTTACGTTTTGATGGCATCTCATTTCTTTTTGTAGATAGTCCTACTCATTTCTCCTTCCGGCACCTTCAACTTCTTGAATACCAACAACGGAATTTCCTAAAGCCCACTCTCTGAAAAATGAGACATCTCAACTATCTGATTGATTTATTCCTACCAAAGCTAAGCGGAGAGGAGATGTGGAAAGAACAAAATCTAAATGGTTTATTCAAACCCATCTCCTCTGGTCTCCTCTCCTCTCTGCTTTGGTGACAATCGAGCCTTGTGATTATTAGTGTTCTTTCTTTCATGTCAATTTCGGGAAATTTAGTCTTCTTAATACTTTGGGAGATTTTAGTACAACTTCATAAGACAGGTCCCATTCCTGCTTTTTCATTCCATTGATTGACCACTTTACAAGTTACCTTTGAACATAATTATATCTAGTATCTCTTACACCTATTATTCCAATTATCATTCAGCCTATCGTCGTCCACTGCTGGATGTAGGCCTACCTCATGTTTCACCACAAAGCGCGTTACTGTGCCGCCTGCATCTAACGACGCCCAGCAACTTTGACCAGGTCGTCGGCCCACCTAGTGGGGTAGCGTCATACACTGCATCATCCGATTACGTAGTCATCCTCGTCCCACTCGAGAACTTTTCTTTCCCAGCAGTAGTTAGTTCATCGAGCGAGTTTCCACGAGTCGCACGAGTTTCTACGGAGATATTCGCACTTATCTAAATATTGGAAGCGATTTTGTAGTTCAAGTTGAAAGCTTTCGTGGTTCTGGTACGGAACAGGTTTAAGTCGGTGAGTAGACTTCATTAAGGGTGACCGCCCGACTTTGGTGTGGAAATTCAATGTACCCTGTATATAATATGCAGTGATCGCTTCTAGTTTTAATTCTGCTGAACACTGAAAGATTTTTGAATATTTGTCATTTTCCCGATAAGATGAATTCTCTCTGATTTTTTTGAACCATCGGAGCTAATCCAGGTCCATTCTCTTTGTGGCTACTTCCTAAATAAGAATACATTCAAAACAGCTTTCCTTTTCCAAAAAATCAGCTAGTTTCTGGCTCCTCTGGTTTCTTTGTCCACTTCTATGTTGACCTTCGATTCATCATCACTCCTTTTGCTCAGTTTCGCATTAAAATCTTCTATAACTGAAATGGATTTTAGACGTGTGTATTTTTCGAGATATTCTCGTAAAAGACCTCCAACTCTTTGTAGGACTATATCGAGTTCGGCGCGTAAACCTGTATGGCCTGCAACGAATACTTCTTGATAATTCTGGTACCCTACGCTTGTTAACATCGATAAGCACTATACTGCCTTGGGACGGTCGATCTCCCCAACCTAGAAGAGCCAGTTTCTGATAGTCCTATAATGTCCCGTCGGAATTTGCTCAATACCTTTTCCAGCTCGATGATCTTCTCATCGTAATCGCCATGTTTGACAGGCTGGTTAGCGATCGCAGTGAGATGTCATACATTTTCCGAGCAAGTGCTGCTTCTCTTTCTCCTGGTGGATCCTTGGTCGGTTCGCACGACTGCCACAGACTAGTATTTATACAGTTAATGTATCTAGGCAACTGGACCAAAATTGCAATATTTTATAATTTTTCCTTTATTTATGTACTAAACACGAATTGTATTCTAAATTTGAAGTTTCTGTGTCTGCTAGAAGTGCCTCAATAATATTGATGATCGGTCATCGGTTAGTCAGTCAGTGAGTGAGTGAAAAAATTAAGAAACTTTGACTAGTTATAATTATTAAGCTATTGGTTCAAATAGAATGCACTTTGAAACCTATCATGAGTATACAATGCCTGTTTTATTACTAAAAATTCGAGCTTCTATTTTTATTTACAACGAAGTTATAGAGCGTCAAAAATTGTCTGAATTCTTTCGAGAAAAGTATATTACGACAGTGTTGCGTTTTTACTTGACTTGGTGGGGGCACCGCCATGCCCCCACATACAGAAAAAAAAATTTGAAACAAAATCTTTTGATAACTCGTTCCATCTTACGATCATAGACTAATTTGCCTTTCAACATGGAAGGTGGCCAGGGTCTAATATTATAATGTTTAGTATAATGTTTAGTGGCAGAAGACGAAGCTATCTCAATCTTCATGGTTTACTTAAGAAAAAGCGGTTGTTATCTACATTTTTACCCCCTTTATCATTTATTTTGTTTTTTTTTGTATACATGAACTCTTTCAAATAGTATATAACTAAGGCTCGACTGAGATCTCGGTCTCGGTCCCAGTCTCGGCATTCTCGGCTACAAATCCAACCGAGAAATTTGTCTCGGTTCTCGGCTAATTATAGCCGAGATTCTCGGTCAGGACCGAGATTGTAACTTTGTTCGGATCGGCATTCAAATTTTACTGCGCGTGGCCACGCGCCGCAGCGCGAAGTCGATTGGTGTAAGTGCGTGAGAGAGCTGAATTGTGAATCAGATTCTCGTGAGACCACATGGGCATCTTCAACTAACTCGTCAAACATGGCTACAATAAATCAATTCAACTTATGGGCAGCTCATGATTCGATAGAGTTGGAAGACGAGCCAATGACCAATGACGAATACAGTTCAAGCTCTGTGATCGAAATAGCGCTAGAAAGCTTCCTTAGAGAGCCAATACTGCAAAGAAATGCTTATAATTTTGAGTATTGGTTTTCGTTGCCTTATAAGGTGCGTAAGCCTGCAACAAATAAGTTTTTATCTGCGCCGCTACTAACGTAGCAAGTGAACAACTGTTTAGCGAAGCTGAACAATTGTATGACGAGAGGCGACACTCTTTGAAGGGCGAAAATGCCGAAAAATTGCTTTTTTAATGTTATAATATGATATTATTTAGCTTTGATTATTAAAAGAGTTAATTTTGTTAAACAATTAGTAGTGTATTAAAAAGTTAACAGGTTTAAAATTTTTTTTTCACGCTTTGTCTATTCTCGGTCTCGGCTCTCGGTCTCGGCCGAGATATTATTTTATTCTCGGTCTCGGTCTCGGCCGAGAACTAAAAACCCATCTCGGTCGAGCCTTATATATAACTTTTACACTATCTACGATAATGTAGCATTAGAAGATATAGGACTGTCGCTTTCCACTTCCTTTGCATTAGAATAAAATTTAAATACGGTCGCCGTCACGCGGTCAGCCTCAGACAGACTGTTATAGGGTTTTGTTTCGAGGTTACCATCTCTTGCATAGGTGTTATCCTATCTTGCATTCGTATTATACCCCTTAGTTGTGTTTTATGACGTCTACAGGCAAGATTGGGGAATTTTATTCTTATTCCGCATTCAAATGTACATGTGGTAATGGACATTTGAATGCTTACCTAATCTGTTAGAATTGTATTCGACATTTTTTTTTTTGGGGTGGGTTGCGGTCGGCGCACTCCTCGCACCACTCCGTCCGGGGCAACAGAGGCCATAAGCACGCACACCCGCAACCCACCCGAACACCACGTCGCCTTCATCGTTGGGCCGACCACCGGAGCATTGTTACTTGTCGTCAGTGGTCGGCCCGATGAAATACCCCCTAGTGGGGTACCCTCCCATCGACCGACGTCCCCCCCTCGGGGAGGACGTCGGTCTTTCCTCACACGGTCGGCCTCTCGGCGGGTGACGGACTAACTCCCCGGTCACGTCACCCGCGGCCTCGGCTAGGGCGGCATGACGCGCAGGTAGTCGCGCCTGCGCCGCCCCAGTCGCCGGCGGCGGGTCGCCTCGTCGAGGCTTCGTGGAAGGCCGTGGCCGCTTCCCAGTTCCTTACGCTGTCGAGCATCGCCCTAGCGATGGTCGGCAGCGTCAGGTCAGCACCGATGATTGCGACGAGTTCACGACGCTGCCCTGCCCAGGCGGCACAAGCCTCAAGCGTATGCTGCGCCATGTCCTCGCCGCAATCGCAGTGGTGGCAGGACGGTGTACTCTCCCTCCTAGCGACCGTGTACAGGTACTTGCCGAAGTGTTCATGCCCTGTCAAGACCTGCACCAGTCGGAAGGAAAGCACCCCGTGCCGCCATTTCAATTGTATTTGACTTACTGAAATCGTGGCAAAAAGACCAAGTATGGGATCAAATCTTGTACTCAGGGTGACTTAGGCAGCAAAAATTAAAATTGTAATAAATCGGAACAAAGGCTTAATTACGCATCTGCTTATTGTAATGAAAATAATTAATCCCATCATGTCGATGATTGGGTAATTAGCTATATTATTACATCATACAAAAAAAAAATAAGAAGCTGATAACATTTAGTAAATAAAAAAAAATCTGTAATAATCATGTTTAAATGCAGTAACGTAATTATCTATTTATGCTATAATATGTACACCACAAGAAAAAAAGAGCGTGCGTACAAAATATGCATGTCAGAAGTGAAACCTCTTTGGTGTCACGTGTTTTTTGTCAATATAAAAAAAAAGGTGAAGAGTAAAAAATGATAAAAAATATTGGACGCTCGTCGTTGCTAACGCTCGCGCTGGCCTGTAACAGGTATTCTACGCGCATGCGTTCGAGTGCCACGCATACACGCTTTGTCTCTTTCCATTCCCGTAGCGTTAAACGTTTAACGCAACCTTGTTGGAAGTCGCATTAGAAGTTTCACTTCAATATAATTTCTGACAATCCTATTCTGAAGTATGTATTGATTACAGTTGTAAAGTGGCCTGCATTGAATCCATTACAAATATAGACGTGTTCTCCATATTTTTAAATTTTGTATTATTTTAACACATTTTATACTTAAATCGATTAGACATCGAGAGAATCTATTAATTCTGTGTTGATAAATTATTTACGTTATTAAAGACCTTTTGTTTAAAATTATACCTACAAAATTTTCAAATATAATATAAAAATACAATATTTAAAAATATAAAAAGTGAAATGACCCACCGGCAGGGAATACAAGGGCTAAGCTGCCGTTGGTTAGGGCTCTAAATAGAGGAATTTTCTCCCTATGCGCGTCGTGTTCAGTAACACCGCCTTCTGGATCTCTACAAGTCCTATCTATAGACTTTATCATTATAACGATATTATTTTATTATTTTTTTAATATCACTCGTTAAAACTACGAAGCAATCCATACATTTACAAGCTAACTAAACTACCAGGTAGATGCTCGTTGAAATTATATTTGCATTGCAATATATTATGAGCAAAATATACGTGCTTAAGAAAATAATATAAACGAGCGTCTCGTATTGTATACTTATTTTTACTATAATCATATGGATTTAATCGAGTTGTAAGAGGAGCAAGGAGGTTAAGGGGACGTGACCCAATCTGACGTCAAGCGCTTGAGGAGATCTCAGCTCACTCATGTCGCACAGATATGTATGTTCGAAGCCATCTTTTCTGATAAACCGCTGGCTTTAATCACAGTGACAGTAATTATATCCATGTTTATTGGTATTAATTACAGAAACATTATAATTGTATCTGTCATGTACTAATATTTATAATTAACAACAAACAAAAACATTGCCGAGAAGTTTACAGTTAAAGAATTTATTAATATTCGTATTGCATTTTATTTTTTGTTGTTACTCTTTTCTCTAAAGCGGAACACAATGTGCTTAGAACGACTACTTTATCCTACTTTATATATTTATTATTATAATTATCACTTATTCGTTTAATAATAGCTCCTATAACGTAGGCATGTTGTCATTCATTCATCATTCATTTCAGCCTACAGCCGTCCACTGCTGGACGTAGGCCTCCCTCATGTTGCGCCACAATGTGCGGTCCTGTGCCGCCTGCATCCAACGATGCCCAGCAACTTTCACTAGGTCATCGGTCCACCTAGTGGGGGGGCGTTCTACACTGCGTCGTCCGATACGTGGTCGCCACTCGAGAACCTTTCTTACCCAGCTGTTGTCGGTTCGTCGAGCGATGTGGCCTGCCCATTGCCACTTCAGCGTGCTAATTCTTCGTGCTACGTCGGTTACACCCGTTCTTCTGCGGATTTCCGTATTCCGGATTCTATCTCGCAGAGAAATCACGAGCATACCCCGCTCCATAGCACGCTGAGCGACTTTGAGCCTTGATATAAGGCCTACATTTAGGGACCACGTTTCCGTGCCGTAAGTCATCACTGGTAACACACACTGGTCGTAGACCTGTGTTTTCAGACACTGAGGTATGTTGGACGAGAAGATCCTCTGAAGTTTCCCGAACGCTGCCCAACCGAGTTGGATTCGTCGGCTGATCTCTTTCTCGAAATTGGATCTACCTAATTGGACTGTTTGTCCGAGGTAAACATAGTGATCGACAACTTCGAGAATCGCATTGCCAACTAGGATCGGTACAGGAATGACATGGGCATTTGACATGACTTTCGTCTTATCCATGTTCATTCGTAAACCCACTAGTTGGGATACCCTGCTGAGATCATTGAGCATTGTGCCAAGGTCCTTCATGGATTCTGCCATAACGACTATATCGTCCGCAAATCGAAGGTGAGTGATGTATTCGCCGTTAATGTTGATGCCGAGTCTAGTCCAGTCTAAGAGCTTGAAGACATCTTCCAGTGCAGTGGTGAACAGTTTCGGAGAGATGACATCTCCCTGTCTCACGCCTTTCTGCAACTGGATCGGTTTCGTACTCCTATCCCGGACACGGACTGACATTGTGGCGTTCCTATACAAACACTTCAGCACTTCGATATAGCGATAGTCGATTTGGCACCGCTGAAGGGACTGCAGCACCGCCCAAGTTTCGACATGTTGTACACCAGGCATGTTGTACACCAATTAAAACTTATAATATACTAGCAACCCGCCCTCGCTTCGCTTCGGTTTCAGTCGCCTTACCCGCGTAGTGCCCGTTACCGTGGGAATACAGGGATAAAATATAGCCTATGTTACTCCCATTGGTCGCGCGACGGCGATCGACGTCTCGGGATAGGGACGTCGAGAGGTGAGGGTACCCGAAAGGGTATTCCGTCGTGCCGACCACTGACAACAAGTCACCATGCTCTGGTGGTCGGCCCAACAATGAGGCGACGTGGGTACGGGTGGGTTATGGGCCCACGCGCCATCCTTTTGTCGCCCCGGACGGAATGGACCGCGTGTAGGCTTACCATAGTCCACCCATAAAAAAAAATAAAAAAAAAATGTTACCTCCCATTGCTGAAAGAATTATTGAAATCGGTTCGATGGTTTAAGCGTGAAAGAGTAACATACAAACAAACTTACTTTCGCATTTATAATATTAGTAAGGATAATAGCAGCTAAAAAATTAACGGTATTAACCAGGCTAATTCATCCGAGGATATCACAGAGATAATGAACTAAAGTAATAAAGCAAGAAGGACTATATAAATTCCTATACCGACCCGACTAAGGGTTATTTCGTTATGCATTCCATGCTTGTGGATTGTGTTCAGTAGTGGATGTTATGACATTATGTATGCTGAAAAGAAGAAGAAACATACTTAAGAAGCCCGAATCAAAGTCTTCTTGGGCCAGCGCTATTGTGACATAAAAATATTTAGTAGCTACGAATTTATAACTACGTACATTAGATAGTATTTTACAAATTAAGTACTTTAAGAGAAGGAAAACTTGACAGAAAACTCCATGCCAACACGTCTAACCAGCGCGGTATAGTAGGTTAATTTCCTGCCCATTGTAGAAGAGGCCCGAGACCAATAGTGATGATATAGCACCATTATTCTCAACTACATTAACCACTTTGTTTATTCGTTACAAATAAGTAATAATATCTGGTTCACCGAGCTTTGCTCGGTATATTTTTCTTGTATTTTTGCCCAACTTATTTAGATATATATTTATAAAAAATAAAAATAATATAATGAAAAAAATATCAAAAATTACAAAAAGAGAATAATAATAACACCGAGATTCGATCCCACGCTGTTTGGATGCCAAAACAAAACAGAAAGAAAACTGGACAACTTCCCAACTGAGCTATTATAACTCTTGACATTGACGACGAAATTTGAATTCATATTCTTTTAAAATTTAATATCATTGTATTGTTTTGCTAAAAACACCGACAAAACAACATTTTCTATAAATAAAACCTAGCTAAATCGATTTTTTGGCCTCGAAACCTCTAGTATGCCAAGTTTCATCAAAATCGTTGGAGCCGTTTCCGAGATCCTGAAAATATATATACAAGAATTGCTCGTTTAAAGATATAAGATAAGATTCGGACAATAAGTATGAAATAACTAAGTACTTATTGTCTGAGTAAAATACCTAATTAGTCCCAAGGGTAGGTACTAATAAATTAGTGGGTATACACAATATTTGTGGTCTGTCGAGTTTTTCACCAAAAGATGACACCTGATACGCAAGCTCGCTACTTAAATCATAATAGTACCTATCTACGCCGTTAATTTATATATACTAGCTGATCCGGCGAACGTTGTTTTGCCATACAAATTATTTCTAATGCATGTTTTGGAATTTAATAAAAATGATTAACATATTGTAAGAATGTGGTTTATGTCTGAAGGAGGAATAAAACGCTGTAGACGATGACGGCCTATAAAAACAACAAAACACCAACCACGTCCATTCCAATCATCCCATCCATCCCCATTTGTCATATCTCATCCCTTCCATCGCCATCTGTCACCACTCATCCCATTTATCCCCATCTGCTACCACAAAACCCATCCATCACCACACATACTAACCATCACCGCACATCCTATCCCTCATTATCCGTTATCACTCATCCCATTCATCATCATCCATCATCACTCATTCCATCCGTTACCATTTACCTCATGTATCACTACTCGCCCCATCCATCACTACTTATTTCTTCCATCCCATACGTCACGACTCATGTCATAGACCATTTCTTATCAGCATCTGCTTATGAAAAGTTCGAATTCGAATTTTATCTCCATTTTGTGATCTATTGAAATTTCTGTTTTGTGTACGATCGATAGGCTCCAGAGTTGGACCGCCATAAAACCATTGTTTATAGACCTTCCGAAGAAACTAAAAAATGTTTACAGAGATAAAAAAGTAAATATATAAACGAACTTTCTTTTTTCCAATGTATTTCTTTTTTTGGCATAATAGCAAACGCCGGATTATAGAATAAATAGTATAGGCGCATAACTATGATAAGCGTTAGTCATGTGGTTATGGAGTTATCTAATTATAATTACTCGTCATCAAGGTGCTACCACAGTCCACAATGCGTGCCTACACCTTACCTAGAACCTTACATTATTAAAGTTGATTGTTTTAGAGAACAATTACCTTTTGTACGACTTGGATATCGACGCCATTATCAGTAGACGTGTTAAGTAACGCCGGTGGCTCAGATTCTGACATACCTAACATAAGCAGCAAATATTTCTTACGTTTCAGTATTTTCTGATTCTATGCTGTTTTTAAAGTTATGTGTTGATTACTATGTCTTGTGTAGACGAGATGCTGTTACAATATATCTAACTGTTATATTGTATTTGAAAATAAAAGAAATAAAAGGCAGCATATTATATTTATATATCTATCACAATAAAATTACATTAACTTCGTCGTTGGGCCGACCACCGGTGCAGATTTCCTTGACATCAGTGGTCGAACCGACGGAATACCCCGAGGGAGTACCCTCTCCCATCGACGTCCCCCCGGGACGCCGATAGCCGTCGCGAGACTAACCTCTCTGCGGGTGCCGGACTAAATCCCTGGTCCGGTCACCCGCAGCCTCTGCTAGAGCGGCCTCAGGCGCAAAATTACATGAACTATATTCATAACACAGCAGATTCTATTCACAACATCATAACATTTATTTATTTTTAAGCAATTACTCTACTTACGTCTTGCTCTTATCTTCGGTTTGGCTATTTTAATTTAATAATAATGTTGTTATGATTAGAAAAAATCTATCTTTTGCTTTAAATTTATTAGATTTAGTGAGACAGAAAAAACCGATATGACATATAAATATAATAATATATTTTACCTTACCACCCAAGTGAAGGGAATAAAGAATACAATTCGACATCCCCTTTCTTAACTCAGTGGCATAGCAGATTAAATTATTAATGAAATATTATATGCAGGCAACCTCTATGCAAGAGACCGAAAAATTTAAACGCAATCATAAGATAACATCGTTATGATTGCGTAGTATTTAAATACTAACTCGTCTGACCAGTATGATATAGTAAGATGTAGTATATAATTTCTAGCCCATTGTGGAGGAGCTATATATGTATAACTGGGATGCTAATGCTATGTTTGCAATAAATACCCAAAATTTATCTTAAAACTGAATGAAAGATAGGTAACGAATTAAAAATGAATTATTTATACACTGAGAACTATTAGGTAAACATACTTGTGACAAAAACTCAGTCATACAAATTACCTAAATGCTTTCGTTTACATATGAAACTAGCATTATTTACAAATAACGTCTGAACTTTTTTCTTTAATTCTAAACATCTTAGTGAAAGATTAATGGTTGTTTAGGTTTTATTTACTTTTTGCTTTAGACGCCAGATGTCTGATTAGAATAGCCTCAAGGTTTTTCACCCTACGAACAAAGGCAATTTTGCTAATTGTGCGAAAATATTAGGTTTCTAGCCTCAAGCCTAAATCTCATACGGATCGTTAACCGTTCCTCAAATTTAATAATAAAATGTAGTATTTTAATGTTTTTCTGCACAATGTATCCTACGTCTCTTATTTTGAAATAGCTTACTGGCACCATTTTCCGTTCGACAGTGATGTAAGAATTCAATTCATAAACAACTCTCTTGCCTGTAGTGTCATAAAAGACAACCAAATGATATGTAGTAAAGATAAAATTTCTGCAAAAGCAGGCAAACTCGAAATAAAACTATATCTGTTGATTAATTAACCTCCGTTGTAGAGGAGTATCATCAACTGTTGCCGGAGCAACGATACGAGATGGTACCCGGAAGAACCGAAAGCCACGAATCACCGACGACAAGAATCTGGTCCCTAGTAGGGTGAGGTATGATCGGAGCCCAAAAAAATATATAGAGGAAGCTCGAGTCCAATAGTCGAAGGTGGTGGATTTGATGATGATGATAATGACTGGCACCTAGAGTTGTTTTTTTTAATGCCTTATCCGATGACTAACTTTGCATTCCATTTTTTATAGAGTCTATGTTGCGACGTCTTCTAGGCTTATCTACTTATTTAACACTAGCAATCCGCCCTCGCTTCGCTTCGGATTCAGTCGCCTTACGCGCGTAGTTCCCGTTCCCGTGGGAATACCGGGATAAAATATAGCCTATGTTACTCCCTGATATTATAGCTTTCCAATGGTGAAAGAATTTTTAAAATCGGTCCAGTACTTTTTGAGTTTATTCGTTACATACAAACTTACAAATTTTACCTCTTTATAATATTAGTATAGATGACATTACGACTTTTCATGTATTAGTTGGAAGGAAAAGACATAATGCATTTGTATATGATTTAAGTATCGAATCGAAATGTTTCTAACTACGCTAATGGGCCGATGTATCTCAGTCAGGTTGGATACTTGATTAATTTAGGTATCACCTCGCTAAAATGACGACAGATTTGCCGGTAAAACTGGCCTGGCATCAGTCAGGTCCTAATGCCTAAGATCCGCAAGTAGGTAGTTCTGTTTCTAATTACTCTTTTTTCTCGCCCATTATATCGCCCCCGTCCTATTGCGCGACGGGATATAGAATTACAAGATCAAAAAGATACGATATGTATTTTGATACGCATGTGGATTGAGTTTTGTAGTACTGGAAATAAATTTCTTTTATAAAATTACACCCTACACTAAGGAAATAATCTTTGTGTTGCGTTGGACTTTACAAACATATAATTTAACAGTCACGAATTACATCCAGACGCAGAATAACAGTTTGTATATTGAACAAAGGCAATCGACACCAAGACTGGTATGATAGGTTAGTATCTTAACCACTACGCAACTGTGGGGTTAAATAAAATTATTCTACATTTGACTCATCATTTTATGTTCACGGGAGGATGTACCTAATGCTGTATGCGGTCAAAGCATTAGACGGTCTAAAATCTAATACAAATGCGATAAAGTCCGTAAAAAAAGGTTTTATTTTTAGTGTGTAATACGCGTAAAGAACAGAAATCATTATAGGTAATTATTCTAGATAAGTCATGCAACATACAGAAGTCAGTTATCCAACGGCATGGGTAATTCGCAGTGCTCCCGAACTAACGTTTCACAATTGTTATTTGTTATTAATTTCACGAACGATACGCCGGCTTTTAATGTTTTATAAATACGACGCATTGTTCTATAAGCGACACAATAGCTCGCGGTGTTCGCGGCTCAGCTTGAATCCAATACGTAATATGTAACTCTAACACCGGCGCGCCACGTCTGTGTGATGCATTCTTCTACTCGCATATAATAAAGGAACATAATTACGGTTCAATATCAATTGATCTATTTTAAATCTGTTAAATAGATATATAAAAATTACCAATTTTCGGGCCCTTTCTTATATCGTTAATCTTAGTTTTCTAGTTTTAGCTGAATATCATTTTGACACGGAGCGACTTCCGTATGATCGTCGCATTTCATAGAGACAACTATGTATATTCTAAGTATTATAATATTTAGGCCCAATTACTTTTGTGGGTTCCAGTATGATTATTTCCTTCATTGTTTAACCAAGCTTATAACTACTACGCCGTAGTCGATAGATTTGTATGCTTGTTTGTGTTTGGGGACAGGTATGGTCATAGTTCGCTTAACATTACTCAAGAAAATGGAAGTGATGGCGTCATAACCTGCCATACCAGTGTAGGTATAACCTTTCTGCCCTAATGTTTGCGGGCTAATCGCTACGAGTCCTTTTCTAATTTTTTTTATCGCAAACGGGGGCAAACGGGCAAACACCTGATGGTAAGTGTTGCTGCCGCTCATAGACCTTTGCTAGGCCGCTGCCTACCGTGAACAAAGTGAAGGGATTGCGAATGCGTGCATTGAGGTTTAGTGAAACTAAAGGTATTATAAAACCCACCACACCCCTCGGAAAGACGGGCTTCTTTAGCTCACAGAAAGAAGCGCAGCAACAAATTGCTACTACTCAGACGTCGGTTTTCTGCTCAGTATGGTACTACCCCGGACGGACGGTAGCACTTACCGTCAGTAAGGACAGCCAGGACAGACAGTAGCACTAACGGTACCACTAATGAAACTTATATGAAATTCTCTAAGGTCTTCCTCAGAGAGTCACTCAGTGAGCCCAGCAGTAGGATGTGTATGGGTTGAGACGAAGACCTACTAATGGCAATAAATAAACCAACGAAAGTTACGTGGTACATAATCATACTTTTAACTTTCTTCAGTCCAAGAACATTCCAAAGCTGAGTTCCACTATGATGCCATATGAGGTTCAATTACAATCGAAAGTAAATTGACTTAATATGTCATGCAAACCATTTGTATCGGGTTTTATTTATAAGTTATTTATAAGTTACCATCTCTCTATGTTTTTATTTAAACAAATAAGTAAAATTGACGCGTCTGTTTGTAATTTCAAAATTGTAAACATTTTTCACGTTCAGTTATTTGCACGATACCTATGCCTGAACACCAGTTTAATTTTTTTCTCTGTCTGTTTGTTTCGGGTAATCTTTAAAAGGGCTGGATCGATTTTGAGAAATATTTACTAGCTATCTATATAGCAAGTAACTTGGGCTATATTTTGTCCCGTGTATTTTAATGAAAACGGGAACTGCGCGAGTAAGGCGACTGAAACTTTACATATATATTTTCGGCATATTATATCCCTTAAGTCACCTTTTACGACATCTATTGAATGGAATGGTAAACTGTATTCTTACTCCGTCGCCACACGGAAAACTATTTATTTATCAATTAAATTATTATTTATGAATTTGTATCAAAAATGTGTAACGGTACTTAATAATTAATATTGATATATCTGTGATTAAACCTCTGTAATTTTTTGAACTTAGTTCTATCGTGACCATGAACGCTGAAAAGTGTTCATAGCGGTAACGTAATAAAATAAGTAAAGATTTAAAACTAGCACGAAACAATCCGTAAAATTAGTTTATATTACACTAGCAACCTGTCTTTGCTTCGCTTCAGTTTCAGTCGTCTTACCCGCTTAGTTCCCGTTCCCGTGGGAATACCGCAATAAAATATAGCCTATGTTACTCCCTGATTTTATAGCTTGCCACTGGTGAAAGAATTTTTGAAATCGTTCCAGTAGTTTCGGAGCCTATTCAATACAAACTATGAAATGAAAAAAAAAAAAAACTATGATATGAACTACCTGCTGCTGTGTTTCCCGAGCGTTATGACATGTCCTTCTTTAAACGAGGTTTAAGAAGAGTATTTCCTTCACGGTAGGCAGCGGCCTAGCTGTGCCCCTAGTATTGCAAAGGTCCATGTGCAGCAGTTTCACTTACCATCAGGTGTGCTGCTTGCTCGTTTGCCACCGTTGGCAATAAAAAAAAAAAAAACAAATAAACAAATCTTACCTCTTTATAATATTAGTGTAGAAGATGATATTTATCATCTAAGAACTGTACCGAATTCTGATATATAATATTAGAATTCGTTATAATTCTGTGAATTTAATTTGTTATGACATAATAAAATTTTAGTTAAAACAAATTGGCCGCTCTGTTATTCGAGCAACGTTGGATAGATACCTACGAAAGTACCTATGTAGAATGCAATTTTAGCTACCTACATCATTTTAAGCGACGATATTCCAAGAAACCCGTATTGGGAGGCACGTACGCGTAAGATTGGCTAAATCTCAAGTGTTAAATGTTACAACATAATAACAATAATGTACTGAATGTACTTTAAACATAACTTTTGTTACATTCTAGAGTTACAAATTTGTAAATATCAATTACACATTGTATATTTTGGAAGGAAACGTGTTGCCAACTATGAATTTTTGCTATACTTAATAGTTTTAATGGAATTTAGATTTGTTTGTTTTTATACATAAACGCAATAAGTGCATACGTTCGTAAAACTTAAGAGCATCTTTTCATCCATCACCAACATACCTGAAAGCTCACTGTGTGTGTTACCAGCGATGACTTATAGCAAGGAAACATGGTACCTAAATGGGACTACTATGGAGGCTAGTCTAGGGATACCTCTGCGAGATAGAATGCGAAATACGGAAATCCCTGGAAGAACGGGTGTAATTGTCATAGCATGAAGAATTAGCATTGTGAAGTGCTAGTGGGCAGGCCCACATTGCTTGACGAATACCTTGTCTGAAAACATAGGTCTTCGACTAGTGTATGTTACCAGTGATGACTTACGGCACGGAAACGTGGTCCATAAATGTAAGCCTCATAACCAAGCTAAAAGTCGCTCAGCGTGCTGTGGAACTAGCTATGCTTGGGATTTCTCTGCGAGATAGAATCCGATATACGGAAATCCGCAAAAGAACCAACATAGATCGAAGAATTAGCATGCTGAAGTGGTTGTGGACAGGCTACGTCGCTCTATGAAACGAAAACCGCTGGGTCGACCAACTAGGTGGACCGACATCCTCATGAAAGTGGTTGGATGTCGTTAGATGAAGGTGGCACCGGATCACACTTTGTAGCTAATGAGGGAGGCCTACGTCCAGCAGTGGAGGGCAATAAGCTGAATGATGATGATCAAGCACTTAATAAGATTTTCCGTCATCATCATCATCCTGCTCTTATCCCAATTACTTGGTGATGACGCAATATAGAAGAATTCCTCTTCCATCGTAAGTATTGCAAAAAAAAGGTAATAGTTTTATGACTTTCCACCTGCCTGTCGTTAAACCTCTTTGGCAAAGTATTTGTAGACCAGACGGCATTAGACAGAATTGGTTCATATGTAAAGCTCTTAGTCGTGTTAAAGTATACCCACAAGTAGTGGTGGTCGTTGAATAAACGAACAGTTTTTTTCGACTGTTTCTTTGCCGTGAACTAATAAACCAGTTTATAGTTGACTGATAAACATGTTTACGTATGAACGGCTTCGCGAAACGGTCGTCGTATCAACGAATGACACGAACACGACGACTTGCGACTATTCGAAAGCGCCCGAATCGGCCCGAACTTGGAAGACGAGATGCGCGCGCGCTCGCACGGCTCGCTACGCTTTTTACCCGCCCCGCAAACCTCACCGCCCGTAGGCGTGAGTTGAGCCGAAATCATAACGCATAGATAGATTGATTGCAATTCATTGAACTCTGTATCGTGTGATGGGACTATCATTACATATTGAAGCGTCAATGTATATTGTACAATGAAGCTGTTGTCTAATAAAATTCGTTGAAGTTTCGTTGTCCTTTACCAATGGACGATTAACGTACGTCATAATATAAACTAAACGTCTCGTCTTGTCTAAGCGTCTACGACGTAAACCAGTCGAAAATTAGACTGTTTATTCAACTAGTTTACCATCGACGATAAACGGTCTCGTTGCGTCGACTGTAAAATCGTCGACGACCCATTACTACCCACAAGCAATGTAAGGTTTGATATTCGCAGCCGCTACCACACAGCAGTTAATAAAATTTTCTATCTAGTGATGATAATCATAGTCACAAACTCATTTATTTCTAGTAAGTACCGTTTGCTGTGTGGTGACGAAATAAAAATAAAATTTACTATTTCCTATTTTGCCTGTGGATGTCGTAAAAGATGACTGAGGGATATATTAAGCATATAAAAGAAGGAAAACTAGAAACAAAACCTTATACTAGCCCGTCTAACCAGCCCATGCTGGGCCTTACTATACCATTGACCGTACTAACTGAATATTAGTAATAGGACAACACTGTTGTCTGTCTACAGCAGCCGGTCCATCCGGGGTAGTACCACACTCTCGCAGAAAATCGACGTCTGAGTAGTAGCAATTTGTTACTGCGCTTCGTTCGGTGAGCGAGAGAGCCGGAAGCCCAACTTTCTGAGAGTGTTGCATGTGGTGTGTTTTGGTGATGCCTTTAGTTTCACTGAACCTCATTGCACGCATTCACATTCCGTTCTCTTTCTTCACGGTACGCAGCGGCCCAGCAAAGGTCCATGAGCGGCAGCAACACTTATCATCAGGTGTAGTACTGTTTGCTCGTTTGCCACCGTTTGCAATAGAAACCTCATTATATAATTATAGTAAGATCAATTTCCCTAAGGCTCGAGCCCAGCTGTGGGACGTATGTTATATGAGCCGAGATGATGATTAATGAAGTGCCGTTAAGGGATTTATGTAGATCATCACAAGAGAAGTCAAACATGAAACACTAGCTGTTTAATTATTTAACTAGCTATGGTTCAGTGGGCTAATTTAAATGGGCTTATCAGTAGAAGGTACCTATATACATTGCTATATACCTAACGCCGGATTATTATTAACCAAAAACAATAGCTCGTCAGTCTTTGGCTTGGGATTGGATTCCTTTATTTTTCAATTGTTTTGTTGTTTTCCATTATTTGCAATCTCGAAGTTACTCTACAGAACATTAGTGCCTTAGCGTGGTTTTAATTATATATGAGGGAATTTATAAGAATCGTTTTGATTTTGAAATTTTGGTTAGTATTGTTATGATAAGATAAGATAATACAGCATAATTGCTACTTGAATTATAATTTAGAATAGTAAAATCCGACTTGAATCATGAATGCCGTTGTCAAAACTGGACCAAATTGAAATGGGTCCACAAAAGACGCACTAGCTTTTAAATAAAAACACAGTCATCAAAATCGATTCACCCTGTCGAAAGTTGTGAGGTAACAAATATAAATAAAAGAAAAAAAAATCACTCTAATTGAGAACCTCCTCCTTTTTTTGAAGACTGTTAAAAATTATAAGTTACTAGCTGACCCAGCAGACGCTGTTCTCTTCAAATAAAATAAAAGGAATTCTCCTTGAAATCGATAGCAGCGCCACCTGACGGGTCCAATTGTGAATCTAAACCATTCTCGGATCTTCTTGAATACACCCAAAAAATTTATCAACATCGCTCCAGCCGTTTAGGTGTTCATTGACATACACACGTACACAAGAAATAGAATATATATAAAAATTAATATGTTGCAGGTACTTCGCCTTATGAAAGCAGAATATGCCTTCAGGACAGTGGGGATGTTCAAAGCTCCCAAGTTATTAAAGGTGAAGAAGATCTATCTCGAGTTTATCAGACTTTATCGTTGCCGTCGATATCGAGAGAAGATAACAGCTCTAACAATAGGTAAGCTCTAACCTAGGTGAAATTTCAGTAGTACTAAAATTTTGAATCTTCATGATTTGAAACTCTATAAAACAAAAAGGGACACTAAAAGGAGTTCCTTAACTATCGTACAATTTCCACTTTTTTCTAGCATAATAAAAATAAGGGCTTGTATGAACCGCAATATTTTCTATTTCAACCCAAAGAAAACGCTTCATATTTTTTTTTAGTTGCCGATTATTTAATATTTTAGTCTGAGAAGTTTTCAATTTTAGCGCGTATGACACTCATGGAAACATGCTTTTTGAAGAAGTGAACACTTGCATAGGCAGGTTTAGATGAGAAGTAAACACATGTAAGTCGACATCGACATGGTAATGTGACGTGTTAACGCTAACTCTATATCTGTACCGATAGATATCTAAAACAGAAAAATATAAATTAATTTAAGATCAAAAAAATAATTAGAACATTAAAGAAATAACAACTGTTTCTTCATAGTTTTAAGTTTTCATTTCTGTCGGTAGTCCTCATAACTTTGTTTTTTTATTAACATTGAATTTTTCAGAATAATGAGTACTCATTTGGAATACTTATGAGTCATAAGTCGTCGTCATGTAATCCATCATCCTTTCAGTCCATACATGTTTCACTGCTGGGCTACAGCTTCCTCCATAATAGGAGGTCGATTAACCTTCACTAGCACGCTGTTGCAGAGATGTATTGGTACTTCGAATTTTTCTTCTCTTGCATAGATCTCATCTGTACATTATATACTTTAATCGTCTGTTACGATACCTACGGGTAAGATGGTGGTATATTATATTTTTACTCCATCATCGCCCGAAATATTTTTAAGTATCTTTAATTGCAATTATGTAATGAAGTGTTTTTCTATACAGCAATGCTGAAATCAAGAGTAAATCTAAGTCAAACACACCAGCTAGTCCGAGTAACTCTGAGATGAAGCCACAGTCAACTACAGCCACATCCCAAACGTTGACAAAACCACCTTACTCTTATGTTGCACTTATTACAATGGCTATACAAAACAGCGAAACAAAACGTGCAACACTTAGTGAGATTTATGCGTACATCACTAAAGAGTTTCCATTTTTCGAAAAAAATAAAAAAGGATGGCAAAACTCTATTCGACATAATTTAAGTTTGAACGAATGTTTTCTTAAAGTACCAAGAGAAGGTGGCGGAGAACGAAAGGGCAATTATTGGACACTTGGTGAGTAATAGTCTAGATTAACTTTAACTTAATACGTGGTTACTTCAAGAATGGAATTCCCTTAAAAAAGAAATGGTTTTGGTAGGTTCGCGCGCTCGGATCGCGCGCTTATCAATAATCTAAGGGATTTGCTTTCTTGAAGTTATATTGAGAGAAATAAAATGAATATTTCTTTCAAGTGTATCTAACAATTATGCATTGCGAGTGCCTATTTGCGCTGCTATGCAAATATTCACTGTGTTATGTTTCGTACATTCAGAGGCGAATTACTTGCGATACATTATTGTCCTCTTGTTTATTAAGTCTTGGGTGGTGAGTGTAGTATTGTTGTAGATCCACAATGCGGAGAAATGTTCGAAAACGGCAACTTCAGGCGTCGCCGACGGATGAAGAGGCCATTTCGCACTACACCTTATTCCAAAACAATATACGGAGATGGCTACCACGTAGCTCACGTGGGACAGCACCTTCCACCTCATATGCAGCCGTTACCACTAGGTGCCAGGAATTACTTCGGCTCCGGTTCGCCATATCCACCTTCATATCCTAGATATGAAACGTAAGTAACTTATTTGCGTATAAATAATCGTATGGAATATTTTTTCTTCTACAAAAAAGTTGGCTAATAATCGTCAAATCTAATATTTATTTCAATAGCACCAATCTGGGGGCACGGCAGTGCCCCCGCCAAGTCGAGCAAAAAAAAAGTCGGACAAAACGCTATACTGCCGTAACATACTTTTCTCGAAGCCATTCAGGCCATTTTCGACCCCCTATAACTTCGTTCTTAATAAAGCTAGAAAGCTGAATTTTTAGTAACCTAGCAGGAATTGTATACACATTGTGTATTTCAAATTTCATTCAATTTGAACCAATAGTTTAAGAATTATAACTAGTCAAAATTTCGTAATTTTGTCACTCACTGACTGACTGACCGATCATCAATATTAAAGTGGCACTTCTAGCAGACATAGAAGCTTCAAATTTAGAATACAATTAGTGTTTAGTGTATAAATGAAGGAAAAATTATGAAACATTATAATTTTCATCTAGTTTCCGAGATACACTAACTGTATAAATAATTTTGTAAACTCATATAAATATATAGGATTACAAAGTTACATTTGCAGTTAATGAAATGTAACTTTGTAAAAAATAAGAATACATTTGTCGCCATCATTGCTTCTCTATGGGAATCGTAACAACCGGCTAAAGACTACGCAGATGACGTAGTGGTTATGATACCAACGTACCGCGCTAGTGTCGCGGGTTTGAATATCATGCAAGACAACACCTTGTACGATCCACAAATTGTTGTTCTGAGTCTGAATGTAATTTGTGTCGGTTCTTTCCGTATGGTAACGAAGTAAGAATACAATTCACCACTCTCTATCTTGCCCGTGGATATCGTATAAGACGACTATGGGATATAATATGCACATACCATCTGTGCAAGAGAAGGAAAACTCGAAATGAAACCCTATATCAACATGTATGACTGGCATGGTATAGTGGGTTCGATTCCCTCCCATTGTGGAGGAGGCCCGAGTCCAATAATGGGATATATGAGGCTGCAATGATGATGCGATGTTGAATTATATGTTTGTAAAGTCCCCCATAATATAAGGATTGTTATTACCTTACTGCAAGGCGTTGGTCATTTAAAAAAAAAAGATTCAACAGGAAGGAGAGTGGACAGCAGCTCTCGCCGGGGAAATGTATGATATCTTACTGCGAAACCAACCCGCCTACCAAACGTGGTGACTACGTCATTATTCCTCATAAGGCGAAGAAAAATGAGCTCTAATCATGGCAACTCTGTTACCCTTGAGCGTCGTTGGATGCAGGTGCCACAGTACCGCACTTTATGGTGAAGCATGAGGGGGGTCTATGTTCTACAGTGGATGGCGATAGGCTTAATGATGATTGGCATAATAGGTGTAGACAGATACCTAGATATAATTATGTTCAAAAATAACTTGTAAAATGGTCAATCAACTTAATGAAAAAGCAAGAGTGGAACGTGTCTTATGAAATTGTACCAAAATCTTCCAAAGTATTAAGCAAACTAAATTGCCTCAAATTTATCTGAAAGAAAGAACACCATCACTAGGCTCGATTGGCATCAAAGCGGAGAGGAGACTAAAGGGGATGTGTTTCGAAAAACCAATCAAATTTCTTTATTTCCACATCTCTCCGCTTAGTTTAGATAGAATTGACTCAAGCGGAAAGGCGAGATGTCTCATTTTTCAGAGTGTGCTCTAAGAAAATCTTTTGTTGGTATTCAAGAAGTATAAGGTACCGGAAAGGCAAATAAGTAGGTCTATCTACAAAAAGAAATGAGATACCATCAAAACAAGACTTGTAAAAAGAAGCCAAGCCTCGCAACTGAGTTCTTCTACCATAAAAACTTGTGAGATGCATGTTATTCCAAGTCGGTTAACTCATTGAATCCCTGCTTATGGGACCTTTCTTCTTAAGTTATTACGTAAATAGCTAACCTAACAACTTCTTATAGTGACTATATCAATATTAAAGATCTTTTATGTTTTAAATTTATAGATTGACTTGGCAATCGCACTATGTTTAGTACAATTTAATATAATATTACTTGTGAGGTGTGTTTTCATGCGATTGCCAAGTCATTTTGTTTATTTAAAACATAAGAGGTCTTTAATATTGATATAGTCACTATAAGAAGTTGTTAGTTTAGCTGTTTACGTAATAACTTAAGTAGAAAGGTCCCATAAGCAGGGATTCAATGAGTTAACCGACTTGGAATAACATGCATCTCACAAGTTTTTATGGTAGAAGAACTCAGTTGCGAGGCTTGGCTTCTTTTTACAAGTCTTGTTTTGATGGTATAATTATTACCGTATGGTATCTAATCTAGTAAAAATAAAATGATTTCAATCTTCCTTGTGAGTATAGTTAAGGAAAACTGTAAGTGAAAATATGTTAGCACAAGTTTATCGGTCTATTTAAATAATTTCGTTTATCGCTTATGTGCTTTGAAGTCGGTCACCATCAGCATCCAGGCCCACATGAAGTACTTGGGCCTGGTGCTCGACGGGCATTTTTGGTTCCGGGAGCATCTCCATCGACTTGTACCCCGGCTTGTCGGCGCGGCGTCCGCCCTTTCGCGGCTGATGCCGAATGTGGGCGGACCCAGTGCTACGTGCCGACAGCTGTACGTAGGGGTGATCCGGTCGATGTCCCTGTATGGCGCACCGGTGTGGGCGGGGTCCCTGACCGTCCGTCTTAGGGCCCTCCTGTGGCGACCACAGAGGGCCATGGTGATCAGGGCCATACGGGGTTACCGCACGGTGGCGACGGAGGCAGCGTGCCTCCTGGCCGGAACTCCCCCGTGGGACCTGGAGGCGGAGATGCTCGCTGACATTTATTGGCGGGTGTCGGAGACGCGCACCCGTGGCGGCATGGTCTCCATCAAAGAGATTACCGCCTGGCGGGTCGACGCCCGGCGAGAAGTCATTGCCCGTTGGGCAGTCCGGCTGGAGAGTCCTCGGTACGGTGTCAGTGCCGTCGAGGCCCTCCGGCCGGTGCTGATGGAGTGGTTGGAGAGGACGCACGGGGTGCTTTCCTTCCGACTGGTGCAGGTGCTGACGGGGCACGGTTGCTTCGGGAAGTATCTGCACAAGATTGTCAGGAGGGAGAGCACACCGTCCTGCCACCACTGCAGTTGCGACGAGGACACGGCGCAGCACACGCTCGAGGAGTGTGCTGCGTGGGAGGGGGAGCGCCGTGAACTCGTCGCGATTATCGGTGCCGACCTGGCGCTGCCGACCATCGCCAGGGAGATGCTCGTCAGCGTCAGGAACTGGGACGCGGTCGCCGCCTTCTGTGAGGCCGTTATCTCACGGAAGGAGGCGGCGGATCGTGTGCGAGTAGAGCTCCTATTCGGCGACACGTTCCGCCGCCGGCGACTCCTTTCATCGCCCCGGACGGACAGGACCGCGCGTGCGCTTACCATAGCCCACCCAAAAAAAAAAAGAAAAAAAATGTGTAGGCCCGACATTAGGTATTTATACGTGTATATACCTATAAAAGGTCTTTTCTATACAGCAATGCTGAAAGCAAGAGTAAATCTAAGTCAAACACACCAGCTAGTCCGAGTAATTTGGTATTTATAGTTATACGTATTTATACGTGTATATATAAAAGGTCAATAACAATTGATAATTTTTTAATAGCAGTAATAAAGAGTTATGTTTTGCTTTAAATAAAAGCGGCTTCAACGACGTTATTAATATTTACTAAGATTGACATTGCTTATATTATTCAAACATGCAAATTAACACCGTGACATTATTATATATTAATTATAATAAATATTTACGTTTCTCATTCTCATGTTTACAAAATAAAATACTAATAATTGACTGATATGACTTTAAGAATTTTATTTCCGATTCTGTCAGACTTGTTTATATGTATAAACATATATTTTGTATAAAAAGACAGTACTCGAGGAAATAAACCTTGTGACTTTGCAAATACATAATATCTGTTACACACGATTCATCTAAAGGGTGTCCGTTATACCATGCGTCTTGGTTTGAACGAGAAGTGTCAGTCGTTTTTTGCGTCGTATTGTCCTCAGCCGTTTAAGTTTTACCTATTCCTGTAAGACTTTTCACGTGTGCGTGTTTTTTTAATACGCTTTTATTAGCTTCGGACGTATGTATGTTAGTATGTAACGGAATCTTTGAACATGATTTTGACCCCCTCCAAAACGTCCGATTAACTCGAAATTTGGCACTTATTAAGAACCGATGACAATTCAATATATTAAACAGTTTGACCCGTTATCCTTACTAGGATAATCAGGATTAGCGAAAATTCAACTAAAAATGAAAAATAAATAATTTTTCATAAAAACTAAAAAAATACGCTTTTAAAGAATCCATCTGAATTTTTAAAAATTTGAATCAAAATAGTTTATATAAGAAAAAATATTTTTTAATGTAAAAAAAGCGTGGGGTGCTTTTTAAGATATTATCAAAATGATAATCCTTCTACTCATATCTGTCAATAAAATATTTATAACTATTGACAACATGCACCCCTACGCTTTTTTTACAATAAAAAATATTTTTTCTTATATACACTATTCTTAACTCAAATTTTTAAAAATTTTGTTGTAGCTTCTTTAAAAGCGTTTTTTTTTAGTTTTTTTGAACTATTATTTATTGCTTATATTTTTATATCCCATTCTGGCATAATAATAATGGGAATGGGAAATAAAGGGAGGAAAGGTGAATAATGGGAATATATGGCCACTTTAGTTATATCCAGGTTCAGAATAACAATTTGTGACTCGTGTATTTGACTACGTTGGAATATGTGCAGTCTAATACAATCGATATAACTTGTATGGTAGCTATATTTATTATAAATAATACTGATTTTAGGTTTAAATTTTAATAAAATGCTTGCCGATCATATTTAATTGAAAGTAGATTGGACATGATTGTACTGAGGCTGTACATTCGAACATTTCAAAGTTTATCAATCTGTCCTTAAGATAAATATGTGGAACGTCTTATGTAACAATTGAGATATCATGTTCCTCGGCTATAGGTACTCACTTAAGTATATACCTACTTTTGGTATGTATATAAAACAAGCACAATTTTCAAAGATAAGTATTTGTAATTCTGACGTAGAGGTTACTGTTGTGGGGCTCAAGATCCTCCAAAATAAGAGGGAAATTGATCTAATATACTACGCCATTCACTCGCGTTCGTATAGAGCTTTATATCAAGGTTTCCTTCTCCTCCATAGATGTTATATGCGTACTTTCTCCCGTAGAGTCTTCCCTTTTACGACACCTACCAGCAAGAAAGGGGCTAAATTGCATTCTTATTCCGACAGCATAAGGAGAGAGGTATGATGTAATAGAGGTTGCTTATAACATTCTCTTCATCCATTAGTCTATAAAATGTTGAATTTTTACTTTGCCGTGTGACGACAAAGTAAAAATACATTTCCACCTATTTTCTTTGCACGTGGGTTCTTAAAAATCTAATAGGTAAGGGAATATAATATAGAAGAATAATCCGAAATAAACCCAATACCAACCCGTCTTATAGTGGCATAGAAATCAATGTTCCTTTAATTAGGGAGGCTCGATCCCAGCAGTGGGACGTAGGTATACGAGTTTCTTGTCGTCCATGTCCAGTCGGGCGAGATACCACCCTCCCCCCTTCTCCTACACTCCTCTCGGAACGTCGGTCGCCCTCGCGTGGTCAGCCTCTCTGCGAGTGACGGACTATTCCAGTCACCTGGCGGTTCACAGCCAAGAGAGGGGGTGGCGAATCGATTTTTTTATGCTTCACTACGTACACGGATGATAAGTAAATAGTATCTACCTATCTTTAAACATTTTTTTTTTCAAAAGCAGTTCATAATGATATATATGGTATACTTGTATGTAATCTAATTAGGTATGCATAGTTATCATACAATTTTGGCTAATAATTTTAAAATACTTAGTAAATATCGTATGTATCGTTTAAAAACAATTTTATCTAATTAATACTTAAAAGTTAGTAGAATTATCATTTTCTTAATAAAAAACAATTGTTGAGACCTGCTGTTGTTCTATTGGCCGAGAACAGGTAAGATGGGCGGAGTTTGTTCATATCTCTGCCTATGCCACGGCAACTATGAATCTTTCAAGGTTCTTCAACTTAGCCATACAATTATATTATTGAGTATAAACTCAATTTATAAAAATAATTGGGAGTTGTAAAATAAACTTTCAAGGCTCTGTTGGAGAGATTAATGCCAATTAAGTTACACTGACCGTATTTACTTCTACTCTGTGAATATAAAAAAAAAATGGTTTATCTAATTCTATTGTCATGCTCTTCCTTCATCAGTCCATAGGCATATGTATGTATTATTGCCTTACATTAGAATATCTGGTTGACCGAGCTTCGCTCGGAATATTTTTGTTGTATTTTTGTCAAATTTATTTAGATATAGGTATATTAAAAAAAAATAAAATAATGAAAACATATCAAAAATTACAAAAAAAGAATAATAATAACACAGAGATTCGATCCCACGCTATTTGAATGACAAAAAAAAAAAACTGAACAACTTCCCAACTGAGCTATCGCCACTCTTGACGTTGACGGCGAAATTTGAATCCATATTCTATTGAAATTTTATGTCATTGTATTGATTAGCTAATAATACTGGCAAAACAACATTTATAGGTATATATAAAAGAAAGTCGTGTTACACTATTTATAACTCAAGAACGGCCTTAGAACCAGAAGAAGGACATAGGATACTTTTTATCCCGTTCGATCGCGTTTCCGTGGGTCGTGACATAAGACGTCAAAGAGAATACAAGTCACTATGAAACGTGGTATTATAACAAAAACGCATTTGATATGTAATATCAAAACGCAAATGACAGCTAAAAGTAATTTTGTGTATGAAAATTTGATTATTATAATTTTGTCAGTCATTATTCGAGATTTTACGGAATTTCAAAATGTCATGTAGCGCTTTTAAATTTTATTTATTACTTTGGTGTTGTACAGTGTTATATTGAATAATTTTGCTGGTACTTTATGTAATATAACACAGAAATTCGGGAGTGTAGTGAATATGATTTAATTTGTGTGTGGACTTTTGACGCGAATGTTAAAATGTCATGTAGCGCTTTTATATTCTTTTCATTATTTTAGTGTTTTAAAGTGTGTGTTATATTGAATAATTCTGCTGATATTTTATGTAATATAATACAGATAAAATTCTGAAATGTAGTGAAAATGATATAATAGTGAATTACGTGCATTTTGACATTCTGCCCAAATTTCCTGAGACGCATGACTTGGATATCAGCACCAAGTCATGCTAACGACTGACTGAAAGACTAAGACTAAAGACGTGAATAATAATTAATATACTCGACACTGGCACCAATAGCTCATATTATTGTAGCTCATTGCCATTAACTAAGAAGAAGAAGAAGAAGAATTTGTGTGTGAATTGCGTGCATTTTCATATTCTGCAAAATTGCCAGAAAAACATTGGTTTGGCTATCGGCTCCCGATCAATGGCAACGACTAAGACTATTATGACTATTATTTATATAAAGACGTATTAATTTATTTATAATTTGACACTGGCACGAATAGCTCATTATATTGTAGCTTATTGCCAATAAAAAAGAAGAAGAAGAAGAAGAAAAATTTTGTCAGAAATCAGTAATTTGTATTCTCCTTGAATTATCATTAGCATTGCCGCGACCAAGACGATTGAACCTTTCCTGGCAGTACCGTAATGGTTCTTCTATTAGAGACTATATCTTTAGAAATTTAAAAAATATATTTACAAAAACAACATGGCGATACGACGTCCGCTGGGTCAGCTAGTTTTCTATAAATAAAACATAGCTAGATCGATTTTTTGGCCCCGAAACCTCTAGTATGCCAAATTTCATCAAAATCGTTGGGGCCCTTGCCGATATCCTGAATATATACTGTCTTACTAATAATCTTTTACAACGGACGTATACCGGCATTATAACGTCCATGCTACTAATAAACGTCATTTGACAGTTCCTTTATATACATCTGTTGTAAGGGTTGTGTAAATTCTATGAAAGTTATACAACCGTTAGGTATTCAGTCCGCAACCCTTATAACCTAAAATTTCTTGACTGCTTATTGCGCTTTAAAAAATATGTCTGCTAACAATTGATTATTTACACTATTTCGATATATTTGATGAAATAGACAGCGAAGAACCACCAAGAAAAAGAAATCCTACAAAAATCGCTATGATCCTTTTACATTAGAGGAAAAAAAATTTCGAGCGAAATATAGATTTAGCAAAATATATGCAACAAGGATTGTAGACAGATGTGACATTTTAATTTTTAATAATAAATATGGTTTAATAAAACTAAATTAATTAAAACGAAGGAAAAGGCGCATTCAAATAACGTATTACCTGTAGTCATTTGCGTTCGAAATCTTTCGTTCATAAACATTAACTAAGTACCTACATGTAAAAAATAAGACTTTTAAACAATATGTTGCCTTCATTGAATGGAAGACAGTAATTTATATATTAATTTTAATTTTTTAGTGTTAAATAACTATATTTAACATAATTTTAACAAATTATTAAATAGAATAGTATGGAGCAAATATAATTTCTGAACGTTAATAATGGATGTTGCCAGTAAATTTTGACTAGTTAGTTGTTTAATATATATACTATGCTTACACACTGGTTATTAGTAAGAGTCGTGTGTAACGCCTATTCATAGCTTATTCATTGTTTAAGAAGATAGCTGTTAAACACTTGTTTAACTTATTTTTATTAGTAAGGCAGATAATATATACTTACTAATATTATAAATGCGAAAGTAAAGATGTTTGTTTGTTTGTTACGCTTTCACGCTTAAACAAACCAACCGATTTCAAAAATTCTTTCACAATTGGAAAGCTATAATATCAGGGAGTAACATAGGCTATATTTTATCCCGGTATTCCCACGGGAACGGGCACGGTAAGGCGACTGAAACCGAAGCGAAGCGAGGGCGGGTTGCTAGTTTTCTATAAATAAAACATAGCTAGATCGTTTTTTTGGCCCCGAAACCTCTAGTATGCCAAATTTCATCAAAATCGTTGGGGCCGTTTCCGAGATCCTGAATATATAGTATACTAGCAACCCGCCCTCGCTTCGCTTTGGTTTCAGTCACTTTACCCGCGGCGTAGTTCATGTTCCCGTGGGAATATCGGGATAAAATATAGCCTATGTTACTCCCTGATATTATAGCTTTCCATTGGTGAAAGAATTTTTGAAATCAGTTCTGTGGTTTAAGCGTGAAAGCATAACAAACAAACAAACAAACATCCTTACTTTCGCATTTTTAATATTAGTAAGGATACAAGAATTGCTCGTTTAAAGATATAAGATAAGATAACATCGTCCACATAATAAAATATGATTTATACCTTATAGCTTCAGATTAATATAGATTTATATCGAATTTGCCTATTCTTGCCGCGATATTGCCTGCTTATATCTTTTAACTGTCTCTTACAATCCTCATTGGAAAAAAAGAAGCGGTATTCTCAATATTATAAGAAAATATATTCACATTTTTAGCCTAATCATATAAATTTCTATTAAAAATATGACTGTGATTTATATTGTTCAACTGAGCAGTAGCGTAAAGCTATTAATACTGACAAAGTTAAACGCAACAAAAGTCACGGCAAAACAGTATTAAAAGCTACTTAAATATTGGTTACTATCGCAAACCTATAGTAAAATGTGTTAGTACAATAAAATATTTTCAGTACGTGGTTAACGCAGTCGCCTAGTGGGCTGGGATATGCCGGCGCGTGCGGAAGTATGGGCCGCAGTCCACCCGGGTGTTCGCCACACAACGCGTTGCCACACCAGTCGTCGCCCGTCGCAGTCAATCCATTTGTTGCCCATCAGTTACAAGGACAGGTAAAAATATTATTTTTAACAATGCTTCTTTTGTCTATTGTTATAAATATACAGCTGTAGATATATAAGTCTTCAATTCATGCTCATATATGTGGTATTTAAATTAATTGGTTATAAAAACTCTCAATAGTAGATTAAATTCGGCAACTATAGGTATCCGATAAATGGTATAATGTGCTTACAAGGTGAATATACTGTTGAGTAACATTAATACAATATTTTTAATTGTCCCGAGACTTGTAACAAATTTTAATTTTTTGCCCGGGACTTTGATGGTTAAACCTTGTTGTCCGTCATGGAGTCCTTTATAGTTCCAAGCTTATAAGAGTTACAGTGCGTGGTGGCGATGTGTAGTGAGTAGAGTCCCAAAAAATATTTATGCAAGGGAGGGAATATTCGAAATAAAAAAAATACGTTAATTTTCCTCCTGTTATGAAAGAGGGTCGATCCCAGCAATGGAGATGATCCCAGCATATGAGCTGAGATGGTGGTAAGTCAAATAACTAATTACATGAGGATTATTTGTGCCCTTTAAAGCTAAATATATACTTGTTATAACAAACGAATGCGAATGCTCTCTTCATGCATTAATATAGGTACTTTGCCGCATAAGTAATTATGTAGATAATTTACCTACTTAATGTTTAAATCCAGGTGATCGAAGAAAAAATAATACTCATGCTGATTTTTCTAGGCAATTTCCTAGAAAGGTTTAGACGATTAAAAAATATGTAAAAGTCCTTTCGCCATTTGCGATAATGCAAACTCATAATTGTGATGATATTATAGGTATGTGTTAAAGTCTAGAGTAAGTTATAGTACCTACTTGCAGTAGTAGGTATTTTAATTAAAAGGGAAATTCCAAATTAAATTTAGTACCTTAAGTACCTATAAAAAAGGCCTTGTAAAGAGTAGGGCAAACATATTCCATTTTTTTATATTTAGCGACCGTGCCAGTTGCATACTAGCAGCTAAACCTAACTAATATTATAAACGTAAATGTAAGTTTGTTAAAAACCTATATTGTTAGTAACACAGACTATATTTTAAACCCTTATTCTCACGGGTGCAAGAACTGAAGCTAAACGGCGGCAATACACTAGTTAATAATAATACCTTTTATACACTGAAATTCTATATGCATTTTAGTGCTACACTGTAGCTAATATGTAAATAGTGTTTTACGTGATCTTTTATATTCTATCAAAATTTCTGATAGAAAACTTCTCATTAGATATGTTTCAATAAATATTACGATACTAACAGACAACGGCTTTAACTAGAAGAGATGGATTCAAGGCATAAATTCTCTCGATTCTGTTTATATTAGCAGTTGATAATCATAATCATCCATCCGTGTGGTGGCGGAATAAGAATACAATTCACCACTCTCTATCTTGTCTGTGGATGTCGTTAAAGACGAAAGAATACAATACGCATTTAATATGTATGTAGGTACTTGTACGTCCCTCTGCTAGGCTCGCGCCTCCTCCTTAATAGAAGAAAATTTACAATGCTAGTCGGATAGGTCTAGGGTCTTATTTCGTGTTTCCCTTCTCTTGCAGAGTTGTTATCTGCATATTATAATTCTTTGACCACTGAAGTCGAGGATCTCTGCACCAGTGGTCGGCCCAACGACGAAAGCGACGTGCTATTGGGTGGGTTACGGGGCCTCGAGCCACCCCTCTGTCGCCCTGGATGCACTAGGTGTGCTAGTCGTAGCCCAGCCAAAAAAAAAATCTTTATTCGTCTTTAACAACAGGTAAGAAAGGAGGTAGTGAATTGTGTTCTTAATCCGTCACCACACTGAATATTAATCGTATTAAAATATTTTAATTAAAGGTCACGTTCTTTATTTAATTACTACTTTACTATAGATCAAATATATAGGTAGTTATAGTTTTTAATTACTACGTCCTCATGCCGCTATCGTTACTCGAACACAGATAGAGTTACATAGATACTTAGCTCACGATAATAATATGAATCCTTATCATAGACGTGCTTGTTTAACATGTTTGTTTTATAATAAACTAGCAACCCGCCCTCGCTTCGCTTCGGTTTCAGTTGCCTTACTCGCGTAGTTTCCGATCCCGTGGATATACTGGGATAAAATAAAGCCTAACATAGGCTACTCGGGGATACTGTAACATTCTAATCGTGAAAGAATTATTGAAATCCGTCCAGGCGTTTTTGAGTTTATTCGTAAGGAACGTTTCCTCTTTATAATATTAGTGTAGATTTATACCCTTAGAGTGTGAAAATTGGGGGGCGCGGCCGGAGCACCTCCTCGTGGTGCTCCCTGGTAACGTCCATTTGGACGTCATGCGTCCATTTGGACGGCCAAGATTCCGGCAGGTGGGGGTCTCCGCTTGCGGCTCTGGTGGCAGAGCGCACGGCGGATCTGACCCGGGGCCAATGGGGCGGATGTGCCTCATGGCACTCCGTCGCCAGGGACGGTTGCGTCACGGCCCAGGGGCGTGACGGGTCGGTCGCTTGCGAGCGGCCAGACCCGGAAGTCCCAAACCGTAATCCTGAGTAGGGGAGTCAGGACCGGGGGTCTTCGGACCGCGGGGAAGAAAATCCCTATAAAAAATCACCCCAATCTTAAGTTTGGCCACTCGGCGAGGAGATGTATGACTGGTGGGTTAAGAAGCGCGCGAGCATCCAGTCGTTAGAGTGGTAGTCAAGGCAAGACTCAAAAACGTCCCAAAAATGGCAGAAGTAAGATATAGTAAGACTTCACCAGAGGGTCCCGGCCAGGCCGGGGAGTCCCTTGCTGTGCCGGTGCTTGCGCGCGACGTCCATTTGGAGTCGCGCCCAAGTTCCGGCACAGTCAGTCCCCAAACGTATGGGTGGGGGGCAACTACTGCCTTAGAAGCCGAGAGGCCGGCTCATCATCAAGTGGCTCAGGGGGTCAGGGGAATGAGGAGGGGGTGAGGAAGAAGACCGGGAGGACGAAGCCAAGGCGTTCCGCCGCTGCGCGAGCCCGCATAAGCGCCACAACATCAAAGGCGAGGCGGGAGCGGAAGAAGGCAGAAGCCATTGCTGTACGCGAGGCGGGTGGCAGCACTGCTGCTTTTACTGGACCGTCGAACCTGGAGAGCGAGTCCACCGTAGAGCCGTCGCTGGAGGAGAGCGTCGGCAATGGCAGCGGATCCGAGGACGAGGGCGGCATTGCCGCAGGGCCGTCCAAGACGATGGAAGGCAGCTCGGAGTCGAGGCTGCTGAGCGACGAGGGCGGCACTGCTGCAGAGCCGTCGCGAGACGAGGGCGGCAGTGCCGCAGGACCGTTGGAGGCGGCAATACACATGGCCTCGGAGATGTCGGCGGACGAGGGCGGCAATGCCACAGAGCCGTCCGCCGACGAAAGTAGCACCGACCGGATGCAGGTCGGCCAGAGAAGGGACGAGGGCGGCGGATGTGTCGCAGGTCCGTCCGATAGGTGTAGGAGTAGGGAGACGATAGGCAGGCCGTCAACTGAGGAGGAGCTCACGGGTAGGCCGTCGTCGAGGAAGGAGGTGCAGGCTGCCGGGGAGAACACCGACACCACGGTAAGTGGCACGAAGGAGAGGGAGGAGGCCCTTCCCCCGAGCGTCCGGAAGCGCCCCCTTAACGGGGTCAGCTCGAACACCGACTCGGAGGGGAGTACCAACATGCCTCCTCCTAAGGTCCCGACCATGCCCCGTGGACGCAGAGGTCGAGGATCGGCGGTGGTGGCGAGGCCGGGGACCCCCGGTCCGGCCGGCCACGGTGACGAGGTGGCGGCCCTACAGGCCGCGAACGCCCGCCTTAGTAAGGAGGTCTCCGGCTTGCGGGAACGCAACCGCAAGCTGGAGACGGAGCTATCGGCGGTGCGACGGGAGAACCGCGGGTTGGCCAAGGAGATGGCCGACCTGCGGGCCCAGTTCGCGCGCCTGGCGCGTCGCGCCTGCTGCGCCGGCTGCGCCGGCTGCGCCAGTAGCGGCTGCTGCGCCGGCTGCGCCCGTCGCGGCCTCGGCGCTTCCTCTCCTCGTCGTGGTCCCTCCGCCGGCTCGTAGCCGCGGGAGACCTCGGAAGGGGGAGGAGCCGCCGCCCGACGAGGTGCACGGCGTGTCGGAGTCGGCAGTACGCGTCATCCTAGCCCGAGTAGGGGTGATGGTGGATGCGCGTATCGCCGCCGTAGCGGCCAGGCTCCCGCCTGAGCCGCCCCTCCGACCGCCGCTCGCCGCGGACAAGGCGAGGCGGCCGCAAGCGTGGTGAGCTACGCTGCGGCCGCGGCCGGGCCCAAGGGGACCAAGAAGGCAAGGTGCCGGCTCCCGCCAAGGCCGGGTCGCAGCCGGCGCCAGCGGCTGCACCGCAGGCGCCGGCCAGCGCATCCGCGACCGCTCCTGCTGCGCTCAGCGCTGCTGCCAGGCTCGAACAGGGCTGGCAGGTGGCTGAGCGGAGCAGGAAGGCACGCGGCCAGAAGCGGAGAGCGGCGGCCAAGAGTGCCGCCGTGGCCGTCGATCCCCAGGCGGGAGCCGGCAGAAAGGGGAAAAGGTCGCGCAGGGGCCTCAAGTCGCCGAAGACGGCCGCGGTGGTCATCACCGTGCTGCCTGAGGCGGCTGAGAGGGGCCTCAACTATGAGGCCGTCCTAAAACGCGCCCGGCGGGAGCTGGACGTCTCCGACATCGGGGGCGTCGAGGCGAGGACCCGCAAGGCCCGGAAAGGGGCTCGAATACTCGAGTTCCCTGGGGCCGAGGGCGCGAAGACGGCCGATAGTTTGGCCACGATGTTGAGGGGGCTGTTCGGGCCGGAGGATGGTGTCCGAATCGCCAGGCCTGTCAAGTGCGCAGAGATGCGCCTGACGGGCTTGGACGATTCCGTGACGGTGGAGGACGTCCGGGAGGCCATTATGGCGCGTACCGGATGTGCCTCGGACACCGTCCGGATTGGCACCATCCGCACTGGTCCGGGCGGCGTCGGTGCTGCCTGGGTGCAGTTTCCGGTGGAGTCGGTCAAGCAATTGGCCGACTCAGGCAGGCTCCTCGTGGGCTGGAGCTCGGCGCGGGTAACCGTGCTAGAGCCCCGGCCCGCGAGGTATTACAAATGCATGGCGGTCGGGCATACCCGACCGACATGCAAAAACTGCTTTGACTGCAGCGGGCTATGTTTCCGTTGCGGTCAGACCGGACACCAGGCGGCATCGTGCTCTGCGGTGCCCCCTGCCCCGCGTGTGCGGCAGGCAATAGGCCTGCCAAACACCGCATGGGCTCTGGGGACTGCAGACCCCCGGCATCGGCCCTGAAGGGGCGGGACGGCCCATCGACCGGGCCAGTCCTCGCTCCGAGCGCGGCCCGATCGCCCGTCAGCGCAGAGGAGGTGACGATGGATACGGACCGTTAATGGACCCCGTATCCATTCGTCTCCTCCAGGCCAACCTCAACCACACCGCCGGTGCGCAGGACGTGTTCCTGCAAGCCATGGCGGAGTGGTTGATAGGAGTAGCCGTAGCCGCGGAGCCGTACGTGGTGCCCGACCGGCCTAACTGGTTGGGTAGCACCGATGGCACCGTGGCAATCGTCGCCTCCACGTCGTGGCCTTCGTCGCCTCTGACGCCCTTAGGGACAGGGGCGTCGGATACGTCGCGGCGGACTGGGGAGAGATTACGCTCCTCGGAGTCTATCTCTCCCCTAACTGGAGTGTGACCGATTTCGAGGCCTCCCTCACCATCATGGAGGCCTCGTTACGGCGACTGGCATCGCGCCAGGTCTTCGTCTTGGGGGACCTCAACGCCAAGTCCGTGGCGTGGGGGTCTCCCCAGACGAACGACCGAGGACGGGCGATCGAGGAGTGGGCGGCGGCACTGGGCCTCTGTTTGCTAAACAGGGGCTCGGTGCATACGTGCGTGCGACAATGGGGCGGGTCGATAGTGGACCTTGCGTTCGCTAGCCCCGAGGTCGCCGCACGTGTGGGGAGCTGGCGCGTCGTGGAGGAGGTGGAGACCTTGTCCTCGTCCTCGGCCACCTGGGTCCCCGCCTCAGGGAGCTGTTCGACGCGTGTTTAGCGTCCAGACGGTTCCCTGGGTGCTGGAAGGAGGGAAGGCTGGTGCTCCTGCCGAAGCCGGGACGGTCTCCGGGGTCGTCTTCGGCCTCCAGGCCTATCGTGCTGCTCTATGACACGGGCAAGCTACTGGAAAGGGTGGTAGCTGCCCGCATCGAGTGGCACCTCGTCGGCACGGAGCCCGATCTGTCGGACGCCCAGTTTGGGTTTAGGAGGGGTCGTTCGACGATCGCGGCTCTGTTGCGCCTGAGGGCCGTGGTGACTGAGGCCGTCACCGGTGGGGGAGTGCTGTTGGCGGTGTCCCTAGACATCGCCAACGCATTCAATAGTCTACCATTCAGCTGCATCAGGGAGGCGCTCCGGTATCACGGAGTGCCAGCTTACCTGAGGCGGCTAGTGGCAGACTATTTGGTGGGGCGCAGCGTCTTCTGTACCAACCAAGCAGGGGACATTGTGCGAACGCCCATGACGTGCGGTGTCCCACAGGGGTCGGTCCTCGGACCCACCCTGTGGAACATCGGCTACGACTAGGCGTTGCGGGGGAGCCTCCCGCCCGGGCTGGGCGTGATTTGTTACGCTGACGACACGCTCGTCACAGCCCGCGGTGGGACGCTAGAAGAGGCGGTAAGCCTGGCGACCTATGGCACCGAAGAGGTCGTCAGGCGGATCGAGGCGCTGGGGTTGAAGGTCGCCCTGGACAAGACGGAGGCCCTCTTGTTCCATGGGCGCCTTATGAGCCCTCCCATCGACGTCTCGAACACCGTCCGATCGGTTGACATCAGCATCCGGGCCCATATGAGGTACTTGGGCCTGGTGCTCGACGGGCAATGGTGGTTCCGGGAGCATTTCCGCAGGCTCGCTCCGCGGCTCGTCGGTGCGGCGTCTGCCCTATCGTGGCTAATGCCGAACGTGGGCGGACCGAGCGCTACGTGCCGACGGCTGTACACGGGAGTCATCCGGTCGATGGCCCTGTACGGCGCACCGGTGTGGGCGGGGTCCTTGACCGTCCGACTTAGGGCCCTTCTGTGGCAACCACAGAGGGTCATGGCGGTCAGGGCCATCCGCGGATACCGCACGTTGGCGACGGAGGCAGCGTGCCTATTGGCCGGGACTCCCCCGTGGGACCTGGAGGCGGAGATGCTCGCCGGATTGTATCAGCGGGTGACGGGGGTGCGAGCGGAGGGCGGTGAGATCTCGTTAAGGGAGCTCACCGCCTGGCGCGTCGACGCCCGCCGAGACGTCATTGCCCGTTGGGCAGTCCGGCTGGAGAGGCCTCGGTTCGGGGTGCGAACCGTGGAGGCCTTCCGGCCGGTGCTGATGCAGTGGTTGGAAAGGCGGCACGGGGTGCTCTCCTTCCGACTAGTGCAGGTGTTGACGGGGCACGGGAGCTTCGCCAAATACCTGCACAGGGTCGTAAGGAGGGAGAGTACACCGTCCTGCCACCACTGCGATTGCGACGAGGACACGGCGCGCCACACGCTCGAGGCCTGCGCGGCTTGGGCAGTGCAGCGCCGTAAACTCGTCGCAATCATCGGTGCCGACCTGACGCTGCTGGCCATCGCTAGGGCGATGGTCGACAGCGTCGGGAATTGGGACGCGGTCGCAGCCTTCTGCGAGACAGTGATCTCGCAGAAGGAGGCGGCGGATCATCTGCGCGTAGAGCGCAGCCTCGATGAGGAGATCCGCCGCCGGCGACTGGGGCGGCGCAGGCGCAACTACCTGCGCCTCATGCCGCCCTAGCCGAGGCCGCGGATGACTCGACCGGGGATTAGTCCGTCACCCGCCGAGAGGCCGACCGCGTGAGGAAAGACCGACGTCCTCCCCGAGGGGCGGACGTCGGTCGATGGGAGGGTGCCCCACGTAGGGGGTATTCCGTCGGGCCGACCACTGACGACACGTAAACCTGCTCCGGTGGTCGGCCCAATGACGAAGGCGAGGTGGTTTTCGGGTGGGTTGCGGGAGTTGCGTGCTTAAGCCCCTCTGTCGCCCCGGACGGAGTGGTGCGGAGACGCGCCGACCGCGACCCACCCACAAAAAAGAAAGAAGAAAAGGGTGTGAATTTCAAAAAACCCTTTCTTAGTAGGTTTCTACGTCATGCAAAAAAACTAATGTCAAAATTTCATGTTTCTGGCTTCAGTAGTTTCGGCTCTGTTATAAGTCAGTAAACTGACATCTTTCTACCTATTTTACACCCTTAGAGGATGAAAATGGACAAACGCTGAAACAAGTGTTTATTTATTTTTATTAAAGAGTATTTGTGCTTAATTTGAAGACAGTAGCTAAAGATTTTTTTTTTCTTTCCATACAAACTTTGCCCTTGCGTTTCACCCCCTTAGGGGTAGAATTTAAAAAAATTCTTTGTTATAGAGTGCCTACGTCACAAAATAAAACTACTGTCTAAATTTAATTTTTCTAGCTTCAGTAGCTTCGGCTCACCCTGTTCTTTTATATGTGTATTATTGTTAACGCCCCCGCAACACCCCTTGCAGGTGGAATTTCGTAAAATCCGTTCTTAGCTGACCTCTACTCGACGAAAGGAATATTTCTGCCAAATTTCAAGTCTGTACCTCTATATATATATAGATAAAGATGTTATCATTCTATAAGCTTGGGTGTTCCCGGGTGGAGGCGGGATAAATTCTCACCACACTGGTTGAGTTACAAAATCAGCAAAGGGTCTCACTGAGATTTGAATACTCTCATTGTGATCGCTGACTCGTCATGCGTGGAGATTATAGCACAGACCCATGCATGATAAAGGCCTATGTTAAGCAGTGGACGGTATTGATGATGAAACTTGGGTAGATCATCATTTCAGCTCATTTATGTCATTTATGTCCCACTGTTGGGCTCGAGCCTCTTACACAATTGGAGGGAAATTGAGGTCAATTTCCCTCAATAGTAAGGTTACTATACTATGCTGGTCAGACAGGTTGGTATAAAGCTTTGTTTTGAATTTTCCTTCTCTTGCACAGATGTTATATACATATTATATCCCTTAGTCGTTTTTTATGACATCAACGGGTAAAAGAGGGAATGTGGTAACTTGTATTCTTACTCCGTTACCACACGGATAATCTACTTGGATAATAACTAAAGATAATTTTATAAATTAAAACCTTTTAGTAACATAAAGTAAGCCACCTTCAAAATTAACTTTAATTTAGCATCATGTTACCTGAGTTTTCTTGCCGGATCTTTCTCAGTGTGACCGTGTTCCGATCCGGTGGTAGTATACTAGATTATTAGTTAGTTTTTTAAATATAATTACTATTAATTTTAATGTTTAATTATTACTAATCATAAACAATATAATGTTTTCATATAGAATCATTTTCTTCTTACACTGGCAATAAATTTTGTATCAAAATGTGGGTCAATATTTAATAATTAATTTCTGTATCGGGTAGTTAATTATAAATTTTCTGCAGTAACGATGACTTGTTGGACGTGAGACATCTTAGTCCACCTGTGACCATGAACGCTGTAAAGTGTTCGAAACGTCGGGTAATCAAAAATCAAATACAAACGCGATAAAATCCGTAAAGTAGTTTTATTTAAAATGTATAATACTCGCGTAAACATCAGAAATCAGAGTGAAATTGGTCTTCTGTACCTATTACTTAATCATCATCATTTTAGTTCATATACGTCCCACTGTAGGGCTCGAGCCTCCTCTTCAATAGATGGGAAATTTACCTACTATACCACGCTGGTCAGATGTGTATATATATGGTTTGATTTAATGGTTTCCTTTTATTGCACAGATGTTATATACTTCCTTAGCCGTCTTTTAGAAGAAATGAACACATTAGAGAAAGTTTGAAAGTTGCGCTAGAGACGGAAAAGTTAAGGAATGAACGGTTGACATGGTATAGACATCTGTTGAGGCGGGATGAAAGTAACGTTGTGAAAAAAGTTTTGGGTACGAATGTGGCTTTAGGGGTAAAGGAAAATGGGCCGACCACTGACGTCAAGTCACCCTGCTCCGGTGGTCAACCCAACGTCGAAGGCGACGTGTCACGGGTGGGTTACGGGTGAGCGTGCTTACGCCCCTCTGTCGCCCCGGACGGAGTGGTGCGAGGAGTGCGCCGACCGTGACCCACTACCAAAAAAAAGGGGGTAAAGGAAGACCGCGAATGTTTCAAAATTCGGATTTTTTCTTTTTGAGAGCTTCCGTTGCGTGTGTTCCGTAAACGGTTTTAGATTCGCAATTATTTAAAAATATTTTCACCTTCTACGTAAACAAAGTCGCAGGTTAAAGTTAGTGTTACCCCAAAGTAACTATTAGGCGCAGAGTCACAGGCAGAAGGTATTATATTATTCTAATATACTATATGTGAAATATTGTGTAGAAAATATTAGAATATCTGAAATGGATCAACAAACTTGAGCCTATTTTAATGCTGCAATGAATTTCTATGGCGTGTTAAGGAGCTAATTTCATTTCAGTAATTAATTTCAGATTAAAATTTGAGTACCGTATCAAATAGCAGTAAAACTGTATGTTCTTAAATTGTTACCGTGACTGCTCAATAAACGACTATAACAATGATATAACACGAATAGTAATATTCGTTTACCTACCAGTATGTTTCTTGGAATATTGGATATCTTGGCGCAACTTTACAAATTCAAATTTAAAATTTGTACTTATACTAATTAATATATAAAGTTGAAGAGTTTGTTTGTTTACTTGAACGCGCTAATCTCAGGAGCTACTGATACGATTTGAAAAATTCTTTCAGTGTTAGAAAGGCCATTTATCGAGGAACGCTGTAGACTACATATCATCACCCTAACACTAATAGGAGCAGAGCACCTATGGAAAATGTTACAAAATCGTTTTTCTTTCTTTTGAGAGCATTCGTTGCGTGCGCTGCGTAAACGGTTGTAGAATCACGTGTGACAGAATCGTATTATTTATAAATATTTTCACCTTCTACGTAAACAAAGTCACTGGTTAAATAATGACCTCTGATGTTTACGTGAGTATTAAAACAATTTAAATAAAATTACGGATTTTATCACGTTTGTATTTGATTTTTGATTGCCCGACGTTTCGAACACTTTGCAGCGTTCATAATCATACGCTCGAGGTCTGTGCCGCTTGGGCAGAGCCGCGTCGTGAACTTGTCGCAATCATCGGTGCAGACCTGACGCTGCCGATCATCGCTAGGGAGATGCTCGGCAGCATCAGGAATTGGGACGCGGTCGCAGCCTTCTGCGAGGCAGTTATCTCGCAGAAGGAGACGGCGGGTCGCGAGCGCGAGGAGCACAGCCTCGATGATGCGACCCGCCGCCGGCGACTGGAGCGGCGCAGGCGGGATTACCTGCGTGCAATGCCGCCCTAGCCGAGGCCGCGGGTGACGTGACCGGGGATTAGTCCGTCACCCGCCGGGAGGCCGACCGCGTGAGGAAAGACTGACGTCCTCCCCGAGGGGGGGACCTCGGTCAATGCGAGGGTATCCCGGGTAGGGGGTATTCCGTCAGGCTGACCACTGATGACAAGTAACCCTGCTCCAGTGGTCGGCCCAACGACGAAGGCGACGTAGTGTTCGGGTGGGTTGCGGGTGTTGCGTGCTTAAGCCCCTCTGTCACCCCGGACGGAATGGTGCGGAAGCGCGCCGACCGCAGCCCACCCCAAAAAAAAAGCGTTCATAATCACGGGTTAATGTTAACGTTAGCCCAAGGTAACTATTCCACGCTCATGAACTCCCGGGCTAGTTTACGATATAATTTACTATAAGTACCTATTAACGAGTATGCTACTAGTGACGATGTAAGTATACAATTAATCAACCCCTCTCTTGCCCGTGGGTGTCGTAAAAGATGATTAAAGCCAAAGGATTTTCATATGTTATATACATCTACGAAAGAGAAAGAAATCTCGAAATAAATTCCTATGCTAAAACGTCTGACTAGAGACAATCTCCCTCCCATAGTAAAGGCGGCCTGATCTCAACAATAGGACGTATATGGCCCTTTGTTAAGGATTTACGAGAGACTATATAATTACTTATTTCGTTCAGAATTATTTCAATACCAGATATGGCATCGGCGTTCAAAATCAATATTAGACAATAATAATGCTAACAAAATTGAGAATTGTTTATATCTAGAAGCAAATAAGTGTAAAAATATCCTGAAAACACAGGCTAAGATTATTTTTATAGAAAATCATAATTAGAACTAATAACACCATCAAGTGATTTTAATGTATTTTTACTTTACTGTAGTTAATAATGGCTTCTGAGTTAAAATAGCTATTTGTCGTCACGATAATTTTTTAAGGTTGTTTCTTAGCAAATTTTTTTGTTATGCTCGAGACTCCTCCGCTATAAAAGGAATTGACCTACTATACGACGCTGTTCAGACGTGATGGTACGGTGTTTTATTTCAAGTTTTCCTTCTCCTGAATAGATGTTATTTGCATAACTATTTTAATCCCTTAGTCGTCTTTTACAACACCCACGCGTAAGAGAGGGGGTGGTGAATTGAGTTCTTACTCCGTCACTACACGGAAAACAGTTAACTGTTTGACTCAATATTTTGTTACTAAACAACATTAACTAAAATGTATTATGTTCTTCTTTAGATCTTTGTAAAGTTTTTAATTTTGCATATGTTATTAACTATTCGTGTGGTAACGGAGTAAGAACACAATTCTTTTACCCTTGGGTGTTATAAAAGACGATTAGATATATAATACAATAAGCATAGAAAATTTATAAAGAGAAGGTAAACTCGAAACAAAACCCTACGCCGACCCGCCTGACCAGCGTGATATAGTAGGTCAATTTCCCTCCTAACGAGGCGGTGGTTTGACCCTAGTAGTAGGATATGTATGAGCTTTAATGATTATGTAACAAACTTATTTCAAAAATGTGGATGTATGAAATTCTAAATTTACATTGGCATAAAAATATTTCTATTAGGTAATTAAAGATATTAGAAGTTTATTTTGCATAAAAATGAATTGTCGAGACAGAATCTTAAAAAGATTTACGATTAACATATGTATATTTTGAACATCTTGCTGTTCTATATTTTAACATAGCACTTATAAAAATATAGTACACTAATCATATATGAATATACCATTACCTGATAATAAATTACATCTGAATACTACAGCAAATATTATCTTTATATATAAATTTCTTGTGTACGTGTGTATGTCACTGAACTCCTCCTAAACGGCTGGGCCGGCCTAAAATGACCGGGGGGTCACGGGTGACGTGACCGGGGAATTGGGTACTCCTCAGGGGGTATTCCATCGGGCCGACCACTGACGACAAGTAACTCTGCTCCGGTGGTCGGTCCAACGACGAAGGCGACGTGGTGTTCGCATGGGTTACGGGTGTGCGTGCTTACCTACGCCCCACTGTCGCCCCGGACGGAGTGGTGCGATGAGTGCGCCGACCGCAACCCACCCAAAACAAAAGAAAAAACGGCTGGACCGATGTTGATAACATTTTGTGTGCATGTTCAATTGTTCAAGGGGATTCGAAAATGGTTTAGATTCACAATTGGACCCAGTAGGTGGCGCTTATTTGAGCAGAACAACTTCAGTTGGGTCAGCTAGTATATATAATATGTAGTTTCCGTGTGGTGACAAAGTAAGAACATAATTTACCACTCCTAGCTTGTCCGTGGATGTCTTAAAGGAAGGCTAAGGGATAAAATATGCACATAAGATCTGTGCAATCGATGGAAAACTCTAAATGAAACCCTATAGCAATATATCTGACCAGCATGTTATACTAGGTCAAATTCCCTCCCATTGTGGAGCAGGCCCGAGCCCAACATTGGGATATTGTGGGTTGCGATGATGATGATGATAATATACAGGATGTATCAGGTTAGGGGGCAACTATTCGAGTATGTTGTAGTTTACCGGTCATAGACCATAATTAATTTGTATATTACACAAAAAACAATAAAACATAAAAGTTATAGTGATTGCAAAAATGTGTGTTAAACAGTCTATGCCTTAAATGTTACGTATTATGTAGACATGTATAGACAGGATACATGTAGGCATGTAAAGCTTCAATAGTATGAATAGGTAGGAATTGCGCAAACGCTTTAATGGTAGCGTAGGTACAAAGGCGCAAAGACGGTCATCAACCGATTAGCTGATTTAAAGCGAAGTTTGATTTGCTTATGCAAACGTAATCATTGTTTTTTTAAATTTCTAATGTACATTTCACAAAGTACGAATATGTTGCAGATTAAGTATCACTGACGTTATAAATTTCAATCAGATTTACACGAAAAAGCGATGACAAAATTGAAAACTTTACGTCTCTAATTCATTAACGAATCGATATTTTTCCTTCAAATTTTTTATGGTTGCCTAACACCATAGCCTATCTCATATTTGACTAATTACCCATAACCTGATACACCCTGTATAGTATTAATTAATACATTCCTGTTTGTTGGTGGCGAAAAATACTTTTTCAGATGCTTATTATACCCTTTTTTTTTTTTTTGTGGGAGGGCTGCGGTCGGCGTGCCTCCGCACCACTCCGTCCGGGGCGACAGAGGGGCTTAAGCACGCAACTGCTTATTATGCCCTTAGTCATCTTTTACGACATCCACGGGCAAGACAGGGAGTGGTGAATTGTATTCTTACTCCGTCGCCACACGGAAAGCATCATTACTAGAAAGAATTGAAATTATTCTTACACTCCATATGGATAGTTGTGACATGATTAAACGTATAGAGACAGGACTCAAAATAGAGTTCTTACTGATATTTTATCAATATAATTTTTATTTATTTCATTCGTTTATTGGATTACTTAGTCATGTGGTGACCGAGTAAGAATGCAATTTACTTTTAATTTGCTGGTAAAAGACGACTAACAGTTATATAATATGCTTACAGCAAAGGAAAAAAACTCGAAATAAGACCTTATACCAACTAACCTGTCTCATCAGCATAATAGACCAATTTCCCTTCTGTTTTTGGGGAGGCACAAACTCAGATGTATAGATTTGATTGTAGAACTGGCAAACCACTGTGGTGTAAGTAGCAACTTCTTATGATTCAATTATTGGCACGATCTACAAATCATTGCTTTGATTTAGGCTATACATGTTAAGTGTACTGCAAATTAAGAATTTATTCCCAGAATTAGTGCGTTTTGTTTTAAAAAAGATTGATACTTAGTTTGATGTTTTCTATTTCAGCTTCAAAGCTCTCTGCAGCCCATGCAGCCAATGTCAATGAACACTTATGGCGCCATTGGAGTCGGCTCAATTGGTGAGTTTAAAATATTATAATTGTCCACCATTTTGAGGTCTTTTGGTTTTTACCCTTTAAAACTTGAAAATAAGTCTTTGCTCCTTATTTTTTTTTAGCCTATTGTAGTAGCCCATAATAGTATTAAATACAGGACAACGAGAATTTAAATACTATATTATCATAATGCTTGATTTAGAATTTTATTTCAATTATTCTTTCTCTTACAGCGATATATCCGCTTACATTTCTTCGTCATCTTTTGATACGCACGGAAAGATAGGTTAGCGGATTGTATTATTACTCGCTCAATACACGAAAAACCCTATTTAAACTCGTGGTAATACTATGTGTTTAGTTCCACTACAGTGATAACCGCTCTCCAAACCGCGGCTACCGCCCTAGCGAAATGGACTAGGAAATGGAGAATCGGTATAAACCCCACCAAAAGCCAGGCGATCATATTCCATAAGGGAATAGATCGCCGCTACCCAATGGCTGAATACCCACAGATAAAGATGTTCGACCAACCCATCCCCTGGACAAGGGAGGTTAAATATCTGGGTGTGACCTTGGACAGACGACTGACCTTCGGTCCTCACATAGGGCGAGTCCGCGCGCGCGCAGCCCTAGTGCTAGGATGGTTACACAGCTTAGTACACGCAAAGTCTAAGCTATCTCTCCGTAATAAAGTTAGATTATACACTGCTTGTATAGGTCCTATCATGACGTATGCAAGTGTAGTGTTCACACAAGCGAAGCCACGCAGGCTACATCGGCTACAGGCATTACAGAATAGGTTTATGCGCCGAGCGACGGGAGCACCGTGGTACATGCGCGATGTGGATCTTCACATAGATCAGGCAATTCATGAAACAGTGCTCCCGCCGCTACTTCGACTCTGCCGCGACACACCCGAACCCATTAGTGGTAAGGGCGGCTTCTTACATCTCCTCTAAAATGTCCGCGATCAAACAACCGCGACTAATACTCGACGAACCCGACGACATTATTACGCTCGCCCAGACTGAGGCACACACAGCCCGCGCGGCCTTGACAAATAATAATAAATATCCACGTTACCGCCCCCGCCGACGGGGAAGGAAAACGTGTCGCGTTAAAATCATAAACGTGGGAGTGCCCACTTTGCCAGCGACCGCCCGAGCCGAGGTCCGTACCCCACAGGGGGTGCCCTCGGGATGGGTCGCTTAACTTTAAGCGGGTTGAGAGCCCTCAGCGCTCACCCACCAGTCCGGGTAAAGTTATCACAGCCATCTGAGGCTAACAACTAAGTCACACACAAAAAAAAAAAACAAAAAAAAAAAATACGTGTTTAGTTAATTTATTTTCACAGATTTGCCGTATGGTGACGGAGTAAGAATACAATTTATTACTCCCCTCTTATCCATGGGTGTCGTAAAGACGACTAAGGGTTTGAATATTCATATAACATCTATGCAATTAAGACATCTGACCAACGTGTTATAGAAAGTTGATTTCTCTCCTACTGTGTAGCAGGGTCGAGCCCAATAGAATAGGGACTTGAAATGGAGTTGAAATTATATTGATGATGAGTTGCATAGATATATAACTATTTACGCCATCCTATCTAAAATACAGTGCGTAGAAGAGTGATGTATACGACATAATCTAAAGGGTGAGCATGCTGAAGTGGTTTTGACCAGGTCATATGGTTTGACAAACCAATTATCATTGCAAAAAAAGGTCCTCAATAAGAGATTACTAATCAAATGACGTAGTGGGGATGGTCTTCAACCAATTGGACTGATGTCTTAGCTAGTTGCGGAGATGTTTGAATACAGGCAGAATACTAATATCAAACTTCTTTTTTTATCAATCCATCTGCAGTGATAATCCATTACCCATCGTGTTGTCTCGCCATCACAATTGAGCCGACCATTAATACTGATTCCTTGGAATGTGTAGCCAGCTCAGCGGTTTACCATTTTGGGCCTTCGTCGTTGGGATCACAATTGAGCCGACCATTAATAGTGATTCCTTGGAATGCGTAGCCAGCTCAGCGGTTTAAAATTTTGGGTATCAACCACAATAGCGTTGCAGGACCGTCGCCTTTAGATGGCCGACCTTTTTGCAGGTAGTGAACTAATCCCTGATATTTCCAGTAGTTATATCACCCAAAGTGGCGTTTTCTGGGGGAGGCTTAGGTCAAGTTGCAGATATCATCGCATCACGCGTGAACGGTGGAACAATGTCGCTAATTCCTTTTTCGTTGTTTTTATATTGCCAGGAAAAGCTTCAACAGAACATTAGAAAATTTACAACATCATTAATTTTATATGATCTATAGTTGTTTGATATAATGGCTAGTCGTTTGAAATAAATATCAGCTATTAACGGAATGCGCCATGCAAATATCGTTTAACATAGATGGATCGGATATATAGTTACTTTATCATTTCGTATAATAATTTAATTTCAATTATAGAGTAAGTTTTTAAGAAATATTTATTCATCACACTTATATTCAAAGTTCAATTTAACATTTTGGTAGGTGTTAATACGCTGTTTTTATTGATTTGATATAAAAAAGAATATAATTAAATATTTTTTAATTTTAGTAGATAGTTTTTATAAAATGCGAGCAATCAAACGTACAAACATAATACGCGGAACACGCAATGCTGCAAGTTCTTTAACTTGCAGTAGGTAGGTATTGTGAGTTCTGCGTACTACATACAAGAAGATGTCAAACGCGGAATAAAGTTAAAAAGAATCGAAGAAATAGTAATCAACAGCATGAAAATGTTGCTTTTAACTCTTTTCGAGTTGCATTTAATTATAACGTGGAAATCTATTAGATGTGATACCAAATCGTTGCTATTGGATTTTTTTTTCCTATTAATTATACCAATTCGTATTCATAGTTTCGACATGACATCTGACGGGTTAGCTAGTATCAAATAACTAGATGACCCGGCAAACTTCGTACCGCCATATTCTTTTTCGTAAATATATTTTCTAAATTTCCGAAGATATAGTCTCTAATAGTAGAGCCATTACGGCTTTGTCAGGAAAGATGCAATCGTCTTGGTCGCGGCATTATTAATGATAATTCAAAGAGAATACAAATCACTGATTATTGATTTTTGACAAAATTATAATTATTAAATTTTCAACCATACTTAATCATAGACAAAATTACGTTTAGCTGTCATTTGCGTTTTGTTATTACATATCAAATGCGTTTTTGTTACTACGTTTCATAGTGACTTGTATTCTCTTTGACGTCTTATGTCACGTCCCACGGGAACGCGATCAAACGGGATAAAAAGTATCTTATGTCCTTCTCCTGGTTCCAAGCTACCTCCCCTCTAATTTTCAGCTAAATCGGTACAGCCGTTCTTGAGTTATCAATAGTGTAACTAACACGACTTTCTTTTATATATATAGACTAGCATTCCCCCGCAACTTCGTTCGCGTGAAAATTATTTATAATAGAGGTTAACACACATAGCTGTTCATGATATTCAAGGTTTTATAGGTCCATTGTGTTGCTGTATAATGTGATTACTTTAAATACTGAGTAGGATATCGCCAATAATAATTATTAGGAGCTATTAACCTAAATACAATATTTCATTGAAATAATGTAGGTAAATATGAAAAACTTTTATACCTTCTAAATTTACACCATTCTTTTTATTTCCTTAGTGATTGCATTCACAAAAAAGGATAGCGACAATAATCATTATTAGGAACTTATAACCCAAATACAACATTTCATTGAAATAACTTTAAAAATCAGAGAACTTTCATACTAACTTTCCTTTTTAAGGGATGATTTTTGAAAAAGTAGTGTAAAACACGTATTTCATGATTTTCAATGAGGAACCTTTGTACTGAATTTCATTCGAATAACTTCAAAAAATGGCAAAGTTTCATACTAACTTTGCATCTCCGTTTGACCCCCTTAGAGACTGAATTTTTAAAAATCCTTTCTTAGTCTTTCCCTACGTTATAAAAAGAACCCCTGTGCAAAATTTCAAGTTTCTAATCCTTATAGTTTAGGCCCTGCGTTGATATGTCAGTCAGCTTCTTCTTTTATATATATAGATTATTGCCTGTATGATTTATAGTACAATTAAAAAGTATTGTAAACAATAACCTTTAAGTGACTGATAACGACGAGGAGGTTTTTTGAAGACGCAGTCGCAAGTGAGGGCTTTAAGCCATGTTATTGGACAACCTACATTCTGTATTAGGTACTAGTAATATTTTAAATTCCACCTACGAGAAAATTGAATCATTGTTTTATTGTTTTATGAATTGTATTTATTTTAGTGTGACAAGATTAGTATTTTCAATTATGTTTTGGTGGCATCTTTTATTTGAAGGAACCATTAGAAAGTCTTAATTATGACCACTATATGCCCCATTATATACAAAAAGTATCTACAATAAGTAGTTATATTAACACGTATTTTTTAAAATTTAGAACTGCTTGTAACATGTATTTTTAAAATTTAGATTAGAACTTGAATCGTAATTATAATTGACCATGGTTGTTTAATTTATGCCATATCTCGGCATTTTGCAACAAAATGATAAAATTATTAAATATATTTCAATTTTTTTAATGAAAGTAAGTAAAAATCCTGCAGTATTTTCATGTACATTGTCCCCCAACGTAATAAGGGAACAGGTAAGAAATTTTTGTAAAACTTTACTAAGTGACATGTACGAGTATAAAGCGATCCTTATGCAGTTTTCGAGAATGTATAAAATTCCTTTTGAAATTATTTGAAAAACCCTTTGTGATATATTAAATGGTATTAGTTACATTAGCTTAAGCTTTTATTTTATTCATATATCGTAAATCGTTACGACATTGCCGGTTGAACACGGACCCCTCGAAGGAGGATTGAGTTATAATCGTCACCATTGACTGTGATTGTCAACCTATGCTAACCGCATAGTTGAGCAATTGCAGTTGACTTTATAAGGTACCCAGGTGTGCTCATTAGGTTCATTAAACATTAGTTTCGTTCTCTCGCTCTCGTGCTGCATCTAAATTTAAGAAAGCATATTTATCAAAGTCCGACATGCCCTAGCTACATTTACGTAATAAGCCATCTACTAATTATGAAAATTGATTAGCACAGGGTTCCTAGTAGCATATAAGGATTAAAGTTTCATTTCATTTAATAGTCAAGCTTTGCAAAGCAGATAAATTTATTGCCAGAAAAATGAAGGAAATCTGACTAAAATGTAACATATGGAGCCGTCTCATAAACTAATTTTGACCTGGATCTAGTGGGAGACCACTTATATACATGCGTTTTTGCACTGAAGAATATGTTACAGTTGTAACATATGCTTCCGTATGCCTTTATGTAATTCAGGAATGACTTGAAAAAAATCGCATTTTTATGGTAGCCAGCTCAATTTCATGGCTTATTTTCTACTAGCTTCTGCCCGCGTTTTACGCGCGATCGTGTAACAAATATCCAAATATCCAAACATCCAAAAATCTTCAGATAATTTCAACTTTATGATATTATTAGGAATAATTACATTAGAGAGCAGTGATTTTGCGCCAAGGTAGGTGGAAGTCAATTGTACCTCTAGGTTCAGTATTTTAAATACGAGAAAAATATCGTATTTGTCAAATTGACTTTAATTTATGAGCTAAAGGCTCTATTTATATGTAACTGCAAAAGTGTAAATATCTTTTTTTTAAAAGACAATGCTCTGTGCTGAGGAAATAATCCTTGTATTGCGGAGGACTTTGAAAACATATAATTCAACGGATACGAATTACATCCAGACTCAGAACAACAATTCGTAGATCGCACAGTGTTGTCCTACGGTAGGTCGGTATCTTAACCACTACGCTATCTGTGCAGTCAAATTGAGATTGATATTTTAATAGCGACTATATAATAACGACAAAACAAATAGGTATAATACGTAACCTGTAACCTCAGACGATAATGAAAATATTAGAAAGATTTTTTTTGTATCTTTTTCTATAATATAATATTTTGATAGTAGAGATAGATAGATCTGGTAAAGACTGCGCTGAACAAAATTCAGGATAATCTCTTATTCAAACCTAACAGTAGTTTGATATAATATGGTAGACCCACTCGCTTAGGTATCTTTCTTCTATTGTTATAATATTCTGGTGCAAACGATCTCCATGCTCTTTGCTATAATCGCATAGATTTATTCATTAATCCAAATCCGCGTACCGAAATGGCTACATAGAAAGTGTAATTTAATATTCACATATGCCCCTAAGCGAACAAAATCCAAAATATAGTATATAATGTAAGTTTTTAGTAAAACAAATGTTTTTTTATTTCGCCGTTATATAGGTAAATAGAGAGAGAGATTAACAAAAGTTTTTAACAAACGTTGGGAAGAAATAAACGACAATAGATTGAAGAAACCAATAATGAACAAACCAACCTTCCTCTAAGAAGGGAAGTCCAAGGGGTTTAGCAATACCTACTGAAGAGAACACAAAAATAGAAAAGAAGCCAGATGGAAGGATAAGCCGTAAAGAAGTAAAAGGCAAATTAAATACTGTCAGAAAATGAAAATGAAAAATCCAAGCTAAAGTCATTAAATACAGTCAATCACAAGTTTTCTAGCACACATAATAAAGGTCTACGTACGCAATAATGGCCTACCTACCTAATTCTAAAATTAACCTTAAAACACAATAACACTAACACAAGATTTGCCGAACCGAATACCTGCATCGTTTTATATGCAAGTATAATCCATCGACTTTCTGGGACCCAAACGTAGAAGAGTCGGTGTTGTACTCGATATTCCACTGTTCTATGCACAAGAGGTACCGGTGCCACTCTGAACAGATTATAGGTGCACAAATAAATATCTGTTAGTAACATAATGAGTAAAACAGGTAAAAGAAATTCCCCTAGATTGCCGCACAAAAATAGCTCCCGTAGCGATAGATAGGAACAAAACCTAGCACTAAGTCATACTTAAGATCGCTTAAAACGAAATATATGAATATATATAAATAGTAATAATAATAATGAACTTTATTGTATAACAAAAATAAAAAAACAGTATCAATATAAGAATATGATTAACTGTGTAAATACAATGATGGTAACAGTAGAAATAGTAACGTAACATTCGAGTCCTATATGTATATGCACGACATCATAAATAAAGATAACTAGTTGCCATGTGGGGAAATAAAAAACTAATTTTCCTCCTAGATTCACAAAAGTAGGCAATCTCTAATAATGTCAGAGGCTTCGCGACCTGGGCTATTGTCCCCGGACAACTAAACAAAATTAAGTGATTGAACGTAGAAATATATTAATTTAATCGTTTAAAAATATACTCAATGTGGTAGGATGTATATTTACAGATGGATCTCCAAGTCCCGGTCCTGGTTATGCGCCTTCGACGGGTGGTTATTCACCAAACCGACATCATGATATCGTCACCTCTTCTGATGCTGCCGTCACTCGATTTCCTTTTTGGCCTGAAGGTAAAATCTTACCGTCGCCCTGTCTCTTTACTCATTTATGTGTTATAATATTCTATTAATTTTCGTTAGTTATATAAAATAATTAAGCACTAGTCGGTTTCCTATAGCTTTGTCGCTAATTATTACTTTAACTGGCAATATTCACTTCTATGACCTCCTATAACAAATTACCGTTTGATTAGTGGTATTTTTTCGTATTTCATCTTGAACATTTCTTTGAATTTCGTTCCTAAAACTCTTCCAACTATTATAATTCTCTCTACTGAGATAGCCGGCTTGGGATCTAATTAGATGCTAAAGATGTTAGGATGATAAAGCCACAGGTAAAACCAAAAATTGGATACTCTCTTAAGCGCATTTTGACGTCTTTTAGTCTAGGGAATTTTCAGGTTTTTAAGTTAGTTTCAATACAATGGCAGTGTTCTTTAATTCTTATAGTTATTATATATATTAGTGACTAAACAGAGGGCTGCTTAGTCTAGGTGTTTTCCCTTTGTTTATTAAGTTGCTTATAACATTTTTAATATTTTATACATTTCTTCCTTCTTTTTTTGGCGTGTACTTCTTGCACATCAGAGATGCTGTTTGTCATAACTAATTTTCTAACAACGGGTACACATTATGGGTTTTTGCGTCCGTAATTTGCCTCATCTGAGGAGACTCATGCTCAACGTTTGTTTTACGGCTTTCACCTTGTGTGTAGAAGAGTTCTACCCATTCATGGCAATACTTGAACTTCGTCTACCCATTCATAGCAATACTTGAACTCCGAAAATTATTGTTCGAAGTGCGGTAGTCGTTTGTGGCCATTAATTAAATGTATGTAACTCGCCCTGTAATATAAGCACATATTTACTAACGTGTCCTCAATAATGTGAGAAAAGATGGCTATGTAGTCGTAGTTACTAATTTGGTGTTTTGGTTCGTTTGGGTTAATTAACTGGATGCAGGAGAGAAAATGATAACTCCATGATTTACTAATATCTTATACTTTATAATGTGAAAGCGATACGGTACTCGCGTTAGTTACGAAGCTCAATCACCAAAGTACTACAGAGCCCGCAGATATACAATTGTAAGTTGGACGACTATCGTACGACTAAATTGCGTACTTTTATAATTTAGTTGACCAACTTTATTTAATTGGTTACAAGCCGCAGACTTAATCGATTTAGTCGATACCAGTATTGCCAGCGCAGTGCGTGTAAATGCGGAAAAAACCTTTTAATTGCTCTATTAATAAAAAGAAGACGAAAACAAAAGAGAACATTTTGGGTGCATCCCATATTAAGTAACAGATTACAATATGGGAAGCATCATACATTGCATTCTAAACTCAGATATTACCCTGATAAATTGTTTCAAATCTTTTTTGTACAACGCTGGCCTTTTTTGAACTTCCTCTATGAGCTCTTCTACTTTTTCGTTTGCAAAAAGTGATCGGGAGACAGACATCGTACCCGTTGACGAAAATGCGAGCGTGGGAAAATCACGTGCACGCGTGTGGTCATCTTGCATCTTGCCGTGCAACTGACCAACAAAGTTGGATAGTGTACGAACTTGCATAGGATAACCGTGCTAACAAACAGTTGACCGATAGTTGGACAACTTTTTAATTGTTCGTAATCGGAAGGGAATCTTGATTCTGATACGAACAGTGTCCAATTAATTAGTTGGACGATTTAGTTGGCGAAGATGTGCGGGCTAGCATAAGTAACTACACCTAATACACCTATTTGCGATTTAATCGCCCAACTTACAATTGTATGTCTGCGGGCGCTCTTAAGGTTGGGGAAAAGTGCGTGATGCGACTACTACGAAGCAATAGTAATGTTGTGTTAGCGTCACTGTAGCTTAATATAGACTATGCGTTTTATTTCGAGTTATCTTTCTTATTTTTTCATAATAAATCGTTTCAAGAAGTAAGCACATTTAGTTACATATACATTCATCATCATCATCATTTCAGCCTATTGCCGTCCACTGCTGGACGTAGGCCTCCCTCATATTGCGCCACAATGTGCGGTCCTGTGCCGCCTGCATCCAACGACGCCCAGCAACTTTCACTAGGTCGTCGGTCCACCTAGTGGGGGGGCGTCCTACACTGCGTCGTCCGATGCGTGGTCGCCACTCGAGAACCTTTCTTCCCCAGCGGTTGTCGGTTCGTCGAGCGATGTGGCCTGCCCATTGCCACTTCAGCGTGCTAATTCTTCGTGCTATGTCGGTTACACCCGTTCTTCTGCGGATTTCTGTATTCCGGATTCTATCTCGCAGAGAAATCCCGAGCATAGCCCGTTCCATAGCACGCTGAGCGACTTTGAGCCTTGATATGAGGCCTACATTTAGGGACCACGTTTCCGTGCCGTAAGTCATCACTGGTAACACACACTGGTCGTAGACCTGTGTTTTCAGACACTGAGGTATGTTGGACGAGAAGATCCTCTTAAGTTTCCCGAACGCTGCCCAACCGAGTTGGATTCGTCGGCTGATCTCTTTCTCGAAATTGGATCTACCTAACTGGACTGTTTGTCCTAGGTAAACATAGTGATTGACAACTTCGAGAATCGCATTGCCAACTAGGACCGGTACAGGAATGACATGGGTATTTGACATGACTTTCGTCTTGTCCATGTTCATTCGTAGACCCACTAGTTGGGATACCCTGCTGAGATCATTGAGCATAGTGCCAAGGTCCTCCATGGATTCTGCCATAACGACGATATCGTCTGCGAATCGAAGGTGAGTGATGTATTCGCCGTTAATGTTGATGCCGAGTCCAGTCCAGTCTAAGAGCTTGAAGACATCTTCCAGTGCAGTGGTGAACAGTTTCGGAGAGATGACATCTCCCTGTCTCACGCCTTTCTGCAACTGGATCGGTTTCGTACTCTTATCCCGGATACGGACTGACATTGTGGCGTTCCTATACAAACACTTCAGCACTTCGATATAGCGATGGTCGATTTGGCACCGCTGAAGGGACTGCAGCACCGCCCAAGTTTCGACTGAATCAAAGGCTTTCTCATAGTCCACAAACGCTAAGCACAGGGGCCGATTATACTCCTCGGTCTTTACATATACATTAGTTGATGTTAATGCTGAACTCACATACTAACACGTGTGTTTTTGATATGAAAGTGACAAATTTTAGGAATATATGTATCATTAAACTTAAGCATAAAAATCTTTTTAGTTCAATATTTAATAATTCGTCTTATTATCTTTATAGGATTAGCGATTTTTAAATCCGTGGCTGAGATTTACGTGACTCGATAGTGGGCGCTACCCCTATTGTCAGCACAGCACTTTTTACTTCAAATTATAAAAGCGTCTTTTCAAATCTTTTTTTACCAACACGCTGGATAAATGGTTTGGTATAGGGTTTTATTTCGAGTTTATTTTCTCTCATAGATTCGACGCATGCGCAAAGGCTATAAAGTGTCCAACAGCTAGCAACCACTACCCTCGTCTGACTAGCGATGTTACGCGCTCTCTTTCACTCTACCTTAAATATTATATAGCTTTAATTTGATATATAAATAATACATGTACATTATAAACGTATAAATATGTCAAAATCGCAACTGTTTACACCTGGCTGCAAAAAGATGCCCAGTGCGCAACGGCAACTGAGATTTTAGAGGGTCTTATATAGCGCGTGCGCGAGGAGCGTCTCCTCGACGACGCGAACCGCCGCCGGCGACTGGGGCGCGCCGGCGCGGCTACCTGCGCCTGATGCCGCCCTAGCCGAGGCCGCGGGTGACTGGACCGGGGAGTTAGTCCGTCACCCGCCGAGAGGCCGACCGCGCGAAGAAAGACCAACGTCCACCCCGAGGGGGGACGGACGTCGGTCAATGGGAGGGTACTCCTCAGGGGGTATTCCGTCGGGGTGACCACTGACGCCAAGTCACCCTGCCCCGGTGGTCGATCCAACGACCAAGGCGACGTGTCATGGGTGGGTTATGGGTGTGCGTGCTTACGCTCCTCTGTCGCCCCGGACGAAGTGGTGCGAGGAGTGCGCCGACTGTAGCCCATCGCCCCCAAGAAAAAGGGGTCTTTATATATATATTGCCGTGAAGTGGACGATATTTTATCTAAAATACAAGTGAGTGAAAATTGGTCCAAAACAGCAATTAACACTAATTAAAAATACTGACGGCCAAATTTTGATAGGCAACCTAGTAGATATAAACTCATTTGCAAAAAAAACGGGCGGTTTTGATTTTCATTCATATTTAAAAAGATACAATACCAAAAAGGTTTCAATCGTTTATACACGTTACTGGCCGGTTTTAAAAATGCTGTGGTATTTAAAAAAGTACGTTCTAAATTCAATTTTTCATTTGATGTTCATTTTTACAGAAAACCCCTTTTTATCCTACATTTTTGGCGCGAAGATCCAGAAGTTAACATCGACTTTCATAACTTTTATTCAATTTTTATCGATTAATTTCATATCCTTGACTGTCAAAGCTTTATTTAATGCTGTTTGGCTGTATCAAAAATGGTAGATAAAGTGGTAAAAGCTACCAAAATTATCGCGCTGCTTGAAGAGGGTTGCAGCCAATGTTTCGTGGCTAGGCGGCTAAATGTTAGTCGCTCGACAGTCCAAAGGACCTGGCAGCGATATCAGGAGACTGGTTCCGTCGAGAGAAGGCCTGGTTCTGGAAGAAAACCATGTACCCAACCACGGGATGATCGTTTTCTTGTGAGTCGCGCATTGAGAAATCGCAAATCTTCGTATGTGGATCTTAAGAACAACCTCCAAGAAGTAAGAAATGTGCATATTAGTCTATGGACGGTCAGGAGGAGGCTTCTCGCTGCCAATATACGCAGTCACCGCCCGGCCCGCGGCCCCAAATTACTCCGTGAGCACAGAGTTCACAGGCTTAGGTTCGCTAGAAATTGTGAATCATGGACTCAAGACGATTGGAATAGGGTTTTGTTCTCTGATGAAGCCAGGATATCTCTGTGCGGTGAAGATCGACGTCGGCGAGTGCTAAGAAGACAAGGAGAACGCTTTGCAGAGGCATGTTTCGAAGAAATCACACCTTATGGTGGGGGCTCTGTTATGTTTTGGGCAGGAATAAATTCAATGGATCGTACAGAGTTAGTCTTCATTGAAAACGGCTCACTGACTGGGCATCGATACATAACGGAAGTTCTAATTTCTCATGCACAACCCGCATTGGCCGCTCTAGGTGAAGACTCGATTTTTATGGACGACAATGCTCGCGCCCACCGATCCCGCGATGTTAATGCGTATGTGCAAGAGGTCGGCATTCGTCGTTTGGATTGGCCAGCTCGAAGTCCCGACCTCAATCCCATAGAGCATGTCTGGGACGTTCTGAAACGGCGTGTGAGATCAGTACACCCGGCTCCGCAGACCATCAGAGAGCTGAAGAATATGATTACTGCGGAGTGGGAACGTATTCCGCAAGCAAGTATCCGGGATATACTCGCTAGCATGCCCAGACGAATTCAAGCTGTGATTTTAGCTAGAGGGGGTCACACTCGATACTAAACATTTATCTTCTTTTACTTTATTAAAGAAAAACAAACAAAAAAACTTTTTTATTTTTACTTCATGAGCATATGCACTACTAGCGAATATACACTACTAGCGAGGTTTAGCATTATTTCCCATAAATTGTATCTAAATTTTATGAAATACTGATGAAAACGATTATTTTCTTATTAATTTAGCAAATTGTGTGGATAAAACTACCTATAATTATCAAACAAAGAAATATTAACATTTGAAATGGTTCATTGCTTAGGTGCCCGTTTTTTTTGCAAATGAGTTTATATTCCCCTAATCATAAATATGCGTAAAAATGGTTGCTAGCTTTAGTTATATGGACTAATTCTGCAGACAGATCTCGTATTATAAGCGGCTTATTTTGCACTTCTCCGGAAAATAATATGTTTGGCACGTCGTACTTACTGACATAAGGGGATGACAGTGACTTTATTTATTTCCTGTATTTTTACTGTTACCTTACAAATATATTTTTCTCATATTATCTATAAATTAATATGTATTTAGTTTATAATCTGCTTTTAGTTTAAGCTACTTACATAACTTATCGCAACAAAAAGTATTGTATAATTTACTTTAAGCAAGTAAAATTATGTAAACTTATATAGAAACTTGTTCAATCCATTTATGCGATAAAAGAACAAATTAACAGACAGACGGTAATAAATTGAGAGTTTTATTATATGTACGTATTGATTCATTATATTTTAAAGAGAAGAGAATAGAAGGAATACTTACTTCAAATAAAATCCTACTAGCAATCTGTCTTCATCAGCATGGTATAATGTCCGTCCTAGATACTATCACACTTTCACAGAAAATCAACGTCTGAGTAGTAACAATCAGTTACTGTACTTTTTTCTGGGGAACTAAGTAGCCACAAGCAGTGGCGGCTGTACCTTAAGTGCGCTCGTGCGCTGAACCACCAAATCAAAATATTTAAAAACTACAAAATTTAACTTCAAATTTATTTTTAAATTACCTTTAATATTTATTCTTTGAGCATAAAAAAACATATAACAAATAAAATTTCAAATTATGACGAAACAATATAAGCGCTTTACTAAACTATTAAAACTTATATTCCTTGTAAAAAAAATCTCGTGCGCTGAGGCGAGCGCACGGGGACTGCCCATACCACTTGTATTAGGCCTCATTTAGGCAGACGCGGTGCGTCGCGCGTCGCGTGTGGCGTGGCGTCTCGCGGCGCGTCGGACGTTCTTATTGTTTACGTAGCGGCGGCGCGTGAAGCGGCACGTATCATCGCACGCGTAAACACAAACTTATAGCAATATGCGATGTTGTTTATAGAGACGCGAGGCGGGAAGAGTGGCGATGCCCGCCGCTGTGCCCGCGTCGTATTCTTAAGCGTGTAGCGGAGCACGCGGCGGGCATCGCTGCGGCGCACGCGGGGTTCTCAGTTAATCCGACCGAAACTTCTCATGTTCCGCTATTATAAACACTGGGCCACTCTTTATATTAAATAACTCACTTTTTAAAATACAATTTTCTTCTAAAAAGTCTATCATATCATACTCCGTTGCGACGGTAACTACGTCTGTATTGCACGATTAGCAAATGAGACTGGCAGAAGGTTCCGCCACAGGCATCGCTTCATCGAGAATCGCCGCTGCGTGCGCCGCCACGATAAACGCCGCGTGAGACGTGACGATGCCAACCGCGGGCTCGGCCGTAGAACACGCTCCATTTCAAGCAAACGCGTGTAAAATCGCTTCTCCGTAAACGCACTCATCCAACGCCCTACATTTGAATTTAGTGCGGGCCGCGCAGCCTATCGCGACGCGCGACGCGCCGCGTCTCCGTAAATGAGGCCTTAGAAATGAGTTAAAACGCCTGGCGCGTGAGACAGAAGATAGTTCATAGAAATATGCTGAAAAATGAGTGTTCCCGTACGGCGCATGGGCGAACCAAACATTGCCGAGAGAACTCGACTTAGGACGAAATTCGCTGATGATGTCTCGTTAAGTACAGTAAGTAGGTATAGTTTCGATGTATTTGTGACGAGTTAAATATGGCTTGTTTACATTAATTGTTTTTTTTTTATTTTGGTCTTAGTACTATTTTATACTGCGTATACAGTGGGTGAAAATGAGCATAAATATAGACTATATTAAAGACAATAACAAAACTTTTTAAAATAAAGTTGATATAAATTGGCGGGACCGCCAAGGCCCTCTTTTGTAAATATTTTTTGAAGTGTGAAAAACAAACAAAATACCTATTTTACTTCGCAAGTACACCTACAAAATGTAATGCGTTTAAAAATAATTAAAAAAAAAAATTTACGTAAATTGTTGTTCCATTGCAATTTCTGATCTTAATACTTAGTGAGGAAGTAAAGTGAACCACCACTTTGATGACCCACCAGCCGCCACTGGCCACAAGTCCAACTTATCTGAGGATGGGTGGGTTCTCTTGATGCTTTTAGTATCACCGAACTTCATTGTACGCATTCACACTGCCTTCACTTTCTCCACGGTAGACAGTGGCCTAGCAAATCGCAACTTTAATATATACCGTCAATACCGTCACTATCCTAAATAAGCAAATTTTACAGGAGAGCTATTTTAAGATTTATGACAAATATTAACTACTTAATATAAATAAGAGTATATTAGCGGTTCAGGAATAATTGTCTTTTATTTTTATTTTATTAACAACTATTATTCCTATTAAAACAAAAAATAATTGCAAATATTAGTGACGTACAAATTTTCGAAAAATTTAAAAAGTTAAGTGAAATTAAAATATATAAATTGAAGCAATGTGTAAATTTAGTGCTCAGCAATTAGATGCCATTAAAACAGTTTTTCGAAAAATTTCGTTTAGTGACGGTATTGGATTAAGGGTGCGAAATGTCTATGAGTAGGTATGTCACTTATTACCAGGTGTGCTATTTTGCTGCTCTAACACCGACAACAATAAAAAAAAATGGAATGAAGTTTTGTGAATGTGTATGCTTGGTAAGATAACATTGACTAAGATAGCAGTAACTGTGCGGAACTGAGCCCGAATAGCTCCTTCTTAATAATAGGGAGCCACTACACTTTTTTCCCCACAGACGACGCAAGTGAAGGTTAAAGAACGTGCATAGAAATATCACACCAACAGATAGAATACAGGCAAGAAAACTTTGTGCGAGACTAGCGTGAAAAACCTTAAACCGAATTCCATCAGATAGCTACAAAATCTCCCTCAGGAGGCCTTGTGACCAATAATACGACGTGTAAAAAATAAATAATTGAAAAGAAAATAATAAAAGTAAAAGGATATCATTTTCTGAAAATCTAAAGCTGTGTAGTAAGCGATTAATTAAGATACTTATTAAATTAGAAATTGCAATACCTACATATAATATAAAAAGAATATTTCTGTTATTGAGAATGAATATTATTATTAGTGGATTCCACGAATTAAATGGTAGAGAGAAGAAAGCGAAATGAAAAACGTATGATAAATGTTTGTATATAGTGTCCTCTATTGTCATATCACGTCATCACAGAAATAACAACGTTATATGTTAGTTCTGCATTTCATTGATAGATGGCAATAGTTCACCTTTTACTTTTCACAGAGAAAAATATGATTTGTAAAAAATCAGCCACTCCAAGTATTATTTATATAGCTGTATTCAAATTATTTAATAACTGATTCTGAGTTTGAGAGAGAGAGAGCTGGACTGGTGGACATAGAGATTGTTTTGAATTCTTTTCATACTGTAAGGTTATCTGATTGTGAAAATGCAAGAAAAACAAGCTGAATTATGTTTTACTCCATTATCACCTGACTTCAATTTCGTGGAAGATTAGGTATCTATTGTCACAAATTTATAAAGAGAGTGTAGAGTGGTGTGTTTTTTAATTAGATTTTTTGAATATTTTAAGATCAACATATTTATAATAAGTATATGGGTTTTTACCCGCGACTTCGTCCTCGTAGAAATCGTGTGTGACAGGACCAAACAGAGAGTACAAGGTGTAACTATGTTCAAGGTTATGTAGGCTCAATGTGTTGCTGGATAGCGTGGGTAAGCTAGTGTAGAAAATCTTAAGTGCTTGTATCACTCAATACCTTAATGAGGTTGACCCAATCTGACCGACGCACATTTCGGTTTCTGGCAGACGAACGCAGCCTTTCTGCATGTCTGACCAGCATGGTATAGTAGGTCAATTTCTCTCCTATTGGGGAGGAATCTTAAGCCCAGTAGTGCGACATATACTAGCTGAGACGACGACGACGACGTCTGCTTTTAGGCTGAGAGAAATAGATGAATTCTACAGCATGTAGTGGAATTATGTTGACATGCATGTGTCCAAACTAGTTTGGGATACGCCACTACCGGTAGCCGCGATAACAAAAGATTCACTAATACTTTACGACGCTTTTTGACGGACTAACCAGGTGGAGGTGAGAATATTTCACTTCTGCTACTATCATAATAGAAGAATTCACAGCAATTGAAGAAAGCTCGGGTTCAGTTTCCTTTTTCGCGGGGCACGGCGGGAAGCTTAGTCTCGTTTGGCTAGATGGCCGTCTGGTGGGACGACGCCCGCCGGGACCTCATTGTCCGTTGGGAAGTCCCGTTGGGAAGTCTGGTTGGAAAGGCCTCGGTACGGTGTTCGGACCATTCGGACCACGGTCGTGAAGAAGGAGAGCACACCGTCCTGCCACCATTACGATTGCGACGAGGACACGACACAGTATACGCTCGAGGTATGTGTCACGTGGACAGGGCAGCGCCTCGAACGCTAGGGCGGTGCTCGATGGCGTCAAGAACTGGGACGCGGTCGCTGCCTTCTGTGTTGTAGTTATGTGACAGAAAGAGACGGCGGATCGTGTGCGGGAGGAACTCCTCTACGACACAACCCGCTGCCGGCGACATAGACGGCGCAGGTGTCGTGACAATTACGAACGTGGCGCGTAATTCAAACAAACAAAATAACAGCATGTCAACAAACGACTAATGTAACGAACTAAAGTTAACGGAAGTTCAATTTGACGGTAACTAACAAGAGCATTAACATTTTTTGAAATTAACTTAAAAGTTAATCCGTTAATCAAAATGTTAACTTCGTTAATTAACGATTAACGGATTAACGAGTTAATGTTCACCTCTGACCCGTCGACGCCTCAATTACCGTCAAGTCGGTCCTCATCCAACTTAAGGCTCAGAGGTAATATTTGAGTCCAGTAATCGACGAACGATAGGGGGTTCGATGGTAAAATCCACTCCGTATTTTACAGCCTTAAGTTCATTGAGGATTTTCAAAACGAGTGAGTCGCTTTGTACTGATTTTTAATTCAATCATCAAGTATCACCGCAAATTTTTACTCTTTTTTATAGGGTTCTAAGGGTTTTTTTTGGGGGTGGGTTGCGGTCGACGCGCTCCTCGCACCACTCCGTCCGGGGCGACAGAGGGGCGTGAGCACGCACACCCACAACCCACCCACGATGCACGTCGCCTTCGTCGTTAGGCCGAACACCGGAGCAGGCTTAACTTGTCATTAGTGGTCGGCCCGACGGAATACCCCGGTACCCTCTAAGGGTGAAAATTGTCAAATGCTGATACAATTGTTTATTGTTATATAAGTTATAAAATATTAAGTACTTAATATTTCTTGTTCAACGCATGTCTTGTTTTATTAATTGGTAAATTGCACCAATGCGAAATCACTGGGTTGATAATATAATACTTATCTTTATTTAAGTAGATTTATATTATTGGTATATTCCTTTCTTCTTCTTTTCAGTCCATGTATGTCTCATTGCTGTGCATTGACATTTCGCTTTTCGTTATGATTTTAACCATTTTAGCTCACTCCACTGTCCCGATTAGAGAGGTTCTCGCAGGCTTTTTATTTTAATTTTTCTATTAAAATATTACCTATTTACATATTTTAATTGTTTTTTTTTTGTAATAGCTTATATTCCTTATTATTTCGTCACTATGCATAAAGAAGAAAATATTCTATTCTTTATGTTCTTTGACTATATAAATTTATTTCGAGATTATTATTTAAATGTAACAAACTAATAAATTAAACTAATAGTTTTATATATTAAATCGGCACAGGTGGGTCACCAAGTCCTAACTCGGGCTACGTACCATCAAACAACTTCTCGCCTACGCGTCGCCACGAAGCTGTGACGTCATCAGATGCAGCCAGTGCTCGTTTTTCATTTTGGCATGATGGTAAATATATCATTTAGTACTATTATTATTGTATGATTTAAGCCCTAAGGAATAAAATCCTATATCGCGATGAACTTTACAAAATTATAATTAAAAAAAAAGACTTTGTAATCTACGTTTTATTGTTCATTTGTGGATCACGTTAGGAATGTGTAATGATCGAACCCACGACACTGTACGAAAAGACAATATTCACATTTATGTAGTCATTTATGTAGTCAAATATTATTTGTGTAGTCAAGTAGCGAGTATGTGGAGTAAAATCAATGTACATAGAGAAGAGCGTGATAACATTTTTGTATACCTCACGTAATATGTGGGGCGTGCTTTGAATTCGAAATGTCCTCCAATACTAAAATGATCCTGATTTTTAAATATTTAATTAATTCACGCAAATAAGACTATACGAATTTAAGACATTAATAAAATAAGTGTAACATTAATAAAACATTTGTCCGTGCTGTGACCATTTTTTAGATTTTTGAAGTGAAACTTCTTTAGCGACCTTGTGTACTTTTTGGGATGGGTAAAAATGAATAAAAGAAATGTGGTTAAACTCGCGTCAGTAATGATCAAAAATTCGTAAGACGGTGCAGAATTAGCACGTTGAAATGGCAGTAGGCAGGCCACATTGCTCGTCGAACCGACAACCGTTGGGGAAGAAAGGTTCTCGAGTGGCGACCACGAACCGGACGACACAACGTAGGACGACCGCCTACTAGGTGGACTGACGACATCTTAAAAGTCGCAGGGAACCGTTGGATGCAAGTGGCGTAGGATCGTGCCGAGTAGCGTTCTCGTGGGGAGTCCTATGTCCAGCAGTGAACGTCTATAGGCTGATTGATGGATGCATGCCGCAGGGCGCTGCGCGGATGTGCATGTGGCCATCTACTATATCACTTAAATAAAATATTAATAAAATTTGTTTGTATTACAGTTGGTGTGAAAGAAGAAGCGTCTTCTAGTCTGGTATCTAATGCCGCACCATATTCAAAATGCTTTATGTAAAATGGCTATATAATTTAAATGGGAAACAAGAAAAGTGTAGTAACTACCTACGGTGCGTGAATATTTTGGAACTATTTACTTATTTGACTTTATAAAAAAAATCTGTAGTGTTTAATGTATTGTATGTGCTTTTAGTTCTAAAATTTAATTGCGTATAATTTAAAAAAAAAAACACCAAATATATGTTAAATAATTTTGGTTAAAATGTAACTATATTAGGTACATGTCACATATATTAGGGTACGTGGACATTGAATTTGTGTCATTATTCTAGCCTGTATTTTGTTTATGATGAATGTATTATTTACATCTCATATGTAATTAGTCTATAATCCATGTGAAAATATAATTATACGTATGTTGTTTTATATCTAATTATGATATTTTATAGATGGTCATAAGTCAATAAATAAAATTAATTTTAAGTGTAAAATGACACTATTTAATTTATCTCTTACACACGTAAGAACTACATCTATACTTATATAAGTATACATTTAAATTTATTAAAAACAAATTTGCACTTCATTGGAGTAATAATTGTAAATATTTACAAAAAAAAAACCACATCAAGGACTACACTGACTTACAATATCTTTGAAAGTTGACACAAAAGTGATATCGTTAAATTGATTCTTTGATAATATCATTGGAATTCTCTAAACTAATTGAAAACTACGTATTTGTTAATAACAATTAAATTGAATCCATAATTATAGTAACACTGTGTATCCATATAATTGAAATGACTTCTATATATTTATTTGCATATGAAGGGTTTCTGATAAAATAATCTAGGCTAATATCATGATACCATTTGAGAGGCACTCGATTGAGTTAATCAACTGCTATGATAAAACAGCTTGACGCCCTCACTGGTTTCAAAGTTATAACAAAATTATTTGTTCGTATCTAACCAAATGTACTAAAATTATTTTGTTGCTATAACATCATCAAATTAAATATATTTTCTTCAACTAATTATTAGATACTTTGGTAGACACAAAATGAGATCATATATATATGATCTATGAACGCATAGAGAACATTCAAAATTGTACTTAACAAAATTTGATTTTATTTTTTACATCAAGACATTAGATAAGTTAATAGACACTGATTTTATTTTAAAACAGAAAAAAAAAATAGATTTTTAGAATAAAAACTGACTGTATATACCTAAATTAATTCCCGCAAATTATGTTGTCAAATATGATAATAAATGAATAGGAAAATGTGGAAATCTGATTTTAAAGTTTATGTTGTATTCTGATATTCTTAAAATGACTGTACAATTCGTCATACATACTAACAGACAAAAATATCTAAATAATGTCGTAAATTTGTGTCTGGAACTGTAAAAGTTACACTTTACAAATCTATTTTATTTTACACTTACAATTGATCAATAAAGACTACTAAATGTATCCTTAATTATTATGGTTACCTTTATAAACACTAACAATAATTTTTTTTTTTCTTCAAAAATAATAATATAATGTAAAATAAACTTTCTTTTTACTATTACTTTTTTATTTTTACTACAATGGTAGTGTCTTTTTAGCCACAAGGTGGACCAAATTACATCGTAGTGGCCATAAAACACGAATCAGTGTGGTCAAAATAAATACTTAGAATTGTGTTTCAAGCACCTTCAGATAATTGCATCTAAAAATACTTATATGTTAGCTATGTCAGCGATTCCTCCGTGGGGAATTTAATATTGCTTGATTTAAATGATTCTGTAGTTTACTGAAGAGTGTGAACTATTATTATACCAAATTTCAAGTAATTCGGCATACAATTCCAAAAATCATCAGAACATGTTCTGTTAATGATACTATCCCTTTAATGCTAATTTTCTCAAATATATTCAATGTACAGATTTTATTTTTATTATTTTTTTCTATATTGTTTTATTATAAGAATAGTTTAACGTTATTGTGAATAGATAGCTTAAAATATTCCTTAAATATGTTATATTTTACCAGTGTTCAATTCATAGGTGTTTTAGGTGTAAGCGCTGCAATATTGGAATTATAGAATTTTATAAATGTTTGCAGTTCTTATATTGTTATTATTCATTAAACCATTCCCATTCACATTATTTTCAAATATATAAATAAATAAGTGAGTCATATAAACTAAAAATTAAAATTTCATTTCTATTAATTTATAAAATCCGCAGTTCTTATATTGTTATTATTCATTAAACCATTCCCATTCACATTATTTTCAAATATATAAATAAATAAGTGAGTCATATAAACTAAAAATTAAAATTTCATTTTTATTAATTTATAAAATCCGCAAATATCAAAAATTACTTATATTCTATTAAATTTGGGTACATATAATTTGTTCATGAGTGCAAAAACTTATTCAATTTTTGATAAATTATCTTGTAATTATAAGTCTCATCCTCCATGTTCTAAACTTATTGTCCTAAAATTCATTTTGATACATCTTTTTTCTTTATACGAAGTGATTTGCTGCGGGGCTCCGATGTACGTTGTAGTAGTCCCGGTGACCGCTCTACGCATAACGAATTGCCGCGTTCACGGGTCGGCATAGGGCGGGAGAGAAAAAGCAATGATGTATTTTGAGCAGATATTATCTCGCTATAACCAGAAACATCACACCTAGCAATATCACTTCTTAAATCAGAAGTAGCCATTGATGTTAAATCATCAGAATCAGTATCTTCTTCTTCGGATTCCAAAACTCTGTAATAAATATTTTATTCTTTAAAATATTTTATAAGGAGAAAATAGTTCGACTATATTTATTCTTTTGAGCTGAGAGATAAATTTATTTAAATATATAGCACAGGCAAGGTGGAGTGGTATAGAGTGTCTATTTGCGTCCCTTTGTAGTCTAAATTACCTATGACACCCCACAAAAGCAAAAGTAGTTATCACGTTGTATTGTTACTCTGATACTAATAATAGTTAATTTATTTACATTCGCTATTTTGCAATAGATCATAATTGTTGCAGCCGCAATTAATCGCATTGGAATATTATTGAAAGCAAATATTGTTTTCATTAGATTACTAACCTTAATTCTATTTTATTTATTCTTTGTTTAATTTTAGCTTGCTGTTCACCAACGTCAGTAAGAAGGCCTTGTAAACGATTAGTTAACATATCCACAGTAGTTTCTAATTGTTGCACTTGTTCTTCCAAACTTTGTTGAGTTGTTTGTGCATTTTCAAAAACAGCTTCATCTAACAAGCCATCCTGTGGTCACAAAATAATTCATGAATTGGAAAATAATCTAATAACTATGAAATATATTAAATAATATTTAAGTGAAATATTTTATGTAAGACATATCTAAATTATGGTTGTATTGACTGGGTATGAAGTATTGAAGTAAGGAAAGAGCGATATAATTTGATGTATATTTACAAACCTTCCTCAGTAATTGACAGCCACGTTCAGTGAGTGTTGCTCTTGCATCCGGGTAATCGGCAAGTGCTTCCCACAAATCTCTTTTAGCCAAGCAAAATAAGTCAGAATATCCTAAGGCTCGAACATTAGCTGTTCTTCTGTTACCCGTTCTATTTCCAGCTATTTCTAAAACACTGACTTCACCAAATACAGATCCAGCGCTTAGAGTAGCTAGCACTGTTTTACCATCATCGGCAACCACCTGAAGTCTGCCTCTTTTAACAATATACATTTCTTTGCCGACATCGCCTTTGCGACAAATATAATCCCCAGGACTAAAAACCTGTAATTTTAGTTTTAGAACTAGTGCTTCTAATAAACCAGGTTCACAATCTTGAAAAATTCTTACTTTACGTAAAGTATCTAGATGCACACGAATAGCAATTTCAGCTTTTAGTTTGTCAGGTAACGACGATAAAACGTTTTCTTCATCCAAAGCTCCACTTTGTGCCCAAGTATAAGCAAACCAACGAATGACTCTTGCTTCTAGCTCACCGCTTACTTTTCTGAATGCCATGTATTGTTTCACACCATCCATTTTGTTTTGAAACTCAACTCTGGCCACATTCATGTTTGAAATCATAGATCCTATGTTGCCGACAATGGTGGCAAAAATTAAAACACCAGCCAAAAAATCTGCCACTACAAATAAGTATTCTGCATCAATTTCTGGTTGAGGTGTTTCTCCTATTGTAGTGAGTGTTAGAGTGGACCAATAAAAACTATAAATATATTGATGAGCTAATGTTTCATTCGGAAATCCCGTTATATTGTATACCCAACTATCAGTGCCAAATCCAATAGCATAGCTTATAGCAAAATATAAACAGGCATTCCAATGAATAAGAACGAGAATTGCCATAACAACCTGTAATTTAATCGTTCTTTTAAAATAATATTCACGAGTAACAATTAAACTTATTTTATACTTATTTTATTTAAACACGAACCTTACATATCCTGAATGCATTCGGATAGCTAGTGGCAGTTTCAGTACGGTCAAACCACTCCCACATTCGAGGCAAGCGGAATAGACGATTAAGTCGTACAATTACAGGGCACGGCAAACGGTCCTGGAACACAACCAATATTGACTCTTTTGTAATAACGAAGGTAAAGAATGCCTTTGTGTAATTTTTCCATTCGGCGTTGCTTGCTGCAATGCACATGGCAATCATTAATGCTGTTTATATAGACTTAGAGCCTGAAAGGCTGTGTAATCTGGGTATACACAATTTTCACATTGTTAGAAGAAGTTAATCTTATACAGCACATTTATCATATTGAAACTAATCCATTCCACAATTCTATACACGAGTTACGATCTAAGAGCCATGTTGGTTTTCCTATATAATACCGAAATAGAACTCTTAGAAAGTATCGTGAAATACTTTTAGTTATCTTGAGATCGTTGGCATGATCACAGTGCTCTTATAAGCAAAGCGGAAGACATGAAGCAAAATTAAGTAATCAGCTAATACAGAAGAGGATGTACAGAGGATGAGGTGTGTGAGAGATCTAGTAGTACGTCAACAAGAGCACTAGAGAGTTTGAGGAATTTATAAGTGTGCCATATGATTGATAGCAACTATTAAGTACAGCAAATACGCTTAAATGTGCGGCAATCTTCTTGCGATACAGTATGTGTATACACATACACACAAAATGAGACTGCAGATTTTAAAATTATAGTTCTAATTATAATTTAATAAAGAGATAGCCTATATTGAGATATCACTAACATCATTACATGAACCAGGTTTCCACCAGTAATATGTTATATCCGTGGGTAGTAACGAAATCATATCATATCTCCAGGAAACTGATTTTAAATAATGTTTTCGCAGCATTTGTGAATCCTTCACCATAAGACCTTGTTCCAAATATCCTGCAGACAAAATCAATTTTTAACTTTAATACATTGTTTAATATGAAATATATTTTTATAAATAAGTTTTTGTGGAGAGATTTACATGAATAGCTAGCAATAATAATAATCAAATATGAGTGATATCAAACAGTGATACGGTCGCTGAACCTCCAAATAACAAGTCATACATCATCTATATCTATTGATAGTACGCTGGCTTGTTAATGTTGAAATATAGCAGTAGGTATCCAAATTTCTATCTAGGCAAAAACCTCTTATTCTTACTTTGTACAAAAGTTTTATATTAATTAAATCTCTAAAGCATTCAACTACCGGGTAGATTTGAGTTTTATTATTATATATTCTAAAAGAGATATTGTTTTATTTTTTTGCGATAGCGTGCTATCAGTCATAGTACGGACTAAATTCTAAGAATTGAGGTTTACAAATTTAATACACGGACCTAAATTTAATGTCTGTATAATAAATAATTACTTTATTTGTTAACGTTATATTTTCAGTGTACCTAAATTATGAAAGTAGTAAAATTGGAGCATGCACTGTGAATAACAGGAACACACCTCCGTAACAAATTTATGAATGAATATTGTACTCTGTTTGTTCTATAGTAAGGAAATCGCCAAACGTTTACAATGCTCATTGACTTGCCACCATGTGAGTAGTGCAATGTTTGTACGGAAAAGCAACAAGGCAGGGTCGTTTAATGTTTGTTCACACTTTAGGTAAATTTGATGACCCAAGGCGTGGCATGGGACTGGTGTCAAATTGTTGATTTGTCAGCTCATTCATATTCACTATATGAAACTTATCATTTCAGTGAGTCGTGGTTAATAACTGCGAATGAATTTTCAATAAATCTATGTAAAATAAATTAAGAGATCTTTATTGCTAGTATTACCGAAAGTTAAATAAAAAAATTTATTCCTACTTAAATATATGTAAAGAATCTGATTGATCGATTTATCAACGCCGAGGTGAAACTACTGAAACTGGAAATATGATGAAAGGTTTTTTTTTTGTGATGAGACTCGCCAAGTATAAATAATAATCATTATTATTTCAGTTCAGAATCATTTATTGTCGTCATGGTATCGAATACTACCTACCTTTATATTACTCGTGGTTATCGTAATTGAAGACTAAGAGTTTAACATCAACCAGGGCCAACGCCTGATGCTGTCTGGTCAAGAATTACATTTCCAAGGAAGGTTGATGTCAAGTAGGCGATTGAACACAAAACTATTTCTAATCTCTTGTAATATGTAGGATAAAAGAAGAATACATATTGTGTCGATCCCAAGGTGATTATGTTCCGTATGGTATTGGAGTAAGAATACAATTCACCAACCCTTGTCCGTGGGGGCCTAAAACGTAGTGTTTTAAAGGATATATAATGGTACTCAACCTCAACTAAAACCTCGGCCAGTCCAGCGTGGTGTAGTAGGTCAATTTCCCTCCTATTGCGGAGGAATCTCGAGCCTAAAGAACATATATGACCTGTAATGATAATGATTTACCCCAACTGTAGACTTTTTTAGTGAACGTGACCAAGCCATAAGCTACTAGTTATAGTCTGTCTGTACTGTATGTATCCAACAAATAAGAATTACTATGGCTGGCACCATCAAAAGAATGCATGAGTTCAACAAGCGTGAGTGAAGTTTTTGCACAACCAATGCAAAAAGTTGTCATACTTATATCAATTGATAGATTTGATTTGACAGCCACTTGCACTTTACATGATTTAGAAGTGCAACTCAAACATGTCGTCCTTTATAGTATTAGTATTATAATTAACGGAAGATACAAACCCACTAGAAATCCGTACGCCAACATTGGAAGATAGGAGACGATGATGATTTTACGTATAAGCACTTTTCCAATGAGTATGATAAGTCACTCAAATTCTTTGCGAGTTAGAAAAAAAACATAGTGCATACAGAGTTTTATTTGGAATAAGTTATACAATTTCGCTAGGTGCAATATATTTTAAAACAAAAAATCGGGTTACGAAAGTTATTCGCTGAGCATTAAAAAAAGTGTAATAAATTGGTGTATCATATTGGAAACGATGTATTTTAAATAGCATATACATACCTTCGTGAACGTGGACGATGGTATCAACAACATATATGGTATCACATAGGTAATCTAAAATATACCATATGGACGTTAGGTTATCCAATTTCCAAAAAACAGCACGGCCGATTACGAAGATTACGTTATATAATATAGCCAATGAGACTACAGCTAGCCACTGAAATCCAATACATTTGAATTAGCTAGATAACTTTAATTTACTATCATCAAATCACACTTCAGACTTAGATTAAATTGCTTTAGTGGTTGAATGAACTCCCAAGAGATTCCCCTCAAAGTACTTGTAGCTAAAGTACTTTGCCTGAGTTTAGGAATCTTTTGTTTTATTATTAGTACATATATCTTCCATGAGGAAAAAAACCATAATTACATAAGTATGTAGATCGGTGCGTAGAAATTAATTTACACTTCACAAAAAAATCTGGTTTGAAATAGTAGTTGATTGACGTCCCCGGAGAGGCTATTTTATTTTTTTTGAAGTCAAAACTTCTATTTACGTAAGTTGTACTTGACATGGTCACGTGACGTGTTAACGCTAACACTATATCTGTAGCTATATCCATGTCACTATATTTGTGCCGATAGATGTCAAAACCAGATAAATGTAAAAAGTTTTAATTTACAAATTTAAATTAAAATCAAACAACAATTAGAATATCCAAAAATAAAAACTGTTTATTCATGCTGTTAAGTTTTCTCTTCTGTCGGCAGCTCTTATGACTACTGTGTTCTTTTTTTAAGACAAGACCCTGCACTAAAGAAATAATTCTTGTATTGCGGTGGACTTTACTAAGATATAATTTAACGGATACAAATTACATTCGGCAACAATTTGTGGACCTAAATTATTATACTGCGTGGGAATTCAACCTAGAACACTAGTGTGGTAGGTCGATCTTTTAACCACTAGGTCATCTGTGCAGTCAAACTTTGAAGAAAAGAAAGTTATTTATTTGGGCTTCAGAGAATTCTAAATTTAATTATCAGCTACTCTATTATTCAAAACATGAAAAGACTAATAATAATAATAAACCCTCTGGGCCAGTAGTTATCTCATCATGAGACTAACGCAAACCACGGAGGAACATTATATGGCTCTCTAAGTTCTTGTGATATAAAAGAAAAAAAGGTATCACAAGATTTATAGGAAAGCCAATAAACCGCAGGGCAGCTTGTGGCGTGCTGTATGTGAGCGGCGACACTGCTGTCCTGAATGCTCCAGAGAGTCGGCCAGGGCCTCGTATTCAGCTCGCCTTTACTGGCTGGCTGGAGTGGTAACTGAAGAGTGCCCACAGGATTCTCAACTCTGGCTTGCCTTAAATGGCTAATCAGAGAGGGGTCGCCAGAGCTATATGCTCGGGGGTGGAAGTGTCATTTTCAAGGGCATAACTACGAGGAAACCACTGCGGGTCTCCGTTTATCGGGGACTTGCGATGGTGAAACGGGCGCCGCACCGCTCGACACCCCAAGCTACTTGCACCAATGTTGCCCCCTTGTTGCCCGTATGGCCTGCGTGTCTGTGGCGATCGTTTAGGGGGGCCCATTCAATGAGTCGCTAGTCACCGTCTGCCAAAATTCAAGACGATAAAGGTATTGAAGGCAGACGACAGTTTTAAATCAATAGTTTTCCATTAATCCAGTCCATTTAACCTCCAACCCCATAATCATGTATTAGATACCATCATATTCATCACACAATAGTCTTACACCTACCGTCGGCAGTCCACGTGTGTTATGTGCAGACGTGGAGTGTCATCGGTAGACGTCCCATCCCATTTTTACATTAAATTTCTCCAAAGGCCTCTGCGTGTTGGATCCATATCCCCATGTAAGCCTTTCAAAGGATCGGGTATCTTCCCTTGGGAGATGGCCGTGAATCGGAGATATATGAGTATAATAATAAAAAAGTAAAATAAAAGATTGTCGACATGTGGGATGTTAACACGACAATTGTTGTACCGATAGTCATTTGACCAATGGTTCAATAGCGAAGAGCCACGATCATGACCTAAAGACGCACGCGTTAGGTAGTTGGATTGTGGTTCTGATGCAAAAGGCGGTGTTACTGGTCACGGCGCGCATCGTGAGAAAGTTCCTGTCCTTGTAGCCCTAACCGCCGGCAGCTTGGTCCTTGTATTCGCTGCCGGCGGGTCAACGCCCTTTTTATATTTTTAATTATTTTATTTTTTATATTATATTTAAAAACGTAGTTTTTAAGTTAAATAAAGATAAAATAATAACATTTACAATACTGTAGTACGCCGAAAAGGTTCTACCTCAGCATAAGCTGCAGAACAGATACAGCGCGGGTTATTGGGCAAAAGTATTTTTTTTTATCTCGACTGTCGATGGATAATTGTCTAGTTTGCTATAATTGTCTTTCTTTCATAAAAAAAAAATATATTTATTGGCATCCACATTTTGTGCGAGTTAAATTTTAAAAAAATAAACCTAATTAAATATGTATGAAGAACAGAAATACATACGTGATAATGAGCTGGAAGGGTTGGATCAAATGCAAGCTTTAATCCACAAAACAGTTTAGATCTTTTCGCTTGATAGTGTGGTTCTTCAGGATCAGTGAATGTCTGCGCTGCAAATTTATCCAGAAACCAGTCTGGCGGTTTCGAACGACTCTCTCCACTTATACGGTATCTCAAGTTTCTAGTAAATCTGTTGAATTGTCTTCGCATCCAATTATTATTGTTATTAACTTCGCTAGTTACCTGTCAAAACAGAGATATATTAATTATTTTTTTGTTCTATCGAAGACGTCAAATATATCATCATTATCATCGTCGTCATCACAGTTCATGTACATCCTATTGCTGGGCTCGAGTCTGCTCCATAATAGGAGGAAAATTGGTCTAAACCACGTTGGTCCTACGTGGTGGTTTAGGATTTTACTTCAAGTTTTCCTTTTCTTGCATGTATGTTATATGGATATTATATCCCTTAGTCATCTTTTACGGCACCCACGGCAAGATAGCGATGAGGGTGGTAAGGTGTAGTCTTGCTGCACTACCACACGCTGTAGGATATAAACCTCCCTAAATGGTTTCATTTTCTTTGACGGCAAGCCATAGTGCGCAAACACTGTCCGATCCGTCCGGGACGTTGGAAAAGGTAGCGGGTGAGCCTATAACTTTCCGGGTAGGTACTTACCTCTTGAGCGTCCAATCTTGTCTTCTGTAAAAGGGAATAATACTATAGTGTGCAGCTATAGTGAATTTAGCATTCTCTATAGAGATTCATTAGCAAGTTTTAACGACTTTCACAGGCAAGCAAGAAGTGGTAACACTTAGTATTCCTAACAGCTCATCACGCGAGAAATTATAGTTATAATTACATATGTAAATATAAATTAGTTTTTAATCACATTCAACATATTTTTTACAATTAAAACAAACAGTCACATTATAAAATACATAAATCATTAGATAACTTACAAAGTCAATTAATATTAAATAAAAAGGAAGTCACAAGTCAAACTTAAAAACTAAATGACCCCACATACGGACCACGGCCCAAAAGTACCCATTAAACTGGCTGCGATACCGTGCTGGATTGCCAGCGAGACCTGCTGGACAATAAACCACCCAGAGCGCGGAGCCCGCCCCTTCTCCCGCAGGCGCCTCCCAAGCTCCTGCACCAGTGTCTTGGCTTCAGAGCCCCACGGTCCAGCCGTCTCAACAGCAAAAGGGCAGCGAAATCATACGCCGACTCCAGGCAAGCGTATTTAGAGTGTTTCACTTTTGCGGCCATCTCGGTGCCGCCCCCAGCGCACTGCTGGGTGGCGGAGAGATGACATGTCGTAAAAGTAGTTACACATGTGGCATCCCAGATGAGACACCGACCCTTCTGCCACGGAATCAGCGTAAGGCCATCCGGCCGTTTGCCGCCCGAACGAGAAAGTCCCGGGGGCTCTAAAACGCATGGAACCTCGGCGGAAACGAAAGCTCGCCGAATTATCTCGTTAATAGCGTGATGATAGAGCCTTCGTCTTACACATCGCACACAACTCAAGCCGTGCAGACCGGACGCATCAACATGCGCACCGCATATGCAAACATGGGGTTCACAAACTCCGCACCCCAAACGCAAGCCCACTGCCACTCTAAGGGAGTCATTATCTAGAAGCGTGCCCATATTGGGAGAAGGTAAGGCATGCAACCAGGCTCCTGACTCCAGCCTTGAAGCGGCAGTCCGGCCTCTATTTTATTTTAATTCAATTTTAGAAGTTAGTAAGTTCAATTATTTCCCGCCACTTCATATATTTTTTGATATTAATAACGGGATGGCGTGTTAAAGAAAATAGAATTGCAGTGACTGCCTTGTACAATGTGAGTATGAAGCCGTCGGTCATTTTTAAGATATTGATAGGACATACGAAATTATGACTGATAGTGATATATATACCCACATAGTCTCTGTCGATTACCACAAAAGATCGATGCGGACGCGTCGTGCTAGAACTAAAAAGTCTGTTAATGCTATTAAAGCCATAATTTGCTGAAATCAAATAGGGAAATAGAAAAAAATACCGCGAAAAATTAAGATGTCCACTGACATCTTTCGCATATCATCAAACAAGGCCTTGTTATTTGTCATCGATATATAGGCAACGCCCTAAATCAATCCTAATAGTTAAAGAGAGTGAGATAAATACTTGCTGTTACAATACGTGGGTGAAAAAAAAACACAATTGAACACTACTGCAAAAAGCAAAATGACAAAATATACGCTCCTAGCTTCCAAGAAGCTTCCCAAGTGATCGTAAAATTGCAACCTAATCATCATAATGAGTCAGTCATCATACTGGTTTAGTAGAGGGTGTCTTATCAAGGAGGTATTTCATTTTTGTGATAGAGGAATAGAATTTTCAGCCAAAGTGTATCAAGGGACTATTTTTGATCGTGTTGGGCAATCCCTTAGCAATATGCATTTACAAAATATAATTTGGATTATCCAATGAGCCTTTGTACCTAATCACAAGGCATGTATTATTCAATCTGAGTCGAAAGCAACGTTTAGGACTTTATTAAGAGCTGAAGACTGGCTCCCACGTATTCAAATATGAACCTCTTGCACTACAAATTATGGTTAGTTTCAGAAGACCTGGAATGCTATAAATAACATACCGATATATGATCTCTCAATTTCAAGCAGTAACTCAATTTCCAGGCAACAGTGCGTAAATTAATAGTTTCGTAGTCAGATAAATTAAAGGCCTGTTAAAGCTAAGGGCAGTAATTTCGAATTGAATTATTTTTTATTTGTTGCCGAGATTTCGATAACAAAAATATAGTTTTACTAAGATTAAATTACTTCATAAAAGTAAATGTAATATTTGTAATGTATAATATTTTTATATACTTATTTGCAACGAAATTGAGAGCCGGATATAATTCTTACATGAATGTACTTTAATAGTAATCACGAACCTATAAAACTTCTTATTAGTGAGGTGTATATACTCCTGATCGCCTATCTATTTTTGTTAGGTGTACAAATATGTTGCTACTATTTTATAAGAGAAGTTACTACCCAAGATTGAGGTTAGAACTGTCAGATAAAATGGGTAAGAGATTTTGGAAATATATTCTTCCTCTGTCATCCCACGGACAGCCACCTTTGATTATAAACACGTCGTCTACGTGTATATAATAAAGGCTTCTACATACTCGACAAAATTAATCTGTTTTATGACTCGCTGTTCGGTGTACGGTGTCGCATGTTGCAATTCAAGAACTAATTGAAAACACTCGATGGAAAAGTGTTACCCCACACGTCGTGTTCATTAGAAATTGCGTGTAATGCGATTACACGAAATTGCTAAGTTTTAACAAAAACAGTCATTGTTTCATTTTTATTTTAGTTTGGTTATACGTTTATTTTTCTATAAGAAAAATGTACAAACAAAATAATCAAGAGTTTGACCATAGAATAGCGGATTGTATTGCAACTGTTATTTAGCATCTAGGTAGCGCGTGCGCAGTACGTACAACAGTCCTCATTAACTGTATATCCCAGTGTAGACAAAATGACCAGGTTGTGCCAGTAAAAGAGCATAATGTAAGATGTAAACGACTGATATGTTAGTCACGTTGTTAAGTAATAGCAATATTTTAATGCACACTTAAGAAATGGAAACCACAGTAAGTTGTTTGTTTTTTTTTTTTTTTTATAGCCAACACCCTGCACTAAGGAAATAATCCTTGTATTACGGGGGACTTTACAAACATATAATTAACGGACACAAATTACATCCAAACTCAGAACAACAATTTGTGGATCGCACAAAGTGTTGTCCGGCGTGGGATTCGAATCCCCGACACTGGCGCTGTAGGTCGCTATCTTAACCACTACGCCATCTGTGCAGTGCAGTAAGTGAAGTGTATTTAATGAATACAGACAATATATCAAATTATACTCAGAACTGAAGATAAGATTTGAGGAACTTCATTCTTGGCGAGATTTTCTAGACCACATTTTCTTTAGCGGGTGACCGGACCGGAGATTTAGTCCGGCACCCGCGGAGAGGTTAGCCTCGCGACGGTGATTAGCGTCCCGGTAGGGGACCTCGATGGGAGAGGGAACTCCCTCGAGGTATTTCGTCGGGTCGACCACTGAAGTCAAGAAACTCTGCACCGGTGGTCGGCCCAACGACGAAGGCGACGCGCTGTATAGGTGGTTGAGGGGGCCGCGCGCCGCCCTTCTGTCGCCCCGGACGGAGTCGGGCGGCGGGTGCGATGACCGTAGCCCACCTCAAAAAAAAAGACCACATATTTTAGTTGGCATTTTGATTTTTTTGTGGCGGTTACGATTATTAGCAACCTTGTAGTTGCTCTTGGATATCGTAAAAGACGAATAAGAGTTTTTCAGGAAACTGGGGCAACTGCATCAGATGCAGTCAGGTCATAAACTACATTACTAAGGATCGTTGACATCAGCCATAAAACTATTGCCAATAACTTTTGCAATATGTACTGTGAAAGTAGAATACATATTCGATTCCAAAAAAAATTGGGATATGAGAAGGGCGATGATGATGAAGATGATCTAAAGTTAGAGATCTGCGTCCACATATAGTGAGATGCATATGAGCGAAAATGATAATAAAGAAGGAGTGAACTACGACCATGGTATAATTTAACTTATTCTCACCCCCGCCGACGGGGAAGGAAGACGTGTCGCGTTAAAATCATAAACGTGGGAGTGCCCACTTTGCCAGCGACCGCCCGAGCCGAGGTCCGTACCCCACAGGGGGTGCCCTCGGGATGGGTCGCTTAACTTTAAGCGGGTTGAGAGCCCTCAGCGCTCACCCACCAGTCCGGGTAAAGTTGTCACAGCCATCTGAGGCTAACAACTAAGTCACACACAAAAATTTAAAAAGTGAAGTGTTTTGGGATAACAACGAATTTATCCTTATGGTACGTTTAAGTGCTTGATAGATCCTTGAATTGTTGTTGTAGAAATAGATAGACAGCCTTGTGTATCTTAAATTATAATATAATTTATATATAGTATCGCATATCGCATTAAAAAGAATGTTCTTTTCCTCATGGCAATTGTAACTAAGTACTTAATATTTCTAATGAGTAAAGTTCGTATCAGCGGCTTACATAGCGATGAATGTCGTTATACCATAAGTAAGTATCTGTTCTTGAATGAGCAATGAATATAAATCAGCCCTACCAATGTGTATCAAGTCATTGAGATTATTTTACAACCTGTTTGGTATAATGGAAAGCGCAAGTCAGAATATTTCGATTATGTCTTTTTAATTTTTTCAATATTTGATAAATACACACTTGTATTATGACTTAGATTTATTTCTAGCTGAATGTGAAAGATTATAATAAATAATCATGTATTTTCTTTTCAGCACATACATGGGTTACAATAAAAGATTTTTCAAATATTCATATTATTTTCTTTCAACACACACGGATTACAATGAAAGATTTTAGAATATGTTCCTGGTAGTGCTGGTGGTGAATTTATTTAAATATCAAATTAGCTCTTTGGAAATCTATATATCCTTACTAATATTATAAATGCGAAAGTAAGGATGTTTGTTTGTTTGTTACGCTTTCACACTTAAACCACCGCACCGATTTCAAAAATTCTTTCACCAATGGAAAGCTATAATATCAGGTAGTAACATAGGCTATATTTTATCCCGGTAAAATATGGTGCCACGGGAACGAGAACTACGCGGGTGAGGCGACTGAACCCGAAGCGAAGCGAGGGCGGGTTGCTAGTCCATAATAAATTCATTTTTTTTTTTTTTTTTTTTTTTATGCGTGGGCTATGGTAAGCGCACGCGCGGTCCAGTCCGTCCGGGGCGATGACAGGACGGCGCGCGGGCCCATAACCCACCCGTACCCACGTCACCTCGTTGTTGGGCCGACCACCGGAGCAGATGTGACTTGTCGTCAGTGGTCGGCCCGACGGAATACCCTTTCGGGTACCCTCACCTCTCGACGTCCTGGGACGTTGGTCGCCGTCGCGCGGTTAGCCTCTCCGCGGGTGACGGACAATTCCCCGGTCCGATCACCCGCGGCCTCGGCTAGGGCGGCATTAGGCGCAGATACTCGCGCCTGCGCCGCCCGAGTCGCCAGCGGCGGAACGTGTCGCCGAATAGGATCTCTACTCGCACACGATCCGCCGCCTCCTTCCGTGAGATTACGGCCTCACAGAAGGCGGCGACCGCGTCCCAGTTGCTGACGCTGACGAGCATCTCCCTGGCGATCGTCGACAGCGCCAGGTCGGCACCGATAATTGCGACGAGTTCACGGCGATCCCCCTCCCATGCAGCACACTCCTCGAGCGTGTGCTGCGCCGTGTCCTCGTCGCAACTGCAGTGGTGGCAGGACGGTGTGCTCTCTCTCCTGACAATCTTGTGCAGGTACTTCCCGAAGCAACCGTGCCCCGTCAGCACCTGCACCAGTCGGAAAGAAAGCACCCCGTGCGTCCGCTCCAACCACTCCATCAGCACCGGCCGGAGGGCCTCGACGGTCCTGACACCGTACCAAGGACTCTCCAGCCGGACTGCCCAACGGGCAATGACTTCTCGGCGGGCGTCGACCCGCCAGGCGGTGGTCTCTCTGATGGAGACCATGCCGCCGCGGGCGCGCGTCTCCGACACCCGCCGATAAATGTCGGCGAGCATCTCCGCCTCCAGGTCCCACGGGGGAGTTCCGGCCAGGAGGCACGCTGCCTCCGTCGCCACTGTGCGGTAACCCCATATGGCTCTGACCGCCATGACCCTCTGTGGTCGCCACAGGAGGGCCCTAAGACGGACGGTCAGGGACGCCGCCCACACCGGTGCACCATACACGCCATAAATTCATATACCATTTGTTTTTACAGATTGTATGCAATTCAAAAAATATCTGTCGTACGTCGTAATTGCATTGAAATATACAACCCGCATTTGTTCCCTAATTACGCGTATGTTTTTCATAGAAAACTACTTATGGCATTCACAACATCTACATGGTATTTACCTTTCTAATATACTAGCAGCGCCCTGCGGTTTCACCCGCAGTTCCTCTTCCTGTGGGAATATCGGGATAAATTATAACCTAAGTGTATTCTGATATGTAAGCTATATTATTGTGAAATTTCATCAAAATCTATTCAGCAGTTTTTGCGTGAAAGAGCAACAAACATCTTCACATCTTTACATACTCACAAACTTTCGCGTATTAGTAAGAATCTGCTTATATTTTTTTCATTTGATAGACGACCTAGCAGCTTATCATCATCAATGGTAAGTGGTAACTGCCGCACTCCCCTTTATATGGTCGATAGATTACCCAAAAAGACTCAAAACCTCTCCGCTGTTCCAAGACTAAAACTTTGTGATCACCGATAATTCTAACAGTACGTTTTTGTAGGAGTCAAGTGGTTTGATATTTGGGCGGAGAGTTGTGAGCAGTTTTCCACGTTTGGGTGAACTTGCGCTTTGTATAAGACAAGACATCGTCTCAGCGTATCGCAAGGCTCCGTTCAGGACGCCCAGCCTTTTGCTCGCCAATATGTTCTCTGTATCATTATAATTTTAGTATATCCACTGGGGAAGCAAGAAAGATAACCATTTCAGAATCCATACTAATATTATAAATGCGAAAGTAAGTTTGTTTGTTACGCTTTCACGCTTAAACCACTGAACCGATTTCAAAAATTCTTTCACTAATGGAAAGCTATAATATCAGGGAGTAACATAGGCTATATTTTATCCCGATATTCCCACGGGAACGGGAACTACGCGAGTAAGACTGAAACCGAAGCGAAGCGAGGGCGGTTGCTAGTAAAGTAATAAATGATATTTGAGATATTTTCACATGTTATCTTATGTCAATATTAATGGTTTCCAAAATGTCTACCTGCCTAACGATGCTTAAAAATAACCCATCAATGAATATTTGGTAAATTATGGGGAATATTTTGACAACTTACAAGATCGTTTATTTTATTCACAAAATCTAATTTATATCATGTTCTACTGCTATATTACTCCATTGTTTAATTAGTTTTCAATGAAAATGGATAAAAAAAGGAAAGGAAGGCGTGAGATTCCATAATTCATAGTGTTTTCTTTCTCTCTGCCTATTGAGTGGCCCACTGGAACTGATTCCATGGTTCAGATATTAGATTATATTTGCTTGTTATTTGTTTATTACGGTTGTTTCCCACCCGTATGGTCACGCGGTAAGAATACAATTCACCAACCTCTATCAGGCTCGTGAGTATCATAAAAGACGACTAAGGGACATATTGCGGCATATAATAATTATGTTAAAGAAGTAAAATTCGAACGGGTTGGTATCTGTGCCAACCCGTATGACCAACGTATTATAGTAGGTAAATTTGCCTGCTATTGTGGAGGTGGCTGGAGTCTAGCAATGGGACTATATGAGCTGTGACGGTGATAATGATGAGGAATGTGTGTTTGTGGTCCAGGGGCCATTATTTAGATGACACATCATACTAATTCATATTCATACTTATTCACAAATTGTTCGGTTACAAAACATTCTTTCAGATTTTGGATAATTAAAATTTATAACACAGTAATGCTATGGAGTGTTCTCGAAAGGAATAAAATACCTACGTTTCCTTATTTTAGTTAATATACTTCTTTTAACGTAATGGATAAATTTATTTTTATCTGTCATGTGTTAGCAGTAATGAATACTAGCAACCCTAATTGCTCTTGTGAGTGACGTAAAAGTCGACTAATACCACTACGTTGAGTTATGACAATAGGGTATATTGCCGTGTATGTACAAGTAATAGAACAGGGTAACGGTCGAAAAACTTTACTAAAACTTTATCATGTTTTCTTCTTCATTTTAGAGATAGAAGACTTATTGTAGCTTATGTAATTTAGCATGAAGGCAGACAAATTATGATCAATAATATCTTTTTATACAAACACTAGCAACCCACTCTCGCCTTGCTTCGGTTTCAGTTGCCTTCCCCGCCTAGTTGCCGTTCCAATGGGTATACGGGGATAAAATATAGTCTATGCTACTCCCTGATATTATAGCTTTCCATTGGTGAAAGAATTTTTGAAATCGGTTCAGTGGTTTAAGCGTGAAAGCGTAACAAACAAACAAACTTACTTTCGCATTTATAATATTAAGTAAGGATAGTTACGATGAATATTATTAACGTTATTACTAATATCACCAGATGAAGTAGGTGTTCGAATAAAATAATGAAAGATGTAATCTACTTAAGCTAAGCTAATTGGCACATTCTTATCACTTTGATCTTACACCAATTACATAGAGTCAGCTTAATATGCAAGTACTCTTCTTGCATAGTAAATATTACAAAAGTTATTGGCAAAAGATTTAAAATCGGTCGCCTGAATGACGTCAATACTCCTTGAAAACTCAGTTTTTGATGAGACGACATCAGATGAAGTTAGCTTAGATTCATGTAAAGCTTTTAGTTACCTTTTACGACACTTGAGAGCAATATAAAGCTTGATAGTATTCGTAATAACTACCACACAGCAATAAGCTGTAAGGTATTGGCACAGTTGATAACCCACGTATGTATACCTACCTTCAGATTCAGACTTTAGAATAAGAAAATGAATTTAACTTTTATTCCAAAAGTATATATTATATAGTGTAACTAGCTGACCCAACAGACGATGTTCTGTTCAAATAAAGCGCCACCTACCGGGTCCAATTGTGAATCTAAACCATTCTCTCTCTCTTGAGCACACACAAATTACTCTATCCAGTCAACAGATATCGCCATCTGTTAAAATCGTTTGGAGTTCACAGATAATTGTGAATGTCAAATAATAGATAAATAATTTGCAATAAAATAATATTGCCACTATAAATTAAGATGTAAGTTATCCTATTTTTCAAGTTGGAGCAAACTGCACACGGTGTGCAAATTTGATTAAAATCGGTTAAGTAGTTTAGGAGTCCATCGCGGACAAACATCGTGACAGGAGATTTATATATATTAAGATGTAGTACAGTACATGGTAATGTTGTGTAGTACATTACAGTGTAGTGCAATACAATGCAGTACAGTGTATCATTATCATCAACTCGGTTCATATACATCCCACTGCTGGGCTCGAGCCTCCTTCTACTATGCCAAAACTACGTGACGCATTTTTTTTTGATCCGAAGTCCCAAAATTTCCACAGCAACAGGATCATATCACTGCCTACAAGATGGCAGACAGTCATTAAATAAAATGGCACCATATATTGTAATTAAGTGTTATTTACACTTTCATACAGAATTCGACGAACTTTTTATCCCGACCTTATATTAAGACTATTTTTACCCCGGTATTCCCGAGGGAATGAGAACTACGCGGGTGAAACCGCAGCAGTTTTGTTCGATTTTAATTTTATTTATGGTAATAAATAACTAACTCATTGAGTAACTCTGTGGGTAATTTTTTATCTTGGTATACTCAAAGACAACGGCAAATACACGCGTAAAACCGTTGGATGTTGACCAATTTAAAAATTCTTTTACAACACACTTTTACACACGTGTAGCATGGCTACATGGCAATTTATTATCCAGATGTTTCCATTTGAATGAGAACTACATGACAGAAACCACAGGAGTTTTAACAATTATGAAAATTCTTTTACCAATAGAAAATAGTAATATACCTACTAATAGTAAATAATAATAATTATAAGTGAGTAAATACAGACATAAGCTATATTTCTTCACAAGGGAACAAGACCTATATGGGTGACATCACGGCAGTTTGGACCAATTATAGAAATTCTTTTACCAATAGAAATCTATATAATCAGCGATTATGAAAGCCTGTATTTGTCACCGTATTTCTACGGTAATCTAAACTACGTGGGTGGAAGTTATATTATAAATGTGAGTTTGTGAAGGTGTTTAGACGTTTGTTACCCCATCAGGCGTGAACAGTTTAACAGATATGGTTAAAATTGCCATGTAGATAGAGTACTTCCTAGAATAACCCATAGAAAATTTTTATCTTGGTAATATGTTGGGATAATAATTCAACTTTGGGAAAGGTATTTTCACACTGGCAGAAACTAGTAAAATGTAAGACTCACTATCAAATTTTGGGAACAAATTTTGTCGCTATAGAATAGAGTACGCAATTATTTTCATCGCTTTGTGTTTCAGACAAATAACGGTAATTAATTAATTAGAACTATAGCTGCAGAAATATAATACCTTTTCATAGCTCGCTAAGCAACTTTGAGCTTAGTTGTGGGCAATATATTTATGGAACACGTTTCTATGTCGTAAGCCATCATTGCTAAAGTATTACAAATAATATACCATTAATAAACACCGATAATAGAACTATGTTTTGAGATATTGGATGTGAATATCCTCATAAGTTGTCCGAACGCTGCCCAGTCAAGTTGCATTCGTCGTCCTGACACTGCTGATCATCGCTAGGGAGATGCTCGGCAGCATCAGGAACCGGGACGCAGTCGCCGCCTTTTGCGGGGCAGTTGTCTCGCGGAAGGAGGCGGCGGACGCGTGCGGAGGGAACGCCTCCACGACGACGCAATCCATCGCCGGCGACTCGGGCGGTGCAGGCGCCAGTATCTGCGCCTAATGCCGCCCTAGCTGAGGCCGCGGATGACTGGACCGGGGATTTAGTCCGTCACTCGCAGAGAGGCTGATCGCGCAACGGCGACCGACGTCCCTGAAGGGAACGTCGTGAGGAGAGGGTACCACGCGAGCGGGGTATTCCGTCGGGCCGATCACTGACGGCAAGTCACCCTACTCCGGTGGTCGGCCCAACGACAAAGGCGACGTGGCTACAGGTGGGTCATGGGGCCGCGCGCCGCCCCTCTGTCGCCCCGGATGGAGCCGGGCGGCGAGTGCGCTAATCATGGCCCACCCCTAAAAAAAATAAAAATGTCAAGTTGCATTCGTGGGCTGACATTTTTCTCGAAATGAAGTTTACGCAAACAGATTTGTCTAGATAGTCAATGATCGACAACTTCGAAAATTGCATTCCTACCTAGTACAGATACAACTACCTGAACATTAGACTTATCCGTGTTCAATTGTAGACCCACTGCCTCGGTATAATCTGTCATGAATTTTATAATAAGGACAATATTACAAAAATCAAGAAATCTGTCGAAAGTGATATATTTACAGCTAATATTGAGGCCGAGTCCATTCCAGTTTAAGAGATTGAAGACATCTTCCAATTCAATGGTTAACGAAGAGCAGAGCATATGACTTATTGACCTCTATATGGTCGTTGGCCCTGACTATAGAGAAATATGTTGGTGTTTCTGTACAAATGTTTTGCTACTTTGACATCGAATCGAGATAAAATTTTGAAATTGATTATCCCACAAGTGCCATTAGTCTTTTTCCAAACTTCATTGAGAGCGGATTAATTCTGCGTGTGAAAAGTTCGAATGCAAATTTGTATCTCGATTTTAGGATCTATTAGTATTACAACTAACTCCTAACAACCTGATCTAGATTTTTCTTTTTATAAGTTATTATTACGATAGGCAGATAAAATAATGATAATAAATAGATATATACCGAAAATATTATTATGATTATGAATTGTTATATGTGTGGATACATTATATGTGTGGATTATCTAATTTAGTTCTACTCCAGTAGTTAAAATGCAAAGTCTCGCATTTATGACATCAGAATTTAGTGCTAAAGATTTTTGTATCGGTCATAACAATACAATTAGCCCATTGTATTTTACGCTGTTTGTTTAATAACTGGCTCATTAGCTGATGTGTCAGTGTTGGCGACCAACGTGACATGATTCGGTTAAATGTCTAATTAATAACTTGCCAATTAGCCTTTGATATCATTGGGTGTGTCATTTATATTAAGAAACTAAAAGAATGGGACCTTGACCTATACATATCCATTTCTTTGGTGGTTATCAGGTGAAAGTATTGACTGTCAGTTTGTTATCATCCATACATTAGACCATTCAATCAAATGACGCAAATCATTTTATGTAACTGCAAGTCGAAAGATATTAGCTTCATAGAAACCTATGCTCCTTATCAGTTCATAAACGTCTTACGTTTGGATAAGCGTGTTCTTTATAAAAGGAGCCACACCGGTTGATATTGATTTTGATACTTATAACTACATATCTTCATCTTTACAACACCAGCTGGATATAAAAGGGGGTAATGATATATTTTATTCACAATTCGTCGCCACACGAAATGTATAATCCCTCTATAATCCACTATACTACACCTGTTGGATGGCCTTCCTACGATTCCCGAGACGTTATCACCATTAAAGAATCTTTACGGGCAGTTATTAATATATAACCCATTATACTTTTGAAAACCACATTTTAGTAAAGCAAACGCTGAATCACGACGCGAATATTACACATGCAGGTTTACTAAAAAAAAAACTCATACGTACCTACCATAATACCAGCTGACTCAATAAATGCTGTTTTGTACAAATTTAAAAACAAAGAAATTAAGAAGTGAACAGAATTGCAAAGAACATACTTCGTAAAGTGTCAAATATTTGCTTCGTTAAATTGTGTCAAATATTAGCTACCCTTACCATATAATATTATAAATATGAAAGTAAGTTTCGTTTGTTTGTTTATTACGCTTTCACGCTCAAACCACCGAACCGATTTCAAAAATCCTTTCACCAATTGAAAGCTATCAGGAAGTAACATAAGCCATATTTTATCCCGGTTTTCCCACGGGAACGGGAACTACGCGGGTAAGGCGACTGAACCCGAAGCGAAGCAAGGGCGGGTTGATAGTAGTCCATAAAATATAGCTTGAGCTCTGTGACAGATGTCAACGAAATCGACGAAGTAAGTTTGAACGAGCAGCATGTTTACAATTTTATTTTGTAGCACATATATTTTCATTCTTTACGTGCCAGTGCCAATTTTATTGCATCTGAAGTGTAATATATTATAATTATATAAATATTAATATTCATGCCTAAAATGTACCTCGTAAGTTTTGAAACAAAAAAATAATTATTGCAATGTACACGCTACATGAAACTCAGTATAAAGTTCTTATTTTCGTTGGCCTTATTTCTTACTTTGAGTAGTATATGATGGTAAATTAATTACCATAAGGGGTGGTGTATCGTTGCGGTCATGCCCCGTGTGCAGTGTCTGACCCCAAAGAGAGCAGTCCCCTGGTAGTTCCGAGAGTTGGCGGATCTCCGGGTCGCGTGCATACGTACCCGGGGGTCCTACACCCGCAGCCGGGTGCGTCACCGCGACGCTCACCGGGAAGGCCAGCTGTACGCCGTACTTACCGCAGTGCGCGGTCTGCCTTCAGGCTGGCCGTCCGTCACGCCAAGGACATTGTTTAGCGTCCGAGCAGTTCCCTGGGTGTTAGAAGGAGGTATGGCCGTTGCTCCTGCCGAGGCCAGGACAGCTTCCGTACTCGGCCGTGGTCTACGGGCCCATCGTGCTGCTGGATGATGTGGTAAGCTACTGGAGAGGGGCCTGGCTGCCTGCATCGGGCGGCACGACAGCGCGTTCGGTTTCGATCTGTCGCACGCCCAAATTGGCTTCAGAAGGGGGCGTTCGACGATCGCGGCCTTGTTGTACCTGAGGGCCGTGGTCACGGAGGCGGTCGCCGGCGGAGGGGTGCTGTTGCCCCTAGAAATCGCCAACGCATTCAAGAGTCTGCCACTCAGATGCATCAGGGGGTCCCTGAACGTCTGTCTGTGGGCTCTCTTGTGGCGTACACAGAGTGGCATGGCGGTCAGGCCCATACGCGGATACCGCACGGTGGCGACGGAGAACTTCGCCAAGCCTGGCGATTATAACAATAACCCCTCGATTGACTGAGTATTATATATCTGGCTTTTTATGGGTAAGCACTACTTGCAGCAATGGCCTGTGAAAGTCGAATGAAGGGTTGTACACTTACGCTATGTACGTGAACTGTGGTAGGTGAGATTCTCTAGGCAACTGGCAAATCGAAAAATAAATCTCAATTGTGAACCAATATGAACACTTAAAAATACTTTGATATGATTTATTATACGGTTGAATCCTTATTAACTTTACACGAATAAATAAAATATGCTCATGATGATGCCTGTATGATCTGTTTACAGAGATACGGCTGATAATTCTATAAACCAAAGCGTTTACGAATACGAATTTCTTTGTACAGATACATCGATATCATAAAAATAAGTATACGTTATTCGACATTCAATGCTTTTATAAAATTGTAATTGAATTTTATTTAATACGAAAGTCTGATAAAATAATTGCAATAGGCGTTTATAGTAATCCCTAAAACGCCGATTCCATATCAAGAGTCTTCCAAGGTTTCGCGAAAAGACATAAATTGTATATGACTTATCGTACGAGATCGATATTTGGAGTGACGTCGATGCTGTTTGCCGTCTCGTCAGAGCACGGACCGTTAGGGTATAACTAACACTTGTCTTGAGTGGCTCAACAAAATAAAGGTGAAACTAGCAAACAGAAGCCTCCCCCATTAAACTCTATTATTTGTAGCTGCATACAGTACTGCTATTTAAACAAAAACCTCTACTTTTAAACGTTTTGCATTTGCTTATGGTGTGTTTTATATTCTTAGAATTAATATCTACACTAACATTACAAATGAGAACGTGAGTTTGTTGAGTTTGTTTATTTCATACTTTAACAGCAAGTAACATAGGATACATTGTATTGCCGTATCCCCACGGAAAAAGGAACTAGAACGGCGGGCAATTGTTGGTACTAAAATATTTTCAATAATACTTGTGTTTGTAGCAGAATAATAAATTTATTATAATATTCTCTTATTCTTCATAGCCCGTATACCGCTGGGACTTAACCATAATGGGAAATGAGGAAAAAAAACGTAGATAGGCTGATAGCCTATCTATACCAATAAATAAAATTGGAGTGTCTGTTTGTAATGTCAAAATAATAGGCTTTTTTCATGCTCACACGATTATTTGCACGACACCTATGCCTAAAATAGCAATTAAAAAATGTTTGTCTGTCTGTCTGTCAGTTTGTTCCGGGTAATCTTCAAAACGGCTGGACCGATTTCAAAAATTCTTTCACCAATGGAAAGCTATAATATCAGGGCGTAAACTAGGCTATATTTTATCCCGGTATTCCCCCGGGAACGGGAACTACGCGGGTAAAACGACTATAACCTATAACCGAAGCGAAGCGAGGGCGGATTGCTAGTCTATATATAAAATGGTACAAGTGTTGCTGAGCATTTCTGATAATCTCTTAGCCGGTTTATAACCCTCCCTAAAAAGTGTGATGGGGACATATCGTATTTTCAACGCAGTGGCGTCAAATGGCGATTGAAATAAAAGGGATTTCTAACTGATCGATAAAAGAATGATTTCACCAAAAATATTTGCATGTAAAATATTGTCACAATGAGACCATATAGCTCGCACTATAAAAACGATATCAGGGCTCATGTAGAGCCAAGCTTCTAACTCTACACATCCTAATCCTACAACCACTAACTTCACAAACTCTACACCTTTATCCAAATATGTGGCTTGCCGTATGAATTTTGGCGATCATTAGTAATCCAGTAACAAAATCCAATCTTTTTAGGTATCAATAAAATCTTAAGTATAGGAATTATGCAATTAAAAATGTATGTTTCTAATAAATCTACTACTGACCTTATATCATGAGAAATTTGTTTATATAATATTATATTATTGTAATATAAACCCAAGTTATTAGAGTTAAAACATTCGATTAATAACTTCGAGAAAAGGTAGTAGTGTCCATGCGTGAATGGAAATCTTGGCGGGGGTCCTACTGTGCCTCCAAATATATTCATTATAAAAAGCCTCGTATGGGTTTGATTATTATAATTATCCACGTGGAGACGGAACAAGAATTTAGTTGTCGCTGACTCTCCTTTCCCGTGCGTAATTGTACCTATAAATCAATTAAAGATTGCCATCAAATTCGAAATAAATCCTCTGCCAATCCACATAGCCAGCTGTATAGTAGGCTAATTTTATCATGCGTATTCTTTTGATTTTATATACAATAGGTGAAATACTCCTTTGCATCTTAGGTGATGAATCTTGGCTTTAAATTAGATGAATTTATATAAAAATTTGTATGCCCGTAAACGTCATAAACAGAAGCCATATTTCATGTCATGCATCCCAGCTAAGATATGATTTTCATCCGAAAAAGAGACGGTTCTCAAGATTTTACATACCTGGTACGTGTAGTTTCAATATGCGTTAATAGTTGGATTCATGAAATAAAAAATAAAGATTTTGAACAAAAACTAAGACATGCTTATTTGCTTTTGAAAAATCCACTCATATGGCGATAAAACTAAGCGATATAATTTATATGAATATTCATATCCATCAGATTTCTATATCGGATCCATTTTATTAGTTTTATATAATTCGAGTCGTCATTATCTACCGAGTAAAATTTTTGACCACTCAAGTAACAAGCCCTATTTTAATGTACATATTTACGCTAGCGAAACCATTGAGCTAGTAAATATATTTAGTATAAAAATATACTTCTAATATACTTTTTATACACTTTTTGTACGGTCTTAAATACTGAATGAAACAAATTTGGGCAATTGCTAGATAAATTATTGTTGACAAGCCTACCTCTTTTGTAATAATCTTATGTTCTTGGTGTTATACACCACATGGCATCAGCGAAAGAAGTAGAAATGATAACATATATGTAGTACTTATTTGGTTATCGGACACTTATTCGTTAAAAATAAAGGAACCAATTTAGTAGGCAATTATTTTTCTATAGTTATCCATTTTCTTAAATACTGACATATATATGGGCGTGCGATTCACCGACGTCCTCCCCGAGGGGGGGACGTCGGTCGATGGGAGGGTACCCCGGGTAGGGGTCCGACGGGCCGACCACTGATGATAAGTAACCCTGTTCCAGTGGTCGGCCCAACGACAAAAGCGACGTGGTGTTCGGGTGGGTTGCGGGTGTTGCGTGCTTAAGCCCCTCTTGCGCCCCGGACGGAGTGGTGCGGTGGCGCGCCGACCGCAGACCACCAAAAAAAAAAAATAAAGGGCGCGCGATTCCATAACCTACCGTATTCACTCCCCATTGCCATTGAGCCGACAACTGGTACCGAAGAGTACTTTTTATTATTAAAAACTTATGCAAAACACAATTAACGTAATTAATAACTAATAAAATTAAATAATCTTCAACGACTTCAAAAATAAAAATATTCGTCATCGATTTTCATCTTCCATTCGATGACTCTCCATTCGATGGCTTCAATTTCAGGTGCATAAAACTATTAGTTATTGAACGAAATAAGTATCCGGCATCCGCCCAATCGCGGTGAAAAAAAAAAACATTTTGCTTATATAATTATATATACATATATATGTAAATTAATTAGATTTTTATGGATGCACATTTTCTTATATTCCGTTGTAATTACGCTACCTTGGCTACAGGACTAACAGCCAACTATTATTTATTATATTACTTGCAACTCGCCGACGCGACGCTTCTCTCGATTCAGTCGGTTTCAGTTGCCTTACCCGCGTAGTTTTCGTTCACTCGGGAATACCGGGATAGAATCTAGCCTATGTTACTGCCTGATGTTATAGCTTTCCATTGATGAAAGAATATTTTAAATCCGTTTAGTGGTTTAAGCGTGAAAGCGTAACAAACAAACCTAGTTTTGCATTTATAATATTGGTAAGGATTTATGGTATAATATTAGTAAGATGATGTCGGCCGTCGTAAAAAAACGATAAAAGACGTTTAAGATTTTCCTTCTCTAAATTCCGAATGACGATCACAATGTCTGTGGTTTAAGCATGAAAGCGTAACCAACAAAGAAACAAACAAACCTACTTTCGCATTTATAATATTGGTAAGGATTTATGTTATAATATTGGTAAAGATATGTCGGCCGTCGTAAAAGACGATAAAAGACGTTTAAGATTTTCCTTCTCTAAATTCCGAATGACGAGCACAATGTCTGGTACTATATGCGATGTACGAAAAAAAAAACATCCCTATTGTTACGTAGGTCGAAAAGTTGAATGACGAGATGTGGCTTTTTCATAACTCGCTGACCATTTATTAAATCAAATTAGTAAATATTAGTGGGTGAGTAATGACTATCCGTAATCCTGAGCTATAGAGCGGACAATTGGTGGAATACATTTTAACGTATCAGTGGTTTATAAGAAACTAGCAGAGCAATTAGTAATGACTCGATCAACATACATAGCTAATTAATTACTAATAAACTAACTAATGTAGTTGAGTGCGATGACGGAGTAAGAATATAATAGTTACCACATCTTACTTTGCCGTAAATGGAGGAACTGTTTGACTTGGTACCACCGTCACCATTCTACCAACGTACCACTCGACATTGTAGCAGGGTTCATCCATTTCACGTGGAAACGTTATGGTCTTCAACTGTACGTTTCCAGCGATCATTTCTCCCACGTACGTGCAAGCTCTGGAATGAACTACCCGCTATGACATGTCCTTCTTTAAATGAGGTTTAAGAAGAGTATTTTCTTCGCGGTAGGCAACGGCCTGGCTGTGCCCCTGGTATTGCAAAGGTCCATGTGCGGCAGCATCACTTACCATCAGTTGTGCTGCTTGCTCGTTTGCCACCGTTGGCAATAAAAAAATGTAAGTTGTTAATGACAGCATCAGTAAACGAAGGAAAACTTGAAATAAAATTCTATAACAACACATCTGATCACCGCTTTTCTTAGGCGGGCTATGGTCTGGACGTACGCTGTCCGTTCCACCCGGGGTGCTGAAAGGGTAGCACGTGACCCCATAATCTACCGTATTGTCTCTCCTTCACCATCCCCTATCGAACAGCAACGGAAGGCTTCGGTAGCAGTGGTCGAACCGACCTAGTCCGTGACGTCCGTGGCCAGCCCAACGTCCCCTCCAAAAAAAAAAAAACAATAAAACCAAACAATATGTGTCCCGGTTCTATCACCGACGGCCATGGCTACGGTAGCCGACCAAGTTGCTTGCGGCGGATCATCTCACCATAGAGAGGTTAATCCCGCGTATTCTTCGCCGTCATTTGTCGCAACATGACTACCTCGCAGAAAACAGCGAGCGTGTCCCAGCACCTTACGCTGTCGAACGAGTATGGTAACGTAAGCGAGGACGGTATCATTAAGGTATTGTACTTGATCAATTTCACTTCTACTTTAGAGGAAGGTAGAGCTTATCAATGAGACGTATATGAACTGAGATGCGGATAATGTACTAATGTAGATATATTTCTAGGTACGTAGACATTTACATAAATAATATCTGGTTGGCCGAGCTTTGCTCGGTATAATTTTATTTTTTGTAAGTAATTGGTAGTCTTAATGAACATATTTAGATATATATGTATATTAGTAAAAAACTAAAATTATGAAATAATGAAAAATAAAATCAAAAATTAAAAAACAGAATAATAATAACACCGAGATTCGGTATTCCATTGACATTTTATGTCATTGTATTGATTAGCTAAAAACACCGACAAAACAACATTTTCTATAAATAAATCCTAGCTAGATCGATTTCTTTGGCTCCGAAATCTCTAGTATTATACAAGAAGATCTCGAAGGTTTCTATTTGTACTGCATAAATATATCAATATTCTTAGTGGATATATTAGAAGTATCTTTGTGAATACCTATCGCAATCCTAATTGATATAGTAAATACGAATGTTTGTTTAATTTTTTATCACGATACATCATGAAACTTTTGATACATTAGAGGAATAGGTAAGTGTGTGTTTATTTACAGCTTTAGAAAAATACTTTTCCTCGTGGTTAGAATAATTACTGAAGACAGGCACAGTATCCGACTATAGCCTAGCGTTCAAAATAATATATTTTCAATGATTTGCCAATATAATATACAAGTAAAGATGCGGTTAAACTATTAAAATATATTATAATTAATATAAAATTTTGTAGCATGTCTCACAAAACACGTAACAATCCGTTCTGTACAAGAGCTAATACAATTTTAATAGTGATATGATAGTGTTAGGTAACATATTTACTATAGTATATAGGTAATGGATCAATAGGTACATAAAACATATTTGAACTATATTCGGACTAACGATCGCTTATATAATTAAAGCAAAGGACACCTAAACAAATAAATTTTAAAATAAACATGATAATAATAAATCTCATTTCATAGTATAAAAATTAAACATATAATATACATTATTACGTTTTCAAAAATCATGAATATAAAATAGAACGCATTGCATTTTTGCATAATTATTTGGCAATTAATTTAGCCAATATCTGGTTGACCGAGCTTCGAATATATATTAGACTGGGCCAAAAAAAAACGAACAATTTTTTTTATTAACGGTACTGTGAAAATATTGTTCATGATGACAAAAAAAAATTATTCTGAAAACTTGAGCTCTTAATATTAATATTAAGAGGTGCATCATTATGATTATCGATTTTTTTTGGCCGTCAAATATATACTATATATATATATATATATATATATAGGTATATAAATTGCTCATTTAAAGATATAAGATAAGATTTCATCATGAAAAATAACGTGACTTAACTTTACAACATAAGGGGTAGTTAGTACTAGACAGGACACAATGGAAGGTAAGAAAAACACATAGGAAAGATAAGAAATAAAATATTAAAATACTTACACTTTCCATGGTATTTAAACCAATCTTATGTATAGTACAAACAGGACTCATTGTGTTTATTATTTATTAGAACAGCTATTCACGTGAAATTTTTCATTTTACCATTCACTATTTACCACAACAATGTCTTCAAAAGGGTCATTAAGACAAATAATATAGATCGGTATCAAAGTAATTGTTAGAAGGCAGGGTCACGATACCCACTAAACACGAACTTTAATTAAAGGAAATTTGCTAACACGACTGACAGTTACAAGAGATCAAGGTGCTTTCAATTAAGTTTCGTGTCACAATACAAAAAAAAATAATAATACTAAATTTATAAACACGTGTTAAAATTGTGGATAACGCATCGAATTTATTTAGTCGTCCGTTACTACTAAAGTTGTGATGGGAATGAGCAACAAGTCCAAATTTAATAAATAGTCTGTGCGTGTCCAAGGCAGTACCATCGAAACAATAGGCCATGAGGAGCGCGACACACCGAGAACCACTTCCCGATGTCACGTTTATGACGCGTTCACCGTGGCTTCAGTCGTAATTACTGAATGTCCGACTTCCATCGCCAAACGTAATACGTCTAATTGCCCCTTTAAAACTTAATGTATTAACTTGATCATGTTTCGATGCCACATCGCATTTATACCGATGTTTGCGATCTAAACGTTTCAAGTAAATTACTTATATTTGCCAGCTCAATAAGGTCACTAACTAACTTAATTGGATACATCATCATCATTATCTTCAGTCTATCGACGTCCACAGTGGTATATAGGCCTTTCAAAGAGAGAGTGGAGGGTGGGGGGGTAGGTACCAATGCCATAACCGAGATGCTTATTATGCGGGTTAGCGATCGAAGTTCATATTATGAGTTTTCCAGGAGAGTGCTGGTGCCTATTGTCATCTATAGTATTAGATAGCAGAAGAGTTTGTTTTCTTAAACGAGCTCATCTCAGGAATTACTTGTCCGATTTGAAATTTTCTCAATGTTAGATGGGCTATCTATCTATTTTATCGAGGAAGGCTATGCTCTATGTCATCACGCTAAGACCAATAGGACCAAAACTCTGATGAATTTATTTTTTCCTTTTGAGAGCTTCCACTGCGTCCGCTGCGTAAACGTCTAAAATTTCGCAAAAATCATATGTGACAGAATCCGATTTAAAACATTTTCACCTTCTACGTAAGAAAAGTAGCAGGTTAAAGTTACCGTTATCCCAAAGTAACTGCAATCATCGGTGCCGACCTGACGCTGCCGGCCATCGCTAGGGCGATGGTCGACAGCGTCGGGAATTGGGACGCGGTCGCAGCCTTCTGCGAGACAGTGATCTCGCAGAAGGAGGCAGCGGATCGTCTGCGCGAGGAGCGCAGCCTCGATGAGGAGATCCGCCGCTGGCGAATGGGGCGGCGCAGGCGCAACTACCTGCGCCTCATGCCGCCCTAGCTGAGGCTGCGGGTGATGTGACCGGGGATTAGCCCGTCACCTGCCGAGAGGCCGACCGCGTGAGGAAAGACCGACGTCCTCCCCGAGGGGGGGACGTCGGTCGATGGGAGGGTACCCCACGTAGGGGGTATTCCGTTGGGCCGACCACTGATGACAAGTAAACCTGCTCCGGTGGTCGGCCCAATGACGAAGGCGAGGTGGTTTTCGGGTGGGTTGCGGGAGTTGCGTGCTTAAGCCTCTCTGTCGCCCCGGACGGAGTGGTGCGGAGGCGCGGCGACCGCAGCCCAACAACAAAAAAAAAAAAAAATCCCATAGTAACTGCCGGGCTGGCCACGGACGTCAAGGATTCGGTACCAGTGGTCGGCCCAATGGCCTGAAATACTGGAGACGAACCTCCTCCATAGTAGCAGGGAATTTCGCCTACTATATCACGCTGATCGGTATGGAGTTTTATTTCGAGTTTTCTTTTTCATTCGTTATCTGCTCGACTCCCTTAGTCATCGTTTACAATCATCAATGAGAAGGGAAGTCATCACGTAGGTAAAATAATTAAATAGAAGCATTAATTTCATTTGGTTTATTTAATAATTAAGTGTTAGCTGTTCATAACAGACAGAATTAGCTGATCTTAACATAACAATAAAAATACAATTCCATGAAATCAACCTTTTTTCTTTACGCGTGGCCAAATGTAATCTTTACGCACGCCCACCTCTATCAGAAGGGATGGGGTATGCCGGGCTCAGCGTTGAACAAGTTTCGGCGCCAGTACCAACTAAAACCACATGCTGGGCCTGCCTCTCAGTTAGGACGAAGTCATGGAACCGTTTTCACATGCACCACAACTCCAGGCCGATACACCCGTTGCTCGCCGAGTCCTCTCGAGAAGGTACTACTCCCCCTAATCTCTCTCCTCACCACCACTTCTTAAAGTCAACCTCACCTAACCTAACGGGTCTTAATATATTGTTATAGTGGTCTAAAACCGTCATCATCAGCGTTCTGCTCTTAATTCGATTACTTGGGTTCGACTTAATATGTACCCTTCTTTCATGGTATGTATTGCAAAAGCTTTTTGCAATAGTTTATGACCGGCCGCCTGCCTGAAGTCAATCCTCCTTGATCGCGTAATTGTTGACTAGACTGCACCAAATGAAGTTGGTTCAGGTCTTCGTAAACTCTTAGTCGTCTTTCACTACACCCACGAGCAAAGTAAGTGTTGTTAATATTCGTAGCCACGTTACAGTTATTATTATTATTATTATTTATTTAAGACAACACCCTGCACTAAGGAAATAATCCTTGTATTGCGGGGGACTTTACAAACATATAATTAACGGACACAAATTACATCCAGACTCAGAACAACAATTTGTGGATCGCACAAAGTGTTGTCCCGCGTGGGATTCGAACCCCCGACACTGGCGCTGTAAGTCGCTATCTTAACCACTACGCCATCTGTGCAGTCATCTGGTTTGCTTTTCTAATCTATACCAATAAATAAAATTGGAGTGTCTGTTTGTAATGTCAAAATAATAGGCTTTTTTCATGCTCACACGGTTATTTGCACGACACCTATGCCCAAAATACAGATTAAAAAATTTTTGTCTGTCTGTCTGTCTGTTCCGGGTAATCTTCAAAACGGCTGGACCGATTTCAAAAATTCTTTCACCAATGGAAAGCTATAATATTAGGGAGTAACCTAGGCTATATTTTATCCCGGTATTCCCACGGGAACGGGAACTGCGCGGGTAAAACGACTAAAACCGAAGCGAAGCGAGGACGGGTTGCTAGTTTAACCGTAAAAGTTCTTGAGTGCAATCACTTATCGAGCGACGCAGCGTAGGACGCGCTCCCACTAGATGAACCGACGTCCTGGTGAAAGTTGCTGGGTGTCGTTGGACGCCAGCGACGCGTTCCACACGTTACACTTTGTGGTGTAACATGTGGGAGGCCTATGTCCAGTAGTGGACGGTGATAGGATGAAACTATACTAACCGGTTTGGGCCACATTCTGCATCAGGTAGACGGTTTCAAAGAAACGTTTGTGTGTTTTATATACAGATTGGCTCATTTAAATCAGTCGGTAAGAGCAAGTCTGAAATTATAATACATACAAAGATCTTTTCCTCGGAACAATGTCATCGATTTCAGTGACGAGAAAAACTATTTTTTTTTTTTTTTTTTTGTGTATTTAGCTGTTGGTCGCAGATGACCTTGACAGCTTAACGCGGGCAATGGGCGAGCGGAAGGCTCTCAACCCGGTAGGAGAAAAACTATAATACATATCTTTATATATAAATTTCTTGTGTACATGTGCATGTCACTGAACTCCTCCTAAGCGGCTGGATCGATATTGATGAATTTTTTTGGGAGAATTCCTTTTATTTTATTGGAACAAAACAACGTCTGTTGGGTCAGCCAGTATAGATATAAAAAACAATCTTGCACGCAGTTCGAGAATAGAACCCGGTCACATTAATAATTAAACTTACATTATTTCTATTTGAACATCGATTATCATAAGCAGTAAATATTACTATGAAACAATATATCTAAAATGAATATATTGTATTTCATACTAAATTAAGTACCTACGGATTGAAATGACAACCATTTTGAGCAATACAACATTTAACATGCATTTAACTCGTTCAGGTAACGATTTTACTATTGCATTTTATGCCGCTAATTTGCGTTAAAATTGGTTCTATGGCTGTTTTAGGTTTTTAATGATGCAGTAGCTTATTTTGTATACTTTATTCTTAATATAACTTCTACAAGAAATAATCTAGCGCTACTTAAATCAGGTGAACTCGAGGGATGTTTAACAGGGCCATTTGTACCAATCTTTTTTTAGAGTCATTATTTATAGTTCTTTTTTTTTGTGTTCACGCTGTGGATATATGCATTAACGCAGTCTTCCTCGCCATTGCAGACAGGGAAAATGTGTGGGAGATACTGGCGACCCACTAAAACAACAGCGGCCTCATTCCACGTTTTACGGGGTGCCGGAGAGATCGTCTATTGACAATCAATCTTCGACAGCTCACGCTTGGCCTTCTGGCTACGTCCCGTCTTCATTTAGGGCGGTAAGAGGAGGTGCGCATAGTGGTCACCGATGGCGAAGCAAGTCAGTGGGCGCAAACATCTCGCGTGCCCGCTCCGCGGCCTCCTTCCACACTCTTCATCGACATGACCACCGTCGATGGTCTCACTATATGAGGCCATTAACGGCCAGCACCCTTCGCTGTTTAGTTTGGAGATGATGGTCGACAACAACCTGTACGACGAAAATCCCATGTCCGATAAGCAACTGATCATTTGTAAAGTTTGAATGATGTTTGTAAAGTTACTACGGCGCTCTCATTCGCTTTAACTCGTCATATAGGTTTCTTTTAATTTCGGCAAGTTGAATTATCATTTAAGATGCATGCTACATCATCATATCTTAAGGTAGGTATACAGGTAAATTTAAAAGTCTGGCTATTTAATTCATGTCGATATATATTGCAATTTTTTATGAGTCTTCATAATCTCATGGTATTGATTATTTTAAATCGAATGGTATAACAATCTTAATATATATAAATTACGTATCACGTTGTTTGTCCGCGATGGACTCCTAAACTACTTAACCGATTTTAATCAAATTTGCACACCGTGTGCAGTTTGATCCAACTTGAAAGATAGGATAGCTTACATCTTAATTTATAGTCGCAATATTATTTTATTGCAAATTATTTGACATTCACAATTATCTGCTAACTCCAAACGATTTTAACAGATGGCGATATCTGTTGACTGGATTGAGTAATTAATTAATAGATGGCACTACTATGTCAAACCCACAAACGTGTCATATACGATTTTAACTTGCTTTTTTTCATAGATGCCATTTGTAAAAAAATATGACGACCTCCATGACAGACGCCTACAGTTCCACTTAAATAGTTTAATAAAATGTAATATAACAAAAACATTAGCCACAGAAACGTGTGGCCGGGTCTGCTAGTGTTATATATATTATATTTACCTCTTCAAAAGGCTCAATAGCCTCTTCCAGCTGAGTTTGGTAGTCAGCGTGCATGGAGATGGTGCTTAATACTTTAGGCGGCAATGACGTGTCAGGGTATGAAAGCCTGCTGCAATTATTATCTCGATGGTTTAAGCCCGAGGGCCCGGGATGTGGACACTCTGATCCAGATAGTGTGAATAGCTTGCCATGGCGATATCTGTAATAGAAATAATTGTTTTCAAATCTTTTAGCTGGAATACTTAAAATAATTGTATAATTTACTAATTCAAATTACCTACATGTTACTAATTCCTAAATATTTTTCCTATATCATTTCTAGATTTTTGGTGGTACGAGATATGCCAAATATTTTGCGTCAATAATATTGTTTAATATTTTGTCATTCGGCATATTATTGTCGATTTTAAATTAATCATTTCACTCATTTCAGATCGTATACGTCCCACTGCTGGGCTCGAGTCTACTCCTGGATAGAACTGCAATTGATTTACTATACCGCGCCGGTCAGATGGATTAGTATAGAGTTCTATTTCGAATTTTCCTTCTCTTGCATAGATATTACATGCATGTAGTGTCCCTTAGTCGCCTTTTACAAAATCCAGAGGTAAGACAGGGGGTGGTGAATTGTATTCTTACTCCGTCTGCTACATAATGATTTTAATAAAAGTTCATTGATTCTCTCAATAGTTTCTTTCAAAAGTTAGCTCTTACCCATACTATGTTTTGTTTTTAAAACATATATTATCTTCATGCTTTTGAGTAACTTGGCTCATTTAAAGTGTACTACATAAGATCTTGAGGGCAGCTAAAATAGCTAGCATAAGTAGCTCTTTAGTCCGAGTTTTCCTTTTTTAAAAGAAGAAAAACTTAAAATAAAACCTTGTGGAGAGCTTCGAGCCCAGCAGTGGGACGTGCCATCAGTGCAGCGATGGTTTGGTATGATGTAAATATATTTTGTTGTACCTGTATTAAAATTGAAATGAAGTTAAAAACTTATATTATGGATATAAATAATAATTATTGGATAATTTAAGCTCGATACAAATACAGTAGTAAAATAATAAAAAAAGAATAGATAGCTACTACTACTAGATAGGATATCAATGATTAAACAATAAGTAACTATATACATTTAAATAACTCAAACATTCACAAAACAAACTTGTTAGTTTGGTATTTTTTAAAAGGTGTTTAGGAGAATTAAGGCTTTGTATCTTGAGGGCCCTTACAATTATATAATTGACAGAGAAAGTTTATATAAAGATTCAGAACAATCAATTATCGACACACAAAATAGTTCTAAATAGTAATTGAAATGACACTTGGCACCAAAAGATTAACGTTTGTAAATATTTAATTTACAAAAAATTATCATCATTATCTCAGCTATGAACATCCCACTATTGGGCTCAGTCCGCCTCCACTATGAGAGGAAAATTGACCTACTATACCATGCTGGTCAGACGTGTTGGTATAGGGTTTTGTTTCGAGTTTTCCTTCTCTTGGATAGATATTATATGCATATTATATCCGTTAGTCGTCGCTTACTATAGTCACGTTCAAGAGAGGGGGTGGTGAATTGTATTCTTACTCCGTCACCACACGGATAACTATATGTGCAGTCATAATTGAAAATTATCAACATCATCATACCTCATAAAAATCCTACTAGAGGTCTTGAGACTCTTCCAGAGTAGGAGAATGTATGACCAATTCTATACCACGCTAGCCGGACGGGTTGGTGCAGGGCTTTATTTCGAGTTTTCTCTGCCATAGATGTACTATGCAAAGAGTATCCTTTAGCTATCTTAAACGATATACACGGGCAAAAGAAGGGGTAGTTCACCATTCTTTGTATTTTTACTCCGTTACAACTACTTTATTTACGCGTGACACGACGTGAAATCGACTTTATTTACAACACTTTATTTATACTCTTTATCTATACACTGTTTACTAATTTCACTATAGAATAAATTAGATAGCAACAGGCTGCTTCGAAAGCGTACACTAATTACTAGGCGACACCCACGCAACACTATGGAAAATGGTAGAACAGCGGCATATTCCTAACAACAAATTCGTTTTTGTAACTTGTGAATTTATGGAATAGAAACGTTGAGTCATATCTCATCAGTTGCTTACCCTATTGTAATAATAATAATAATAATAATAATAACCTCTCTTTTACCCTCTGGGCTAGTCGTTATCTCACCATGAGACTAACGCAAACCTCGGTGGAACATTATATGGCTCTCTAAGTTCTTTTGATATAAAAAAAAAAATGTATTACAGGATTCATAGAAAAGCCAATAAACCGCAGGGCAGCTTGTGGCGTGCTGAATGTGAGTGGCGACACTGTGGTCCTGAATGCCTCAGAGAGTCCGCCAGGGCCTCGTATCTATCTATTATTGGCTGGCTGTAGTGGAAAACGAAAAGTGCCCGCAGGATCCTCAACTCTGGCTTGTCTTAAACGGCTGGTCAGAGCTATATGTTCGGGGGTTTTTTACAGTGTTATTTTCAAGGGCATAACTATGGGGACACCACTGTGGGTCTTCCTTTATCGGCGACTTGCGATAGTCAAACCAACGCCGCATTGCTCGACACCCAAGCCACTTGCTTCAATGTTGGCCCCCGTTGCCCTTATGGCCTGTGTGTCTGTGGCGACCGTTTAGGGAGGTCGATTCAGTGAGCTAGCGAGTCACTGTCTGCCAAAGTTCAAAACATTATGGTATTGAAGGCAGACGACAGTTTTTAAGTCATTAGCTTTAAGTTAATCAGTCCATCGAACCTTCAACTACATATCTGGGATTTGTCCTGAGACATCGTGAAATCAGGAGAAGACATACATATACGAGTATGTTACTTTATAATGCTTATGTTAGATCACATCTTGAATTTGCTTCCCCAGTTTGAAATCCCCATTATAAAAATCACAGTTTGCATATTGAAAAATACAGAATAAATTAATGATTTCTGATGTCTACGCGAGTATTACACATCTATCTATACCAATAAATAAAATCGGAGTGTCTGTTTGCAATGTCAAAATAATAGGCTTTTTTCATGCTCACACGGTTATTTGCACGACACCTATGCCTAAAATAGCAATTAAAAAATTTTTGTCTGTCTGTTTGTTCCGGGTAATCTTCAAAACGGCTGGACTGATTTCAAAAATTCTTTCACCAATGGAAAGCTATAATATCAGGGCGTAAACTAGGCTATATTTTATCGCGGTATTTCCACGGGAACGGGAACTACGCGGGTAAAACGACTATAACCTATAACCGAAGCGAAGCGAGGGCGGGTTGCTAGTATACATATATAAAAGAAAGTCGTGTTAGTTACACTATTTATAACTCAAGAATGGCTGTACAGATTTGGCTGAAAATTTGTGGGGTGGTAGCTTAGAACCAGGAAACGGATATAGGATACTTTTTATCCCGTTCTTATTCTTCTTCTTCTTAATTTATCCCATTCGAGCGAGTTTCCGTGTGACGTGACATAAAATGTCAAATACATTTTTTTTGTTTCTGGTTGTCAATTCGGACAGGCAAAGGGATCAAAGTCCATACAGCCAAGTCTGATACAATTTTCTTCATATTATTTAACATTTCTTTATATAGAATAGCTTATTTGTAGTCATGTCCGTCAGTAAGTCAAGTCGTTACCATTAATTAGGCGCTGAAAACACAATTAAATGATTTCTCTGGGAATTTCGGTACAATATGAAAATACACGTAAACCACTCTTATATCACATTCACCACACTTCAGCACCTTAGCTGTATTATATTACACAAAATATCAGCAAAATTATGCAATATAACACTATGAAATACTAAAAAATTTAATATAATACAAGAGCTTAACATGGCATTTCCATATTCGCGCCGAAACTCATGTCAAAAGTCACTATGAAACGTAGGATAACAAAAACGCATTTGATATGTAATAACAAAATGCAAATGACAGCTAAACATAATTTTGTCTATAGTTAAGTATGATTGAAAATTTGATAATTATAATTTTGGCAGACATCAATAATCAGTGATTTGGATTCTCATTAATAATGCCGCGACCAAGACGATCAAATCTTGCCCGATAAAGCCGTAATGGTTCTTCCATTAGAGACTATATATTCGAAAATTTAGAAAATTTATTTACAAAAACAATTATGGCGGTACGAAGTTCGCCGGGTCAGCTTGTTATCGCGTTTGTATTTTGTATCATTTTCTTCTTATACTGGCAATAAATTTGTATCTAAATGTGGGTCAATATTTAGTAACTAATTTTCTGCATCGGGTAGATAATTATAAATTTTCTGTAATAACAATAACTTGTTGGACGTGAGACATCTTGGTCCGCCCGTGACCATGAATGCTGCAAAGTGTTCGAAACGTCAGGCAATCAAAAATCAAATACAAACGCGATAAAATCCGTAAAGTAGTTTTATTTAAAATAGAGAATTAATTTATTAAATACATGGTATTTATGTTTTATGGTTTGGTTTGTTGTTATATTTTATTATTGGTTTTATAAAAATATTAAAGTGCTGGGCTATTAACTTGGGATTTCTATATTCAAAGTCCTTAACTTTGATTATGTCTACATATTTGGCGGTAATTTGTTCTGATACATTATTTTTTAAATATTCCAAGCTGCTCGGCATTTATTATTCGATTTTTTTATATATTTTAGACTCTCAATTTGTTAAGTTTCAGATATAGCTACATTTTTAAGAGTTTGTTATAATTTACATAATTTTCTTTATTTAGTTTTGATCTAGTGACTTTGTATCGCAAATATAGATAGCGTTTTTGTTTACATAATTATATCAAGCCTTTTGATATCAGATTTTGTAACTTTTACAGTAATTGCAGGCAAATATAAATCGCAAAATAATGTAACGATGTCATGAAATACGGTAAAAGCCTCTTCTCTATCATTAGAATTCGAGACATCATTAAATGTGAGAGCCGACAGGCAGGTGATAAATTTAACTAGATTAGAAATGGGATAATCTCTTTTCTTCTCAAAAAAAAAATGGTATTTGTATTTTTGGACTTTCATTTAGTTTAAAATTTACTATAATACTACCAACCCTTGCTTTGCTCGTGGGTGTCGTAAAAGATGACTAAGTGCCCTAGATTGACCCAGACCAACTCCATCTGGTACCATTAGGGTCAACGATTACATGCCCAAGGAGGGTTGACGTCAGGCAGGCGGCCGGTCATAAAAGTCATTGCCGAAACTTTTTGCAATATGTCAAAACAGATGACATATTGCGTCGACCCCAAGTAATTGGGATAAGAGCAAGATGAAAAAAAATTTAGTTTAAAATATATAGTTTGTGCAGTTTCATGATCATATAATGCTAGCATAAATAATTGAGATTTAACGTCAGTTAGATTGCAATAAAGCATACATCAGTTCTTATGACTTATTTTATTACATTATTTTTATTTAATTAAATCTTTAAGCCTAAATTAAGGCCACGCGTAGTTGAATGAAATTAATAAGAAATTCCAAAAGCGAAATGATTAGTTTATTAAAGATGTGGGGCCTCCCAATAGAGGGCTTTAAAAGTACGTTTAGTACGTTTCCATGTGGTGGAGAAATAAGAACACTACTCGTTATCTTGCCTGTTGGTGTAGTAAAGGACGCCTAAGGTATATAATATGTACATATAACGTCTATGCAAGAGAAGGTAAACTTGAAATAAACCCTTTACCAAAACGTTTTATTTTTTTTTTGGGGGGGTGGGCTACTGTCAGCGCACCCGCCGCCCGCCTCTGTCCGAGGCCCCATAATCCACCCGTGGTACGTCGCCTTCGTCGTTGGGCCGAGTTCCTTGTCTTCAGTGGTCGATCCGACGGAATACTCCGAGGGAGTACACTCTCCTCTCGACGTCCCTCTCCCGGGACGTCGGTCGCCGCGCGGTCAGCCACCCCAGCGGGGACAGATGGTCACGTCACCCGCAAATACCAAAACATCTGACCAGCTTTGTGTAATAGGATAAATTGCCTCTTATAGTGGAGGAGGCTCGAGCTCAGCAGTGGGATGTACGTGATAATAATGATGAAAAGCCAATATAAAAATACACTATCTGTATAGCTTTTGCATTGCAGTTAATTTTTTTTGTTGTTTTGACTTTATATTTATTTATGGCATTTTGCTAATGTAGAATATTGTAGTACGCTCATCTACTTTTTCATCTCATCTATTTTTTTAGCAAACTTTGTAGATCCAATTGCGTAACATAATTTTAATTTAGATTTAATTTTTATCTGTTTGCTATAATAGGGGTGAATCATTGTAATTTTAAATTAGTATGACGTAAGCTTAAAGAACTATAAACTTTGTCGTAAAAATAATGTCGCCAATAGGCAATTATGGCAGGCAATTAAAAAATATACGGTTTTTATGTTTGCCTATTTGTCAGACGAAGTTAATGTAATAAAAAGCATCGCTGTGTACGTTCTAATTACTTAAAAATATTCTGTTTGCAATTTCAATAGTTGACTATTATATTTTTAAAATTTAACTTAACGATTCATCAACATACAGCTAGAATGTAAAAAAATTGCATATAAGTTGCTTTTACATCGTGTGTAGATTTTGCAAAATCAATCCCTCCTAAGACAAATAAAGAAGTGATGTAAGTTTATACGTAACACTATGACGTAACCAAAAATTGGTTAGTTGAAGTGCGAGGAATTGAATGTTTGTATACAGATCAATATTTTCTATACTGATTAGTTTAGTTAAGTTCATTAACAATTGACCATAATCGCACCAAAATGAAAAAGATCTTTAAGGAAGCGCAGCTTTATCTGCATAGATATTCGAGGCAGCTCTTTTCTTCATCATTATCATCTCATCTCAGCTGACATAAATCCCATTGCTGAGCCTCCTCCACAATAGGAGGACAATTAACCTATTACCTATCAACTTACTAAGGTCTGTCTGTGTCTGTCTATCTTACTACTTATACCTAGTACGGCATTCTTCACTTGACTTATATCTTGCTTCAAATTCTCATGATTAAGCAAGTATTACACATTTGTAATAAAACTATTTTTTTACGGCTTTTATCGCGTTTCTATTTGATTGTTACGGTGCGTTCACCGATTTCGTGGTCGCCGCTCGAGAATTTTCTTTCGTTTCGACGATCATTCAGACCGGCCCATTGCCACTTACATTAATCAACGGATGGAATATTTTTTGTACAATAGTAACATATTTCTTTTATTGAAAATGGATATTGTAATAGTGAAAAGCGACGCTTTAGCAGAGCTCTCTAAAGTTTTCTAATTTTTAAGAGTTTATTAAAGACAATTGTCTTTTAATGATTAGATTATTAATAAGACCTTATATAAATAATTTGTACCAAAAATCACTTTTATTATTTGTTTAACCAATAGATTATTTTTCTTTAATAGCCAAAAAAGCTTTATCTAATGTTGAGTATTGTGACTTATGCATTATTATGGCGAAAGCTAACTGTAATAGGAATTGTTTTCTGGAACAATTAATATTGCCAGTTTTCTATGGTTTAGTTATGATTGGTAATTTAGAAAAAAATTAAATTAAACCATTATTACTCGTGGCATTTGATCAGGTGGTATAATTTTCTTCATAAATTATATGTTCGACATGACATAAATATCCATAGTTAGCCTATGGATTTTTACGTTATGTAATTTTTGATATTTTTTCATCCATGTAATAGGCATTATTCGGGTTTAAATAACATTTTTTTATGGTTCTTTTATAGCCACGTCATTTCATCATCATGATCATTGCGCATATTGCCATCCACTGCTGGACGTAGGCCTCCCTGATGTTTCGTCATAAAGTGCGGTACTGTGCCGCCTGCAACTGTAAACATAGATATTCTCAGCTATAAAGTCTCAAATACTAGTACGTTTTTGTTTTATAAGTCTAAAAGATTTTTATTCGATTCCTTTGGAGTTATTTTTGGAGACGAGAATATTACGGCAATTTAAACAAAATTCAAAATAATACTACTGCAATTAGCCAGCAAGAGCGTGATGCAGTAGATCTGTTTGGCTCCCCATTGGGGTAGAAGTTCAAGTCAACAGCGGGACATATATAAGCTGAGAAAGTAAATAATGCAAAAAAAAACATTCCAATTCGGAGTAAAGGAATGGTTTATATTGTTTGTTTATTTGATTTATTTTGACGGGTTTGTTTAACATGAATCGAAATATCAAAGAAACTTCGTAAAACGATATTTGCCATGTAACATTCCAATGTCATGTGACCTTTGGTTGCTTGAACTTTATATTACAATCTGGCTACACATTTTACTATAACCACAAATTGTGTGGCGTAAGTTTGTAATAGACCCTCAAAAAGTTAATGATAGATGAATAAGTTTCTTATAAGGAGTTTTTTGCTCATATTCGCATAATATATGCTTCAGCTGTAGAACTATTCATGTTGGTAACTACTTACTATGCAAGAAGTTTTTGTATGAAAGGGATAATTAGTGATAATTTTCAAAGGAGAACGAACTCGGATAGTAAATTCACGAATGTGTCTTGCTTTTTCACTACACTCTGTGACAATGACTGCTGAATATATGCATTTTGCCGTTTGCATAATATCATCAAAGAATCCAAAAAAACCAGTTAAGTGCGAGTTGAAGTCGTACACGAAGAGTTCCGTACAATTATCTATAAAAAATCGCGTTTGCTGTATGGGAGCCCCCCTTAAATATTTATTTTATTTTGTTTTTAGTATTTGTTGTTTGGGTACGGAACCCTAAAAACAGTCAAAAATTGGATTTCAATGAGTAAAAAAAAACATTGATTGCATAGATGCCGTAATGGTTTAGACATCGATCTATCAGACCAAGTGTAGTAGATTCGATTCTCATGGAGGATTTGTGCGATCTACAAATTGACGTTCTGTGTCAGACATATATGTATTGAGCACATGGAACTATTATTTTGTTGTTAGATGTAATTTTATTTAAGTAAAATTAGAAAATAAATAAAAAATTGACAATCCTGCTGAGTTTCTTGCCGGCTCTTCTCAATGCGGTCGCGTTCCAATCCGGTGGTGATTTTAAGGAAAAATGTATGATAAAAAAAATGTGAATATTTCAAACTATTGGCAGAGGATTTATTGCTTATTGGTGCTTACCTATATTGGTGTAATCTAACAACAGTATGTTATAGGTACTCATTGATCAATTTAAGTTCTTAAAGTTTAATAAAATACGTCTATTTAATTGATTTTCATCGAAAATAATATTTTTAAAATATTTTTTTTTGTCTTTAGAGAGTAAAGTAATATTTAAAATAGTGCACCAAACATTGAAATTAACGTTTGGTACGTATTTTTTCTTTGTTGTTTTTTTTTTTTGGGGTGGGCTGCGGTCGGCGCCCATCCATCCGGGGTGACAGAGGGGCTTAAGCACGCAACACCCGCAACCCACCCGAACACCACGTCGCCTTCGTCGTTGGGACCTTTGGTACCTATTGGCAATAATTTGGATAATATTTCATAATGACAAGAAGACTACTTTGAGAAATATTACATACAGATATCCACTCACTTTACGTGTCGTGACGGAGTAGGAATATAATTCACCACCACCTCACTTACCGGAGATGTCGTAAAAGATGACTAAATGATTATAATATGCAGATAATATCTATATAAGTGAAGGCAAACTCGAAATTAAACCTTATCGAATATGTTTGACCAGAGTGGTACAGTAGGTCAATTTCCTTCACATTATAGATCAGGCCAGCAAATAGAATGTATGTGAACTGTGATAATGATGATGATAATCCACTCACTATAATATTATCAAAAATTATCATATGTTTTAATGTTTTTAGACATATATTGGCGATCAATTTAACGTCCATAAAACTTACATATGGTAACGGACCTATCTTACCCTTGGATATCGTAAAAGACGACTAACGGATATAGTAAATAAATAACATCTATGCGAGAGAAGGAAAACTCGAAACAAAACTATACCAACCTGTCTGACCAATAAGAGTGGTAGGACCACACTGTTGACAGTTATCTGTCTACAGCCACGGGCCGGTCCGTCCGGGGTAGTACCACACTCTCGCAGAAAATCGACGTCTGAGTAGTAGCAATTTGTTACTGCGCTTCATTCAGTGAACGAGAGAGCCGGAAGCCCAATTTTCTGAGGGTGGTTGTGTGTGGAGGGTTTTGGTGGTGCCCTTGGTATCACCGAGCCTCAATGCACGCATTAACACTCCCTTCACTTTCTTCGCGGTAGGCAGCGACCCTGTAAAGGTCCATAAGCAGCAGCAACACTTACACGTACTGTTTGCTCGTTTGCCTCCGTTTGCAATAAAAAAAAAATATGGTATAAGGTAATATCCCTCCTATTTTGAAGGAGGCTCGAGCCCAGTTGTGGGACGTTTATTAGCCGAAATGATAATGAAACTTACGAGTAGAGATGATCATTAGAAGCATTGGTGGTTGAATTACGCTTATGTATAGACTGATGCGAGTCCCTTCGCGCGGCTGCTATTATGTATGCCCACATGATAGTGGTGGAGTAGTACACACCGCAACATCAGCGTGAACTGCAATAGAGAAAAAAACATTACAGAATAGGGATTTTTTGGAGCCGCGTAATAGTAACTGAAACTATGAAAAAATATCTGAAACCGTAAATAAACTCCGTAAAATTTGTGAATATTTTCGGCTAAGTTCGGTTATTATAGGTTTTCTTACAACCTTCTAAACTGACAGCCGTAAGGTTATCCAATGTGGAATAAGCATCACGCTTAACATTTTTGTTTAAAATTCTCTAAAGCTTGCGCGCGAGATGATTTGTAATGAGCCTCGAAAACAACTTCAAGACAAGACAAATCTGTAGTTCTTTAGAAGAGCCTTGCCGCCCTTCTTGACGACTCTAGAAAGTTGCACCCGAAAACAATGGAATTAAATAGCTTCTAAGCTGACATCGGTGACAGTGCCGTCTTCGGTCTTAAGCCTAGTTAGTGATTTGGCTCTGCCCAATAGAGATATTTTGATTATATTTAATTTACTAAATGATATATCACTAAATTACTATGGAATCTTTATATATACATAAATTTCTTGTGAACGTGTGTATGCCACTAAACTCCTCCTAAACGGCTAGACCGACGATGATGAAATTTTTTGTCTGTCTTCGTGAGGGCATTCGAGAATGGTTTTAGATTCCCAATTGGAGCCGGTAGGTGGCGCTTAATTGAACAGAACAACGTCTGTTGGATCAGCTAGTATATATAACGTAATATTTAAATATACATTATGGTTTAACAGCTAGCGAACTATTAACCCTTATTTCCCGAAGCTAGAAAATTTTTAAAGAATGTATTGTTATCAGTAAATTGAGAAAGTACAGTTCTGGCAGGAATATCGCAACTGTCTTATCATCTCTTCATCTCCATCCATTCATCTCAGCCCACATAAGTCTCACTGTTGGGCTTGGGCCTCCTCTGCTATACAAGGCAAATTTACCTACTATAACACGCTGGTCAGAAGTGTTAAGATAGAGTTTTGTTTCGAGTTTTCCTACTTTTGGATAAATGTTACATGCATATTATATCCCATCGTCGTCTTTTACGATACCCACGGACAAGGAACGGGGTGGTGGATTGCATTATTACTTCGTCACCACATGAAATTTGAATTGATTATCAACCAATACATGTAAGTAGGTATATTAAAAGCAATATTGTTATAATATCAAAATACTTCAAATGGAAAGACAAATAAGATACAAAAGAAAAAAGGTGAGCACAAAACAGTTTTTAAGGCACGAAGGCAACTAAACAATATTTGCAATTAACTTTTATGACTCTTAATTTGTACATGGCTCATCATCAAACTCATATACGTCTCCCTCCTAGGGATACAAATATCGGCACCAAGAACATCGATGTATCGATACATCGATGTTTCAGAACAAACATCGATGTACAAAAAACATCGTCCTAAAAACATCGATGTGTTGAAACATCAATGTTTTTGGGAGATCTATGCGATGAGCTTTTCTTTTAGTCAAATCAAGCATATTTTTACATAAAACAACATTTGCATGATATGTTGAGCTATTTTTTATTATTAAGCAACAGAGTACCTAAACTGTTACGCAGGCTCTACTAAAAGTACCATACATTTTAAAGCGTGCAGGCAAAATATCGATGTCATAACATCAAATAAAAGAACATCGATACATCGATGTTTTAAAATAGTGAACATCGATGGCAAGTATCGATGTTTTTTTATTGAAACATCGATGCATCCTTACTCACTCCTAGGCTTGAGCCTCCTCCATTAGATGGGAAAATCAACCTACTATGTCGCACAGATCAGACGGGTTGGTATAGGGTTTTATTTCTAGTTTACGTTCTATTGCGTAAATGATATCAGTATGTTATATACCTTAGCCGTTTTTACTATAAGCACGAGTAAAATAGGAACTCGTGAATTGTGTTTTTACTTCGTCATCGCATGGAAAATGTGGCACATATTTAAATTTACTGATTAATTAATACGTAAATTCCCTGTGGTGACAGAATAAGAACATTTATATATATATATATTTTTTTTATTTAAGACAACACCCTGCACTAAGGAAATAATCCTTGTATTGCGGGGGACTTTACAAACATATAATTAACGGACACAAATTACATCCAGACTCAGAACAACAATTTGTGGATCGCACAAAGTGTTGTCCCGCGTGGGATTCGAACCTCCGACACTGGCGCTGTAGGTCGCTCTCTTAACCACTACGCCATCTGTGCAGTCAAGTCAAATCAGAATACCTCCTCTCTTGCCTGTGAGTGTCGTAAAAGATGACTAAGGGAATATGCGTATAATATCTATGAAGGAAAACTCGACACAAAACTAAAATTAGTCCGTCACCCGCCGAGAGGCCGACCGCGTGAGGAAAGACCGACGTCCTCCCCGAGGGGGAGACGTCTGTCGATGGGAGGGTACTCCTAAGGGGGTATTCCGTCGGGCCGACCACTGACGTCAAGTCACCCTGCTTCGGTTGTCGGTCCAACGATGAAGGCGACGTGTTATTCGGGTGGGTTGCGAGTGCGCATGTTTACGCCCCTTTGTCGCCCCGGACGAAGTGGTGCGAGGAGTGCACCGACCGCAACCCACCCCAAAAAAGTAATAAAAGGACCAACACTGACCAGCGAGGTATAGTACGTAAATTTCCCTTCCATAGTGGAGGAGGCCCGAACCCAGCAGTGGGACGTGTATGGGCTGAGATGATGATAATGATGACGAAATACATTTTAATCTGGTGTAAAAATAGTTTATAAGTTTTTCATAGTAACTAAATACCAAGCATAAAATAGGCATATTAAAATGAAAGATACTTATTAGTATTCTTGATACGCCCACTTGTAATGGTGTGGGTATACAAAGCTGCGGGTATTGATTATTACGTAAAGCTCTATTTTATTGTGTTGCATTTTATGAGAGTGTCACTCTACTTTATCCTATACATTAGAATGTCTTCGTAGAAATGTATTTTGAATGATTTGTTGGAATTGTAATTTAGATTCCCAATAAGATGCATATAATTCTTCCTTTTTTTTATCTAAGTATAGGACTCTACTATTGTGCGCGTATCTTCTATCGTAGTAACAATTGGCTTGTATGAGGCTGGCTAAACAACCCAAAATAGTACTTCACGTTGAATTTGCTTGTGTTTGCTCTAACATTATGCACTTTTATTATGGATTTCTAAGATTCTCACGAAGTCACTGTATTCTTAACCAGTAGGAAGAGACTAACCTGTACTAAAACTAAATTTAGCTGTATCAAACGACGTCTGATACGAACACGGATTTTTAGTTTAGTACTCAGCAGTACTGTAATACGATTTTAGGTACTATCATTAACTATATATATATATATATATATATATATATATATATATATATATATATGTATATATGTATGTAAATGGTAATTGTCCGTGTACCTACTGACGGAGTAACTATACAATTCTCCATCTCCTCTTATTCTCGTAGATGTCGTAAAAGACGACTACGGGATTAAATATGCATATAACATTTATGCAAGAGAAGGAAAACTAACAATAAAACCCTATACCAAGGCATCTGACTAGCGTGATATAGTAGGCCAATTTCTCTTCAATTATGGAGGCTGCACAAACCCAGTAGTTGAATGTGAACACCAAAGTCGATGCCATTTTATTCTTAATCAGCTAACAGTGATGACTCATGGCACGGAAACTTGGTCCCTAAATGTAGGCCACATAACGTAGCTCAAAGTCGCTCAGTCTGCTATGGAACGCGCTATGCTCGGGATTTCGCTTTCCTACACTACATAGCGCGTTGGCATTTTCAAAAAGTAAAGGTGTCACTTTGGGTATCGGAGAATTCATATTCACATATCTTCACTAATTACGGTGCAATAGTAGTAAGTTAATTTCTACTATAATATAAATTTTTCTTTTTTTCTGGGGCCGTGTTTATGTAATAAATTGTACATGTTTTTGTTACTGTACGCTAATGTGTACGGTATACGTACATGCTGCCATACACTATATGCATACCCACTTAAAACTATTTAAGTCTTACTAAAGTACGATAAGTCTGTTGGATATTTCAGTTGAATACTAATTGACATTTAAAGACACACATATACTCGAATGCATAGCATGCATACACTAGACTTATCAGGATTGTAAACATAAGAGATCACGCGCACCGCTACACACCCTCATACGCCACCTCTATTCAATCATATGCTTGTTAAAGGTATCCTAATTATTCAGTGCAGGTCTTTTCAATACCCACCACAGGCACCATCAAAATACATTATTATTTATTGTTTTCTTTTGAAAGTTAATTACGCATAATAAGTTAGGAAATCCGTTAAATAAATTCTAAGAAAACAGCAAATAATTATTACATTGTGAAGAAATTTAAGAACATTTTCAAAATACACTATGAACATAGCTACAGTTGTTTCGGCACTTTCCATTTCATTGTATGTTTAGATTTCATCACTAAGTTTCTTCAGTTATACTGTGGCGTAATGTCTTTTTTTTACGTGAAAATATCATAGTTGCTCTAAATAGTAGATAGTTCTTTAAATTGTCGGTAGAAGCAAACGAGCAAAAAGCACACCTAATGGTAATGATAGTGCCGCCCATGGACCTTTAATAGGCTGCTGCCTATCGTGAAGAAAGTGAAGAGAATGTGAATGTGTTCAATAAAGTTGGGCGTTCTGTAAAGAGCCAGCACAAGCACAAGTCCGTCCTCATGTGGAGTACTGCTCACATCTATAGGCAGGCGCGCCCAAATATCAACCCGACCCACTTGATTCCCTGCAAAGGCGTGTTATTCGAATCGTCGGAGATCCCAATCTTACGGACAGATTACTAGAGTGTCAGAGAGACTTTGTTTGAGTCACTCTGTGTACTCTACCGGCTATTTCACTGGGAGTGCTCTGAGGTAGGTAACACCGTCACCGTTTTACCAACATACCATTAGACACCGCAGCAGGGTTCATCCATTTCACTTGGAAACGTTATGGTCTTCAATTGTACGTTTCCAGCGATCATTTCTCCTATGTAGGAGAAATGATCGCTGGAAACGTACAATTGAAGACCATAACGTTGTACAGTAAAAGTATGTACTACACGTACGGCCTTGGAAAGAATTACCTGCTGCTGTGTTTCCCGTGCGCTATGACATGTCCTTCTTTAATCGAGGTTTAAGAATATTAATCATTATCATTATTATAATTAAGCATTATCTTTACAGTAGTAGGCCTAGCTGTGCTCTTTGTATTGCAGAGGTTCATGTGCGGTAGTATGACTTACCATCAGGTGTGCTTTTTTTATGGGTGGGCTATGGTAAGCGCACACGCGGTCCATTCCGTCCGGGGCGACGAAAGGACGGCGCGCGGGCCCATAACCCACCCGTACCCACGTCGCCTTCGTCGTTGGGCCGACCACCGGAGCAGGGTGACTTGTCGTCAGTGGTCGGCCCGATGGAATACCCTTTCGGGTACCCTCACCTCTTCACATCCCTGTCCCGGGATGTCGGTCGCCGTTGCGCGGTCAGCCTCTCTGCGGGTACTAATCTAAAGTCCCGGTTCGGTCACCCGCGGCCTCGGCTAGGGCAGCATCAGGCGCAGGTACTCGCACCTGCGCCGCCCAAGTCACCGGCGGCGGAACGTGTCCCCGAAGAGGAGTTCCTCTCGCGCACGATCCGCCTCCTCCTTCCATGAGATGACGGCCACACAGAAGGCGGAGACCGCGTCCCAGTCCCTGACGCTTCCTCGAGTATCTCCCTGGCGATGGTTGGTAGCGTCAGGTCGGCACCGATGATCCCATCAGGTGTGCTGCTTGCTCGTTTGCCACCATCGGCAATGAAAAAAAATGTTTGGTGATACAAAAGGCATCACCAAATCTCGCAAATATTCTCAAAAAGTTGAGCGTCTGAGTCTCTCACTCACCGATCGAAGTGTGATAACAAATTGCTACTATTCAAACGTCGATTTTATGCGAGAGTGTGGAACTAACCCTGTCGGACCAGCTCGCGGCTGTAGCTACCACATAAAGTGGAGAGTGTACGACACATTTAAACTTGGTTCTATAGGTCCGGGTAGATACAAACTTTAAATTTAAAGGTACTACAGAAGTTTTAACTATTTACAGAATCAGTATAAATAAATTTCTTCTTTTCGACTCTACCTACATCCCCTCTAAAATGACCGCGATCAAACAACCGCGACTAATACTCGACGAACCCGACGACACTATTACTCTCGCCCAGACTGAGGCATACACAGCCCGCGAGGCCTTGACAAATAGTAATAAATATCCACGTTACCGCCCCCGCCGACGGGGAAGGAAGACGTGTCGCGTTAAAATCATAAACGTGGGAGTGCCCACTTTGCCAGCGACCGCCCGAGCCGAGGTCCGTACCCCACAGGGGGTGCCCTCGGGATCGGTCGCTTAACTTTAAACGGGTTGAGAGTCCTCAGCGCTCACCCACCAGTCCGGGTAAAGTTGTCACAACTATGTAACTAAGTCACACACAAAAAAAAATCGACTCTACCTAATACAGAAAACACATAACCCTATGGTTTAATGTTGAGTTTTCTCTCTCTTAAGTCGATGTTATCTTCATGTCATATCCCTTTGTCACCTTTAACATTTCTCACGGGTATAACAAGGGAATGTAAATTGTTTTTTTATTTCGTCACCACACGAATAATAGGATCCGTAACTATTATTACCTAGGTGCTATACTGTCACTAACTTCAATAAATAGCTGTTCGATACCTGGACTAGTCAATAAGTTCGCCCCCTTATATGTGGCTCCAAGATAACTTGGTGAATCACAACCAGTGTTGCACTCGGAAACAATGTTAGAAACAATTATGTTACAATTGACTGCGCAATTTGTGTCGTAGTTAAGATATCGACCAACTGTGCCCATCGCTGCTCGTTAGATTCCCACTCATAACAATACTTTGTGGGATCCACAAATTGTTATTCTGAATCTGGATGTAATTTGTATCTGTTAAATCTATGTTTGTAAGTCACTCGTAGTACAAGGATTATTTTCTTGGTACAGGTTGGTCTTAAAAATTGGCACATGCATTTTTTTAATCAGTTAATGATTAACAATGCGCGTTTTTGGTCACTATTCATCATAATTTATTTGAAAAACAATCAGGTTTATAACAATATAAAAATCTGTCATCATCATCTAATCTGAGCTCATAAACGTCCTATTGTGGGTCTCGAGCCTCCTCCCCAATAAGAGAGAAATTGACCTACTATACCATGCTTGTCAATCATATTGGTATAGAGTTTAATTTTGAGGTTTCCTTCTTTTGCATAGGTGTTATATGTATATCATATCACTTTTTTTTTTTTTTTTTTATGGATGGGCTATGGTAAGCGCACGCGCGGTCCAGTCCGTCCGGGGCGATGAAAGGACGGCGCGCGGGCCCATAACCCACCCGTACCCACGTCACCTCGTTGTTGGGCCGACCACCGGAGCAGATGTGACTTGTCGTCAGTGGTCGGCCCGACGGAATACCCTTTCAGGTACCCTCACCTCTCGACATCCTGGGACGTCGGTCGCCATCGCGCGGTTAGCCACACTGCGGGTGACGGACAATTCCCCGGTCCGATCACCCGCGGCCTCGGCTAGGGCGGCATTAGGCGCAGATACTCGCGCCTGTGCCGCCCGAGTCGCCGGCGGCGGAACGTGTCGCCGAATAGGATCTCTACTCGAACACGATCCGCCGTGAGATAACGGCCTCACAGAAGGCGGCGACCGCGTCCCAGTTCCTGACGCTGACGAGCATCTCCCTGGCGATGGTCGGCAGCGCCAGGTCGGCACCGATAATCGCGACGAGTTCACGGCGCTCCCCCTCCCACGCAGCACACTCCTCGAGCGTGTGCTGTGCCGTGTCCTCGTCGCAACTGCAGTGGTGGCAAGACGGTGTGCTCTCCCTCCTGACAATCTTGTGCAGGTACGTGCCCCGTCAGCACCTGCACCAGTCGGAAGGAAAGCACCCCGTGCGTCCACTCTAACCACTCCACCAGCACCGGCCGGAAGGCCTCGACGGTCCTGACACCGTACCGAGGACTCTCCAGCCGGACTGCCCAACGGGCAATGACTCCACGGCGGGCGTCGACCCGCCAGGCGGTGATCGCCTGCAGGGAGACCATACCGCCACGGGCGCGCGTCTCCGACACCCGCCGATAAATGTCGGCGAGCATCTCCGCCTCCAGGTCCCACGGGGGAGTTCCGGCCAAGAGGCACGCTGCCTCCGTCGACATGGTGCAGTAACCGCGTATGGCGCTGACCGCCATTACCCTCTGTGGTCGCCTCAAGAGGGCCCTCAGCCGGACGGTCAGGGACCCCGCCCACACCGGTGCGCCGTACAGAGCCATCGACTGGATCATCCCCGCGTACAGCTGTCGGCACGTAGCACTGGGTCCGCCCACATTCGGCATCAGCCGCGAAAGGGCGGACGCCGCGCCGACAAGCCGGGGAACAAGTCGGTGGAGATGCTCCCGGAACCAAAAATGCTCGTCGAGCACCAGGCCCAAGTACTTCATGTGGGCCTGGATGCTGATGGTGACCGACTTCACGGTGATCGAAGCGCCGGCGGGAGGCCCGGCGGTACGGAGGCCATGGAACAAAAGGGCCTCCGTCTTTTCCAGGGCTACCCTCAACCCCAGCGCTTCGATCCGCCTGACAATCTCCTCGGTGCTGAGAGTTGCCAGGCGTGCCGCCTCCTCTAGCGTCCCACCCCGGGCTGTGACGAGTGTATCGTCGGCGTAGCAAATTACACCCAGCCCGGGTGGGAGGCTTCCTCTCAACGCCCAGTCGTAGCCGATGTTCCACAGGGTCGGACCCAGAACCGACCCCTGTGGAACACCGCACGTCATGGGCGTTCGCACAACGTCCCCTACTCGGTCAACGTAGAGGACGCTGCGCCCCTCCAAGTAGTCTGCCACCAGCCGCCTGAGGTACACGGGCACCCCGTGATACCTCAGCCCCTCCCTGATGCAGCTGAATGGCAGACTGTTGAAGGCGTTGGCGATGTCCAGGGACACCGCCATCAGTACTCCTCCGCCGGTGACGGCCTCCGCTACCATGGCCTTCAGGCGCAACAGGGCCGCGATCGTCGAACGCCCTCTCCGAAAACCAAACTGGGCGTCCGACAAATTGGGCCCGTCCCCGACGAGGTGCCGCTCGATGCGGGATATCATATCACTTAGTTGTCATTTATTCGAGGATTTTTTTTGAATTTTTACCGCATGAGCATGAATACTTGCGGTTTCACCCAGGTTGTCCCTTTCCCGTGAGAATATAGGGATAAAATGTAGCGTGATACTTTGTTCATGTTGCCATTGGTAAATTCTTTAGGATTTTTGTAATAATGCCCTTGTATTTACAGATTACATCATGCTTTCTGAATTATATTTAAACATATTAAACTACAGTTTTATTTTTGTGGGGTTCTGCAATATTGTTCTAGGAAATTTATACTAACTGCCATCACGCTAACAGATGGGTGAATGAGACAATTATAACAACCATATTTATCCAACACTAGTTGACGCTTTGATAATGGAAGGTTATCTATACCAATAAATAAAATTGGAGTGTCTGTTTGTAATGTCAAAATAATAGGTTTTTTTCATGCTCACACGGTTATTTGCACGACACCTATGCCTAAAATAGCGATTTAAAAATTTTTGTCTGTTTGTTTGTTCCGGGTAATCTTCAAAACGGCTGAACCGATTTCAAAAATTCTTTCACCAATGGAAAGCTATAATATCAGGGCGTAAATTAGGCTATATTTTATCCTGGTACTCCCACGGGAACGGGAACTACGTGTGTAAAACGACTATAACCGAAGCGAAGCGAGGGCGGGTTGCTAGTGAAACATAAAAGTATAGAGTGATACATAAAAACAAAACAAAAATGTAGTTACCACAGTAGCGACTATGAATAATATTAACTCTTACATTGCTCAAGGGTGTTGTAAACGATGACTAAGAACTTTACAACGACAATAGTTGCCTTTAGTTTTTACAATATGTACTGTGGAGGTCATCTTACATATTGTCATTTTCTGAACCTCAAGTTATTAGGAGAAGAACAGGACGATTGATGGATATAAAAGTGCATATAACTAAATATTCTTACATTTTCTCTCAAATATGGTGCTCATTAAGATTAATCGATATTTAGTAAAAATATTAAAAACCTTTTAAGAGAATTGACGTAGCGCATTTTAATGTACAATTACCGGTGTACGTGTCCAGTGATCTTTATAAAAATAGGTTTCAGGTATTTGTTCAAATATTTTTATCATCTTATTTTAGTTTATATATAGATAATAGATTCAAAACCTTTCCGTGTGGTGACGAGGAAGAATACAATTCACCATCCCCTCTCTTACCCGTGGGTGTGGTAAAAGACGACTAAGGGATATAATATGCATACAATATCTATGCAAGAGAAGGAAAACTGGAAACAAAACCCTATACCAACACGCCTGACCAGCGTGGTATAGTCGGTTAATTTCCCTCCCATAATGGAGGAGGCCCGAGGCCAACAGCGGGACGTAGATGGGCTGAGATGATGATGATGAAGATACAAAACCAGCGATTGTCTTATAGAAATACAAGTATATATTTCCACTCACATCTAGAAATTAAAACTTCGTCGCAAAAACGATCTGTGTATTTAAATGAATGGCAAATAACAATGCGCAGACCACATTGCTCGTTGAGCCCACAACTGTTGGGGAAGAAAGATTTTCGAAAGGCAACCACGAATCTGGGGACGCAGCGTAGGACGACGCCCTACTAAATGGACTGACGACATTTTGAAAGACGCAGGGAACCGTTGGATGCAAGTGGCATAGGACCATTCCGAGTAGTGGCGGCTGGTGGGTCATCAAAGTGGTGGTTCACTTTACTTCCTCACTAAGTATTAAGATCAGAAATTGCAATGGAACAACAATTTACGTAAAATTTTTTTTTTAATTATTTTTGAAAGCATTACATTTTGTAGGTGTACTTGCGAAGAAAAATAGGTATTTTGTTTGTTTTTCACACTTCAAAAAATATTTAAAAAAGAGGGCCTTGGCGGTCCCGCCAATTTATATAAACTTTATTTTAAAAAGTTTTGTTATTGTCTTTAATATAGTCTATATTTATGCTCATTTTCACCCACTGTATACGCAGTATAAAATAGAACTAAGACCAAAATAAAAAAAAACAATTAATGTAAACAAACCATATTTAACTCGTCACAAATACATCGAAACTATACCTACTTACTGTACTTAACGAGACTTCAGCATGTTATTTAACGTATAATATTAAGGTGATTATTAGAACGAAATTTTAGGTAGCGCATGTATAAGTAGCGTAAGTCTATTACTTTTTTATGTTAGTCTATAACTTTTTATAACTGTCTATCTTCTCTATTATTGCCTATTAAGCTTTCAGTTGGTTATCATTGCCACTTAAAAAAAATCTAATCACATGTTAAATTTTATTATCAGTTTTCACTGTTTATAGATTGTTGGCCTGAGATCTCGATTTCGAGCGACCGCAGCGCCAAAGTTTAATGTAACATCCGACGGGGCGGATGAATGACCTAGAGAGCGCGATTTTCAAAATGTTTTGCAACAAACGTTCCACGTTGAGAAATTGTTATTGAACTTGAATATTTACAGCATAACAATAACGTTGAATTTTTGGAAACTAGCTGTTGATTCTTTTTAAAAGATTAATAAGAGTAGTTGAGACACAATTTTTATGTTTTTCTATCATTACATTACATAGTATAAAACAAAGTCGCTATCCGCCGTCTGTCTGTCCCTATGAATGCTTAGATCTTTAAAACTACGCAACGGATTTTGATGCAGTTTTTTTTTTAATAAATAGAATGATTCTTGAGAAGGGTTTATATGTATAATACATGCATAATATAGTAGAGAAACGCTGATTAATTTAGAGGTTTCTAATGTGATGTCGTAAATAAGCACGTTTTTTTGCGCTTATATTGCAAACGTTGGCTGAACCCTACGAGATAGACCAAAATAATGTACTACAGTATTATCCATCTTAAAAAGTTTAACAAAAAAGTCCACGATGGCATATGTCTATCTCTTAGGGATAACCCACCATAAACATTTTTTATCCTCTACTAAAAAATGATTATTTACTAAGTGATTTTATACAATACAGCATTAATCCTTATCCAATTAAGTACCTTAAATAAATTGTGCATTTATTATAGATCAATATGCTTTTTATAGTATGTAATTTAAGTGAATATTGCCGAAGATAGCGAAGATAGCGAGGGCGGGTTACTAGTTTATAATATAATATACAATCAAGAGCAGGTCCGGACTGACATTTTTGTATTCTACTTACCTACAATTCCAACTATGTATTTATTTGTAATTTCACTACCAAAATTTATTCTAATTCGTAAAATATTCATTCAATAAAATAATTGCAAATTCAGTAGGAAGTGTGTTTATCTCTACGCAAGGAAATGTGCCTATTGCGTAAACTCAAATACTTACTTTTTGTTTACGATCACCTCGTCGATATCTAAAAAAAATCCTAGGGTTTTAAAAAAAATGTTAATAAATGAAACACAAGTATAAAAATGATTTATTTACTACACAATAACAAATATGAGTCGCCATTACTCGTATTATCTCAAAAGCGTCCTAGGGTTGTACAAAAATTAGTAAATAATTCATTTATTTACTAATTTTAACAGAAGTTTGTAAATTATTAATATACTAATTAAAAGTATGTAATTAAACAATAACGAAATATGAGTTCAAAATTCTAATGTTTTTTCATTCGATTACGAATCAAGTTCTGATTTCTGCTAATTTGATGATAAAATCAATGGCTATCACAAAACCTATCAGAATGAAAACGTTACCAGCTGCCCGATTCACGTAAGTATTAAAAACCGTAGCGCAGTGACGTCACTTCGTTTTTTGCAAATTTAGCCCTTTTAACCGACTTAAAAAAAGGAGAATTCTCAATTCGCTGTATTTTTGAACCAATTTTTATGATTCTTTACACCAGGTAACTCAGAAATTGTATAGTAATTGAGCTATTGGAAGATTTATGACAATCCAAGACTAGATAAGTAAGTGCGTTTAAAACAGAAAACCAAAAGGCGATTTCTAAGTTCCTAAGTTAAAACGACTTTTGGACTGGCGTGTTTACGTGAATCGACTGGCTGGGTAGTTAAGTTACCTGTATCTTTCAAAATCATTAGGCGTTCTTCTCTTTCATAACACGTAAAGCTCTTTCTTTCCTCTCTTTCATAGCCTCTATGATACTAGGCGCGTCACGAATGGGCATGCTTCGTGACTGCCGAGGATCAACTAATTCTGGAAGTAGGCAATCGTAATAAAACCTAACTAATTTCATCTCCATTTTCTCCTCCCAAAATTTGTCGTCCTTTTCTATAATATAAACTTTCATAGGTACAGTAGCACCAAACCAGATGCCAAGCATGCAAACGTTTCTTTTAGTAATATGTACCTGTCCCTGAATTTGGAAATACCAGTTATGATTTTTATTTATGACATAACCCTTGGAAGCCTTGTCCTTAACCCAAAAGGTATGTTTGGCCATTGCTTCATCAAGAGTCATGCCAGCTAAAGAATGTGGGCACTTAATTTCAATTAAACCGTTTGCATAAATGCCATCTGGTGTAGTACCAAGAAATTCATATTGATCGTCGACGAACAAACCGCAACCTTGTATACTAATATTCTCTTGAATTTCTAACTGTTTAATTGCGGTTTCTTCGTTTTCGATACCGTACCGTACAGCAGGCAAACTGGCGATATTACTACCATAAACGATTTTACGAACAAGAACAGCACAACTTGTGCTCTCTCGTTTTTTACAAACTTCCCCGAACGATGATGAGGTTAGTAATTTTCTCCTTGTACTCATCCACTCAGAACTACTTCTTTGCAAATGGGTCGACCTTTCAAGCTCCTCTCTTTCAGCACAAGACAACTTTAAATCGGCTAAAAAAGATGACTTGGCTTTCTCATATAATTCTGGACTCAGATCAGGTTTTTCGCAGTTTGGTCCATAGTGAGCGTCTTTCGATACAGCGCTGTGGCTCTTTTTCAATCTTAATTTAGGTTTAGCAATTAAACGGATTCTACGATTACAATTTTCCACTTTCGCGATCAAAGGATTAGGACTAGATTTAAATATTACTTCATGAGTTTTACTATTTTTTTCGATCCTGTATTAAAAGACACAACAGCAGCTGCGCATCGGCCCGCATAAGAACCACGGGAAGAATAATTTACACGCTTACCCCCTACTAATTTGGCAATCACTGCGTTAAAACTTTCAACTATATTACTTGTACAATTATGAATTAAACTTCTAGAATGATATGACAGTCTTTTACTTAAAATGTGTACCGCGTCCATTAATCCGCATCCAACAATTGCTGGAAGCAACCCAACAGGTTCTATTCGAAGAGTATCAGGTCTACAGAAATACTCCTTGCAATATTGGTGATTACCAAATACGTGTTGTGGACCATTTAGGATATCTTCACTAAGATTTTTTATTTTTTCTTCGAGTGACTGATTTTGATCGCCCCAATATTTAATAGCGCATTTTACACCCGTTCTTAAACGCAAATACCTTTCTTTTAGGAATTTCCGCAATTCGCAAGGATACTTAGTGTCTTTCGACAGTTTCTCCAAGCTATTGCAGTAGTTTCGTAAAAGATGATTTTTGCATTCAATTTTCTCTACTGTTAAATTACCGTACGGTCGCGAATCTAATATTTTTTTATAAGTACTGGAATCGCCGTCTGCTACAAATTTATTATAAATTACACCGTGATCAACAATGGAACGTTTAAACCCTTCAACTATTATGGTCGATTCCATACCGGTAGATGATCCCGAATAATTCTTGAAACAACGGTGTTCCGAGGGCTGACTGTCGTTCTTTGCGGCTCGTGCACAAACTACGCAGTATTTATTTTTAACTCCAAAAAACAATACTTTATTAGTTTTAATGCCAATTATCGCAGCTGCGCCGGACAAGGCGGAAAAATTCTTACCATAAGATCTCTTGCTCCAACAACCGTCAATAGCAACAGATATTAATGGTGTACCATTTTTATCAACACTACCTATAGACACTGCGTACTCCGCTTCTTCCTTGACAGCTTCTGCCATGGAATGTGCTGCTGTCTTTTCCCACCAATCGGAAACCGTATTATTAATTTCATTGTATAATGAAGGTGACATGATTGGAGCTACTGCGGCAGTTAATGTTTTTAACTGATAGTAGCTCCCACCAGATGATATGATACCAGATACAATTTGATGATTCACTTCCATTCTATCTTCTTTCTTTTCAATCAAACACACAGTAAATTTCATACTACACATACTACATTTCATGATGAGTTTTGAGTCCAGACCAACTTTTACTTCACCTATTATACTGAGGTAACTTAACTTACAATCCATTGGACCGTGGTCCCCTATGGCCTGAAGAGCTTTAAAAAAAAAAGAAACGTTTACAACTCTACGCCCAACTTCCATTTCATCCACCTTTCCCTCTTGGTCGTTTTCAATAACTAGTTCCTGTAAAGAAAGATAATGGCTTGATTTTTTTTTATAAAAAATAATTAAAAATTTAAAAAAATGCAAAAGAATTAATACAATATTAGGTTCCTGATGAATAGAAATTATAATTTCTTTACGCATTAGGTATTGTTTTTTTATGACGTCACCTATTTGAACGTAAATTTTCTTTTGAGAAAGTAATTGAGAAGTATTTCGGTACTAAGGTGTTTGTCTCTCGATGAAAATAATAAATATTGCATGAAAAAATCTATAGGTAGGTATTGAGATTTTGTCTTCGCCCATCACTAACTAAGTAGTTTGTTTATTTATGTAACAAGTCTACAAGAATTACGTATAACAACTTACCTCTATACAGCGCGTAGCATTGTTGCTCAGAGTCTCGGCCCCAAGGTTTTCTTTATTTTCAATACTGGAAATATTATTCATCAATATTATCCACTTTTTATTTATTTTGTACAACCCTAAGCCAGACGCTAGGCGCCTCGCGTCTGTTTGGCGGTATAGGTATGTCGACAAAGTTGCGCTGTCGCCTACCTACTTCCACAATTTGATATTTAGACAATACTAGCCGACCCGGCGAACTCCGTATCGCCTTTTTTTTTTAAAAAAATCCTATTATTTTGATATTACATACAGATACTTCAATTTTATTTATTAGTATAGATATAGATAATACAAACCAATATTTACATGTTATTGTAGGTATATGTCTGAATCGGGCGATCTAAATCATATGACATATTGTATAAGCTTTGTAATGTACCCTGTTCAAATGCGATAATAAATAAGTAGGGAGGAACTTACATTTTATTCCGAGATCTTTTGGCTTTCATATTTTTATAATGCGTACAAAACTTTCTTTTCCCTGGCATGACACTCAAATTCAATCAGTCCTGCGAAAAAAATAGCCTATGTTACTCAGTGATTTTTTTTTTTTTTTTTTTTTTTTGGGGTGGGTCGCGGTCGGCGCGCCTCCGCACCACTCCGTCCGGGGCGACAGAGGGGCTTAAGCACGCAACTCCCGCAACCCACCCGAAAACCACCTCGCCTTCGTCATTGGGCCGACCACCGGAGCAGGTTTACTTGTCGTCAGTGGTCGGCCCGACGGAATACCCCCTACGCGGGGTACCCTCCCATCGACCGACGTCCCCCCCTCGGGGAGGACGTCGGTCTTTCCTCACGCGGTCGGCCTTTCGGCGGGTGACGGACTAATCCCCGGTCACGTCACCCGCGGCCTCGGCTAGGGCGGCATGAGGCGCAGATAGTTGCGCCTGCGCCGCCCCAGTCGCCGGCGGCGGATCTCCTCATCGAGGCTGCGCTCCACGCGCAGACGATCTGCCGCCTCCTTCTGCGAGATCACTGTCTCGCAGAAGGCTGCGACCGCGTCCCAGTTCCTGACGCTGTCGACCATCGCCCTAGCGATGGCCGGCAGCGTCAGGTCGGCACCGATGATTGCGACGAGTTCACGGCGCTGCACTGCGCAGGCCTCGAGCGTGTGGCGCGCCGTGTCCTCGTCGCAATCGCAGTGGTGGCAGGACGGTGTACTCTCCCTCCTCACGACCCTGTGCAGGTATTTGGCGAAGCTCCCGTGCCCCGTCAACACCTGCACTAGTCGGAAGGAGAGCACCCCGTGCCGCCTCTCCAACCACTGCATCAGCACCGGCCGGAAGGCCTCCACGGTTCGCACCCCGAACCGAGGCCTCTCCAGCCGGACTGCCCAACGGGCAATGACGTCTCGGCGGGCGTCGACGCGCCAGGCGGTGAGATCCCTTAACGAGATCACACCGCCCTCCCCGCGCACCCCCGACACCCGCCGATACAACTCGGCGAGCATTTCCGCCTCCAGGTCCCACGGGGGAGTCCCGGCCAATAGGCACGCTGCCTCCGTCGCAACCGTGCGGTATCCGCGGATGGCCCTGACCGCCATGACCCTCTGTGGTCGCCACAGAAGGGCCCTAAGTCGGACGGTCAAGGACCCCGCCCACACCGGTGCGCCGTACAGGGCCATCGACCGGATGACCCCCGTGTACAGCCGTCGGCACGTAGCGCTCGGTCCGCCCACGTTCGGCATTAGCCACGATAGGGCGGACGCCGCGCCGACGAGCCGCGGAGCGAGCCTGCGGAAATGCTCCCGGAACCACCATTGCCCGTCGAGCACCAGGCCCAAGTACCTCATATGGGCCCGGATGCTGATGTCAACCGATCGGACGGTGATCGAGACGCCGATGGGAGGGCTCATAAGGCGCCCATGGAACAAGAGGGCCTCCATCTTGTCCATGGCGACCCTCAACCCCAGCGCCTCGATCCGCCTGACGACCTCTTCGGTGCCATAGGTCGCCAGGCTTACCGCCTCTTCTAGCGTCCCACCGCGGGCTGTGACGAGCGTGTCGTCGGCGTAACAAATCACGCCCAGCCCGGGCGGGAGGCTCCCCCGCAACGCCCAGTCGTAGCCGATGTTCCACAGGGTGGGTCCGAGGACCGACCCCTGTGGGACACCGCACGTCATGGGCGTTCGCACAACGTCCCCTGCTCGGTTGGTACAGAGGACGCGGCGCCCCACCAAATAGTCTGCCACTAGCCGCCTCAGGTAAGCTGGCACTCCGTGATACCGGAGCGCCTCCCTGATGCAGCTGAATGGCAGACTATTGAATGCGTTGGCGATGTCTAGGGACACCGCCAACAGCACTCCCCCACCGGTGACGGCCTCAGTCGCCACGGCCCTCAGGCGCAACAGAGCCGCGATCGTCGAACGACCCCTCCTAAACCCAAACTGGGCGTCCGACAGATCGGGCCCCGTGCCGACGAGGTGCCGCTCGATGCGGGCAGCTACCACCCTCTCCAGTAGCTTGCCCGTGTCATCGAGCAGCACGATAGGCCTGTAGGCCGAAGGCGACTCCGGAGACCGTCCCGGCTTCGGCAGGAGCACCAGCCTTCCCTCCTTCCAGCACCCAGGTAACCGTCCGGACGCTAAACACGCGTCGAACAGCTCCCTGAGGCGGGGACCCAGGTGGTCGAGGACCAGGCCCAACACGCGGTTTGGAACACCGTCGGGCCCGGGGGCGGTGGACTTTGCGCACATGCGCGCCACCGCCACTCCCATCTCCGTTCCGTGATGGGCGGAACACTGTCGTCGTCGGCCTCCCGGTCAGTGTCTGGCGGAGCCATGACCGGGGGCGTGTGTTCCGCCCGCCGCGGGAACAGGTCCTCGACGACCCGGGTGAGAAGGCTGGGCTGGAGAGTCTCGGTGAGGGGAAGGCCCCGCGCGCGGAGCTTATTCAGCACCGCGCGATAGGGGCGTCCCCAGGGGTCACGGTCGAGACCGTCCAGCATCTCCTGCCGACTGACGTCCTTGGCGGAGCGGACGGCCAGCCTGAAGGCCGACCGCGCATTGCGGTAGCCCTCATACAGCAAGGCCTCCCGCTCCGCGTCGCGTTGGCGCCGCCGGCTGCGGGTGTAGGCCCTCCGGGCGCGAATGCACGCGGCCCGGAGATCCGCCAGCTCCCGGGACCACCAGTGGACCGCCCTCCTCGGGGGCGGACGCCGTACCCGGGGCATGGCCGCATCGCAGATCTGCGTCAACGCACTGCGGATGCGGCCAGCCTCGGCGTCCACCCCGTCCGACTGGTTGGCAGAGGACAGCCACGAGTAAACGATGGCTGTCTCCGCCAGCTGGTCCCGGTCTAAGCGACCCACAGCCCATCGCGGGAACGCAGGACGTCCATCCGCCCCGTGACCCCTGCTGGGTGTCGGGATTACCGGGGAGACCTCCATCCGGATATACCGGTGGTCCGACAAGGTCTCCACCTCCTCCACGACGCGCCAGCTCCCCACGCGTGCGGCGACCTCGGGGCTAGCGAACGAAAGGTCCACTATCGACCCGCCCCGTTGTCGCACGCACGTATGCACCGAGCCCCTGTTCAGCAAACAGAGGCCCAGTGCCGCCGCCCACTCCTCGATCGCCCGTCCTCGGTCGTTCGTCCGGGGAGACCCCCACGCCACGGACTTGGCGTTGAAGTCCCCCAAGACGAAGACCTGGCGCGATGCCATTCGCCGTAACGAGGCCTCCATGATGGTGAGGGAGGCCTCGAAATCGGTCACACTCCAGTTAGGGGAGAGATAGACTCCGAGGAGCGTAATCTCCCCCCAGTCCGCCGCGACGTATCCGACGCCCCTGTCCCTAAGGGTCAGAGGCGACGAAGGCCACGACGTGGAGGCGACGATTGCCACGGTGCCATCGGTGCTACCCAACCAGTTAGGCCGGTCGGGCACCACGTACGGCTCCGCGGCTACGGCTACTCCTATCAACCACTCCGCCATGGCTTGCAGGAACACGTCCTGCGCACCGGCGGTGTGGTTGAGGTTGGCCTGGAGGAGACGAATGGATACGGGGTCCATTAACGGTCCGTATCCATCGTCACCTCCTCCGCGCTGACGGGCGATCGGGCCGCGCTCGGAGCGGGGACTGGCCCGGTCGATGGGCCGTCCCGCCCCTTCGGGGCCGATGCCGGGGGTCTGCAGTCCCCAGAGCCCATGCGGTGTTTGGCAGGCCTATTGCCTGCCGCACACGCGGGGCAGTGGGGCACCGCAGAGCACGATGCCGCCTGGTGTCCGGTCTGACCGCAACGGAAACATAGCCCGCTGCAGTCAAAGCAGTTTTTGCATGTCGGTCGGGTATGCCCGACCGCCATGCATTTGTAACACCTCGCGGGCCGGGGCTCTAGCACGGTTACCCGCGCCGAGCTCCAGCCCACGAGGAGCCTGCCTGAGTCGGCCAATTGCTTGACCGACTCCACCGGACACTGCACCCAGGCAGCACCGACGCCGCCCGGACCAGTGCGAATGGTGCCAATCCGGACGGTGTCCGAGGCACATCCGGTACGCGCCATAATGGCCTCCCGGACGTCCTCCACCGTCACGGAATCGTCCAAGCCCGTCAGGCGCATCTCTGCGCACTTGACAGGCCTGGCGACTCGGACACCATCCTCCGGCCCGAACAGCCCCCTCAACATCGTGGCCAAACTATCGGCCGTCTTCGCGCCCTCGGCCCCAGGGAACTCGAGTATTCGAGCCCCTGTCCGGGCCTTGCGGGTCCTCGCCTCGACGCCCCCGATACCGGAGACGTCCAGCTCCCGCCGGGCGCGTTTTAGGACGGCCTCATAGTTGAGGCCCCTCTCAGCCGCCTCAGGCAGCACGGTGATGACCACCGCGGCCGTCTTCGGCGACTTGAGGCCCCTGCGCGACCTTTTCTTCCCTTTTCTGCCGGCTCCCGCCTGGGGAGCGGCGGCCACGGCGGCACTCTTGGCCGCCGCTCTCCGCTTCTGGCCGCGTGCCTTCCTGCTCCGCTCAACCACCTGCCAGCTCTGTTCGAGCCTGGCAGCAGCGCTGAGCGCAGCAGGAGCGGTCGCGGGTGCGCTGGCCGGCGCCTGCGGTGCAGCCGCTGGCGCCGGCCGCGGCCCGGCCTTGGCGGGAGCCGGCACCTTGCCGGCCTTCTTGGCCCCCTTGGGCCCGGCTGCGGCCGCAGCGTAGCTCACCACGCGGCCACCCTGACAGGGCAGCGGGGTGGGAGCTGACGCTTGCGGCCGCCTCGCCTTGTCCACGGCGAGCGGCGGTCGGAGGGGCAGCTCAGGCGGGAGCCTGGCCGCTACGGCGGCGATACGCGCATCCACCATCACCCCTACTCGGGCTAGGATCACGCGTACCGCCGACTCCGACACGCCGTGCACCTCGTCGGGCGGCGGCTCCTCCCCCCTACGAGGCCTCCCGCGGCCACGAGCCGGCGGGGGGACCACGACGAGGGGAGGAAGCGCCGAAGCCGCGACGGGTGCAGCCGGCGCAGCATCCGCGACGGGCGCAGCCGGCGCCACGGGCGCAGACGACGGGCCCGCCCTCCCCGGCGCAGCCCGTTTCGGTGGCGAGGCTGGCACAGGCGGCGCGGCCGGCGCCAGGCGCGTGAACTGGGCCCGCAGGTCGGCCATCTCCTTGGCCAACCCGCGGTTCTCCCGTCGCACCGCCGATAGCTCCGTCTCCAGCTTGCGGTTGCGTTCCCGCAAGCCGGAGACCTCCTTACTAAGGCGGGCGTTCGCGGCCTGGAGGGCCGCCACCTCGCCACCGTGGCCGGCCGGACCCGGTGTCCCCGGCCTCGCCGATCCACGACCTCTGCGCCCACGGGGCATGGTCGGGACTTTGGGAGGAGGCATGATGGTGCTCCCCTCCGAGTCGGTGTTCGAGCTGCACCCCTTGAGGGGGCGCTTCCGGACGCTCGGGGGGAGGGCCTCCTCCCTCTCCTTCGTACCTACCGTGGTGGCGATGGTCTCCTCCTCGGCAGCCTTCCTCTTCTCCCTACTCGACGACGGCCTACCCTCAAATGACGGCCTGCCTATCGTCCCCCTACTCCTACTGGACGGACCTGCGGCGCATCCACCGCCCTCGTCCCTACTCCGGCCGACCTGCGTCCATGCAGCGCCGTCTTCATCGGCAGACGGCTCTGCGGCACTTCCGCCCACGTCCGTTAGGACCATCTCTGAGGCCGTGTCCGACTCCAGACCTTCGGATGGCCCTGCGGCATTGCCGCCCTCATCCTGCGACGGCTCTGCGGCAATGCCGCCCTCGTCCTCGGGTCCGCTGCTGCAGTCGACGCTGACGCTCTCGTCTAGCGACAGCTCTGTGGTCGACCCGGTCTCCTCCTCCGATGGTTGGGCAGCAACGCCACCCCCGCTCCGCGACGGCCCTACAGCAGCAGTGCTGCCACCCTCGTCGCACGTAGCCATACCGGCCGCCTTCTGCCGCTCCCGCCACGCCTTCCACCTTGCGGTCTCGATGCGGGCTCGCGCCTGGGCGGTACGCTTCTGCTTCTTCTTCTTCCCCTTCTTCTTCTTCTCAATCTCTTCCTTCTCCTTCACTTCAACTTCAATCCCAGCCTCCTGATCTTGTGCCGGGCTCTCGGCAGAAATAGCAGGTGTTGTCCCCCTCCCATACGACTGGGGACTGACTGTGCTGGTGACTGTGCGCCTCTCGCGCTCAGAAACCAGCACAGTGAGGGATTCCCCGGCGTGGCCGGGACCCTCTGGAGTAGGTACGTCGTTTGGAACCTCTGCCATATTGTTGGACGTTTTTAAGTCTTGCCTTGACTACCACTCTAACGGCTGGACGCTCGCGCGCTTTTTAACCCACCAACCATTCATCCCCTCGCCGAGTGGCCAAACTTAGGATTAGGGGTAATTTTTTATAGGGGTTTTCTTCCCCGCGGTCTGAAGACCCCCGGTCCTGACCCCCCTGCTCAGGATTACGGTTTGGGCCTTCCGGGTCTGGCCGCTCGCGAGCGACCGACCCGTCACGCCCCCGGGCCGTGACGCAACCGTCCCTGGCGACGGAGTGCCATGAGGCACATCCGCCCCATTGGCCCCGGGTCAGATCCGCCGTGCGCTCTGCCACCAGAGCCGCACGCGGAGACCCCCCCCTGCCGGAATCTTGGCCGTCCAAATGGACGCATGACGTCCAAATGGACGTTACCAGGGAGCACCACGAGGAGGTGCTCCGGCCGCGCCCCCCATGTTACTCAGTGATAATGTAGCTTTCGAATGATAAAAGAATTATTAAAATCGGTCCAGTACTTTTTGAGTTTATTCGTTACATACAAAAATCCAAATCTTTCCTCTTTATAATACCTATTAGTGTAGATATTGTATTTTTTACGATTTATATCTAGTTCCATCATGGTTTTCTTTCAGACATTCATTATATCGATACTTTCTACTAACTGAAAATAAATTAATTATAAAAATGTTATACTTACAGTTTTTTACAAAAAACACAAATTCACAATACGTAATTCTGCTGTCTGCAGACGACAAGCGTGGTGTCGCGTCCACTTACAGAAAGGAACTGCCGTAGTGACCACCGAGATTGCACGAATGAAACGAACGCATTATCCCATACATTTGTGTATGAAAATTTTACCTTAAAATATATCTAGATTTTAGGGCTTTAAAAGAGGAAGTCTTTGTTTGTAAAGGTATAAAAAGAAGTATACAGCTATACTGATTGGTTTCTTCAGTGTTCAAAAAGTGTTTCTTTTTATCAATTTGTGTTGATTTATGGGGTTAAATCTGAAAAATACGAAGTCATATTTTTGCATTTTTACTCAATTTTGTGCGTTTGTTGACGTTTATTATATAACAACTATTAGGTTTAAGAGTTTAATATAAGCATGAACATACTTATTGGTCTTTGATTGTAATATATACAAATTATCATTGATATGAATTATATATAAATAGGTTAAATATGAAAAATCGTAACACTCTTTTCGGTGATTTTCACGATCTACACCCTTTTTGCTACGGTCAAACCTCACTCAGTGCCATTTTCTATCCAATAAATATATATAGTATTAAATATTCAATTGAATAAATAAAGTAAAATTGTTATTTAGAAATATACAAAAAAGAAATGCATTTCAATGCGAACGAATTGATATGTCTGTACTGAACGTTGAAATGTTGGAAACCAATACTTCGTTACCCCGAAGCGTAATTAGTTTGCTTGGGTATTTCACCTGGGGGTGTTGGATATGAACGTCACGTGCCTATAATAGTGTTTACGGAGAAATGTACGGAAACGATAAATTCATTCTGTTTTAGCATTAAATTTTAATTGCCATGTATTCTTAATTTAATTTTTGAACTAAGTATTGTCAATCTTATTTATTATTATCTTATAGAATTAAATAGATATTCTGTTACATTAATTTAATCGTATACAATCAATCATCATGATCATCATCATTTCAGCCTCATAAGTCCCACTGTTGGGCCTTCTCCACAATGTGGGGGAAATGTATCTACATAGATGTTTTCTGCATAATATATCCATTAGTCGTATTTTACGACACCCACGGGCAAGAGAGGGGGTGGGGGATTGTGTTCTTATTACGTCACCACGCGGACGCACAATCAATCATACAATTAATCAATCTCATATAATACTGGTAATCTGTCATAAAAATTTTTCCTCGTACACTCTTTCACACGGATATCTTCAATATTGTAGAAAAAACAACCTAGATTAAGACTTATTTTTGTTACTTTTCTATGTGAGAGAAAAATAAATAAATATTATTATTATTATTGACTGCACAGATGGCGTAGTGGTTAAGATAGCGACTTACAGCGCCAGTGTCGGCGGTTCGAATCCCACGCGGGACAACACTTTGTGTGATCCACAACTTGTTGTTCTGAGTCTGGATGTAGTTTGTGTCCGTTAATTGTATGTTTGTAGAGTTCCCAGCAATACAAGGATTATTGCCTTAGTGCACGGTGTTGTCTTGAAATTTAAAAAAAAATCAAATTAATTAAAAAATTAATTAAAACCTAACCCAACCTAATTATAATGCTATAATAGTATTTATTTTCCGTGTGGTGACGGAGAAAGAATACAATTCACCACTCCCTATCTTCCCCGTGGATGTCATAAAAGACTACTAAGGGATATAATATGTATATAAAATCTATGCAAGAGAAGGAAAACCTCAAATAAAACCCTATATCAACCTGTCTAACCAGCATGGTATAGTAAGCAAATTTTCCCTCCCATTGTTGAGGAGGCTCGAGCTCAACAGTGGGACGTATATAAGCGGTGATGATGATCAATTATTATGCGGATTATCTTTTAATAAGTGAAAATAAATCAAAATACTTTTATAATTTTAACTAGTTTGCCGATTTACTTTACTAAGCATTTATTTCTACTCTATCAGGGCTATCCCCGGATAAATTATGTTTGCGGAGTGTTGCCTAGTAAAATAAAAATAAATAATTCTTCAAATTGCAAAATTTTTTCGGTTAATTCAATTCGGTGTTAATCATCTGTCACCCACTACTACTTCGATACAAATGTATCGAGTAATGTAACTGGCGAATAATCTCCTTTACGCCTGAAGGTACGTATTTATCTATACCTACTGTTGTTTGTCCAAATTAACCTTTAGCTTAGGCGTTAGCAAATGAAGTTCTTTAATTTCATTAACAAAAAAAGTGTTGATATTTATACCTATTAATTATTTCAATAAATTTTGCCGAAATCAATAAACTATATTTTAGTCTCATCTTTAAAAGCGCGTTATTTAAGTTCAGTTTGTAACTTAATACGTTCTTATTATCCTGTATTTCGAGTTAAGTTTCATGGGAGTAACATATATCTAAATTGGCAACCCTCCTGGGCGTTAACGTAGCCTTTTTCTCATTATGGAAAAGTTCTCGTCTCGTGCGAAGTATTGTATACTGGGCTGTGTACTTATTATGGCTTCGCCATAAGAAAAACATGTGTTTAAAATTTTTTAATAATTTCCTCCAAACACTTTATTCCTTTATTAAAGAGTTTGCTACGTTGTTTCTCAAAAATGTTCAGTTTTATGTTCTAGTCACCACCCTGATCAAATGTGCGGCGTGGAGTCTCGCAACCGGCTGTATTATATTACTTTGATTTACGAAACATGTTGTATCATTTTATTATTTTTATAATAAAAAAATAATAGACAAACTCGTTCTATGTCTTGCCGAATCTTCTTAGTAGCGATCACGTTCTGATTCGGTGATAATTAATTGGATTAATTTAGGTTAAAATGTTAAAATTAACAATATGCAAGTGCCCTCGCGGAGTTAATACATAATAAATTATTTCGAACTTGAACTGGCTACTTACACGGGTCACTGGAACCGTAGATTTCTTTAATTCGGTGGCAATATGTTCAACCCTAATGTCTCATTACATTTCTGCATTAAGTTACGAGTACGTGTGCTTATCAAATGACAAACCTTGAATCATTCCAATGACGCAACTAGCGTAGCTAACTGTAGGTACTACAAGCCAATAAATAACTAAAACTCTTGTACGTCAAGTGCAATTTTTGTATGATTTCTTGATCTTATTAGTCCGTACGCCCCTATGTTGCTCGGGTTCTTTTGAAATGAGGGAATAGTTAATACTATGCTCATCAGACGCGTTAACTAAGAGTTTTGTGTTGAGCCTTTCTCCTGTTTAAGAGATGTTATATCAAGATCATAGCAAGTGGAGGAATGTGGTCTCTGCCCCTATGGGAAACAGGCGTGATCCTATGTAGATATGTAATATGTATGTCTATTTTCTTTAGGTCTATATACACAGGATATTGACACATTGAATTTTTGTACTGTTACTACACAGAAATAGTGGTATAGAGATAGCAAAGTGTAGTAAGAATTACCGGTATTTCAATTCGTGGTGACCCTTTTTTTTTCATGCTATGAAATACATTTACGCCCTATTCTCCGCTGATGACACTGTACTTGCTGGTCTCCTATGCAACCAGAATATCCACTAAAATTACAGGCGCACGATCTCTCCCTCACTAACAGCAAGCGTGCAATTAACTCCATTTTACATAGAATCTGCCTGTACTTGCAAACAAATGAACGAGTTGTTGCTAATACTTATAATTTACATTACCTCATGTTAACATCGAGGTTTAATTGTTTAAGTTACACTCTCAAAAGACAATATGAATAACAGTACTTATTCCTTTGCATTTTAGATATCCTTTTTTTTTCATAATGTATTTTGATATTTACGCGAGTACATTAGAAATAATAATATTTTTACAGATTTTATCGCACTGGAATTTAATTTTCCCTGGACCTTCAGTCCATGTCTATGAACTATGTGACCACAAATGCTGAAAAGTATTGAAAGGATGGAGAAATTAAAAAACAAATACAAACGCATATCTAATCAATCTTTTCGTTCTGATGAATAATAAATTCATATTTTAAAACATTTCTGAAAACAAAATTTTTAAGTAGCCATTTTGCCAATCTACTTTTTTATTGTGTTAATTCAACTGTTTATTTCTTATTTTTTATCGCATGGAATTTTCAAATCCGCCCTTTTCATTATTTTTCTCTTCATAGATCCATTATTATCAGTGCTAAATTACAAATAAATGTGCCACCATCCGTTAATTGCTAGTGGTAGTTGCAGAAAACGGAGGAAGCACTACTGGGAGATTGGCAGCAGTAATGTCCTGGAAAACTTCTTCTTTTTACCGTATTAACGTTTAAGTAACTAATACGAGTCGATTGTTGCCAGTATCAAGTTAAATTATTAAAAAGTTTCTTTAAGTTTTTGATATCTTTACATTGGTCATTATTCGTCAGTAAGTCAAATCGTCACCTTTAACAAAGCTATAGCCACACTGTTAATGATATCTTCTTAGAATTTTGGTGGAAAATGTAAACATTTTTAAAGCACTTTTAGATTATATTAACTATATCCCAAAATGACATAAAATTATTTAATACAGCACATCAAAACACATTGGATATAATATAAGAAAACCACACGAGACTTTTAAATTGTCGTCAAATATGACCTAGGAAAAATATAATAACGACTACTATCGCCAAGGCGCCTGATCAACAGGGTGACTATGTCACAATCGCGCCTTTCAGAAGTCCTTTTTTATAGCCACCGTTTGGTGACAAATGAGCAAACAGTACACCTGATGGTAAGTGTTGCTGCCGCTCATGGACCTTTGCAAGGCCGCTGCCTATCGTGAAGAAAGTAAAGGGAGTGTGAATGCGTACAATGCTGTTCGGTGCAATAAAAGGCTTCACCAAAACCCACCACACACACCCTTAGAAAATTGGCCATCCGGCTGTCTTGCTCTCCGAACGAAGCGCAGTAACAAATTGCTACTACTCAGACGTCGATTTTCTGCGAGAGTGTGGACGGACGGACCGGCCTGCGGCTGTAGACAGACAACGGTTAACAGTGTGTGTGCCTACCACTACACAGCCTAAATCCAATAGTGGACTTGCGTAGGTTAAGAAGGAAGCTAGAATGGAAGTCTAAAATTGCCAGTCACAATTCCTATTACTTACTTAAACCCCATGATGATTGCTGGTATAGCTAGTAATATACTATTATAAATCATGCTACCAACTATTGTCTTTTTATCATCGTCATCATCATCATCGCAGCCCACATACGTCCCACTCTGGGCCTCCTCCACAATGGGAGGGAATTTGACCTACTATATCACGGTGATCACACATGTCGGTATAGGGTTTCATTTCGAGTTTTCTTTCTCTTGCACAGATGTTATGTGCATATTATATCCCTTAGTCGTCTTTTACGACATCCACAGGCAAGATAGGGAGTGGTGAATTATATTCTTACTTCGTCACCATACGGAAAGGTTTTTTATCATTTAAGTGAAATTAAAGAGTACGTGGCGAACATGGAATCAATGAAATAGTATATAATAAAACAAACTATATCACAGTTTTATTATTCAACATGGTACTCCTAAATACGGTATATTGGTAATTTAGCTTCAATGTTTCCTTATGAAGTAATCAGCCAATTAACCTAATTAAATCTTCGGTGCACTGGTCCTAAGTGAATTTTATAATATAATATTCGATCCGTCGCCTCAGGATAATTCTCGATTTATGATAATAGAGTAGTAATCTCTAATTAGAATTCTCGATCTAAACCGAACTTCTATTTCTATTGTAAAACTTTGAAGATCGAAATGAATTCCTTGATTCCTTGTTAGGGGCCGTTTATAAAATACGTTCGCTTACATGGGTTTGCTGAGTGTGACAAGATGTGACAAAGAGGGACGGGGGGGTCTACGGCAATATGATGTTCGCCGTTCATTAAAAGATTTTAAATTATTTTATTATTTTTTGAAAATGCAGAATGGATAGATGACGATGAGGTAAAGGGTAGTTTTGAAGATAAAGAAGAAGAAGATGTTGCAATACCAATTATGGATATTTCAATGCATTTGCAGAATCCTTGGACTTTTGATAAATAGAATTATTATTTATTTGTTCGTTATAAAAGATTTTTATTAATTTATTCAAATTTTATTATAAAACCTAAATAAATATTTCTAATTCTCAAAATTTGTGTATTATCCATTGAAACTTATTATATTCATCTTAGTTTTTTGTGACGAAATATTTACATGGGGGTCACAGAAAGTGTGACAGCGTGACAATAGGGGGGAGGGGGTGAAAAAAAGTTGATTATAGCGTGACGTATTTTATGAACGGCCCCTTAGCAGTTGCCACTTATAGAAATAGATCATGAAATGGAGATAAAAAATTGAATTTGATTTTTTCTCAACCGTAAAATAAAATTATGTTATTTTAGAGATATCGCTATGCCCGGCGATCTACAATTATCCTGTACCTTCTCCATCTATACCTATCCAACTCCTACTCCCATCACTACCATCGTCTCTAGTCTGCCTATTTCTATTCCCACCTTCTCGACTACTTATCACATCATCCATACATCCATTTCCAATCATCCAATTCATCCCCACTCTTCTTAATCATTTACCACCCTACCGTCCCCTCTCATCTCAAGAAGTCATCCCCACCCGCCTCATCTCATCCATCACCGTTCGTTTCCACTGATGCCATTTATCTCCATCCATCCCCATCCATCACACCCATCCAAACCAACTCTATCCGTCCCCACAAATCTTATCAATCCTTTTTCTCGATTTCGCGATCTTTTTCTATATATGAGCATTACCACTTCCTTAACGTACCTTCTTCACTGTGACTTACTTCACTTACTTGGCTGATTCAGTGTATTATTCTAGATAGTTTTGGCAAAAGTTACTAACTTAACCAGTAGTTAAAGTTACCTTAACCTTCGTCAACTTATAAATTTTGAAATTGACAATATTTAAGATGCAAAATAAAGAATAGGTATATAAAATAAAAAGATATTTTGTGATGTGTAAGAATTATGGGAGACTGAGAGAACAGGTGATAAATGTTATTATTGAAGTATGTGGCTTATTCAGAAGAAGAAAAATAAATAAGATAAAGAATATAATAGTGGAATAAAGATGTGCAGAGTCCGGTTTGTGAGAAGGAGAAAGCTTGGGTTTGACTTGCTGTCAGAGCCAATGAGAAAGTAACAAATGCTGATTTAGATATAGCAAACGAAGAATATAAGAGAAGAAAAAGGCGAGTGAAAGAAATCTTTAGAAGAAAGTAAAAGTATGTAAAACGAAAATAATACAAAATTATTGCAGCCTTTTCAATCAAGCTTAAAGATTTTCAGGAAGTTCATAAGATCACTCGAGTTAAAACTGTTAAAAAGTTCAGAGCTGATTTCGATTAGGGTAGAAAAGACAGAAATACGACTTATAGGTATGGAAATCCTTACCTTACTAATATTATAAATGCGAAAGTAAGTTTGTTTGTTTGTTTATATATTTGTTACGCTTTCACGCTTAAACTACGGAACCGATTTCAAAAATTCTTTCACCAATGGAAAGCTATAATATCAGGGAGTAACATAGGCTATATTTTATCCCGGTACTCCGACGGGAACAGGAACTACGCGGGTAAGGCAACTGAAAGCGAAGCGAGGGCGATTTACTAGTACAAAAGTTAGTCTTATAGGTATGGAAAGACAGAAAACAGACAATAATGAATACCAAAGCGGTGAAAAGAGTACCTACTTTGAATGAGCATTTGAAGGATATGGCTTCGCCAGCATGAAGAAGGCATAACCAGTATGGCAATTATTAAAGCACTGAAGATATGACAGGATTACAATTGGAATGCTGACGGCTAGGGAAGATAACACATAACTCATTTATTCATATGGTTCATTATTTAATAAATATGATTACAATTTAGCAATATAAGATTGTCAGCAATTGAACAAAAAACCGGCCAACAAGTGCGAGTCGGAGTCGCGCACGTAGGGTTCCGTACCATTATGTATAAAATCACGTTTGTTGTATGGGAGAAGTAAATATTTATTTTAGTTTGTTTTTAGTATTTGTGCCTTTAGCGGCAAAAGAAATATATAATTCGTAAAAATTTCAAATGTAGCTATCGCGTTTCTTGAGATACAGCCTGGTGACAGACAGACGGACGAACAGACAGCGAAGTTTTAGTAATAGGGTCCCATTTTTACCCTTTGGATACGGCACCCTAAAAATAAACGATGTCAAAGGATAATCATCATTCATCATTTCAGCTCATATACGTTCCACTGTTGGGCTCGAGCCTCCTCCACAATAGGACGGAAATTGCCTTACCATACCATGCTGGTCAAATAGGTTAGTATAAGGTTTTATGTCGAGATTTCCGTCTCTTCAAAGGATAATAATATTATTAGAAAAAACCAGAACAGTATCTGCGTTGGTTATTGTAATCCTGGCCTGGCTAACTTGCTATGCCAACTCTTCAATTTAGGCTGGAATAAGGGCCGTCTCTAAGAGCTAGTGTAATGTACCTCTGTACAAAGGAAAAGGTTTACGGCAAGATTGTAGAAACTACAGGAGTATAGGGTTGGTAAACTATGTGAAAGTGTTGATTGAATGAGTAATTAAAGTAAGCGATTTTTTTTGGGGGGTTGGTTACGTTCGGCGCCCTTCTCGCACCACTCCGTTCGGGGCGACAGAGGGGCGTAAGCACGCACACCCGTAACCCATCCGTGACACGTCGCCTTCGTCGTTGGGCCGACCACCGGAGCAGGGTGAATAGACGTCAGTGTTCGGCCCGACGGCATACTCCTTGAGGAGTACCCTCCCATCGATTTAAAGTAAGCGATAAGAAAATATGGGATGTTCAAGCGGGTTTTCGAAAAGTATGGTTTGTATGGACCTTCCCTTCCTTCCTATTCATGATGCCTTCTCCTTACTATTCATGATGTAGAATTGTTGGCCGAAGGATAGAAAGTCTTTTGTGGATTCATTGATTTGGGGCAGCCTAATGATAAAGTGAAGAGGAATAAAATATGGTCGGACTGTCTAGATATAGAATCGAAGGGCACCTTTTTCAGGCACTGAAATCCATCTATATGGACTCTAGGGCTTGCGTAATGATAAATGGATCATACACAGATTAGTTTAACATTATAAAAATGTGTTAGGCAAGGATGTGTAGCGTCACAGTGGGTGTTTAATCTATTTATGGCTATCCATGATGGTTTGCAAGATCTGAAAAATAATTATTGTGGTTTAAGAATGCATGCGCTACTTGTCAAATATATTATTTATGCCGATGATCACTTATTTCTTGCATCGTCGTCTTAGGGTTTACAGGTATTAGTAACTACTGTGTATTTTGAAATAAAATACATAAAGGTGAATGTAGTAGTGAAAATAATGGTCGTTGAAATGGTTGAATGTTTGAAGGCATGTATGTATATATTTTAATAAATGGTGGGCGAGTAGAACAGATAAAATAATTTCTATATTTAGGCGTACTGTTTACTAGATATATTAAAGGTGATGATGATCTTGAAAGAAGAGTAAAAGCTGATAATAGAGTGAATAGGACACGGCATGCCTTTATGAGAAACAGCAATCTGTCCTTAAACGTCTAGTAGTACATAATATGTTTGTGCCCACGCTCATGTATGGCAGAGATAGCTAGATTTGGCAAGAAGGATATGAAAGTAGAATACATTTTGTAGAGATTAGAGCTCTTCTTTGTTTGTGTGGTGAAAATCTGAAATATGAAATTAGGAATAGTGGAATAAGAATACAGTACTTTGACGTGAATAGATAGCGATAAAGATCAAAAAAGTTATCTTGGAGTGGTTTGAACACGTAAAAAGAATGAATGAAGTGAGTTTATCGAAGCAAGTATACAAAGTAAGTGTGAGTGGAACGATTACTAGAGGAAGACTACGCCGTTCACATCTAGATAACATTGGAGAAAAGCTGGCAAAGGTTCATATCGAGAGTACGCGTAATGTGATGTGAAGCATATATAAAGACCGTGATGATTGTGTATGAAGTGAGGTAGCGAAGGTAAGCCAGGATCCTTGTTTGTGGCAATTTGTAATCTCTGGCTACCTCTTCAAGAAACAGGCTCTGTTTATATGTAAAATAAAATAGTTTATGTGATTTTTTATTTACTTTGATTTACATTCTGCTATAGTGATATTCCAAATACTTACATTATAATATCAAAAATACAATAAAATGTTTAAAAAGTCACTAAACCCTTAACGTCGGTCTTCAATGTCATTAATATTTACCGTAGTTGATATGAGAAGTCAGTGTGTGGTAAAAGTATACCCTGGCGAAACTGATAAGACTGGAAAGCCGATCTTAAGATTAATGATAAAGGCTCAGAGGTTAACGATTTCAAATGATAAATTGATTCTTATGCTGTTATTTTTTATTAGCATGATTAGTTAATTTCTATCTATATTATTAATAAAATCTAGAAAAGGAAATTGATCATTTTATTTTCAAGAAAGCGATCTTTTATTCTATGATTTTTACATATGTAAGGTGAATATCTACAGCATGAAGGAAAGAGAGATGAATGTTTGAATGATGTGTGTGTAAGAAGAGTTAAGACAACAGATAATGTGTGATTGAGATAGTATGACAGAATTAGAATAAGTTGAAGCGAAACAATAAAAAGACAATTAACATCAACCATCTTGTTTTACTTACATGGCGCTGTGAAAATTGGAAAGAAAAAAATTATATAAAAAGTTCAATATAAGTTTTGGCCTGGTAGTTTACGAAATTTGTGTAGTATACGTTACATACTATAAAATATATTGGAGGCAATACGTAGATTGCAACCAGTATCTCGTGATTACCGAAATAAGTTTCGATACGCGTCACGACAAGACAGCGTGTTAGGTAGGCTTTTTATATATTTCAGATTGATTGTATTTTACAAGAAGCAAGCCAAAAACAAAATGGAAAGCATAGAAAAAGAAGTATTGGAAAGTTTTAATGTATCCCAACTGAAGGATGAACTGAAAACACGTTATTTGTCAACGGGTGGATTAAAGGTAGACCTCGTTGAACGTTTAAGAAAAGATAATTTAGCTAAGGTGGAGCAGGGTATAATGGATGAATTTAAGAAAGAAAAAAATAGAAGAATGTCAGAACAAATGGAATTAAAAAATTTAAAATTAGAAATTGAAATGATGAAACAAAAGGAGAATGATGAAGAGATGCAAGCAGGTATGTCTAAGTCCGATTCAACTTCACATTATGATCCTGTGTTACTCCATATTCTTCAGACACAATCAGAACTGTTGACAAAGATGGCTAACCTTTCAAATAGTAATTGTGGTATACAAGTATTTTCAACATCGGATACTAGTCAGGCTATCCCTCTGTTTGGTGGTAATCGAAAAGATAATGTACATGATTGGGTTAAACAAGTTGAAAGGGTATCAGCTTTGGCAAATTGGTCAGAAAATTTAACATTAGTTAATGCATCGATGAGGCTTAGGGGTCCAGCTGGTGATTGGCATAAAGCTTATGGCAAAAAGATTTATAAATGGGAGGATTACAAAAATAAACTTATAGAAAGATTTTCAAATAAAATGACATTTGCAGAATTTATATGTTATCAATCTAAAAGAGTACTAAGGGCAACTGAAACGATAACCGAGTATATATATGGTAAAAATGCAATGTTTGAAAGATGTCCTACAGTTATTTCAGATGCAGACAAGGTGTCACTCATTTTGGAAGGTATTGTGGATCATCGTTGGTCGATTCCGTTGGCTACACACTGTTGCACAGATGTAGAAGACTTGTTAACGCATGCAACAGCCTTAGACAACATCCGCAAGATACATTTTAAGGACAAATATACGAAGAACACTGAAAATGTAAGTAGAGATACTAAAAGTTCATTTAATTGGTCGGATTCAAAGAGGAATACTTTTATACCAAAGTATAACCCCGCCACAGATAAAGAAGAAGAACAGACTTGTTTCCATTGTAAAAATAAGGGCCATATTTCATATAATTGTATAGTTGAACCTAAAGAAAGCACATCCTCGTCAAATACTTTGCAAAGTACACAATTAAAACATAAAGTAACTTCTAAAAGTCATGTAACCAACAACAACAATAAAATTGAAAGGAAACATGTAAGCTGTATTCAAAATGAGAGTCCAAATGTAACTTTGATACCAGTAACAGTAAATAACAATATTCAGCTAACAGCACTTCCAGACTCAGGCTCAGTTTTAACTATTATTGATAAATCATATTTACCTAATGATACACAACTATATGCATGGCAGAAAGGAGACTATAAAGTAGCAGGCAGTAATTTTACGCCCATAGGATGGTTCTCATCTCGATTGCAAATTGGTAAAATAGATTATGTAATGCCGCAGATAGCTGTTTGTGAAAATTTACCTGTCCCAATGATTTTAGGCAAAGATTGGCAATTTGCAGTATATGCTAGAATAATACATGAACCTGATGGTAAAGTATGCATCATTACACCTACTCATACTGAATATTTCCCTTCAAATTGTAAAGAAATAGATTCAATTGCTTGTTGTGTTCAAGTTAAGTCAATTGTAAAGGAGGATCAAGATAAAGTTATGAAGTTAGTGTCAGAATTTGATGATATATTCAAAAATGATTGTAATGACATAGGAAAGTTCACAGACTTTGAAATGGAAATTAAGTTAAAGAATAATAAACCCATAAGTTGCAAACCATACAGACTACCAGAACCTGAACGAAAATTTTTGAAAGATACTGTTGAAAAATGGTTAGAACAAAAGATATGTAGATTATCGTCTTCACCATATGCAGCTCCAATGTTTGTAGTTCAACAGCTGTTACATGAATCATCTCCATATAGACCAGTTGTAGATTACTCTAAAACCATAAATCCTATAACAATATTAGATGCCCAACCAATAGAGAGAATGGAGGACATTATTTTGACAGTCTCACAGTTTGTTTACAAGTTCAAATTAGATATTTACCATGCTTACCATAATATTTGTATCAAAGAGGAGGATATATACAAAACTGCAGTGATAACACAAGATTACCATATTGAGTTTATGAGAGTTATGTTTGGTTTAGTCGGAGGTCCAGCAATAATGTCAAAAGTTATAAAAACAACATATGGAAATTTATATAATCAAGGAGTAAGGGCATACTTCGATGACATTACCGGAGGTAGTAACAATATTGAAAACTTTCTTTATATACTAAGAAAAGTGTTTGAATTAACAAGAGAAAAGTGTTTAAAATTAAATAGAGAAAAATGTATTTTCATAGCTAGTGAAATACCTTTATTTGGCAAATTAGTAGGTTTCAAACAGGAAAGAACAGATCCTAAACGAATAGCCGCAGTTGAACAATATAAAACATTGTCCACACTCACAGAAATAAGATCATTTCTTGGTTTTGTTGGTTCATTTAGAAAGTATATAAAAAATTTTGCTTGCATTGCCAAACCTTTACAAGAATTATTAAAGAAAAATAAAAAAGAGGATATAGAATCACAAAGAAGTCAGAAAAAGAAGAGAATAAACCTTTCAGTAGAACAACAAAAATCATTTGAAACATTAAGAAATTCATTAATTACAGCACCAGTGTTAGCAAATTTTCAACAAGAGGCAGAGACTATAGTGGAAACAGATAGTAGCTATCAAGGATTAGGAGCATGTTTGGTTCAAATACAAAATGGAGAAAGGAAAGTCATAGAATATGCTAGCAGATGCTTAAAAGATGCAGAATTACGATACCATATAAATGAACTTGAAGTTACAGCAGTGCATTGGGCTATTGTAAGTAAATTTAGAATATATTTATTAGGCCACAAGTTTACATTGATAACTGACAGTTATTCTACAGCATACATTATTGACAGAGCTAAGATAAATAGAAAATTCGCTCGATATGTTGTTGATTTGGCTTCATTTGACTTTACACCAGTTCATAGACCAGGAAAACAGAATGTTATAGCAGATCATCTTTCACGATATCCCCTTGAAGACATGTATATGTTAGTTATTAGTAGTAATTTAGATAAATTAAAGTTAGCACAGAAGAAAGACCCATTTACTCAACAAATAATCAATAAATTGTCAAAAGAATCATCGTCACAACATATAAAACAGATGAAGGAATCATATGAAATCTCAGAAGGTATCTTATTACATGTTAGCAATCAAGAGTTATTTAATCAGAAAAAGATTGTTATTCCACAAAGTTTAAGAGAAAATGTTATAAGAATTGCACACAATGATAATGGTCACTTGGATTACAACACAACGCTTAACAAAATCAAAAGCAAATATTGGTGGAAAACTATACGTCAAGATGTAAAGGCGTATGTAGCTGCATGTTTAGTTTGTGCAAAGACCAACAGAAGAACAAAATTTGCTTATGGACAAATGGGACAACGACCTATACCAGAAACACCTATGCAAGTAATTTCATCAGATCATATTATAGCATTGCCAGAAACACAATCAGGTTACACATATATATTTGTTCATATAGACCATGCTACAAGATATATTTTTGCAAAGCCTACATATTCTTTATCTGCACAAAACGTTATAGATACTATTGAAAATGACATTATTTATGTCTATGGACCACCACTGACATATATTTCAGACAGTGCACCATGTTTTACAAGCCAGAAGACTCAAAATTTTTTTTCAAAATTTGGAATAGAACATATACCCACAACACCATATACAGCACAAAGTAATGGATTGGTGGAGCGTGCCAATGCGACAATCGTAGCCACATTGACAAAATTCGCAATGGAAAACAAGGATGATTGGGATAGATTGTTGCCAAAAGCCATATTAGCCATAAATATTTCGAAACAGAAAACTACAGGATATTCTCCATTTTATTTAATGTTTGGTTATGAACCCAGAATACCGCCTAATGAAATACATTTTGGAACTATTTTTGAAGACTTCAATAGAGAAAATCAATTGGATTTATTGTCACATGCCAGAGGAACAGCATTGTCGAATATAATCAGTATACATTTGAGTAATAAGAAGAAATTTGATATGAGACGCCTAGAATATGAATTCAAGCCGGATGACTATGTAGTGTATGAATGGTATAAGCCCACAGATACAAAGTTAACCTCAAGATATAAAGGACCATTCAAGATCATAAGAAAAATAGGATCAGTATGTTATGAAATACAAGACATTCAAAAACCCACAGTGAAGAAAATAGTTCATGTTCAGTATATTAAACCATTACATTCGTTGCCAGATTTGCATTCTTTTTCAGCCTTTTCAGATGATAACACACAGAATAATGATGAAAGTTTTACTCATATAATACAAAGGAACCAATTGGAAGAACAGTCGGATTCAGTTAAAATTCAGGATAAATCTAGTAATGAGAATAATACAATAGATTCTGGAAAGCAGTATAAACAGCAGTACATCACTACTAAAGGTCGGAAAACATATGTACCTATATCATATAAATTGTAAATTTTTTCAGGTTAGTGTTTGTTTGCAATAAAAACTCGAATATTCATTTTTAAAATTATAATTAAAAGTAGTTCTGCGTACATTTTACAGTTAAAATTCTACATATAGTATGTTAACAGGGATTAACACACATCAATATTAAAGTAAAACAGGTTTTTAAATAATTAATGTTGTTATAATAACTTAGTTTACACATAGATTTTTTATTGTTAAGTAGTTCAGCATACCTAAATATTAGATTCACAGTTTGATAGTCATAAGTAAATTCTATCCTTAGTATGTTAACAGGGATTAACATACATCATTATTGAATAAAAATTGTTTTAAGAATAAAGATGTCACAAATAAATCTTGTTAAATAAGTTAGTTTCATATAAATATAAAGTCAAGTAGTTCAGTATCAACAACAATATGTTGATTAATATTGTTTGTTTTTAATCAATTGTTACAAGATTAATGTAAGATTTGAAATAAGTTTCAAATTTAAGTTTTTATATATATATATGTAGTAATAGGTCAGCAAGATATAGACATAGGTAAACCTAAGCATACATTCATTATGTAATTATAATAAATTGATATGCACCACTAGGTAATAATAGTATTAGTTCAGTTTTGCTTGGTTTTAATTTTATAAGTTTTATAAAATTTAAAATTCATTATTGTTAAGTACAAAGTAGTTCTGTATAAGTTAGTTTTTTTAAGTATAAATATATTATTGTAAAGTTAGTACCAGAGCATGTAAGGGATTGTATGGAAGTGAAATTAAAATTAATATAAGTATGTAATCATAAAATTTGTAATTTCAAAGGGCATGTAAGGTGAATATCTACAGCATGAAGGAAAGAGAGATGAATGTTTGAATGATGTGTGTGTAAGAAGAGTTAAGACAACAGATAATGTGTGATTGAGATAGTATGACAGAATTAGAATAAGTTGAAGCGAAACAATAAAAAGACAATTAACATCAACCATCTTGTTTTACTTACACATAAATGTCGATCTATAAAAAAATCAATTTATTTGGGATCAAATTGTCTACCCTAATCTGTTCTTCCATCTTTTTCTGGCAAACCACCCTTGCACCTATGCAAGAGGATAACTGTAAAAATTTAGTGAATTAGTTTCGTAATATATTTTAATGATTATGTGAAGAAGTAAAATGGTGTATTTGATAAAAATATTCTCCACTATATATTATTATGTACATAACCTAAAAGAACCGCAATATCTTTGCTAAAAAAACATTTTTACCCATCACGCGCATCTGATGAACCCATATAATTTTTATTTATTTATGGAAGCATAGTTTCTAAGCCTTAAGTGAAGCTCGTGTGTTGAGATAAGATGCAATATTTTCTATTACCCACTTTTATTGAAGCATATTTCTTGACTCTTTATTGCGTATATAGCGTTTAAAAATCATATTAAAGGCTGGTTGTATTAAAGAATACTGAACATCAAGTTTGCATTATGCATCCCGCGTACTAACATCCATGCGAAGATAGTATATACAATGTAGTTGTAGGTCTATATTTGATGGCTTATATATTTCCGTACATATATAGTAGCAGAAACTTAGCTAAGTATATTATACTAGCTTTTGCCAAGGGTTCAGCCGCCTAGTTATCGTTCCTGTGAGTACGGGGATTTTTTTATGGGTTTGCTATGGTAAGCGCACACGCCGTCCATTTCGTCCGGGGCGACGAAAGCACGGCGTGCGGGCCCATAACCCACCCGTACCCACGTCGCTTTCGGCGTTGGGCCGACCATCAGTGCCGAATTTCTTGTACTCAGTGGTCGGCCCGACGGAATACCCTTTCGGTAATCTCACCTCTCGACGTTCCTGTCCCGGGACGTCGGTCGCCGTCACGCGGTCAGCCTCTCTGCGAGTGCCGGACTGAAGTCCCGGTCCAGTCACCCACGGCCTCGGGTAGGGGAGTATACGGAGATAAACCATGCTATTCACTATTATTGTGGTTTTCCGTTAATGAAAGAATTTTGAAAACTGGATTAGCGGTTTAGACGTGAGAGCATAACAAATAAGCCAATAAATTTACTTTCGCATTAACCTTAATTAATCTTTGTTAGGATACTTTAAACATATTGTACTAAGTTTTAATTCTTTAGTTATTTATTAGTTTTTCAGCCTGCGAGGTTCAGCTTCACACGGGCGCTTACCATAAAAAGTTAAAAAGAGTTAGACGTACTTTATTATGGATGTAAGAAAAGATACTATAAATGTCAATACTTCAAGGGAAACGAAGTTAGAGATAATTTATAGATCTCCATAAAATTCATGATTTTTAACACTTTTATATTATAAATAAAATTTATTTTACGTATTTTGCGTTTGAATTTGATTTTTGATGGTCCGACTTTTCGAATAATTTACAGCGTTCATGGTCACGCACGGAGTCCATCCGTAACAATAAAATCTGTAAAAATAGTTTTGTTTTTATAATGTGTAATACTCGCGTAAACACCAAAAGTCCGCTTATACTAACTTGGTTTGTACGTAACGGCATTTTTTAACGTGTTTTGCACCTCTTCTAAACATCTCATTAACTTGAAACTTTGTACAGTTACATCAAGGATCAATGACAATCTAAGAATCTAAATACATAGTTCGTCATCTTATTTTTACTGAATTAATGTTTTTCTTATATTCGTAAATAAGATTTTAGCGTGACTTGATAGATGTCTCTATTTCTATTTATGCATCGTACTTTTTAATGCAACTATCTACATCTACAAAACCATTTTTTTTTTCTCGTTTTTATCTACTTTTGGGTTGCGAACCCTTAGAGCTGACTCATGCGGTAAAATTGTCATAGCCATAATCTATGGCACACATAAACTACATATTTTGTTATTATGACTATCCGAATAGATATATAATGTGAGTTTAAATATATTAATCGTTAGAGATCAACTAGAGGATAAATAAAAATATTCTAAATTATTTGCCGTGATCTCAATCGTGATGATATACAGACGCACAGACAAACGAGGGCGTCACATATATATTTAAAAGCACTTCTATAATGTTTCCAGGTAATCGAAAATAAAAAAAAAATGTATTAAAACGTTTTCTATACACGTATTATTTTATTAATATAATTTTTTAGTATTATTTTATTAAATATTTATTTTAAGGAAATGCATATCAATTGAGCGAAGCCTCACGTTTTGAGAATGCTGGCCTATACCTTGTATAGATGGTCTACATTGTAGGAAAATGGTGCCAGTCTTCTATTATTGACACATTACCTATTCACAGTAATGTGGAGTAAATAGTAGTACTAAATAATGTTGTATAGAAATGGTTCAATTTATACTTCAATTTAGAGCATGTATACAAACACCAAGTCAATGTTTCATTAAATAAATGTAATTACATAAATTACAATTAAGTATTATAATTATATTTCCGTTTCCGAGACTAGCGAATTTAATAACGTTATCCAATAACATATTGCTAAAGAGCCTAAAATACTAGTTATACAGTTAATCTGCAAATGGACTATTTTTTATAAACCACTTTTTCGTTAACGTTAAATATTCAGTACAAGGTAAATTGGAAAATGAAGTTAATTCAGTTAAAACCTCCAGCTGAGGTAATTTTCATTAATTGTCGCCTCAATTCCTCCATCAGAGCGAGGGAGAAACTCTAGATTGATGACTATAAACTAATTAACCAAACGCATTATACGCTTTTCTTGTTGGTAACCTGAGAAACTACGTCAAATTTTACATGGTTGTGTATAGGAGGTATGAAAGATTAAATATTTTTGATTCCTATTAGTTGTATTCATTTTTTCACTATTTAAGAATGAACAGATTTAACTATGTACGAAATCTAATTGACAAACATATAAATATAATACATTAACGTTTTCAATTCTTTGCGTCGATGGTAGTGGAAAATAAATATGAACGTTGCGTGTCAAGGTCAGTAGACGTTGTCTGCCGATTCCTGAGGGAATAAAATTTTTACATAGGAATATTAGCAGCTCTGCAGTACAATTGAGTAGCAAATTAAACATATAAATATATTATGACAGATATATAATATTTGTTGCATTTATTTCACATATTTACGATGTTACACGCAGTTAACGTATGTTATTATTAAAAAAAAAATTAAAGCGTGGCGGCAGTTTATTAGCTCACTGTAAGAAGTTCCTATTTCAGTAATTGATGTCTAGAATATTTATTAATTCCATTTGCATTAAAAAATAACGTATTTAAACTCTTTAATAATAAATAATTATTAAAGAGAGAGAGAGAGAATAATTATTTAAAAAATATTCGTTATAACTGGAAGAGTAATAACGGCTATAGATATAGGTACTTAGTTCTATTATTTAGTTCGGTATTATAAAAAAATATTTTAATTTATATTAGCATTATAGGTCATTAATTTCTTATGTCTTATTTAGGTAATACAACTCATTGCCTTACCTTCACAGTGTAATAACAATCCCCAAATGTCACCGTAGCACGAAACGTTATGTCACCAATAGAGCAATTTATCAAACGATGAGTTCGCAAGTAATTAGGGTACACATGTTCGGATGGTGAATACGTGCGTGAAACGCGACGGGTGGTCGAGCGGGCGGCGCGACTATTCCGGATAAAGGGCGGGAACCATCTAACCGGCTCCAGCCGCTAGCGTTTTGAATCACATAGAATACACTGTTGATATGACGCCACAACGAACGATCCCGCCGCGTGGCAAGTGTGATAACGAAGGGCAAACCTTTGCAATCAATTAAACAATTCTTGTTAAGATTGTGATAAATTCACATATTGAATGTATATGTAAGATATATAAATCTATGACAACTTTTAATCATATTTAGGGAAAATATGGAATGTATTATTTCAGCAACCTGTTGATGCCCATCTAAGCATTTTCGTAGCGACGCAGATGCTAACTTAACTATAGAAAGTTATATTCTACTCCTACATGTACGTCACGTAGAGGAAGGAGAAATGTTAATAACATACTTCAAGGTCGTCTCCAAATACATTGACGCCAATATTGTTTGATTGAAATTATAAAGATGTATTAATTGCAAGAATAGTTATCTAATCTAATTCTACTAGAGAGGATATAAACAACGATTTTGTTCCAAAATCACTAGATTGTAAATATCGCAATTTATGGTTCACAAGTGAAGAGCGTGGTTTTACTCCAGCTAACTATTCTTATCATCGTCGCAGCCCACATAGGTTTGGGCCTCCTCTACAACGGGAGGGAAATCGACCTACTATAACCACGCTTACCAGACCTGTTGGTAGGTATATATTTTGAGTTTTCTTTCTCTTGCAAAGATATTATACGCATATTTAATGCCTTAATCGTCTTCTACGACACTCAAGGGTGAGAAAGGGGGTGAATAGTATTCTTACACCGTCACCACGCGGACTGTAAAGTGACTAGGAATGACAACTTTAAGTTTCTTTTCTTTTAAGTTATTGCACTACTAGTAAATGCATGTACGTATCGTATAAAGGACTAAGAGCTTTACATCGACCTGGATTATTTCATCTCATGCCCTCTGGTGAACAATTAGTTTCCTAAGGAGTTGACGCACTTTTACTATATATGTGTACTATAGAAGAGAAGTTCGATAGTATTTGGGGCTAGCGCAGGATGATCATAATGATGACAGTTCCCATGTGGTGACGAAGTAAAAATATAATTAATCACCCCTCTCTCTTGCCTATGGGTGTCATAAAAGACGACTAAAAACACAATGTGCATATAAAACCTGTAAAAGAGGAGGAAAACTCGAAATAAAATCTTATACCAACCCGTGTGACGAGCGTGGTACGACGAGTCTACGTGTATGATGAGCTATGCAAATCAGTCGTAATGGGTGTATAAGTACATACAGACTGCCATAAGTTTGATGGTAGTGATACTTTCCAACTAGCTCGTAGCTGTATATCCACTTTTTATCAAACATTTTTGTGCGTGTGTATGTTTGAAATGAATAAACTCAAAAACTACTAAGCCGATTTCAAAAATTCTTTCACCATTGGAAAGCTACATTATCCCTGAGTAATATAGGCTATATCTTATCCCGGTATTCTGACGAAAACGAAGACTACGCGGATAAGGCGACTGTAACCGAAGCTAAGCGAGGGTAGGTTGCTAGTTGCGTATACAGGGTTTGGTTCTGGGGCCCACTCTGGGCTACTATTAGGCATTGAGAGGGGCTGCCCGTAATTTACTACGCCGACGATGCACTTGTCACAGGCCGGTGTGGGACCCTGAAGGCCGGGGAGGCCCTATTGTTTTACGAACTCCGCATCAGTCCTCCCACCGACGCTTCGATCACCGTTAATTCGGTTACCATCAGCATCCGGGCCTAATTCAGAATCAGTCTTGCTCAGCGAGATGGTCGCCTGGTGGGACGACACCCGCCGTGACCTCATTGCCCCTGGTGCCATCCGGCTGGAGAAGTCTCGTTACGAAGTTGGGACCGTCGTGACCTTCCAGCCGATGATGATGGAGTGGTTGAGTTGGTGGCAAGGGGTGCTTTCCTTCCGACTGATGCAGGTATCGACAGGGCACGGTAGCTTCGCCAAGTACTTGCATACGGTCGTAAGGAGGGAGAGCACAGCGTCCTAATACTACTGCGATTGCGACGAGGACACAGTGCAGCATACGCTCAAGGTGTATGCCGCGTGACACTGCCGACCACTCCTAAGGAAATGCTCGACAGCATCATGAACTGGGACGCGGTCGCCGCCTTCTATGAGGCAGTCATCTTACGGAAGGAGGTGGCGGATCGTGCGCAGAAGGAAACTCTGGAAGGAGGGATGGTACCTAAACGGATGTCCCGTTGGACTGGCCACGAAAGACAAGGAACTCTGTACCAGTGGTTGGCCAATGGCGAAGAGGTGGAAACATGGTGGGTCACGGAGCCGCGCGTCGCCTATGCATTACACCAGATGGAACAGGTGGCGTGTATGCTTAGCACAGCTCGTCATTAAAAATTGTATCTGGATTTATCGATATTTAATTTGGAATACTCAAGGTTTTGTTACTGCAAAATATCATTATTCAGCCTATTACCATCCACTGTTGGACGTAGCCTTTTCCCGTCCCCCTAGGTCAATAGAAACCTCAGCCCTGTGACTCCCGCATCCAATAACTCCCAACGAATTTTACTAAGTTTCACCTGGTGAAGCCTAGGTGTATCTAAAATACTCTACTCTATCTAATCTCAATATGTCCCAGTTAAGAGTGCCATATAAATGCATTTTCTCTTTCTTTTGGTAAATGAGCAAGCAGCACACCTGATGGTGCCGCTCATAGACCTTCGCTAAGCCGCTGTCTACCATGAAGAAAGCAAAGGGAGTGTGAATGCGTGCAATAAGGTTCGGTGATACTAAAGGCATCACTAAAACCAACCACACGCAAACACCCTCAGAAAGTTGGGCATCCGGCTCTCTCGCTCACCGAACGAAGCGCAGTAACAAATTGCTACTACTCAGACATCGATTTTCTGCGGGAGTGTGCCCGGACAGACCGGCTCGTACCTGTAGACCTTTCTCAAAGTAGGCGATAACACACCCTTGTGGGCGCAACATGTCTAAAGTAGGGCGGTAAGACAACCCAGAAAAAAATGGGGGCGATATATTGGCTTGGGGGCGATTTGTATTTTCATTTAGGTAGTTACTTAAGTGTTTTTTTTAATTTATCAAATTCAAAATGATCTACATAAATTATATTTAGTTAGGTATATGTGATTAGTTCATATAGCCTTCCTCTTTGAATAGATAAAACCAAAAAATAATTAATTCTAGTGATTTGCCCGTGGATTCATCTGTGCATATATAGTAGAGATAGAGATTTGAGTATCCCTAGCAATGAGATGTTTTCTGGATAAAAAATAGACTGTAATTCTTAAGTCCTTCCTATTTTATTTCCATTCCAAAATAAATGTCAATCGGTCGCTCCGTTTCGAAATGAAAGTAAACACAAACAAACAAAGAAAAAGATATCAAACATCCTAACGCATTTTAAAAGGTAATTTTCGTAGATAATAAACCACGAGCACAATTTTTTGTTAAATAACGCGATTTGTGCAATCCTATATGCTGGTTCAGAGATACTTGTTCTTATTTTTTCAGTACGATTGAGGGTCGAATGGTATAAACGAGTTCATATACGTTTGTCTTATTCCTGTCGGTGGCTGCTGCATTTGCAATCTTATATAAAAGAACCAAATATTTATTTTGCTTGCAGTTTCGCGCGTAATAGATAAGCAGTACTTTGGCTTAACACTTTTCTTTTTCTGTAAACAATACAATGTCGCAAGTAAAAAATGAGGGACGGCAATACAGTACAAAATTAAATAGGGACTCATTGAAAATCCTATAAACCCATTCATTGAAAGCCATCCAACTTTATGCTTTCTATGTTTAAAAACATTTTCAAATGAAGCAATGAAGCTTCAAGACTAACCTGGAGTCTTGAAGGATTTAAATAAAATGCATCCAACTAGGAATGTCTTTGGAATGTACCATATTTTCAAGACTTGAAAAAGAAGCATAATGCCCAGCCAAGTGCATCAAAACCCGAGGCAAAACCGAGTAGCTGCCCGCATCGAGCGGCACCTCGTCGGCACGGGGCCCGATCTGTCGGACGCCCAGTTTGGGTTTAGGAGGGGTCGTTCGACGATCGAGGCCTTGTTGCGCCTGAGGGCCGTAGCGATTGAGGCCGTCACCGGCGGGGGATTGCTGTTGGTGGTGTCCCTAGACATCGCCAACGCATTCAATAGTCTGCCATTCAGCTGCGTCAGGGAGGCGCTCCGTTACCACGGAGTGCCAGCTTACCTGAGGCGGCTGGTGGCAGACTATTTGGAGACTATTTGGCGCAGCGTCCTCTACGCCAACCGAGTAGGGGACGTTGTGCGAACGCTCATGACGTGCGGTGTTCCACAGGGGTCGGTCCTCGGACCCACCCTGTGGAACATCGGCTACGACTGGGCGTTGCGGGGGAGCCTCCCACCCGGGCTGGGCGTGATTTGTTACGCCGACGACACGCTCGTCACAGCCCGCGGTGGGACGCTACATGAGGCGGTAAGCCTGGCGACCTCAGGCACCGAAGAGGTCGTCAGGCGGATCGAGGCGCTGGGGTTGAGGGTGGCCCTGGACAAGACGGAGGCCTTCTTGTTCCATGGGCCCCGTATGGACCCTCCCATCGGCGTCTCGATCACCGTCAATTCGGTTGGGATCAGCATCCAGGCCCATATGAAGTACTTGGGCCTGGTGCTCGACGGGCGATGGTGGTTTCGGGAGCATTTCCGCAGGCTCGTCCCGCGGCTCGTCGGCGTGGCGTCCGCCCTACAATGGCTGATGCCGAATGTGGGCGGACCGAGCGCGGCATGTCGACAGCTGTACGTGGGGGTCATCCGGTCGATGGCCCTGTACGACGCACCGTTGTGGGCGGGATCCATGACCGCCCGACTTAGGGCCCTTCTGTGGCGTCCACAGAAGGTCATGGCGATCAGGAACATCCGCGGGTACCGCACGGTGGCGACGGAGGCGGCGTGCCTATTGGCCGGGACTCCCCCGTGGGACCTGGAGGCGGAAATGCTCGTCGACTTGTATCGGCGAGTGTCGGGGGTGCGCGGGGGGGGGGGGGAGGTGTTGTTTCCTTGAAGGAGCTCACCGCCTGGCGCGTCGACGCTCGCCAGGACGTCATCGCCCGTTGGGCAGACCGGCTGGAGAGGCCTCGATACGGTGTTTGGACCGTGGAGGCCTTCCGGCCGGTGCTGATGCAGTGGTTAGAAAGGCGGCACGGGGTGCTCTCCTTCCGACTCGTACAGATCTTGACGGGGCATTGATGCTTCGGCAAGTACCTGTACAGGGTCGCTAGGAGGGAGAGAACTCCGTCCTGCCACCACTGCGATTGCGACGAGGACACGGCGCAGCACACGCTCGAGGTCTGTGCCGCTTGGGCAGAGCCGCGTCGTGAACTCGTCGCAATCATCGGTGCAGACCTGACGCTGCTGACCCTCGCTAGAGAGATGCTCGGCAGCATCAGGAATTGGGACGCGATTGCAGCCTTCTGCGAGGCAGTTATCTTGCAGAAGGAGGCGGCGGGTCGCAAGTGCGAGGAGCACAGCCTCGATGATGCGACCCGCCGCCGGCGACTGGGGCGGCGCAGGCGGGAGTACCTGCGTGCAATGCCGCCCTAGCCGAGGCCGCGGGTGACGTGACCGGGGATTAGGCCGTCACCCGCCGAGAGGCCGACCGCGTGAGGAAAGACCGACGTCCTCCCCGAGGAGGGGACGTCGGTCGATGGGAGGGTACCCCGGGTAGGGGGTATTCCGTCGGGCCGACCACTGATGACAAGTAACCCTGCTCCAGTGGTCGGCCCAACGACGAAGGCGATGTGGTGTTCGGGTGGGTTGCGGGAGTTGTGTGCTTAAGCCCCTCTGTCACCCCGGACGGAGTGGTGCGGAGGCGCGCCGACCGCAGCCCACCCAAACAAAACAAAAAAAAAAAAAAAGTGCATCAAAACCATCATTTTCTTCTTGTACTGGCAATAAATTTGTATCAAAAATGTGGGTCATAACTTAATAACTAATTTTCTGTAGCGGGTAGATAATTATAAAAATCTGTAATAACGTTGACTTGTTTGGATGTCAGACATCTTAATCCGCCCGTGACCATGAATGCTGTAAAGTATTCGAAACGCCGGGCAATCATAAATCAAATACAAACGCGATATAATCCGTAAAAGTAGTTTTATTTACAACTAGCAACCCGCCCTCGCTTCGTTTCGGTTATAGGTTATAGTCGTTTTACCCGCGTAGTTTACGAATATCGGGATAAAATATAGCCTAGTTTACGCCCTGATATTATAGCTTTCCATTGGTGAAAGAATTTTGAAATCGGTCCAGCCGTTTTGAAGATTACCCAGAACAAACAGACAGACAGACAGACAGAAAAAATATTTTTAATTGCTATTTTAGGCATAGGTGTCGTGCAAATAACCGTGTGAGCATGAAAAAAGCCTATTATTTTGCCATTACAAACAGACACTCCAATTTTATTTATTGGTATAGATGCATCACAACTGTTTTGGCGGCTGCTAAGCAAGACGACGACGGATTTCGAGCTTCGTACAATATCTTTTTGTTCATCATCATCATCATCGCAGCCCACATACGTCCCACTGTTGGGCTCGGGCCTCCTCCACAATGGGAGGGAATTTGACCTACTATACCATGCTGGTCCGACATGTTGGTATAGGGTTTCATTTCGAGTTTTCCTTCTCTTGCACAGATCTTATGTGCATATTATATCCCTAAGTCGTCTTGTACGACATCCACGGGCAAGATAGGGAGTGGTGAATTGTATTCTTACTCCGTCACCACACGGATATCTTTTTGTTAAGTGCTCAAAACAAGTGTGAGTCGGACCCGCACACGAAGGGTTCCGTGCCATTGACAAAAATCACTTTTGTTGTATGAGAAAACCTCCCCTAAATATTTTTTTATTTTTATTTAATTACTTATTATTAAAGTAAATACACAATTAAATATTTTGTGAATATTTTAAGTGCCTAACAGTTACAATTTAGTGATATCTAGCAAAAGTAGGCAAAAATTGCATTTTCTGTGTGGAATCCCCCTTTAAATATTTATTTTATTTTGTTTTTAGTATTTGTTGTTATAGCGGTAAGAGAAATACATAATTTATAAAAATTTCAACTGTGTAGCTATCGCAGTTCCTGAGTTATTATCTCGAAGGATAACAAGACATTTTGAACTTAGAAATAAGAGAATGATAATTGGATCAATTTCATATTTCAACACAGCAATATCGCATCAGAACCTACCTAGAAGAAGAAATTATAGAATTTACAACAAACGTGAAAATAAAAGTCAAGTTCAACTAAAAGTCGAGTAAAAGTTTACTAAAAAGAGAAATCGTTTGCATGTTACCGAACGTGGCGACTTGCGCTTGTTCTCTCTGATATCAGGTTCCAAATTACTAAAGTAAATTGGAATCTGATATCAACAAACTTATTAAACAGCATCAGACTCTTCCTTCACATTATTTTTTTTATTAAAATCGATAATGTTTGTTTTATTTCAAATAAATGATACACAGCCTGTGTATAGTATTCAAGTTGCACATTACACAACACAGCAACACACAAGTACCTACACTAGTAATAGTTGAAGATTATATTATAAATCCAAAACCTGTTTAGTAAGATAAAGTAAGCCTTTTAAAATTAATAATAATTTAGTATCATGCCCTCCTGAGTTTTCTTGCCTGCTCTTTCTCAGTGAGGCCGCGTTCCGATCCGGTGGTAGTATATTAGATTTATTAGGTTTAAATTAATAAACTGTCACAATAATTACTACAAATTTAATGTTTAATAATTACTAACCATAAAGAATATAATTTTCTCATATACATAGAATCATTTTCTTCTTGTACTGGCAATAAATTTGTAATAAAATGTGGGTCAAAATGTAATAACTTATTTCTATAGCAGGTAGATAATTATAAATATCTGCAATAACGATGACTTGTTGGACGTCAGATATCTTAGTCCACCCGTGACCATGAATGCTGTAAAGTGTTTGAAACGTCGGGCAATCAAAAATCAAATACAAACGCGATAAAATCCGTAAAGTAATTTTATTTATCGACTGCACAGATGGCGTAGTGGTTAAGATAGCGACCTACAGCGCCAGTGTCGGGGGTTCGAATCCCACGCGGGACAACACTTTGTGCGATCCACAAATTGTTGTTCTGAGTCTGGATGTAATTTGTGTCTTAATTATATGTTTGTAAAGTCCCCCGCAATACAAGGATTATTTCCTTAGTGCAGGGTGTTGTCTTAAATAAATAAAATAAATAAATAATTAAATAAATTTACAATATTCAAGTTGCGTTTCAATAATCATTTTCATGGGCAGATAGAGCCCGCTGGAGCTAACTTGAGACTTGAGCGTCTTTGCGTACTACATGTTGTGCTCATATCTTAACTGTTACGGGTTATAGTAAAAGCATTGTTTAGAATGAATGTTTAATCTCCGCTGAAATAGCTCATAATAATTTATTTCATTTAAAGTTAAATTAGTGTATATATTATAATAATAGAATACAATTCACAACTCCCATCTCGCCCGTGGATGTCGTAGAAGACGACTATGGGATATAATAGACTATGGGAATAATAATAAGGAAAACTCGAAATGAAACCCTATACCAACATGTCTGGAGGCGGAGATGCTCGCTGACATTTATCAGCGGGTGTCGGAGATGCGCGCCCGCGGCGCGCATCTCCGACTGTATGGTCTCCATCAAAGAGATCACCACCTGGCGGGTCGACGCCCGCCGAGAAGTCATTGTCCGTTGGGCAGTCCGGCTGGAGAGTCCTCGGTACGGTGTCAAGACCGTCGAGGCCCTCCGGTCGGTGCTGATGGAGTGGTTGGAGAGGACGCACGGGGTGCTTTCCTTCCGACTGGTGCAGATGCAGACGGAGCACGGGTGCCTTGGAAAGTACCTGCACAAGATTGTCAGGAGGGAGAGTACACCTCCTGCCACCACTGCAGTTGCGACGAGGACACGGCGCAGCACACGCTCGAGGAGTGTGCTGCATGGGAGGGGGAGCGCCGTGAACTCGTCGCGATTATGGTTGCCGACCTGGCGCTGCAGACCATCGCCAGGGAGATGCTCGTCAGCGTCAGGAACTGGGACGCGGTCGCCGCCTTCTGTGAGGCCGTAATCTCACGGAAGGAGGCGGCGGATCGTGTGCGAGTAGAGCTCCTATTCGGCGACACGTACTGCCGCCGGCGACTCGGGCGGCGCAGGCGCGAGTATCTGCGCCTAATGCCGCCCTAGCCGAGGCCGCGGGTGATTGGACCGGGGAATTGTCCGTCACCCGTAGGGAGGCTAACCGCGCGACGACGACCGACGTCCCAGGACGTCGAGATGTGAGGTTACCCGAAAAGGTATTCCGTCAGGCCAACCACTGACGACTAGTCACATCTGCTCCGGTGGTCGGCCCAACAACGAGGTGACGTGGGTACGGGTGGGTTAAGGGCCCGCGCGCTGTCCTTTCATCGCCGCGGACGGACTGGACCGCGCGTGCGCTTACCATAGCCCACCCATAAAAAAAAATACCAACATGTCTGAGCAGCATGGTATAGTAGGTCAAATTCCCTCCCATTGAGAAGGAGACCCGAGCCCAAAAGTGGGACGTATGTGGGCTGCGATGATGATGATGATGAAAGTTATAGTGGTTTTTAAGTAGGTAAAAAAATGGAGGGCGCTAAAAAATAATTTAGTTTCAAAGTGGGCAGTAAACAAAATAAATTTGGGAACCCCTGCTGTTGACATACAACCGCTGGCCGGTGGCAGTGATCCAGGTTGATGGGGGTAGCGACTGTGCGAACTAACCTGCTGCAGAAGGCGCAGATGACGCGCGCTCTTCTCACAATTTTATTGCCGATCATATTGATATATTTTTCTGTTCGTTGAGTGATTTAGAGTCACATTTTTTTTTTATTTCTTATAGCTAATGATTAGTAAGCTATAGTACTATCGCAGTTTTAGTTTAGATAATTAATAAATAAATAGGATTGTATTTGTTGTACAAGTATTACAATTTTATGGTTGTTTTTAACAATTTGATTAATCTATAATAAACTCATTTGCAAAAAAAACGGGCGGTTTTGATTTTCATTCATATTTAAAAAGATACAATACCAAAAAGGTTTCAATCGTTTGTACACGTTACTGGCCGGTTTTAAAAATGCTGTGGTATTTAAAAAAGTACGTTCTAAATTCAATTTTTCATTTGATGTTCATTTTTACAGAAAACCCCTTTTTATCCTACATTTTTGGCGCGAAGTTCCAGAAGTTAACATCGACTTTCATAACTTTTATTCAATTTTTATCGATTAATTTCATATCCTTGACTGTCAAAGCTTTATTTAATGCTGTTTGGCTGTATCAAAAATGGTAGATAAAGTGGTAAAAGCTACCAAAATTATCGCGCTGCTTGAAGAGGGTTGCAGCCAATGTTTCGTGGCTAGGAGGCTAAATGTTAGTCGCTCGACAGTCCAAAGGACCTGGCAGCGATATCAGGAGACTGGTTCCGTCGAGAGAAGGCCTGGTTCTGGAAGAAAACCATGTACCCAACCACGGGATGATCGTTTTCTTGTGAGTCGCGCATTGAGAAATCGCAAATCTTCGTATGTGGATCTTAAGAACAACCTCCAAGAAGTAAGAAATGTGCATATTAGTCTATGGACGGTCAGGAGGAGGCTTCTCGCTGCCAATATACGCAGTCACCGCCCGGCCCGCGGCCCCAAATTACTCCGTGAGCACAGAGTTCACAGGCTTAGGTTCGCTAGAAATTGTGAATCATGGACTCAAGACGATTGGAATAGGGTTTTGTTCTCTGATGAAGCCAGGATATCTCTGTTCGGTGAAGATCGACGTCGGCGAGTGCTAAGAAGACAAGGAGAACGCTTTGCAGAGGCATGTTTCGAAGAAATCACACCTTATGGTGGGGGCTCTGTTATGTTTTGGGCAGGAATAAATTCAATGGATCGTACAGAGTTAGTCTTCATTGAAAACGGCTCACTGACTGGGCATCGATACATAACGGAAGTTCTAATTTCTCATGCACAACCCGCATTGGCCGCTCTAGGTGAAGACTCGATTTTTATGGACGACAATGCTCGCGCCCACCGATCCCGCGATGTTAATGCGTATGTGCAAGAGGTCGGCATTCGTCGTTTGGATTGGCCAGCTCGAAGTCCCGACCTCAATCCCATAGAGCATGTCTGGGATGTTCTGAAACGGCGTGTGAGATCAGTACACCCGGCTCCGCAGACCATCAGAGAGCTGAAGAATGTGATTACTGCGGAGTGGGAACGTATTCCGCAAGCAAGTATCCGGGATATACTCGCTAGCATGCCCAGACGAATTCAAGCTGTGATTTTAGCTAGAGGGGGTCACACTCGATACTAAACATTTATCTGCTTTTACTTTATTAAAGAAAAACAAACAAAAAAACTTTTTTATTTTTACTTCATGAGCATATGCACTACTAGCGAATATACACTACTAGCGAGGTTTAGCATTATTTCCCATAAATTGTATCTAAATTTTATGAAATACTGATGAAAACGATTATTTTCTTATTAATTTAGCAAATTGTGTGGATAAAACTACCTATAATTATCAAACAAAGAAATATTAACATTTGAAATGGTTCATTGCTTAGGTGCCCGTTTTTTTTGCAAATGAGTGTATAATAAGTAAAATTGATTTAATAGCCCCCGACACAAACTAAAATAATACAAAAAGTACCTATCACGTTCTCTTCAACAGGAATTATTATTTAACTAGCAACCCGCCCTCGCTTCGCTTCGGTTATAGGTTATAGTCGTTTTACCCGCGTAGGTCCCGTTCCCGTGGGAATACCGGGATAAAATATAGCCTAGTTTACGCCCTGATATTATAGCTTTCCATTGGTGAAAGAATTTTTAAAATCGGTCCAGCCGTTTTGAAGATTACCCGGAACAAACAGACAGACAGACAGACAGACAAAAATTTTTTAATTGCTATTTTAGGCATAGGTGTCGTGCAAATAACCGTGTGAGCATGAAAAAAGCCTATTATTTTGACATTACAAACAGACACTCCAATTTTATTTATTGGTATAGATAGTCATTTAACGATTGAACTGGCACGCATGAAGCACTTAATCGGGTAATCATTCGCCATTACATAATTTTGGAAAAGCTGATACTCTTACACTTCTGGGTCAATATTAACCACACATAGCCAAGTACCACGCCAGGAAACTAGCTTCCAAATAAAAAACCGCATCGAAATCCGTCTATCCGTTTGAGAGCTACGATGCCACAGACAAACACACACACAAACACACAGATAGACATTGACGTCAAACTTATAACACCCCTCTTTTTTTTTCGTTGGTGGGTTAAAACGTAATGTTTGAAAGCATTTGCGCCGTCCTCGTCACCATTAGGTCCGCTGTAGTTGCAAAAATTAAAAATTATCCGTTGAATGGATCAACTATCGCGTAGAAATATTTATACTTACTAAATTTGACCGGAATACGGAAATCCGCAGAAGAACGGGTGTAACCGACATAGCACGAAGAATTAGCACGCTGAAGTGGCAATGGGCAGGCCACATCGCTCGACGAACCGACAACCGCTGGGGAAGAAAGGTTCTCGAGTGGCGACCACGTATCGGACGACGCAGTGTAGGACGCCTCTCCACTAGGTGGACCGATGCCCTAGTGAAAGTTGCTGGGCGTCGTTGGATGCAAGCGGCACAGGACCGCACATTGTGGCGCAACATGAGGAAGGCCTACGTCCAGCAGTAGACGGCTATAGGCTGAAATAATTACGATATAACTGCTACGATATAGCTACGATATAATTGTCTAATCAATCAATGGCTAATATTATATACGAGGTATGTGGAATAATGGTGAATATCTTTTTATATTTGTTTACAATCATATATTCTATCTATATATAAATTTTATTCAAGAACGGCTTTACCGATTAAGTATAGATATGTCAGAAAGATAAAAAGTTATGAAATATCATATTTTCTTTAATACACCAATTCCCCATGTTGTTCATTATCCTTTCAAAACATACCTATAGGTAAACATTAACAGACGTATTTACATGTTGCCGCTTGATTTATTGCTTTTACAAACCAGCTCGATGCCCCGTACAACTGGTAATTTAAAAATAAAAACTTCCATAAAATTATAATTAATTAAAACAAAGGAATCAGTGTCCAAGTTTGGCCACTAGGCGACACTAGTTATCTTAAATTGGCAGTAGGCAGTAGCCGCTAAGATAATGATGCCTCGAACATTTGGTACAAATTTAATCTACTTTTCCAACTGCGAACTCTACAGGGAGTCATCAGAATTAAGTAAAGTAATTGGCCACTAGACGCATTTTGGTAAATTAATACATCGAAGAAATTAAGCACGTGCCTATTGTTGTGTTGAGATCAAAGTTAAGGAAACGTAAAAAGAAACGTATTTTTTTTTTGGGAGGTGGGTTGCGGTCGGCGCGCTCCTTGCACCACTCCGTCCGGGGCGACAGAGGGGCGTAAGCACGCACATCCGCAACCCACCCGCGTGCACGTCGCCTTCGTCGTTGGGCCGACCACCGGAGCAGGGTTACTTGTCATCAGTAGTCGGCCCGACGGAATACCCTCTATTTGGGGTACCATCCCATCGACCGACGTCCCCCCCTCGGGGAGAACGTCGGTCTTTCCTCACGCGAGCGGCGAACATATGACGTAGAAAATGTCATACTATCCGCTCACCGCCACAACACACGTATGTTTAGCGAAACAATTTCACAAGCTCTACATTTCAAGGCCTTATTGTCTATTTTCACCAACGACCCCTAAATATTAGATTAACACCTAAGGCAATATTATTATTTTATGGGATACATACCTACCTATATATCCATCCATCCATCCATTATATACTTAGATATATATATATATATATATATATAAGTGTTTTTTTTTCACCGCGATCAACTTGACAACTAATGGAGCGATCGACATGGGACCATGACTATTCGACACGAAATTATTTGTAGATGGTTTTAGGCTATTTTTTTGTGGGTCGTGGGTAGACGAACCGGGGATTAGTCCGCCACTAGCAGAGAGGCCAACTGCGTGAGGGCGACGCCCCCGACAGAACCACTGCAATGTTACCGGAGCGTCAAAGAGGAGGGTACCCGAAAGGGTAACCCGTCGGGCCGACCATGGATGTCGAGGAATTGGTACCAGTAGTCGGCCCAATGGTAATGTGCAGGCAACAACGTCGCCCCGGACAGATTAGGCAGGGTGTGCCCAGACCCTAGATTACCTAAAAAAATAGGCATTTTTTGAATGAAACTTCTTTAGAATCGTTGTGATTTCAAACCGGATGCAACGGAAAAAACGATAGGTAAGAGACAAATACAATTCACCACCTCTTTTCTTGTCCGTGGATGTCGTAAAAATCGATTAAGGGATATAATATGCATATAAAATCTATGCAAGGGAAGAAAAACTCGAAAGAAAACCCTATACCAACACGTCTGACCAGCGTGGTATAGTAGGTCAATTTCTCTCTTATTGTAGAGAAGGCTCGAGCCCAACAGTGGGACGTATGTGAGCTGTGATGATGGTGATGAATGATGAAGAGACACAAATACAAAAATGTGTAGGATGAAGGCGGCAATGAATGAGACAGAAATAAATATACTTACCATTTTATATTATTTTTAAATCCGTCTATAATTGACGGATTAAAGGATAACGGACGAAGGATGAAGGATGAGGGATGAAGGATAAAGAAGTTTCACTTCTGACATGCGTATGTACTTTGCACGCCCGCTTTTTTTTAAATTTATCAGGTTAGCTTTAGATACTGCTCATTACAGATTGTAGAGGTATGTGCGTATGCTTTTATGGATCATTTGTTCAAAAAAGCGGCATATTTCTCAATTTACGTTCCGTTCAATAATTAAAGTAATATCTACCACCATTCACGTTAACAGTCTGTAATTAGCCCGGCAATACGTTGTCTAAAATTTTAATTTAAAATAAATAATAGTACAAAAAAAATACTAAAAAAATACGCTTTTAAAGAAAATCCAACTAAAAAATAGAAAATAAATTTTTAAAAGTTTAAATTAATATTAATAAGTATATGTCCAAATGGTTTTATCAATACATCTTATGTGATTGTGGTTTTTTCCTATCTAAAAATTGTATTCAGTATACTTTAAAACTTTTTTGCACAAACGTATATTTAAATATATTTTATCAATATATCTTATGTGATTGTCGTTTTTTCTATCTAAAAATTGTATTCAGTACACATTAAAACTTTTTTGCACAAACGTACGAGTATATTTAAATATATTTTATCAATATATCTTATGTGGTTGTCGTTTTTTTCTATCTAAAAATTGTATTCAGTATACTTTAAAACTTTTTTGCATAAATATATATTTAAGTATATGTTATCAGTATATCTTACGTGATTTTCGTTTTTCATAACTAAAAATTGTATTCAGTATACGTTAAAACGTTTTTGCTTAAACATAACTTTGAATATATTTTATCAGTATATCTTATGTGATTGTGGTTTTTTCCTACCTAAATATTATATTCAGTATACATTAAAACTTTTTTGCATAAATATATATTTAAGTATATGTTATCAGTGTATCTTACGTGATTTTCGTTTTTTTATATCTAAAAATTGTATTCAGTATACGTTAAAACTTTATTGCATATATTTAAATTTGGGGTTCAGCAATAATAACTGCGATTCTCGTATTATATTACTACCTTACACTTTGTATAGTGATATTCATTGGCTACTTTGTCACAAGTTAGCATTATATAGCAAAATAACACATGTTCAACATAATAAATTTAATAACTGTTATGTTAACGAATATTATGAGGATTTGTTAATGTATTTAATTGATTTCATATATATGCCTAATAATAAACAACGTATGTGTTTATTTAGTATAGCTTGTACATTTATTCTTATTATACTGGACTGCATCTATTGTGACTCTAAATATCAATGTCTAATATTAATATGTCATATGATTTTCATACTTAACATTCGATAATAAAAGCAGCAATATATTGTCAGTTTATTATCAAAATTGTCGCGGATTAAGGACTAAATTGAATGCTATTTATATGAATATATTGTCGCACAGTTACGACATTATTATATTGACTGAGACTTGGTTACATGAAGGTATGTTGGATAGTGAATTTATTGATACTCGTTACAATGTATATAGATGTGATCGCAATCGTGCTGCAACTGATCGTCGTGACGGTGGGGGGGTGTTGGTGGCCGTGCTTTGCTCGTTAAGCGTTACGCGCTGCGTGCCCACACCCCTGCTGCCCCACTAGACATTCCTGTCATTGTAGACTATATACTATTGGAAATACGCATTGGTAAATCTCGGTTTTTAATTTGCGGTGCGTATATTGCACCCGGTACAGATAGTGATATTTATTCCACTTTTTTTAATAGCCTACAAGAAATAATACAAGTAAAGGGCTATGATACATTTTATTTAATCGGTGATTTCAACCTGCCTCATCTTGATTGGCACATTAATGGCACACAAACAACACCTCAAAATACAAGCTCATTAACACCGCCTTATACTCATTTATTAAATTTTATGTCCACTTTGGATTGTATTCAGGTAAATATTTACAAAAATAGTATGAATAGACTACTTGACTTATGCCTAACTAATAACTATGGTAGTAAAACGTTTTCTACGCCTATAACACTAGTACCACCGGATTTGTATCATCCCCCATTTTATCTCCTAGTGTCGATTAAGGATAGTTTGTCAACACAGATGCCAACTAAACCACATATAATATACTGTTATAAAAAGGCTAACTACGAGGTAATTAATAATGATATTTTTAACATTAATTGGTGCGAACTATTTCTCAATACATGCGCCGAACGTTGCGTAGATATATTCTACGAGCATATTTATGAAATTATACGTAAACGTGTTCCTACTAAACGCGTCACAAAATTCAATTTTCCAGTTTGGTTTACACCTGCTTTGATACATATATTTAAGAATAAAAATAAAGCGTGGATTAAATGGAAGGTTTACAGAAGCCAATCGGACTACTATATATTCTCTATGCTTCGGGGTCGCTTTAGAAGGGAGTCTTTACAATGTTATAAAAAATATATGAAGTCAGTGGAAGATAGTATTCCTAATAATTCTAAGTATTTTTGGATCTACATACAAAACCGTAAAAATCAGTCGGATATTCCAGTTAACGTAAAATATAATGGCACCGAAGCGAATAGCCCAGCGGGTATCTGTGACCTTTTTTCTTATTTTTTTCATTCGGTTTTCCAGCCTTCTGAGGTCACAGAAAATTTTAGTACAGACGATTTGACCGATATAGATAGAGAAATATCTAATGATACAATCATTAGCGATATACATATATTGGAAGCAAATGTATTGAAAGTACTCGAAGTTCTTGATATGACCAAGAGTGTAGGGCCTGACAATATTTCCCCAATATTTCTTAAAAATACTGCTAGATCGATTTATAAGCCATTAGCTTTTTTGTATAACAAATGCTTATTAGAGGGCGTATGTCCTTTAATATGGAAAACCGCCCGAATAATGCCCATACACCAGGGAGGTGCTAAACAGGACGTAACTAACTATCGCCCAATTTCAATTTTACCAACATTAGCTAAGCTTTTAGAGAGACTAGTGCATAATAATATCTATCCCCTTTTACATAGGATTATTCTGCAACAACAACATGGTTTTGTACGTAAACGTTCTACGATTACTAATCTTATGGTCTACATTCTGAGTTATTTGATAACCTAGATGCTAATAAGCAAACAGATAGTATCTACACTGACTTTCAGAAGGCGTTTGACCGAATAGATCATAGAATTTTACTAGAAAACTCGCTTTCAACGGCATTCGCGGTAACCTATGGAGGTGGTTTAAGTCTTATGTTACGAATAGAACTCAAAAGGTTGGAAAGGATATGAATCGAACGCGGTCGTCATAACATCAGGCGTTCCACAAGGATCAATCCTTGGTCCCCTGCTGTTTCTCCTGTTTATAAATGACATACAACACTGCTTTCAACACTGCAAGTTTCTGTTGTATGCAGATGATCTTAAAATTTATAGAACTATTGAGAACCTCAATGACCAGCGCGAGTTTCAGCAAGATTTAGATAGATTCACTGTTTACTGCAACGCCAATAAAATGCAACTAAGTCTTGATAAATGTAAGGTTATTACATTTACTAGAAAACGTTCATGTATTACAAATACTTACACATTAGGTGGTCGTTGGCTTAACAGAGTACAGACTATTCGTGATCTTGGAGTCACATTAGATGCTAAACTGACATTAGATGCACATGTTGATAATATTTGTAGTAAGGCTTATAAAATGTACGGCCTTGTTTTACGAGCAAGCAACAATTTCCAACTGTCACAAACATATTTGCATCTTTATAAGTCCTTGATTCGCTCACAGATGGAATATGCTGTATCCATCTGGGACCCTTTTTACGCAAAATATTCTAATTCTCTTGAACGCGTGCAAAAGAAATTTCTTCGTTGTGTACACTATAAGTGCAGTCATGCTTATTTGTCTTACCCTACTCTTTTACAAAAATATAACCTTTTAGACCTTAAATCGAGGAGAATACAGATGCAGGCCATGTTTCTTTACGATGTCTGTCATAACAAGTACGATTGTCCTGACATCGTAAAGGAAATTTTCTATAACGTCCCGATCAGATCTTACACTCGAAACTGCCGTAGGAGACAACCCTTCACGATACGTACTTCACGTACCAATGCAGGCAAGCGTATACCCATTCGTCACGTACTTGCCACTTTTAATAATAATTTCAGTCACATTGACATTAATGCGAATAGCAAGATTGTCTTTAAAACAATGTTGTTCATGAAACTGCTTGAAAATACAAATTAATTAAAAAAAAATATACTCCTACTTCTTTTACTTAACATGCACTTCTTTGTAAAATATTGATTTATCTGTTAAATCTGTGGTAAACGGTGTTGGTATCACTATCATTAACTTTGTATAGCTTAACACTATTTATTTAAACTTGTATTGTGATATTGTTTGTTTACACATTAAGTGAAAAAAAAAAGAAAAAAAATTAAGAATAGTGTATATAAGAAAAAAATATTTTTTATTGTAAAAAACGCGTGGGGTGCATGTTGAAATAGTTATAAATATTTTATTGACAGATATGAGTAGAAGGGTTATCATTTTGATAATATCTTAAAAAGCACCCCACGCTTTTTTACAATAAAAAATATTTTTTCTTATATACACTATTCTTAATTTAAATTTTTTTAAATTTATTTTCTACTAGCAACCCGCCCTCGCTTCGCTTCGGTTTCAGTCGCTTTACCCGCGGCGTAGTGCCCGTTCCTGTGGGAATAGCGGGATAAAATATAGCCTATATTACTCCCTGATATTATAGCTTTCCATTGGTGAAAGAATTTTTGAAATCGGTTCGGTGGTTTAAGCGTGAAAGCGTTACAAACAAACAAACAAACAAACAAACAAACGTCCTTACTTTCGCATTTATAATATTAGTATGGATTTTTTAGTTGGATTTTCTTTAAAAGGGTATTTTTTTTAGTTTTTTTGAACTATTATTTATTTTTCATTTTTTAGTTGAATTTTCGCTTATCCTGATTATCCTACTACGGATAACGGGTCAAATTGTTTAAAATATTGAATTGTCATTGGTCCTTAATAAGTATGCCAAATTTCGAGTTAATCCGACATTTTGAAGGCGTTCAAAATCATGTTCAAAGATTCCGTTACATACTAACATACATACGTCTGAAGCTAATAAAAGCGTATTAAAAATATTTAACATGTTATTGTTTATGTTGCCTTAAGGGATAATTGAAACTCAGGGTTGGTAAAAACGGCCATTAGACAAAGGAAACTGAGAGAATCTCAGAAACAAGACTTGGTTTCCATAAATAAAATAACTGATATCATCATCATCACAACTGATATAGATCTCACTGCTGGGCTCGGGCCTCCTCCATAATAGGAGGGAAATAGATTGTCCTACTATATCACGCTAGTCAAACGGGCTGGTATTTTTTTTTTGAGTGGTCTATGAACAGCTCACACGCCGTCCAATTTGTCCGGGATGACAAAAGGTATTACGTCCCCTTCGCAATTGGGTCAAGCACCAGTACCAAGTTCCTTGTCGTCCGTGGTCAGCCCGGCGGGATACCCTTTCGGGTACCTCCCTCCCGAACGCCGCTCCAGGAACATCGGTCGCCCTCACGTGGTCAGCCTCTCTGCGGGTGAAGGACTAATCCTCGGTTCAGTCACCCGCGGCCTCGGCTAGGGCGGCATCAGACAAAGTCGCCGGCGGCGGATCGTGTCGCCGTAGAGCATTTGCGTGCAATTGATGGATTTAAAAAATCCTTTCACCCCATATAAAGCTAAATTATCAGCGAGCAACTAAGTCTACTTATATTTTATCCTTATATATATACGGGAAAGGAACTGCGCAGATTAATCCCTGGAACCGCTGCTTGTTAGTATTCACATAAATAAAAGAAGAAGGATATTGTTACTATTATGTATTGTTAGTATTTCACTCGTGAATTTCTCAACAAACACTATTGCATAAGGAAATGCATAATGCTACAACCGCCAAACTTAGCAGAGGTATGGCGGTCACAGTTGCAGTTATAATTTTCTGGGCAACGTACTGCTATCTATCCTCTTCTTTTCCTATAGAAAAGGCTATTCCTACAATTTTTTATGGGTGGAATTTAAAGACCCTGTACCTATCTAAATGAAATACTTTAATAGGTTACATAGATACAGGGAGAATGTATTATCGTAATTTTGAAATAGCTCTCGCGATCTTTTTGCTGAAAAACATATTTTATTTTAAAGCCCAATTTAAACTCAATCTTTATGGTCGTTAGACGCTTGTAATAATACACAAACGAAGGAATCAAAAATAAAATACATGTATTATTTTCATTTATTTTCTCGTTAATATATTAAAGCACGTGTAGCTATGGAAGGGGTAAAGGGCATTTGATATTAAAGTATTATATTTGTAATTAAGATTTTATTTCGGTGTCATTATTTAGGCACTCGGTTTAAAATTTCCATTTTAGTAAGGCGATGGTGTATGTGTACAATTTCTCTTCAGACAGTGTCATCTAAGGACTTAATAGCTTTTAGGGTTTAAGATGACCTCACTGCATAAATGGGCAGGCCTCCAGTACCTGACCTTGTTATCAATGCCCGGACTGACCGCGAGACAACTTTGCAAGGAATCAAGTGAGTCTAGTATTAACTCGGCAGGCGCACCTAAATATTAATTTAGGTGCGCCTGCCGAGACGCTTTCTGGATATAAAATATCGGGTGACTCTGCACTAGACCGTGTAGCCATCTGATTATTAATTTGGCTTTGTTCTACAAATAGCTCCCAAATTGGACCTTCGTCGACAGTTCTACGCCCAGTGATAATAATACTTCTCGGAATTTGGATAGTTACGACTTACGAGATAAACGGTTCCTTTATGTTGTGAACGCATAAACTGGTCTTTATGGAATTGAACTAAACTCTAACTTTTTATTAGCTGCAGTAAAATGACGTTTCTAAATGTCATTCCGTAAAATAATGTTGACAGCCTAATCTCAATAGGGATGTGATTCAGTTCACAAAAGTTTACAGAATATCTAATCGTTCCATAGCTGACTCATAATGATCATACTAAATTCTATTTAATATTAATGTAAATAAAAGGCTGTATAAACGTTGATCCTTTTAGACATATACAAGGTAACACTCAAGAAAACGCTCTCTCAAGTTGGTAGTACTGGTTTTTGGTTACGGTTATGGAGTGTAGAAGTAAGGAGCACCATCTCGTATGGGGGATTAGTCGAAAAAGTGTCCACTTGTAAACAGCAAATTAATAGCGCTAGTGTAGCAAGTGGAAATGATATGAACTTAGCAGTTATAAACAGAGTTATGGAGTGAAGTGTGCTGGGTTGAAAAATTTAATATTTATCTTGACTTCTGTCGTTAAGAAATATGCAGTATTTAAAATCTCAACTATTTACGTAGTCAACTGTAATTTAGTAAATAATAACCTATGAAACTTAAGAGTGAAGTGTGCTGGGTTGAAAAATTTAATATTTATCTTGACTTCTGTCGTTAAGAAATATGAATTGCGCTGTAACAAAGCGGAAATGTTTCTTTCCTTTTCTAATTTAGTATCCTACTCTAATAATTTGTGGCGCTCTATTTAAAATTCTTCCACTTGCTACTATAGCGCCACCTTAATTTTCTCCTTTCAACGGACACTTTTTCAACACTGAGATGGTCCTCCTTACTTCTACACTCCATAGTTACGGTGCTACGATAACGCTTGACCGCCATTTTGTTTCGGTTGTCATTCGCTCATTCGGCTTCATACTTCTGTTTTGAGTGCATGAATAACTTTGATTTGCCCACTGCGCGTTGTTTTTGTTATCATTATTGTTAAACTTATGTTACGTTGTGTTTGTTTTTCATTACCTGTTTTCGTTAATCGTGTTAGTTTTTTTTTGTTTGATACATTGAAGACATGGATGCTCTGCCGAGCACATCGCAAGATGGAGACACATTTTTATCTCCTAAGAAAAAAAGGCCACGTGTAGCTCTAAGTGCAACTGAAAAACTTTGGGTCCAAAACGTTTACAAATATGTGTTTGAAGTGAAATCTTCAGAATCAAACATTGAAGTTCCAAAAACAAGTGAATGCGTTAACAAGGTGGCTGAAGTCTTGGGAATATCCGTCCGCACAGTTTATTCCGTTTTAAAGGAGCACAAGGAGAACGACAGCGAATCACCAAAACCTCCCGAAAAAACGGGCCCAAAACTTACATTTAAAGATAAACTTGATGATTTCACATTCACTGCTGTTAGACGAATTGTACATCAGTTCTTTCATAGAAATGAAATACCCACCATCGCAAAAGTTAGTTTACACATGTCGTCACTCATCTTTTTATTATACGTTATGTATGTTTTCTCCCATCCCATGTGTAATCTTAACCAATTAGGTAATAACTTTAATCATTTTTAGGTGCTGCAAGTTGTAAATGATGACCCAGGATTGCCCAACTTCTCGAAAGAGACATTGAGAAAAATTATGAAGCATCTTAATTTCGAATTCGCTACTCGATCACGCAAGAGGGTGCTTATTGATAGACAAGATATCATATCATGGCGCCAGCGCTACCTGCGTTTAATTAAACAATATCGTAGGGAGGGAAAATACATATATTAATCAAGACGAGACCTGGGTCAACGCTGATACGTGTCAACTCTTAGTTTCTTCTATTTGTTCCCTTTTTGTTTTGATGTCGAAACTTATTGATTCTTTTTTGTTCTTTTCAGGTCATACTACAAAAAAAACCTGGATTGACGGAAGTATTAAATCTTCTCGACAGGCATTTTTAGACGGCCTAACTACGGGATTAAAAAATCCCACAGGAAAGGGCAAACGACTCATAATTAGTCACATAGGCGGAGAAGAAGGCTTCCTGGTCGACGGACTTATTATGTTTGAAGCAAAGAAAGGTACAGAAGACTACCATGATGAAAGAAAGGTACAGAAGACTACCATGATGAAATATGCCGTAGACGAGATGGCTGCACATAAAGGTATCACACTTTTAAGACTGCCCCCTTATCACTGTGAATTGAACCCCATTGAGTTGGTATGGGCGCAGGTAAAGAGTCACGTCGCAAACAATAATAAGACGTATAAAATACACGAAGTGAAAACTTTATTCCAAGAAGGAATCAAGAAAGTGACACCGGCTAAGTGGAGTGACTGTGTGTCTCACACTATTAAAGAGGAAGATAAAATGTGCCACCTCGATCATATTATAGATGAAGTGACAGATAGATTTGTTATTAGTGTGACTGAAAGCGACAGCAACAGTGATTTCGAAAAAGATTAATTAAATAACATTATTATGACGTTTTTGTTTCATTTTGAATGTACCTCCCTATACTTCCACTAAAAAAGATCAATCCTCTAGTATAGTAATAATAATAGGTTAAAAAAATACATTACAACTTAATATTAAATCTCAAAAAAAAAACCAAACTGATTATTCATTTATGATTCACTCATTTAGCTACATCCCTATTTATTTTTCTTCAAAAACCGGCAACCCACAAAACGTCATTTTACTGCAGCTAATAAAAAGTTAGACTATAATAGGTATACGTTCACCCTATTTTGAAAGCCACTCCAGGAAGCGCTCGACTTCAGACACAAGTTGAGCCCGTCAATCACAATTTCTGTTATTATATCGATTGTCATGAAAATTGTAATCGCACAAAACGATTGACGTTCACTTTTGACTATAATTGAATGAATAAGATGACGGCAATTCTATATTATTTTGGTGGAATGGAAAGGAGTCCTACCATTTTCTCACAGTTCAGACGCGAATCGTATCCAAGCAATATTCGAAGTTCTAAGGCAAATTGCAATTCTAGAGGCTGCACATTACAGAGGTTTCCTTACATCTTATGCTATTATCCTGATCCTATTCCATATGCCTTCCTTTCTTGAGGTGTAGGGTATTTTGATTAAACTTAGGCAAGTCGTGGATTTATCATCCTTTCGCCCACTTCAAATTAACGGCTATTGTTATTATACTTTAATCGATGTTAACAGTTTTAGACATCTGTACCGCTATATCGATTCCGCTTCTATATATCGTATAATTTAGTGTTGCCCAAATGCAAGACCAAGACGAGACTTGGACCAGTCTTGGTCTTGGTTTTGCAACAGTACACCTGGTCTCGTCTTGGTCTTGGTATTGCACACTTGAGTCTTGGTATTGCAGCAAGAGTCTCGCAAAGTCTTGCAGTTGGAATAACGTAACAGTCATTTATCATGGCAATGAAAAATCCAACTAAATTAATCAAATATCATCCTATCCTATCTATCCATCAGCTAGCCTATAGTCCACTATTGAATATAACCCTTACCACTGGTGAAAATTACTCTCCTATTCCTCTGGTATTACATTAGACAGAGTTACTATGACAAAGGAAGGAATTTTGACCCTGTTTTCTTAAGACGTCACCACACGGGGCAGTTGATACAATAAATTTTATATCATTTAACATTCCCCCTTTCCAACAAAAAAGATTTTTCAATTTGTTTGGCAAGCGACGGAGTTATTTGACCACTGACGACAAGTCACCCTGCTCCGGTGGTCGGACCAATAACGAGGCGACGTGGGTACGGGTGGGTTATGGGCCCGCGCGCCGTCCTTTCTCCGCCCCGATAGAGTGGACCGCGTGTGCGCTTACCATAGTCCACCCATAAAAAAGAAAGCGACGGAGTCATGCACGAAATAACATAAAAAAAATACAAGCATTCGAATTGAGAACCTCCTTCTTTTTTAAAAGTCGGTTAAAACGAGCTAGAAAGCTAAAAATGGTTATTTATCATAATCATCTATTTCTTTTTTTTTTCAATACATATATTATTTATGTAATTTAAAATACAAGGCAGAATTTTAACTTAAAGAATAGTTTTTAGGATATAGAACGCCATCTTTTAAATATATGTATATCAATGCCGGTGGATTGCTTAATTAATAATGGGCACAAAATAAGTTGAGTTCTAGGGGTCGCACGTCGCTCTTACGTCATTGCAGATGGTTCAGATAAAGAGTGACCTACCGCGCACTAACTTAGGTACCTATGCATACTTACAAATTTACAACTTATAAGTACTTATTTCATTAGAATAGGTACTTGTTTTATTTTGAAACTATAGATCTCGGCATGTTTATAGAGCTACGTTCTATTCGACATATTTACTCGTATACATCTATTCACCTGGGGTACTACGCCAGAAACCTCCGCGTGGTGTACCCTGGGCACGAGCGACAATTTCTTGGACTGCTCTCTGGAATTGTCGCTTGTGGCAAATATCTGGCCCGAGGGGGGGCCCAGTTTGTGGGATGCCCCAAATTCGCTCCATGCCCTCTAACTGTAGAGGGTATTGGACGCGAAAATTCGACGGGCCCGGTCACTCATTCGTTTGAGGACTGGGCAGGCTTTTGCCAACCGCGACAAATCGTAGACCTGATTCTTGCTTCGGGACATTTGTCTTGAGGCCTAGATTCAGGAGCGAGGGTCTTGGCTTTACCGCCTGGACCGCGAGGAAGAAAACCTCTATAAAACAATCACCCAGAATCCTAAGTTCTGGCGCGCGGCGAGAGGATGCATGGCTGATGGGTTGTTCAGTCGTTAGCGCGCCCCCAGCCAGGGTACCTGCGGACCCCCTGTGTTGGGATACAAATTTACGCTTGCCCGGGTATCGGGATCTCTGCCCGGGTCGACCTTTATTTCTCCCATACTCGTGGGAAACGAATGGATTCTTCGTTAAATTTAGATGTAGATAGGAGGGATGAGACGCCCAAAACCACCAACAGCGGGGAGCCTACTAGTTCCCACACTACAGCCCGGCCATGCTACAGTAAAACTGGCCCAGAGGAGATGGATGCCTCGTCGGACTGCAGTTCCGTACTGGAGGCATCCAAGTTAGCCGGAGGCCCGGCGACACAGGAGGCCCGAAAGAAGAGAAGAGGGGGAAAACCCACCCCTGCTACGGAGCGCGCTAGACGGCGCGTCGCGAAGCAGCGACGGGCGGCAAGGAAGGCACTGGAGACTGCTGACATTCCATCCAGCAACGGTAGTGCCTCTGCCACAGAGCCGTCGTATGACGAGGGTGGCAGCACCGCGGAGAAGTCAGGTGCGGAGACTGATGCAGGTCCGTCCAAGAAGGGCAAGGCTAGCTCGACGGCCCAGGAAGCGGCCCTCCCCTCGACGCGGCGGAAGCGCCTCCTCAATAAGGACGGCAGCTCTGGGTCTGGCTCCGAGGGGAGTGAGGACCTCATGCCTCCTCCCAAAGTGGCATCCACACGTCGGGGGCGTGGCGGAGCGGTGACGGCGAGAACCAGCACCCCGTCTCCAGCTAGCCAAGTGCAGGAGGGCGAGGCTCGCAAGCGGGCGAAGGAAGCGGCGGCCGCGAGGATGCTGAGGGTGTTGTAGGATATCCCTCCCACTAGTGCGGCGGCTGCTGGTCCCACTGCTGTGTGCAACGACCCTCCAATCACAGGAGTGGCAGTCCTGCAGGTTGAAAATGCCCGCCTCAGTGGCGAAGTATCAGGCCTGCAGGACCAGAACAAGAAGCTGGAGACGGAGCTGGCGGCGGTGAAGAAGGAAAACCGCAGGTTGGCCAAAGAAATGGTTGACCTGCGAGCCCAGTTCGCGCGGTTTACGCCGGCCGCGCCGATTGCGACAACTGGGCCACCGCCGTCGACTGTGCCACGGACGCCACCAATGAGGGCTGACGCTGCCGCCGCACCTGCTGCGCCGACTCGCGCTGCGGCGTGTCCCAAAGAGGCCCAGCCAGCAGCACCAATTCTGCTGCCCGCAGTGGACGGTGTGCCGGACCAGACCATGCGCGCCATGGTGGATGTCTTCGGCAAAATGCTTGATGCGCGCATGGCAGCTCTGGAGTCGAGACTGCCTCCGGAGCCCCGTCTCCGGCCACCGCTTGCTGCGGACAGGCCGAAGGTCGTGGCGTCAGCCCCTGCCGCGCTACCCTGCCAGGGCGGGCGCGTAGGGAGCTACGCTGCGGCCGTTACTGGGTCGAAGCCGAAGGGGCCCGCCGCCAAAAAGAAGACGGCACCGGCTCCTGCTAAGACCGGACCAAAGCCGCCGCCGGCAATTGCACCGTCGGCGGTGGCTAGCACAGCCGCGACCACGACTGCTGCGCTGAACGACCATGCTGCGCCCGAAGAGGGCTGGCAGACGGCTGAGCGCAGCCGGAAAAGTCGTGGTCAGAAAAGGGGAGCGGAGGCCAAAGGCGCCGCCAAAGCCTCCGCTCCCAAAGCAGGAGCCGGAAACAAGAGGTCGCGCAGGAGGCTCCGGTCGCCGAAGTCAGCAGCGGTGGTGATCACCGTCCTGCCTGAGGCGGCCGAGAACGGCCTCAGCTATGAGGCCGTCTTGAGTCGCGCCCGGCGGGAGCTTGACGTCTCCGATTTAGGAGGCGTCGAAGCCAGGACCCGCAAAGCCCGGACAGGGGCTCGAATTTTAGAGTTCCCTGGGGCCGAGGGCGCCAAGACGGCCGATAGCATGGCCGCCAAGCTGAGGGGTTTGTTTGCTGCGGAGGATGGCGTCAAGATCGCCAGACCCGTCAAGTGTGCGGAACTGCGGGTCACGGGTCTGGACGACTCCGTGACGGTGGATGACATCCGGGAGGTCATCGTCTCGAAAACCGGATGTCCCGTGGACACCGTCCGAATTGGCGCTATCCGCCCTGGTCCGGGCGGCGTCGGTGCTGCCTGGGTGCAGTGCCCGGTGGAGTCGGCCAAGCAATTGGCCGGCTCAGGCAGGCTTTTCGTGGGCTGGAGCTCGGCGCGGGTGACCGTGCTGGAGTCCCGGCCTGCGAGGTGCTACAAGTGCATGGCGGTCGGACACACTCGGCCGACATGCACTAACTGCTTTGACTGCAGCGACCTTTGTTTCCGCTGCGGTCAACCAGGGCATAAGGCGGCATCGTGCGCCGCCACTCCCCACTGCCCCGCGTGTGCGGCGGGCAATAGGCCCGCCAAGCACCGCATGGGGGGAAAGGAGTGCAGACCCCCGGCTTCGGCCCCAAAGGGGCGGAGCGGCTCGACGACCCCGGCCGCTCCCGTCCCTAGCGCAACCCGATCGCCCGCCAGCGTGGAGGAGGTGATGGATACGGCCCACTAATGGCGACCGAATCCTACCACGTCCTGCAGGCCAACCTCAACCACGCCGCCGAGGCACAGGACGTTTTCCTGCAAGCCATGGCGGAGTGGTTGATCGGTGCAGCCGTAGCCGCGGAGCCGTACGTGGTGCCTGACCGGCCCAATTGGCTGGGCAGCAGTGACGACTCTGTGGCAATCGTCGCCTCCACGTCGTGGCATTCCCCGCCCTTGTTGTTCAAGGACAGGGGCGATGGGTATGTCGCGGCGGAATGGGGAGAGGCTACGCTATTTGGTGTTTACTTCTCCCCTAACAGGAGTGCGACGGATTTCGGGGCCTTCCTCACCATCCTGGGGGCTTCGATGCGGCGACTGGCACCGCACCAAGTCTTCGTTCTGGGGGACTACAATGCCAAGTCCACGGCGTGGGGGTCCCCCAGGACGAATGACCGCGGGCGGGCGGTCGAAGAGTGGGCGGCGGCACTGGGCCTCTGTTTGCTGAACAGGGGCTCGGTGCAAACGTGCGTGCGGCAGCAGGGCGGGTCGATAGTGGACTTATCGTTCGCTAGCCCTAATGTCGCAGCACGTGTGAGGAGCTGGTGCGTCCAGGAGGAGGTTGAGACCCTATCCGACCACCGATACATCCGGATAGAGGTCTTCCAGACTCTCCTGCAGCCCAGCAGGGGTCACACGGCGGACGGCGCTCCCGCGTTTCCGCGGTGGGCTGTGGGTCGATTGGATCGGGACCTGTTGGCGGAGGCAGCCATCGTTCAGTCGTGGCTGTCCTCACCGCCCCAGGCGGACGGGGTGGATGCCGAGGCTGGCCGCATCCGCTGTGCGTTAACGCAGATCTGCGATGCGGCCATGCCCCGTGTGCGGCGTCTGCCCCCGAAGAGTGCGGTCCCCTGGTGGTCCCGAGAGTTGGCGGACCTTCGGGCCGCGTGCATACGTGCCCGAAGGTCTTACACCCGCAGCCGAGCGCGTCACCGTGACGCTGAGCGGGAGGGCCAGCTGTACGAGGCTTACCGCAGTGCGCGGTCTGCCTCCAGGCTGGCTGTCCGTACCGCCAAGGACGTTAGTCAGCGGGAGATGCTGGACAGTCTCGAGCGTGACCCCTGGGGTCGCCCCTACCTCGCAGCGCTGAATAAGCTCCGCGGGCGGGGACCCCTCTCACCGAGACTCTCCAGCCCAGCCTCCTCACAAGAGTCGTCGAGGACCTCTTTCCACGGCGGGCGGAGCACACGCCCCCGGTCATGGCTTCGCCGGACAGCGACCGGGAGGCCAACGACGAGAGTGTTCCGCCCATCACGGAGCCGGAGATGGGGGTGGCGGTGGCGCGTATGTGAGCCAAATCCACCCCCCCCCGGCCCGATGGTATACCCAACCGTGTGTTGGCCCTGGTCCTCGAGCACCTGGGACCACGCCTCAGGGGACTGTTTGACGCTTGTTTGGCGTCCGGGCAGTTCCCTGGGTGCTGGAAAGAGGGGAGGCTGGTTCTCCTGCCGAAGCCAGGACGGTCTCCCAAGGCGACCTCGGCCTACAGGCCCATCGTGCTGCTCGATGATACTTGGTGATGATGCTTGGTGTTTTATTTTATCATGTACTTATGTATTATATAGGTACTAGATATACTTAACTTATAGAGATTAGGTATTCCAAAAACGAAAGTTGCGCTCCGTATATTTTGATTTACGATTATGAAATGTTCAAATTCGAATAATTCTCGATTTCGTGATCTACATATTTTTATCAGTGAGAATTACATCTCATGTACGTTTTAGACGAATTAGTGTCATTTCTTGACTTTGGTTAGAGACTGCTAAATTTACTGTTGACAAGATATTGTTCCCTCAGTACAGACATATCTAAGTATACCACGGCAATTATAACACTAATGCCAGTGAGTCCAGTAACATCCAAGTCGATCGAACACCCACTGCTGGGCTCGATCCTCCATACAGGGAGGGAAATTGACCTACTACGGCGTGGCACGCTGGTTAGGCGGATAGGTATCGGCCTTTATTTCGAGTTTTTCATATCTTGCGTAGTTAGTATATGCAGAAGATATCATTTAGTCGCCTTTTACGACACACACAGGCATTGTATTTTTACTCACTGCAGTTAGTACCGCAGCCTTGCCAGTACTCGCGGGTATAGTTCCGGTTGAGTTGGAGGTTCAAAGACGGGCGTCAATGTATTACACCACTAGGGAAACTGTGAGCACATTTTTCCTCCTATCGCGCGACCGTAATAAAATCGCTAGATTGTTTGCACCGCAATGCGTTGTTTACGAAGACCTAACTGAATGGCAGAAAAGATGGGATTCACCACCAAAAGGCCGTCATCTCTATTTTTCTCATGTATACGCAAGCGCATGGAGAAAGTGTGGCTTGAGGTTGACCATTGTGTGGCCCAATTCCTAATTGGTCATGGCAATTTCAAAAGTAAGTTATTCTCTTTTAATCTTATATCCTCATCATTATGTCAATGTATCATATTTGACAACTGGTATGAACAATCAGCACACCACATTCTCTGGGAGTGCGATCTCTGGCGTGACGAGCGCGACCATATGTTGAACTATTTGCAAGTGACCTCTGGAGTAGTATACTATATGTACCTTGTAGCAACTTGAGAAGATTTCTGTGGCTTCAGGCGTTTCTGCCATACCTACTATAGCAATCAATCTTAAGGCTCACATATAGGGGAAGTCCGGGGAAGGGAAGTCCACATCGGAATAAGCACACCTCGCACCTTTACACCCTCTCCCTTATCCGCATTCGTGAGCAAACAAAGCTAGCACAAGATCGCATCGCGTTCTAGAGAAAAATCGGAAAAACCAAATATTTAAGTTTTCTTATTACTTTTCAAGGTACGTAATACTTTAATAACTCATGTAAAAGTTAAACATATTGTTTAGTACGATTATGTTCTTTAAGTGCATATTTTCAGGTATTTATTCTGAGAGAACAAATACTTTGTCGTCAATTCATTTGGTTTTATTTAATTCATATAATCCGTAAAAGTAGTTTTATTTACAATATGTAGTGCTCGCGTAAACATCAGATATCGTTATGTTAACCATCGTACTTCTCACAAATACAAAAAAATAATATCCAGTATATAAAATCACATTTGTCAGATATTTTGTCTTGGTTTTAGAAGTCAATTTTTTATGGAAAGGCATTGAAATTCTATTCCGCAAAATTTTTGTGACGTAATGTTCGCGGGCAAAAGTGCTTAAGTTCGTCACACAGTTTGAGACAGTCATAGAGATTAATGCAAACACGATCCGTGCTATTGAAAAATGATTGATGTATATGAGTAAAACGTTTCCTTGTAATACAGAAGTTTTACTTTCATGATGTAACTTTATGACACACTACCTATCTATACTCGTTCCAACCATTTATTTTACTTTTGACACATGCTTTAGGACGTAACTGTTTCATTATACGCAATTATTAACTTTGAAACGAGTGAACAGAGAAATATATAAACTGCCCAATAATATTTATATATCTTAATTATTACCCACTAAATACATTAATATGCCGTAAATAGCTCTATTCATAAAATTTAAGTGATAGTGATTTCCGTTATAAAAAAAGTTACGTTCTATCGCATCTAGTGACAGGATTAAAAGTATTCGGTGCAAACTAATGAATCGCAAATAATCGATTACACTTATTTGCAGTTAAGTCGGCTGACAACTGAGTTTTGGATTGTTGTAATAGACAACACGTTAAAATTGTATCAGGGAGATATAAAAATCTTCTCATCATACCTATAACATGAAATAAAACAACCAAAATATTTTAATATTATTTTATTATAACGAATCGTCGGATTCTTCATACGAACTGGAATCGTCGCTTGAATCATCTGCAGTGTTTATTATTAACTCTTGTGTAGGTATGTTGTCAAATTCAATTTCCCGATTCCAATCAGAGAATATTATATTTTTTGTCTTGTTGACGACACTCGCCCAGTTTTCAGGCGTCACACTAGCATATGCGTTTTTTAAAAGTTCAAGCATTTTATTTGCTGTGAAAGGAGGAGTTGTATTGTTTCTTGCGGCGTGTCCTTTAACTTGTGCCCAGATCATTTCAATTGGATTATATTGACAGTGGTACGGAGGAATTCTGATTACAACATGCCCATATTCTGCTGCCATTTCGTCGATGACATATCGTTTTGGCTGCTTTTTACTTTTTAATATTTTAAGTAATTCTACTTTTAGTAGGGATTCGTCCACATCTTCCCCATTATCACGAAGCCAGTTTATAATCTCGTGTTTTTTGTTGGCCTGTGTTGGCATTTTATTAATTTGGCGAGAGTGATAGGGTGCATTATCAATAAATATTGTTGATGGCTCTTCAAGTGATGTAAGCATTTCTCTGAACCACTTTTCATACACGTCCGCATTCATCTCCTCATGATAGTCTCCTGTTTTTTTTTATTTGAACGCTAACAGAGCGTCTGGTACAAATCCCTTTGTAGTTCCCGCATGGCAAATGATGAGGCGTTCACCTTTCCCCATTGGCACAGCAGAAGTAGAAGCAGCAGTATCGTCAGTCCAACCTTTTGGTATGGAATGATTGGCATTGAGCCAAGTTTCATCTGTGAAAACGTCATTCGACCAGTCTTCTATTTTCTTCGCTTGTCTTAAAAATTCACAGCGAGACAAGGCTATATCACGACGTTCCATTAAAATTTTTCTTTTGTCGGATTTCTTATACAAGAACCCGATTTGGTGCAGCACCTTTGACAAAGAAGATTTTTGACCACGAAACAAGCCACAATTTCGTAGAGACGCTACTAATTTTCTCAAAGTAGGAATCTCTTTGCTTGTGTAATAATTGTATATATGACGACGAATAGCATCAGTATCAAAACTGTCAATTGCTGTCACTTTACGGGGCTGACGTTTTTTCTTAGGCGTAGATAGCTTGTTCTGTTCAATACCACTACTACCATAGGCTTCTTTAGTGATTTTCGCCACCGTTGGAGCACTAATACCTAATGCTGCTGCAACACGGTCTCTAACTTGGGTTACTGGTATAAGGAATCCGCCATTGCGGCTTTCCTTTTCAAAAAATTCACGAAGCCGCAGCACTAACTCTCTGGATTGTCCTTTAAGCACCATACCTTTCGGCATTTTGCAAGTAAAATCTTACTGGGAGGAATGTTACGCTCAACTCAATCAAAGTAAGAACAATGAAATCAATACGGTGGAATATAAATACTCAACACAGCGTATGAAAAATATGAAAGAGCACCCAGCGAACAGAAATGTGACTAGCACGGGAGTCTTGTTGCGAGTGACAGACAACACAACAAAATGGCGTCGCCGGCGCGCCGTTCAGTGTTGCCAATTCGGCTTAAAAAAAAGGGGTAGGCTGGATGAGAAAATTAGTGATTTACTACCGCAGACGAGGGCGCCATTGTCTCTAAGTAAAGTTTGGAGCAGCGCCGCTTAATGGAAAAATGCTTCATAAAGTAGCAATTTTTTATTTTGCAAAGTACAAAGTAAAATATTTTGGGAGGACTGAATTAGTGGGTATGCAAAAATTAATGTGCCCAAATAACAAATATATTTACAGAAGTGAAGTTTTTAAATAATATGAAATATGTATTTAAGCAAAAATAAAATATCCGTGTTAAATCGATTAAAAGTTCTTCCTGACTAAAATCGATTATTACAAAACATAGTATCCGTAATACATTGGTACAACACTAATTGATCAGAATTCGACCTGCCAAAAGTAAAATAAATGATTGGAACGGGTATAGTTTTTATTTTAATATCTTACCTTTCAAGGGGCAATTTTGAAATCCAGAGAGTATTTTATTCGTATGAAAAGAATTGACTCATTGAAATTATATTTATACCCATTACGAGAAGACGAACGTATGTATAATAAATGAAAATGAAAAAATAAAAGAAATATACGTTTTATCACTTATATTTAATAAAATACATTACATGTAAAAATCAAATGTTTAAATAATAATTATTGTGATTTATTATTAATTATGCATTATTAATCATCATGTGATTTGTTCGTATAATTTACGAGTTAAATTAATTATTAATTTACCACTTATAGCATATTCTATTATTATAAGGCGTTAATAATTAGAAGGCACATCATTTTTAATCTATGACATAAATTTATAAATGAATACTGATTGTATTTACACGATACATGGAAATAAGTCACATTTTGTATCTTTTTCTCGTGTATCGTGTTGATTGGAATGTATATTTTTTTTGTATATACGGCTACAAATTTTTAGTAATTTTTTTTTGCATACTCAAACACAAGCTTAAAAATACAAGTAGATATTTAGTATAAAATATAATACTATAAAAAAGGCAAATCTCGAAATAAACCATAGATGGTACCTACTACAGACGTAGCCCTTGGGCTCCTGTGTTCCAAAGATGTATTTGACTTTTGAACACTTTACAGCGTTCATAGTCATGGGCGGACAGTCCGCTTGTGATTATGAAAACTTTAGGTAGTTTTCGAAACGTCGGACAATTAAAAATCAAATACAAACGCGATAAAATACGTAAAATAGTTTTATGTGTAATACTCGCGTAAACATCAGAAATCATTGACAAAGGTGTGTTGAAAATAATAGAAAACGTTTAAAGTTTATTATTTCTATTTTTTTATTATGAACCCCTTCCAAAAATAAACTTGGCTACGCAAGTGGATAGTTTTAGTATTAAATATATGAGTATTCAAATGTAACAAGACATAAGCTAGTAATTTTAGTTTTAACTCACTGTAAAGGACCACTCTGTATATAAACCTTGTGATAGGCAGACAACGGTTTCCTATTTCTAATAAATTGTTCTTGTGGTGATGTAATAAGAATACTATTTATCACTAGAGATCTTGCCCGTGGATGTCGTAAAACATGACTGAGGGCTATAAGACTCATATAACATCTACCCAAGAGAAGGAAAACTCGAAATAAAACCTTATACCAACCTGTCTGATCAGCAGGCTATAGGTCAATTTCCCTCCTATTGTGGAGGAGACTCGAGCCCAGCAGTGGGTTGTATATAAGCTGAAATGATGATGATAACATAAAATTCATGAGTGCCAGTTACCATTAACCATAAGTAAGCCACTACTTTTATGTCTGATTACAGATTACGAAAAATAAGGCTCGAAGAACACTGCGCGTGAGCCAGTTCTAAGCATGTCGGTGACGCGAACTCATAAGATTTTTCCCTACCAAAAGGAGTCCAACGCGGCTAAAAAAGTTTTCACTTCTGAAATTCACTTCCTTTCCCACCAGATGACGTAAAAGACGTATAAAATTTTAAAATAGAACCCTGGCATAGGGTTTTATTATTAATGACCGGACCAGCAAGGTATAGCCAAACATTGGTGGGTGATGAGCGCAATTTTGCATCTATCAGTTATTATGAAAAGATATTTCATGCCATATACAGAGAGTCGAAGTGTCTGTTTGTAATGTCAAAATAGTATTTATTTTTTATCCTCACAAGGTTATTTGCACAATACCCATGCTTAAAAACCACTTAAAACATTTATTGTCTGTTTTGTTATCTGTCTGTATGTCTGTTTGTTTAGTGTAATCTTTAAAACGGTTGGACCAATTGTGATCAAATTTTACTGAAAGGTAGCGGTCTAAGGACTCGCAATTTTCTATAGTGATCTGCGTAAATAAATTATCCTTAAACTAATAAACTTAATTTAACTAATAGTATTTAACTTAGGCGTATCTACTTTATAAGTATTATTATAGATTGTTGAATATAGACATATCACAATTAGCTTACAAGATATTAAGAACTATGACCAAAGAAATAAAATAAAAACAATTTTTATGGATTTTATTGCTTTATAATTATATTTTCAGACTTGGTATGTTGCCGCAATAATAGATGGAAGTAATCGAAATGTCGGGTAGCAAAAGCAAGATAAAAAGCATTAAAATCCGTAAAAAATACAGTTTCATAACTCACACCTATTAAATGGTATCTATATAATAAAGAAAATTGAAGTGTCTGTTTATAATGTCAAAGTAGTAATTTCTTTCATGCTCACATGGTTAAATACATGATACGTACGCTTAAAAACTAGATAAATATTTTTGTCTATCCGTCTGTCTGTTAGTTCCGGTTAATAATCAACTGGCTGGACCCGTTTTGATAATATTTTACTACGAGGTAATTGTTTATATAAGAAGTGACTTAGGCTATTTTTCCTCTCAGACAAACCCTATGAAATTTTGCCCGGTCCGGGAATCGAACCCCAGGCTATATCTTGGAAGAAATGCGCAGCGAGGTAGGTATATTCACTTGAAAGAAGTAAATTTGGCTATTTTCCCTCTCAGAAAAACCCTAAAATAATTTTGCTCGTTTTAATCAAACCCGAGACTTCATGAACTGCAGACTCTACATTTTAACTATTCCATATCTTAGAAGTTATTGGATATGTAAAAAGCAGGGGCAAAGCGACTGAAACCGAATCGAAAGGAGCGGGTCGCTTGTAAAGATTAAGGAGTTGAGTAAATAGTTTAGTGTTTTATGACGCAAAGACTTGTGCACTTTAGTGCCAATAGCTTAATATGTGTATCATGTTTTTAGAAGAGAATAATAGATAATTTATCATAAGAAAGATTACATAATTGTAAAATTTTTTACATCTATAGAATTTGATGTATACTAAAATTAATAAAAACAGATTACTTATATCAAAAAACACTGTAGGAATGTTTTGCTATTATATTAGGTACAGTTAGAGGCTCGCTGTTGTCTCCAGGCTGAATGAAATCCTGCAGCCGTGTCTGAATCTGAATCGCCTTCTTCACAAACACCGATTTGCGCTCTACTCTGTTGGCATCATCAGAATTACGCATCAATTATCATATTAAAACTATTCAAAATAGTTTAAATATAAGTATATTATATTAGACTGCACAGATGGTGTTAAGATACCGACTCACCGTACCATTTGTCAGGGGTTCAAATTCTGCGCAGGACAACACTTTGTGTATAGGGACACGAAAAAAGCATCGATACTTTTAGGTATCGAGTACTTTTCTTTCGATACCGATACTTTTGTACTCGATACTTTGGTTTCGATACTTTTACTCAATGGGTACTTTTTGGCAGGTATCATATCGAATAAATAGTAGTGAGTATCCATGTGAAACTTGACCTTACAGCTTAGAATAATAACGTATAGAAGGATAGTGTCCATATTTCGAATTTTCAAAATTTGAATCTAAAAATACTAATGGCGCGCAGACGATTACACACGTTCACACGCAAACCACTATACAGATTATGAAATCAAATTTTGTTTTTATTAACATAAATTGTCGAAATACTTTTAAAAGTAATGTTAAAAACCTTTTTAAGTTTTTCAAATGTGTTGTGACACTATTTGAATGCACAAACCGTCATAATTACCTATTTATTTTTTAAGAGTTGCGTACGTTCGTGCAGTACAATGACTTGTACATTACGGAACGGTGCCGGCGTAAGCTCCATTAGGCTCCAATTGAAATGCCTCACTTTTTGTGCGTGAACTTAGGTTCTATAGGTTATTTTTCTAAGCCTTACAGCTAGTAGTGTGTCGTCGACGATTTTACAGTCGACGCAACGAGACCGTTTATCGTCGATGATAAACTAGTTGAAAAAACAGTCTAATTTTCGACTAGTTTACGTCGTAGACGATTAGACAAGACGAGACGTTTAGTTTATATTATGACGTACGTTGATCGTCCATTGGTAAAGGACAACGAAATTTCAACGAATTTTATTAGACAACAGTTTCATTGTACATTGTACATTGACGCTTCAATATGTAATGGTAGATGGTAGTTCCATCACATGATAGCAGAGCGCAATGAATTGCAATTCAATCTATCTATACGTTATGATTTCGCCTCGACTCACGCCCACGGGCGGTGAGGTTTGCGGGGCGGGTAAGGAGCGTAGCGAGCTGTGCGAGTGCGCACGCGTCCCGTCGTCGAAGTCCGGGCCGATCCGGGCGAACACTCGCAAGTCGTCTTCGCGTTCGTGTCATTCGTTGATGTGACGACCGATTCGCGAAGCCGTTCATACATAAACATGTTTATCAGGCAACTGTAAACTAGTTTATTAGTTCACGGCAAAGTAACAGTCGAAAAAAACTGTTCGTTTATTCAACGACACAGTAGTGGTGGTCCACTACTTACAGCTTATATTTATGGTAACGCTGATAATGAACCTTCGAAAATGTGGCTCGCAATATTTTAATCCGGTCATAGACGATCAAAATTCCGAAAGAAAAAAAAGCTCATCACCTCAGATTCCAGGAAAAGTACTCAGTACTCGATACTTTTGTTTAGATACTTTATTGAGTACGATAATTTTTCTTCGATATTACTCATAAGTACACTATCGATACTTTCTGTTCGATATCGTGTCCCTATTTGTGCAATCCACATATTGTTGTTCTAAGTCTGGATGTAATTTGTGTCCGTTAATTATATGTTTGTAAAGTTCCCCATAACACAGGGATAATTTCTTTAGTGCAGGATGTTCATTTTTAAGAAAAAAAATTATGAAATAAAATGAAATTATTCTCCGTTTGGGAATACAATTCAGCACCCCCTTTTGACCGTGAGTGTCGCAAAAGGCGACTAAGGAATATATGTATAGACCCAATCGAGATTGTGGTTGTTACCTGATCGGGTGTTGAAGGCGTACTACGACTATGCGCTGCTCCTAGACCACGCCTTCCACTAGCGCCTCGACGACGTACTTTATTATTTACTGGCGGCGGCATCAATTTATCATCTTTCTGTAAAATAATTTCTTATTTAACGTATTTTATAAACATCCTTACTAATATGATAAATGCGAAAATAAGTTTGTTTGTTTGTTACGCTTTCATGCTTAAAACAGTGCACCGATTTCAAAAATTCTTTCACCAATGGAAAGTTATGATATCAGCGAGTAACATAGGCTATATTTAATCCCGGTATTCACACGGGAAAGGGACGCGGGTAAGGCGACTGAAACCGAAGCGAAGCGAGGGCGTTAGTTGTATATATTTTTTAAAGTTATCACCTTGCACTAAAGGCATAATATCCTAGTATCGCAGGCGACTTTACAAACATAATTAACGGACACAAATTACATTCATACTCAGAACAACAATTTGTGGACCGCGCAAAGTGTTGTACTTTTTTTTGGGGGTGGGCGATGGTCAGCGGACCCGCCTCCCGGCTCCGTCCGGGGCAGCAAAGAGGCGACGCGCGGCTCCATAAACCACCGTACGTCGCTTCGACGTCCCTTTCCCGGAACGTCGGTCGCCGTCGCGCGGTCAGCCTCTCTGCGGGTAACGGACTATTCCCCGTGACGGACTAATCTCCGAAAGTATTGTCCTGTGTGGTATTTAAGCCTACGACAATGGCACGGTGGTTTGGTATATTAACCAGTATGCCTCATGTGCAGTCAAAGTTCTAGTTTCGCGTTGGAAACAACCTTACTTCAGAATAGGACGTATTGTGCTACATCATTAGCTCATATACGTTCTATTGCCGAATCAAACCTCTTCGACAATAGAAGAGTTGGTATAGTTTTATCTCGTATCTTACTTCTATTGTATAGATGTTACTTGTGATGACTCTTGCGCTTGGGTGTCGTTAAAGATGATTCAAGAATATAATATACATAGAACAACTGTGCAAGAGAAGGAAATCTCGAAATGAATCAACAAGTTTGACCACTTTGCTACAGTAGATTAATAATTCCTTATATTCAGTAGGAGGCTTAAGCCCAGCAGTGAGACTTATGTGAGTTAACACGAGATGTTACTTGCACATTACATCCCTTAGTCGTCTTTTACTACACCCATAGATAAGAAACAGGAGGTGAATTTTAGGAATCTGTCCGTCAATTGCATGTTTGTTGAGTTATTACTATGTAAATGACGTTTAAAAATGACTCTTGAAAGTCCAAAAAATAAAAATCAATGCCGGATTTTGACGCGAATGCCAAAATGCCATGTAGCGCTTTTATATTCTTTTCATTATTTTAGTGTTTTAAAGTGTTATATTCAATCATTTTGCTGATATTTTATGTAATATAATGCAGATAAAATTCTGAAATGTAGTGAAAATGATATAATAGTGAATTACGTGCATTTTGACATTCTTCCCAAATTTCCTGAGACGCATGACTTGGATATCAGCACTAAGTCATGCTAACGACTGACTGAAAGACTAAAGACGTGAATAATAATCAATATACTCGACACTGGCATCAATAGCTCATATTATTGTAGCTCATTGCCATTAACTAAGAAGAAGAAGAAAAATCAATGACATCTATTTTTGGGTTAAAAATATCGTGTATGGTTGCAGTGCAAGTCTTCACTGTAAACATTGTGTAAATAGTTAAAGCAAGGTCTGATAGATGGCGTGCATACAATACTTTTAGTTTATTACGCCTTAAAAGACAGCGTATGGTATTTTTACTTAGATCAATTAAACATATAGATTATAGGTATTATAGTAATAAAAATTATGTATAAAATAAATATTATTACTGTAATACATGTGTTGTGCTAATAAAATAACTTTGTATACCAGCGCCATCTAGACGTACTGTACTAAACGAACACGATAACTAGTAAGCTACCTTCAGATATAGTAAACCTTTTTTAATATTCAATTATGGCAAGGCTTATATATATGTACACTAGATGGCATTAAAATTAAATACTGGGTATGGTTATGATACCTATGATCAGATGAAAATAATATTTATACAGTAAAAGAAATATTATAAACTTAAATTTATTTTGACATTATTTCTATCCGTGTGGTGACGGATTAAGAATACAATTCACCACTCCCTATCTTGCCCGTGGATGTCGTAAAAGACGACTAAGGGATATAATATGCACATAAGATCTGTGCAGAAGGAAAACTCGAAATATAACCCTATACCAGCATGTCTTACCAGCACGGTATATTACATTAAATTCTCTCCCATTGTGGAGGAGGCCCGAGCCCCACAGCGGGACGTGTGTGTTTCATAAGTTTAAATTTACTTGTATATTGTCAGCTGAACCCCAACTCTTGAGTTGATCGACATCTTCTGATCGCCGCCGATCTTCACGGGCAGATTTAGGCACATACGCGGAAGACCTCGCCGCACCGACGCCTAGGAAATTACTGAATGCCTCCGTAGTTTTTTTCACCCTCACATTCAGCGAACCAATGCGAAGAAAACCTTCTTTTTCTGTAAATTATTAACATATTATTATTTGTCGATACGAAAAGTATTCAAAAAAAAATATTAACAATATCATTATGGTAAATATATATTATGAATTATGGTATGTATGAATTATGGTATTATGGTATATCATTATGGTAAATATATATTATGAATATATTATAAATGAGTATGGCATTTGATATTTTCATTATTATGCAACGTGTATATATGGCTCTTAGAATAGATATGTACAAGATGACGCTAAATACAACGCGTAAATTGATATCTAAGCATTATTAACGGTATAGCTGGGTAATGGATGTATGCATAATTCACATTACACAAATATATGGCTAGTTTACTTTGCATTCATTGTCATTATATCAGCTAACAGTTGTCCCACTGGTGGACTCACGCCGTCATTGTGGAGGCACTATGGAAGGGCAGTTGACTTACTATTCCACACTGGTTAGAAAGGTTGGTATAGGGTTTTATATAAATTTTTGATTCTCTTGTGTCGTTGTCTACACATTATAGGTATCCCTAACTGATCTTTTACGTCACCAATGGGCTAAAAAATGGCATGATCAATTGTATTCCTATTCCGTCAATCAATTCGTTTAACTTACAATTATGACACAAAACCTTGTTCAATATAGTGCGGGGGAAAAAAATAGTATGCTGTCATAACTTATTATTAAATCTTACAATAGGCACGCCAAACTCTGTTTTTACACGATTTTTTAAATCAATACTACAAGTATTTACAAAAACATATACATAAAAGAGTTAATGTGACAATTACAAACATCCCATTAAATACATAGGGTGAAAATTTATAGACCGTAACCTGGAGATGTGCGAGTGAAATCGATTCATCATAATACTATTCTAACATTGTATAGTGGAAACTCGATTAACTGGACCAATATAAGTTGTCGTTAGGCATTCGGATAATTCATAATCCGGATAATCGAATACACGAGCAAAATACCAAATATCCGTTGCTAAGTTAACCACTTCTGATAAAACAAATAATCCATACTAATATTATAAATGCGAAAGTAAGGATGTTTGTTTGTTTGTTTGTAACGCTTTCACGCTTTAACCACCGACCCGATTTCAAAAATTCTTTCACCAATGGAAAGCTATAATATCAGGGAGTAACATAGGCTATATTTTATCCCGGTATTCCCATAGGAACGAGAACTACGCCGTGGGGAAAGCGACTGAAACCGAAGCGAAGCGAGGGCGGTACAATATAATTCGGTTTCTTCATCACTTTTCGACTCACGTCTTCGCTATCTAATTTGCCGATATTCGTCCATATTGGATTAGAATTGCTCTTCACTTATCGTGGATGTGCCTGCACCGTACTTATGGCTCAAATTTTTGTGATTACATTTTTTTTTTAATTTCATCAATAACACAGGCAGCCATTGACAAAACACAGCAAAGTAACAATTGGTACTTAAATAAAACAATAACGAAACGCATAGAGCATAGATCACGCGAAACGCGTACGAGGAATGCCAGTTCCTACACGTTCATCTTGCTTTGATTCGACTCTTATATACCAGTTATTTGAACGTGGTTGGTAGTGCGGATAATCACTAATCCGTATAACTGAGTTTCCATTGAATTTAATTCTTATTCATTAAATTTTATTAAGGAGCTGTCGAATAAATAGGTACAGAATGTAGGTATGTGAGTTTCTGAATAAAGTAAGAATTATACCAAATTAATATACTTATAATCGTTTGCCTGCAAATCTTTCAATTTATATGAAGTTGGCGCAGAATATCTATTTGTTGAGTTAAACGCGATAATCTGGGGAACTACTGGTTTGAATTAAAAACAAATATGTTGGATAGCCTATTTAACGAAGAAGGCTACATCACTCAACGAGAAACATGAGCGTTGCATCAATGAAAGATGTTGCAATAAGGAAAACATTTATTCCTTTTGAGAGCTGCGTGAGTGCGTCATAGGCGCTTACAACTCATTTTTCTCATTCTCTCTCGCTCTCTTTCTCTCTTCTTATGTGATGGAGACGAAATTGGACTATATTTATTATCTAAAGTATATTTGTTGAATAGTATTATAATGAATGTGTGTATTAAACTGTCACAATAGCACGCAACTATACAGCTGGAGACAGACTCGGACAGACAGAGTGTTCTTACTTGACTGAGTATTTATAGAGTTCGAATTAACTCTTAAAACCGGAGGAGTAGTGACTGTTCTCCTTATTTCGTATGTGTCAGGTTCTGTAAAACATTTATGGCATACACAAAATAATTATAACTATATTATCACTATCATTAAATACTTATATAAATCTTCTTTTGGTGTGTCTGTAATTGAACTCCTTCTAAACGGTTGTATTTTGGATGGTTGTGTTTTTTTGTTGTGGCTGTTCTGATGTATATGAGAATGGTTTAGATTGGTAATTGAAACCGGTAGTTGGCGCTGCGATCGATTTTAAGGAGAATTCCTTTTACTATTTTTTTAGCTTTGATCAGAACAACGTCAGTTGGGTCAACTAGTCTATATTATAAGATTGGAATTTATTGACATCTTAAAAATTATTAGTCTATATCTTAAAACTATTTTATTAAGTTTATATTTGAGAGATGTATAATGTCTTGTATGTCTTTCTACTAAAGATAGAATTCGAATATAATCAAGCAACAAGCGCACGAGAAGGAATACTCAATCTAAGCCCTTGTAATATCTAATCTGCATTGATATAGAAAGACATTTGCCTCACAATGTCGAGAAAATCTAAGAATTAATATGAATACAAAATATTTGATTGAAATCTATCAGATTGGGCCACATAATACGATGTGCAAATTGGTATTCGAATTCGTCACATCTATATAAAACATTAAACACGAGTGTGGATGTCTCGCAGTCATTTTAACAACCTTAGAACAACTTCTTGTTTCGGTAGCAACTTGTGTATTAATAATTTCACCAATTAATTTGTCCGAGTTTAGCTACCTGTGTGGCGATATGTACAATTTATTACCACCCCATCCTCGCCCGCGGGTGATGTATGATGTACCGCACTTAACATAGTCGAGTTTTATCTTTTCTCTTTCACAATACGCTATCTGTTTCTCACTATAAAGATATAGATTTTTAAAAACTCGAAATATTTAAATATGCCCAACCATCTGTAGTAATATATGTCTATAGTAATATAGGGCTAATTGTCCTCATCTGGACGAAATCTGCGTCTGAAGTATAGATACGATAAAAGGAGAAGAGGACAGAAGAAAGATAAATATATGGGCGGAAGAAAAGAAGAAAGAATCAATAATTTATAAAGCAAATGAATTTAAAAGTTAGAACACTAGAACACTGTGAAACAATATATTAGAATCTCTCTCCAGGCTATTGCTACTTTCAATAAAAACCGCCCATAAATAAATCATTGAATACTATCCTCATTTTATATCACAAATGACTTATGTAAGCACTCATCTATGTTTAATTAACCATTTTTCATTTGATAAGCCTTTTAATTGAGCTGTTAAGTTTATTTAGGGTAAATCAGGAATTGAATGAATTTCCACTTCTCCCTTCAGTATTAACTGAATCTCTCATACGAGATATATTCACATTGAAAACGGTAACGATTTTATCGTGGCTAGTTTTGCCCTTTGGTTGAAATATCAACACTAAAGTGTTATTACAAAATTATAAATAAATAATAAATCTATCTTGTGTTTCATATATGATTGGATTGATTTTTAATCCTCCCTGATAATGTTAACAGCCGTCTCCCTTATCCTAACCTAAAATTTGTTATGCAAGTATTTTATTTCTGCTCGTATGTGCATTTAAGTAAAAGGCAGAAGCAACGTTCTATGTGTTTTCGCTAAGTTATGTGAGATTGCTTGATATTCATTCTCTTTATAAAGAGCAGACCATTTTGCCTTTTGGTCTCTTTGAAAAAGTAAGACAAGATGGACCCTGGTTATTGCGGAACACATAACCGGGCTATACAGTACACGTGTATTTTTAAAGGGCACTAATGAAAATAAATTAGTTGCGTTTAAATGGTGGATCACAAGCATCTATCCCGTGTGGAAGTCAAACCCTAATACTCGGCGACACAGGTGGCTGCTTAAACTAATTTGTCAAGTGTACGATTAAATCTGTTTATCAGCTGCTTGGGATGTTACTAAGTGTGAAGGCTGCATGTCATAACGTATTTTTTTATTTTAATTACACAAAATAAAATAACGACTATACGAATTACGTTTAGTTACTTTTATTGCTTAATCCACGACATATTATTTGTTAGTTATAAATTATCTCAAACATAAATCAATTTCAATTTTATTTAAAAAGTTCACTAGTAAGAAAAAGAAAATTAATATCAATACCGGATATTTACTCATCTGAAAATAAATTAAAGTGAATACAACCGGTATTCAGTTTAAATGAGTTTTAGTTTCTTTTTTATTTTACGAGATCGAATACTAGCACAATATGAATAGCGGCTTATCGAAAATATGTTATTTTTTATAACAGATAGCGAAAGACTTACTTCTGTACGATCCTGGAGATAGTGAGGTGTCCATGTGGACTAAATACTGTCTAGGTTTCCTTCCAGACCAGTCCCTCATATTTGGGTCAGCATCTGCAATACAAAATACATTTATATAATTTAGACGACTTTACATATATAATTTATCGTTGAAGATCTGATATTGTAGAAGAAAATTTATTGTCAAAGGCATTCACAAAATTTAAAAAAATATACCGTATTTTCCACATTTTTATATATTGTCATCCACTTCAGAGTTATGATCCAAATTTCAAGTGTGTAGTTCATTGAGAAGCTAGTTTAAAATCAATTATAAAATGTCACCCGGACAGAGACATACATGCAAGTTAGTCAATAAAACCATTAACATGGTTATTTATATATAATAAATTTAACCTTACTTCCTTACTAATATTATAAATGCGAAAGTAAGTTTGTTTATTTATTTGTTTGTTTGTTACGCTTTAACGCTTAAACCACCTAACCGAATTCAAAAATTCTTTCACCAATGGAAACCTATAATATTAGTGAGTAACATAGGCTATATTTTATCCCGGTATTCGCACGGGAACGGGATCTACGCGAGTAAAGCGACTGAAACCGAAGCGAAGCGAGGGCGGGTTGCTAGTAATATTATAAATGGAAAATAAGTTTGTTTGCTTGTTACGTTTTCACGCTTAAACCACTGAACCGAAATTAAAAATTCTTTCACCTAAGGAAAACTATATTATCAGGGAGTAACAGGTTATATTTTATCCCGGTATTCTCACGGGAACGGGCACTATGCGGATAAGAGGACTGAAACCGAAGCAAAGCGAGGGCGGGTTGCTAGTATATAATAATTTTGCATTTTCTTTAATGATTGTAACCAAGTATTTAGCTGTTATACTCTTATAGGTGCAGGCGAAGTTTTCATCATTATGGTAAATATTTGTTGATAAGTTTGTAATACTTTATATCGTATTCTGAATATTCAAATGGGGAAATTTGAATGAGTGTCACGAATCTGCTAGGAGTTAACTTTTTTTTTAAAGACGATCTCATTCTTAAAGAACAAATTACCGTCTTTGCCGTGATAGACAATTACTACAAATAATATTTAATTAACACAAACAACACCTTGACACAAAGTAAGTAAGAGTGGATCGCATAAAGAATTGCTCTTAGGAGAAATTGTGAGCATTTTTTTTTGGGGTGGGCCGCGGTCCGCGCGCTCCTCGCACCACTCCGTCCGGGGCGACAGAGGGGCGTAAGCACGCAACACCCGCAGTCCACCCGAAAACCACGTCACCTTCGTCATTGGGCCGACCACCGGAGCAGGGTTACTTGTCATCAGTGGTCGGCTCGACGGAATACCCCTACGTGGGGTACCCTCCCATCGACCGACGTCCCTCTCCTCGGGGAGGACGTCGGTCTTTCCTCACGCGGTCGGCCTCTCGGCGGGTGACGGACTAATCCCCGGTCACGTCACCCGAATCCCCGGTAACGTCATCCGAATCCCCGGTCACGTCACCCGAAAATCCCCGGTCACGACACCCGAGAAATTGTGACCCGAGAATTGACACTCGTCAATTCACCACTCTAGTTGTGAATATTATGACTATTTTGTGACAATTCATATATGCACATCTCCTGTCGCTGACAGACGAAAGGGATACGTGGGTCTTGTCGGTCACCTGTTCAAGTAGAACACCCATTAAAATGATAACGGCCCCTGCCGCGCTTTTACTGAGCACTGTAGTGAGCAACATGAACATCTCAGTTCGTATATGTCCCAATGTTGGGCTTCATCCTCCTCCTTTACGAGATGGAATTTGATCTATTATACTACGCAGGTCCGACTTGTTGGTATAGGGTTTTATTCCGAGTTTTCCTTCTCTTGCATTAATGTTAATGGCATATTACATTCTATAGTCGTCTTTTACGACACCCACGAGTAAGAAAGGAGGTGGCGAATCATATTCTTACTCCGTCACCACACGGAACGGTAATGGAGTGGAGAACTGGAGAGATAATCTGATAATATTCAATCTCCGACACTCCAAAGGTCAACAATGGTGTACTTAACTTTTCCCAAATATATGTTGCTCGAAGTTTCGATTAATGTGATTACCTACTAATTGACTCGTTGCAATGTTATCAATCAGATACTTACCATAAACTTCAACTAAGAGCCGGTATACGTTTTCGTGACGAAACTGCATTGCTATGTGTAACGGTGTATAACCCTAAAATAAACAAGAGATTGAAAAAACATACATAATGAAATGGATCGTTATTTCGAATAATATAATAGTTCAAAAAAACTAAAAAAATACGCTTCAATCGCTAATCCTGATTATCCTAGTAAGGATAACGGGTCAAACTGTTTAAAATATTGAATTGTCATCGGTCCTTAATAAGTATGCCAAACGAGTTAATCCGAGGTTTGGAAGGGGGTCAAAATCATGTTCAAAGATTTCGTTACATACCAACATACTAACATAGATACATATGAAGCTAATAAAAGCGTATTAAAATATCCCATTTCATATAATCATATTTAGGAGGGAAAATGGTTAACGCTAATCAAAGAGCTTGACATAAAATTTTGAGATTACTTTCATTTCAGTTCACATACGTCCCATTGTCGGGCTCGAGCCTCCTCCAAAATAGGAGGGAAATTGATCTTACTATATCATGCTGGTCTGACAGATTGGTATTTTTTTTTATGGGTGGGCTATGGTAAGCGCACGCGCGGTCCTGTCCGTCCGGGGCGATAAAAGGACGGCGCGCGGGCCCATAACCCACCCGTACCCACGTCACCTCGTTGTTGGGCCGACCACCGGAGCAGATGTGACTTGTCATCAGTGGTCGGCCCGACGGAATACCCTTTCGGGTAACCTCTCGACGTACTGAGACGTCGGTCGCCGTCGCGCGGTCAGCCTTTCTGCGGGTGACGGACAAGATTGGTATAGGGTTTTATTTCGAGTTTTCCTTCTCTTGCATAGATGTTATATGCGTATTATATCCCTTAATCGTCTTTTACGACATCCACGGCCAAGATAGGGAATGGTGATTTGTGTTCTTACTCCGTCGCCACACGGACTACTTACCGTAACAATAATTTATTTAGTTGTTTCTTAGACACCCACGAGAGAGGTGGTATGGCAACTTATTGTATTTTTAGTAATATGTCTTATTTATTATAAAATAGTTTAAGGTATTGTAAGTAATAGCCGATTAAATATATCTATATAGATGTCCGTGTGGTGACGGAGTAAGCACACATTTCAGCCTTCCATCATTTGCCCATGGTTGTCGTAAAAGTCGACTAAGAGATATAATATGCTTATAACTTCTATACAAGAGAAGGAAAACTCGAAACAAAACCCTATACCAACACGTCTGATCAGTGTGGTGTAGCAAGTTAATTTCCCTCCCATAATGGAGGAGGCCTAAGCCAGTTGAGATAATATAGATAGCGTATTTAAATTATCGTTCAGTTTTGATAGTCACGGCAATCAAGTGAATGCATTCACGCTCTGCTATATGCCTTTTGTATCTATCTATATGAGATATTTTACTTTGGAGGGTGCGCGGTAGGCGACTGCAAAGCTCCGAAACGTAGATAGGCTCACATCTGTTCCCAGATTCTAATACACTCCCTCCCGTTTTCAAATCCAATATTTATATTCAATATTATTCTCGATAGATATTAAACGTAGGTTAATATTATCGAATATATAAAAGAGACGGCCGTAGTATAAACTAAAGGAAAGCATGTGAAGCGTTTGAAATATTTATACAATATATTACAATTTGAATGCAAATTACAATATATTATTAATATATTGCAATTCGTGTGTAATTTACGAGGAAACATATAAATATATTTTAGTTATAACGTCTAATGCAAGAGTAGACAAATTTTAATAATCGCCTCTGTCAATTCGCCTGAAGATTGCGGTGTAGAAGATAAATTACATTGCAGAAAAGGCCTATACGAAGTCCGACCATGGTCATTTTCAGTGATCAATTTTCGGTGTTCATGTTCACCATGAACACCGAAAAGTATTCGAAACGTTCGGCAATCAAAAATCAAACAAACGCGATAAAATCCGTACAAATATTTTTATATATAATTCCACAAAAAATTAATTAAACTTCAAAAACTATTACACAACTGACAATTTACGGCAAAATATAGAGTTAATCGCTTAGATCTCTTGGTCATTTTATCCATCACATGGGTAACATTTCGAGGACATATAAATAAAGGTGTCATAAAACGTCTGAAGTTAATGTTTATTAGACAAAGAGGAGCATTAAGATGTTGAGTGGCGCATAGATAAATTTACTACTACTTCCCTCGACTCTACAAGTAGTCCTGCAATAAAATTCTCGTCGGACTTACCCCATTCTACTTCCGTCACCGACGAATCAGAAACAGCACATGAAAAAATAATGTAACGACACTTTAACGAGACACTAAAACGGGCAAAATAACTCGCAATAAGTAAATTTGATTGAACATAAAAGCTTCTAGGTAACCGTAAAGTGAGCGATTATTCTCATCTCGGATGTAAACATGTAATTAACTACGATTTAAGTTGCAGATGCATAATTCTATAGCTGCTAAATAATTTGGGTACAATATCTATTCGGAATATTGACATAATTAACTTTGACTACTAAAATCAAATAAAGTTATTATTTTTGTACACAAAGAAATAAAATTTATTGGTACGAACACAGTTATTTATTTAATATTAACACGTTGAACACCGAAAAGGTTAAACTACTATATAAATGTCGCCAAACATGTGTCCCCCATTGCGTTTAACGTGTTAAATGCAAAGAAAATAAATATGCTGGTTTGCAAACATGTTTGTAGGAGAACAAGCAGGTATTTAAAAATGATGATGGTGAAAACTAAAATCTTAACAAAATGTGACCTGACAGCAAACCGTCAAATTAATTTCCGGCAATACAGCGTAGGTTGGCATACCAAACACATTTGTGCAGTATTTTAATTTCCAATAAGTTCATTTAAACTTACCGATCGTTCATTGGCTACCTGACGCGCAACTCCACCCAATAGCTTGACTAAATTTTCATCACCACGTTTGCAAGCCCAATGCATTGCAGTCTGGAATGAGCGAAGGAGTGAAACAACGTCAGAATAAGCACGTATTAGCAAAATAATAAATAAATTAATACAAACCATCTATATAATCATAGCATAGGTTGAAAATCGACACGAAATCATGAACTTAATAATTATTCATTAAAACACGTTTCCACCATGAAAGAGTTAGTAGGTCGGGCGAGACACAAATTACTTGATTGCCAGTATTTTATTTTTATATGTAAAACACTTTGATGGACAATATAATGCCAAAATTATACCTCCTTATAATCGGAACGTATTAGGATGATTTGCATCCAGATTAAAGATTATATTTTGGTGAAGGTAGGTGTTATTAGCATAGTTATAGGAATTAGCTTGCTATCATCTTTGGTCATTTTAATATTTAAAACGTTATGTTAAACGGAGCATAATTTTAAGAAACCGCATTTTAGACGAAAATTGCTTTAAAGTGCAGTTAATAGTTAGCAATTTTGGCTTGTTTGCTTGCTCGTTGTTCTATTGTTTAGTTTAATTGTTCAATGTTTAGAATTCTAAACGAAACGTTTGCTTCTTTTGTATTGTATAAAGCGTTGGGTGATCCTAATAGCTAATCTCTGTGCGACGATATAGTTTGGTTGTACTTTGCATCCGATCACCGAAACTTGATAAGGTTTCATCTCTTACTGCAGAGGGTGTAAAACTATTTTTAGAATCATTATATTAACTACGCTAAAAACAGTGATTTCAGATAAAAATCATTGTAATAGGTATTTTTGAAATATTTTTTAATTAATCTTTTAGCTGTATTCATAACACTTTAATTATTCGTATAGTTTACTGTTATTTTTATATTAACAAAATTTAAAAATACATTCTTGATTTATCTAAATTTACATTTCAAAGCCCCTTTATATAGTACCAAAATATTTATTAAAAATAAAATACAATTCCAATGAGAAAATACAAGTTTAAAGGTGACGTGGTTAACCCACGCTCCACCGGAACCCATAAAATCTCGGACACCTTGGTTGTGCCAAGATTTTCAGTCAGCAGTTAAGTCTTGTGAAAATATATTACTTTATCCGAGCCGAGGGTACGAGTTACGTACCAATCGGCGTATGTACAAGATGTAGGCGTGATCGTCGCTGATTCAGTGGGGTAGTTAGTGGCGGGCGGTCCTAGGTTCGACGTTGTTCGGAGAAATATTGGCCTCGGGGGAAGCTGTGTTAATTTGCAGCGCACATTGGCTACAGCCACGATTTTCCACGTACGTATCTATACACCCGTTTAGATTGAATCATACAAGGGAAGATATTAACCAAGCTGTAATTATAATATTGTTTTATCAACATAAGGTGACTAAAATTTTTTAAATATTTGAATGTAAGCAACCAAATATTTAAAAAATGTGGTGTGATGAACTTATGGGAATGCACAATATTAATTAGAATGCTCTAAATTTAAAGATATGTTATTATACGAATTTTATAAATGTTTCACATAATTACTGGATTTTTAATATTGTTGGTTTTATTGTACATGATACGAGTTAGAGATTATAATACAGTGTTTATATGTACACCCATCATTTTGTTAACATCGGACATTTACTAATTAGTAAAGCTCTCGGTTGTGTCAGCTGGAGGGCATCGAGTAAACATATAATGAATGTATTATTATGTTTGTAATTTACAATTAATTAAATATACTTACATACTTCATGTTGAGCGCGTTCACACCATTGACACCGGCATCGTGTATTGGCGGCGACATGCGGTAACAAAGTTTAAATACAATTAATTCTACATGAACTTGTTAAATCGTAACATAAAAATGTTGCTACGGCTGCAGATATTTTAAAAGATAAGGGTCCTTTGGATAGCCTTAAAATAAAAATCTCATTAATGCGACGTTTCCGGGTCAGCGGACTACAGAATTTACAAATTTATTGTCGGCTAACCTAATAAATTTAAAACAGGATTACGTGGTTCGTGCACAAAGCAAAGCTTTATAATTTGCCCGATATAAATCTCTCGGGTGCGTCAAACGAGTGACTTATCATTAAAAACGAGACGACTTAAAAAGGCCTAGACACTCTACAGTATGTTCCTTGTTCATGTAGTAAAGAACCAATAATGTAATTTGTTACCAGCTTTCCATACCCGCCAGTAGCATAAGATACAGCTAGGATTCTTCAAGGGCTGCCTTGGTGTTAGTTTTTTGAGAAACTCATCGTGACTACTATAGCGGTAGCATTTGCTCGGATCGCGGACAGTAATTGATACATCCAACCGGTTTATAATAATCGATTCGCAATTAAAGATAGATTAGTACATGCTATTGTCAACAGAATATTTTACAGGTTACCTGACTGCATACTAATCTGAGCTCAACCTGTCAGCCTATTCAGGTTGATCGGCGGTTATATGAATTCATGAACGCTTGTTAAGCGAGCTATTGACACCTGATTGCTTGATGTCATTGGACCAAATAATAACGTTACAGTAGGAGGCATTGAAACAACCAGCATTCTGTATAGAACCACCATCCACAGTGATGTTCCGATGTATTAATACATTCAAAAAATATTTCTTTTAAACCAGTTTTCAGTCCAATAAATTTATTTGACTTGCGTCCATTTCAAAGTGTAAATTGTTTAAGGCCAGTTTATTTTAGACGCTTAAAGAGCAATGTTATGTTTGATGACAGCCAGCGAATGAACACAATATGTGTTAACTTGCTTCGCTTTACTAGCGTCTACATCTAAATTACAATATTTTGTAATGCTGTTTAAACTAGCAATGTGACAAATTCAACTAAAATATACTTTAAACTTATTTTCGGTATATATGCATCCCATTGTTGCTTCTATGAGCCTTGTCAACAAAATTAGTGACATTAGCCCCTGGACTAATTACACGAAACTGGCAAATTCCATATAATTAATTTTCGAATTTTTCTTCTCTATCGAGATAGAATTTCTTATGTCGTGAATTATAAAACAGTTAAGATGAGAATCGTGACGGAAGATATTCCGTCACCGTTATAACACAATTAACACATAAAATACCATTGAAATAATCCATTAATACTACAAATATAATGATATTTGGTCGATTCGGGTAATAAAATGCCTATACATGATCCAAACCATATAACATCAGGATCATTATTGGTGCGTCTGCTGCTTTTATTATTCGATCAACAAACCATAAATTAAAAAATATTTTAGAATACTCGTTATATGTGAAGTCAAGTAGTAATAATACAATAACCACCTATCTCCCCTTTCATCAGCCACAGAAAACTGAGTACCTGTCGCATCTAAGCAACAATACTGTAACTATCGACTGCAGAGATAGCGTAGAGGTTGAGATACCGGCCTACCGTGCGAGTATCGGGGATTCCAATACCACGCAGGGCAATACTTTGTGCGATCCATAAAATATTGTTCCTAGTCTAGGTGTAATTTGTGTTCGTTAAATGATAGGTATGTTTGTAAAGTCTCCCATAACGGGAATTGTGTTTTTATAAAGAAAAAAAAATAAAACATGCAATTAAAACTTCTACCAATCTATCTAACTGAATAAGTGTATTTTTATCAGTGAGGCGACGAGATAAAAATACAAATGTCACCATTTCTTACTTGGCCGTAGGAGTCGTAAAAATAAGCTAAAGATCTCGCCAGGAGAACGAGCAGCAGCTCTGTACTGATGTTTATCAGTCAATACGTTTGTATTACATCGTACTGCGTTCCAACCCGTCTGCCAAGTGTGGGTATTATTATCAACTTATTTCAAAGGCCTACAACCAACCACGTCTTGTTCGTGGGTATCGTAAAAGACGACTAAAGGATATAATATGCATATGACATCTATGCAAGAGAGGGAAAGTTAAATGAAACCCTTTATCAAGTCATTCGTGGTACATTAGGTCAATTTCACTCCTATTAGTGGGACGCATATGAGCCGAGATGACGATGATAAGAGGAATATCATATCGTGTCTATAGCAAAAACACTACGTAGGTATATGGACTGAGAAGAAATACTACTTCATCTAAACTAGTGTGTATATCTTTATATTTCTTATGTACGTGTAGGTATGTCACTGAACTCCTAAACGGCTGGACCGATGTTGATGAAATTTTTTGTGTCTTCAAGGGGGTCCGAGAATGGTTTAGATTCACAATTGGACTCAGTAGGTGGCGCTGCTGTCAATTTCAAGGAGATTTCCTTTTACTATTTTTTAGATTTATACAGAACGTCTGTTGGGTCAGCTAGTATATAATATAAATATGCATATTTATCACTACGCAGTGTGTGGTAGCGGCTACGAACACTACCAACCTTAACATTGCTCATGGGTGTCGTAAAAGCTTAACATAAACCAGGGCCAGTTTCCGTTGATACCATAAATCACATTTCCAAGGAGGTTTTACGTCAGGCTGGTGGCCGGTCATAAAATGATTGCCAATAAGTTTTGCAATATGTAGGTACTTTGAAAGAAAAGTCAATATTTTATCGACCACATGTAATTGAAATAAGAGCGGGATGAAAATAACATATACATGTATATGAAACGGTTTAGCATAAACGTAATGTGGATCTTAAATCTTATCTATTATCTTATATCTGATCTTCATATCTCGTAGACTGAGATGTGCTATTTTTTTTTTGTAAGTACATAAATAGTATTTTAGCGAACATATTTAGGATATATATTAATAAAAAACTAAAAACGATGAAATAATGAAAAAATATCAAAGATTAAAAAACAGAATAATAATAACACCGAGATTCGATTTCACGCTGTTTGAATGCGACTGGGCAACTGCCCAACCGAGCTATTGTCACTCTTGACGGCTATGGCTAAATTTAAATGCCTATTCTAATGATATTTTATGTCATTGTATTGATTAGCTAAAAACACCGGCGGAACAATATTTTCTATCAATAAAACCTAGCTAGATCGATGTGTCGCCCCCGAAATCTCCTGTATACTAAATTTCATGAAAATCATTGGAACAGTTTCCGAGATTCAGATTATATATATACAAGAATTGCTCGTTTAAAGATATAAGATATATACATATGTATATAAAATGGTTTAGCATAAACATTATGTGGATCTTCAAATAGTGAGGACGCAGGTCGACCAACATCCGTAACAACGTCATATTGATTGCGTTTGCATGTACATCAATTAGGATCCGCGGAACGATGCGTCTTCCACGCCACTAATTATCATCTTGTCACTGCTTAATTATGCATATAGGTTGACAACGATGCGACGTTGATATACGTATTGAACAGATACGTCTGATATATAGAGTGTATGTAAATAATCGGCGATGTTCATAATCAGTGGACATATTTCAAAGGACTTTATCTTTTAACTTATCATATAAATTAAAATAATATAGAATCTGAATAAAAAATGTATCAATTACAAAAAATCTAAATAATTTTATAATGCACTTAAAACTTACTTATTATAAGTATACCTACGGAAAGAAGAAAGAAGAAGTATACCTACCTTATGGAAAACTTTAATTAGTGTAAATTAATATTAATTTTTCGTGTGGTGCCGGAGTAACAATACAATTCACCCCCCCCTCCCCCTTCTCTTGCCAGTGGGTGTCGTAAAAGGCGACTAAGGGATAACTTGTGCATGTAACAACTATGCAAGAGAAAGAAAACTCGAAATAAAAGCCTATACCAACCCGTCTGACCAGCTTGGTATAGTTAATAAGTAGGCAGGTAGGTTGGTTAATTTCCCTCCCAATACGGAGGAGCTTCGAGCCCAGTAGTGGGACGTACATGAGTTGTGATGATGATGACGAATATTAATACCTATAATTGTTGAGAAATTGATTATTTATAAAATAAAATGCCTAAAATTCCACAGAAAAGGCATCATACCACGCTGGTTAGACGTGTTTACTTTTATACGAAAATTGCAGAAATTTTGATAATGCTATATAATTCCAAGCTCTGTTTAAAATGGCAAATGTCTGCTTTATAAGATGAGTTTTAAAATTTCAGCAAACCCACCGAAGTAAATTAATATAATCATAAGACAATTTTTTTGTTTCAATATATGCATGCGTAATTCAAATATTTATATTTGGATTATTATTTAATTCTCTATAAGTTTTTGTGAAACTTATGTTACAAAATGGTACTTTAATTTTTCCTTTACATTTTTTCAATCACGTGAAATACTACGAACAAATGTTTGAAAACGACAAATAAAATCGTACTTACACCCTGTATTCGGCGGCCCAGTGTGAAATCATCGGAAACAATAAAAACACAAATTAGTAAACCTTCGAAAAATAAAAAAAAAAGTTCTTATTGCATATAATTATGCATATTCATAGTCATTGTTGAATAAGCTACAAACGAGCTTATAACAATTCTGCGCAAATATTTCAAACAAGCTTTTAAATTGCATAAAATACAGATTCAGATTTATGAGTTGGTTCATTGTTGAACATAGGCAAACTCTAGATAGAATAACGCCATAATCGCTACTTTAGGCAGGCGATTTGGAGATCGTAGTTGGTATTACCAGTTTTCCAGGAGAATGCCGTTTCTTATTCTCTTGGATCAGTCGTCTTTTACGACTTCCAAGCACAAGTAAGTGTAAAGTAATAAGTAAGTAGTAAAGTATAAGTAAGTAGTAATAAGTAAGTAGTAAAGTATAAGTAAGTCATTAATGATCTATGGTGTTCTTTACCTGGAAATCGATGTCATGTCGATGTTAGTTGCGCTAAAATTTTGATGGGACTGGTATCCTTTTTCGATTCAGTGACAACCGTTATAAAATACAATTTGATGCTTCTGATAAATTGCAATACATGGGTATTGATTTTATTATATTGCTGTGCGTATTGTAAAAGAGACCTGTTTGTTCTGTAGTCTCTCTTTTCTGCATAAGCGATATCTATATATTTAAGAATAATAGACGTAGTTGGGTTGGTAGTATACGTCTGCTGGACAATGGATATAAAGGATTAGGTTAATAAATAGTAATCCATCCATACAATCTTCGAACTATAAAATACTAAACCGTTGATTAAAATAGTCATCATAAGGCACGTGGTTCAGAAAATAGTTTGAAATCAGAATAGAACCGATACAAGTCTGTTGAAATAATGATACCAATTTATTCATTAATCTTCTTAGGCATTACCAACTCACATTGGTAACTATGATGCTAACAGGTTTGTTTCAAAAGATTTCATACATCACCTGAAACCTCTTTTCAGTCCTCTTGGTTTTCTTTATTTTTTCGTTTCGCAGCTTTAATCTCACACGCTATGAATTACTAAGCAATTAGGTTGAAGTGGTACTTACCGTAAATGGATCCTGAAACAAACAGTAAAATGTAAAGAAAATCATTGCATATCCAAAATATATTTAATAAAAATTGCCTCGTTGGTCCAGAGACAATTGTGTTATTGCAATCATGAGATTCTAGGTTCAAATACTTGGTCGACGAAAGAAAAAAGATAAGTTTTCTGAATATTCCTTCCTAAATCCTTCAAGAATTTTGCTGCGGGAACCTACAACTTCACAAATGGAAGTGGTTAATGCCAATAGCCTCATCACTTACTATATAACCATAATTAGGTGACGAAATGTGGATATACGTATTTACACCTATGCTATATAAAACACTTTAGAGGATAAAGGTGAGACTAACACCCGCTTGAAGGTTCGTAAGCATGAATTAATTTCCAATATAGCTGATAACTACATCGGTATGCAATGTACGTATAACGACAGGCTATATTACCTATTACTGCGTATATTAACGAAGTTAATCACGTCGTAGATTTCGTAAGAGACGCATAAGGAAAATAGTACGCAAATAACACCTATGCAACAAAAGAAATAAACCTTATACCAGTCCATCTGACCAGCGGATATAGTAGATTAATTTCTCTCCTATTGTGGATGTTTAGAAAACGTATCTATTATTTATAATATTTGTGAGAAGTAGGTCACATTAATGTTGTTAAATTTGTGACCACGACAACTTTATACTGTTTTCTGGGCGGGTCTCCTCGTGGGACTTACTGATTAATATATTTTTTTGTAGTTCTAATAATACTGGCCCATAATATTCGACACGAAATTGATTGGCTATATTACACAGCCGCTAATATATGTAATTTTGGAAGGTATGTTTTAAAACTAATCACGTTCGTCCATTTTGTTTCATTATTATTTCGACGCCGGCGTTGGGAAGAAATCAGGTGGATTACGTAAATTGTGAAAAATATTACGAGTAAACTAAATAAAAGTAATTATTAACATACAATTTAATTAGTTTTAAATTATTTAGTTTTTATTTATAAAAAGCAAACATGAAATAAATAACTCTATACTAACACATTTGACGAGCGTGGTAGAGCAGGTCAATTTGCCTCCTATTGTGGAGGAGGCTGGAACCCAGTAGAGAGACGTATATGGATCGAGATGATGAAGTTATTTAGTTAATTATCAATTAAAAAGCTGTGTTAACAGCGTCGCTAGGGTGCTTTAGTTTCTCGCTGTCGTTGTTTTTTATGAAAACCCAAGTCGCTCCGTGGCGTTAATAATAATATCACACATAAATAAATCATCTAAGCTTGTATACGTCCCACTACTGGACCTGCGCCTCCTCCACAGTGGGAGGGAAAATTACCTACCACAATGGACAAACGGATTGGTACCTATTTTATGTCGAGTTTTCTTTCTTTTCTATAGATGTTCTGCATATCATACCCATTAGTCGTCTTTTACGAAAACCAGGTTAAGGTGATGAATTGTATTTTTAACACGCTCTTATTAGTTGCGCTTGTACGTATTTTATGTATGTTACATATCTTTGAATATCATTTTGTCCCAATTTGAACGAACAGATTTTATTTAAACGTTGCACACTCGTCGAAGGCCCATGACAATGCAATAATTTGATCAAAATATCCGAATATCGTGATTAGATTCGCCAGGATTTAGAAATTTCTAATCGTATCCTTTGCATAAGAGCAAGAGGGATAGAGCCAGCGTGCGAACTACGCATGTGCGGAATTCCAAACTTCTAGGATGCGAGCAGTAAAGACTACCTAAAGGTAGTTGCGTTCAAAACTTGTAAGGTCAAAGGAAACTACTACTAACTACTTGACTAGTAACTTGAAAGCGTGTTTTTTTAGTTTTTTTGGACTATAATTTATTTATTATTACTCAGACACCAAACAAAAAATTTTACACAATATTATGAATTTTAGCTTAAAACATAGGTTTTAAGCGATAAATATGATATTTTACACAATAATATCAACTATCACAACACCCTGATCCTATACCAATTACTTGAGGTCGACTACTCTTCTTTCATAATATACATATATTGCAAAAGTTTGGGCAATAGTCTTATATCCGGCCGCTTGCCGGTCGTCAACTCTTCCACTAATCTTCACCTATATTGCTGTTTTATGTATTTCATTATAATATATAAAATTAAAAGTGATATAATTAGAAGATATTAAATTTTCCGAACTTTTTGACGTCTTTTTTTCTTTGTAAAACATTGATGGATTTATAACATCTATGCAAGAGAAGGAGTTGCTGCTTGTTTCAGGTTTAGTAATTAACAACGTAGGTAGCTAATTTAATAATTTCCTTCTAAGATAGGTATATTAAGAAATAACCATCGCTCTAAGAAATAAATCCTTCTATCGCAGAAATATTCCTTTCGTCGAGTAGAGGTCAGCTAAGAACGAATTTTATGAAATTCCACCTACAAGGGGTGTTGCGGGGGCGTTAACAGTAATATACATATAAAGGAACAGGGTGAGCCGAAACTACTGAAGCTAGAAAAATGAAATTTAGACCGTAGTTTCATTTCGTGACGTAGGCACCCACTAAGAAGGGTTTTTTTGAAATTCTACCCCTAAGGGGGTGAAACGCAACGGCAAAGTCTGTATGGAAAGAAAAAAAATATCTTTAGCCACTGTCTTCAAATTAAGCACAAACACACTTTAATAAAAATAAATAAACACGTGTTTCAGCATTTTTTAATTTTCACCCTCTAGGGGTGTAAATAGGTATAAAGAAGTTGGCTGTCTGACTCATCAACGCTGAGTTAAACTTAAACTACTGAAGCTAGAAACATGCAATTTGAAACGTAATTTTATTTATTGACGTAGGGACTCACTAAGAAAGGATTTTCTGGAAATCAACCCCTAAGGGGTAAACCGCAGCAGCAAAGTTTGTATGGGGAGAAAAAAATCTTCATCGATTCTCATCAAATCCTCCACAAGTATTATTTAATAAAAATAAATAAACACGTGTTTCAGTATTTTTTAATTTTCAACCCCTAAGGGTGTATGTACATAGGTATGAAGACGTTGGTCGACTAACTCATCAACGCCGAGCTGAAACTACTGAAGCAGGAAACATGCAAAGACCGTAATTTTATTTTGTGACGTAGGGATGGGTCCCTAAAAAAGGCTTTTTTGGCATTTAACCCCTAAGAGATGAACCGCAGTAGCAAAGTTTGTATGAGGAGAAAAAAATTCCTCATCGATTTTCTTTAAATTTTGCATAAATACTCTTCATTCATCATTTTTTTTATCATTTCAACCCTTATTAATCCCATATATGAGAGGCATAATTGACCTACTATACCATGCTGGTCAAACCTGTTGGCATAGGTTTTAGTTTCGAGTTTTTCTTCTCTTGCATAGATGTTGTATGCATATTATAATCCTTTAGTCGTCTCCTACGACAGCCACGGGTAAGAGAGGGGGTGGTGAATTGTATACTTATTCTATCACCACACAGAAAATATTCTTTAGTAAAAATGAATAAACAGCATTTGTCAATTTTCAGCTTCTAAGGGAACTAGGTGGGTAAGGTAACTGAAACTGAAGCGAAGCGAGGGCGGGTTGCTAGTAATCATATAATTGTTACATCATACAACTTATTGACTGACTAGTAAATTTTGCTTCATATCTCTCGCATTGTATATAAGAGGGAAATGGAAGCAATCTCTTCCAACTCCTCCTGTTTAATTTTTCTAATACAATTTGTTGCGGGCCCTAAGATAATTAAAATCATTTCCCTGGATTACCTGAATATCAAACTTTGGTGTGATCTATGGATCCAGGCTTACTGCAGTTACAATGGTGGGAATGTATGATGGGACTAGTCCCAAAAAAAAATACAATTAACGAATATAAGGAGCTCCTTAAGAAAGTTTGCCAGCGTGGAAATCAAAACTAGGATGATTAGCTGTTACATAGACACTAAGAACCCACGTACCTATACAAACACACAGTGATGAGTGTTTTTAGCTCTAAACAAATGCCAGATTTTTCATTTGTAGTGAATTTGATTGTGTAGAATGATTTTATAGTCTAAAAAACTCACTCAACCATTTTTAATAAACAGTACCTAAATCCAGCCAATTTTCCACTCCCAGCTTTTCCTTACTATACGAGGTACGAGATACTGAGAACCTCTAATGAATTACCGATTTATAGATTAACTGGGGCGAAATTAATATGCCTCGTTACGCTCAATGGACCAGTGAACACATGTAAGTGCTAGCAGAAGTTCAAAAAAGCATACGTACTAGAGAATAACACAGGACAAAAAATGATTACAGTTTGCACTTAGATGTACAAATATTTAACGTGACCATATTTTTACGTCAGAACGGGACGTTTGCATAACGCGATCGTTATTTTTTTTTGTATTACACCGGGACACTTGCAGAAATAAGTAATAACATGAAATTAAAAGCTAAAGAAAGAAACAAGGACTCGTGAAAGGTCACAGTGCAGAAATAGATAAAGCGATTAATTTAAAACTTAACACAAAAAACAAGGGCACGTCTCTATCAGTATAACAAATTATCATTTATAGTGTTTGTTAAAACGGGACATTTTTGTGTGGTGGGGTCAACGGGACAGACAACCTGAAAACGGGTCAGTCCCGTTAAAATTGGGACGACAACAGTTAGTCGAATCACAAGATAGTGGCTACAAAAAACACAAAACCATTAATTTATAGACAAATTACATACTTTTAAAAGAAATAAAAGCGACTTTAAATGATCTCGACCTCGGGTCCGGAGTACTGTACCAACAAACATATCTCCAAAGAGTAGGCGTTGCGTTCGTTAATTTTCCTTCCCTTGTGGCAGAACTTTTGAGCAAACGCAAGAAAAGTAGGGTGGTATACTATACATAGGGTGTAAAAGGCGTAAATAAAAATATGAAATCATCATCATCATCATCTTGCTCTTATCCCAATTACTTGGGGTCGACGCAATATGTCATCTGTTTTGACATATTGCAAAAAGTTTCGGCAATGACTTTTATGACCCCCTGCCTGACGTCAACCCTCCTTGGGAATGTAATCGTTGACCCAAATGGTACCAGATGGAGTTGGTCCGGGTCAATCTAGTGCTCTTAGTCGTCTTTTACGACACCCACGAGCAAAGCAAGGGTTGGTAGTATTCGAAGCCGCTACCACACAGCACTATGAAATAAAAATATGAAATATTATATATAAATCTTCTGTTCGTGTGTTTGTAATTGAACTCATATTGAACGGCTGGACAGATTTTGGTCATTTCTTTTGTGGCTGTTTCGACGGAGAGAGACTGGTTTAGATTAATAATTGGAACCGGTAGGTGGCACTGCCATCGATTTAAAGAACAATGCCTTTTACTATTTTTTTTAGATTCGAACAGAACAACGCCTGTTGGGTCAGCCAGTTATATATGAAAATGTCAAGCTATTACACCAAGCCCAAATTGTGCTAAAAATTGATGAATAATCACAAAAATGTCTATTTAAAAGTTATTTTCGCGCGCAGACTACGAAACATACAATTCTGAAGAGAAATCACCTGAAAATTTATTGAAAATAAGCCTAAATAGTGATAAGTTGTTATACATACAGAGTATATAATCGCTGTTAGTTATTCAAGGACCTATGTACAACACAATTTAGCCATATCATCAATTCATTTGTTTTAATCTTTTATACGCCGCTGATATCGTTCTCACGATACCACCTGAATATAAAAACAGCTTAACCATTAAAACTTTCCAAGTAGTATCCATAATGTACATTGCCCTGCTCGGTGATCACCGAATTATCTACTAAACTGTAAAAAACGTAGATAAAAGTAAGGGATGTGCATATTCCCATGAACAGGAGACGGTCAGACGGCGTTTTAATACACCCATAATCGTCGATCGCCGATGGATCATATGAAATATGTAATACGGCTAATAGGTATCAGTGGGCAGCTTCCTCAGCGGTCGCTCGGCCAATTTTGCCGTTGGTAATAACCTTAATAACCCATCAGTGCTTAAACTTGTGCGTGTACAAAGATGAGGTAAGGGTAATAACTATGCGACCGAATACACCCAAGCTCACGACCTTTAATAATTCACCTTTATACTTTAATTTGTAAGTCATGTGTTTGACATCGAACGCCGTTTAATTATAATATTTTCATATCCTTTTAGTGTTTTTGGGCAAAATATTAAACCATACCAACTATCAATTGATCGTAGCAATAATGTGATATTATTATAATTATTATCTCATGAACCTTTATTATTTCCAGTCCAAGTATTTTGCCACCTTTGCGCACGAGCCAATGCAATTGGAGAAACAACAGTTTGATATTGGTTTTATATATCTGTAACTACTTTTGCAGTGCTTGTTAGTCGTTTGTCACAATAGCTGCGGTAAAGAAAGGAAAGTAGAATTTTTGTATTCTTACTCCGTCACCAGACAGATACCTAGACACGCGGTAGCGTGACAAGCCAAGTACGAGCGAAGAGATCTGCGAAGCCACATCGTATGTACTTTTAGACGATCCATTTCGAACCACTCGTAACTTTTTCATGAACCAAAAACTACTTAACACAACACAACAAATTTTGTTTATATAGCGACCACGAGTTAAACTTGTATTAACGTCCCAAAATCGTTATTGTTTAGACTCAAGTGACTCGTATATAGATCATAATCTTAAATCATTTGCATTTGCATTTAAGATAGAGGTCTAAAAAGTTCAAATTTGGCACCCAAAGTAATTGTGGGTGAGAAAACAGTGAATTTCTAAGATTGGAAAATTGTCCAGTTATGTAATTGATTTTAGTAGGTTAAACTTAGCGGGTATCAATTATAACAACTGAAACTTCTTTCTTCTTCGCAGGAGAATAAAATCCATGATCGTAAATTATTTGCAATATGTAAATAATTTCACTATTGCAATCTAAAAAAGGTCATATTTATATCTAACAAACATCCACGTGGACATGTAGTTGAAAAAAAATCAAGGAATTGTGTTGCATATTTATTTAAAACTTTTAATTTCAGGGTTGTCTACAAAACTTGACACCCATTTAGATTTAGGGCTTTATCGGTGACGACCGTAACCCAACATAATAATTATTAAACTTCGATTTTTATATTTATGTTTTTAGTGGGATTATACTGTTAAGTCATTATTGCTAAGACACTTGCTTATTATTGTTAGGACCAAATCTTCTTATCTTAGATAGAATCTTACAGCACACAGGTTTTATATTGCAGTAATGATAATCTTACAAATTTATATTTTCAGTTAGGTTACAGGGTGAATGTAAATAAATATTATTAAAAGGTCATCCGCCTTCACGGGTTTTTTTTTTTTTTATGGGTGGGCTATGGTAAGCGCACGCGCGGTCCAGTCCGTCCGGGGCGATGAAGGGACCGCGCGCGGGCCCATAACCCACCCGTACCCACGTCACCTCGTTGTTGAGCCGACCACCGGAGCAGATGTGACTTGTCGTCAGTGGTCGGCCTGACGGAATACCCTTTCGGGTAACCTCACCTCTCGACGTCCTGGGACGTCGGTCGCCGTCGCGCGGTAAGCCTCTCTGCGGGTGACGGACAATTCCCCGGTCCGATCACCCGCGGCCTCGGCTAGGGCGGCATTAGGCGCAGATACTCGCGCCTGCGCCGCCCGAGTCGCCGGCGGCGGAACGTGTCGCCGAATAGGAGCTCTACTCGCACACGATCCGTCGCCTCCTTCCATGAGATTACGGCCTCACAGAAGGCGGCGACCGCGTCCCAGTTCCTGACGCTGTCGAGCATCTCCCTGGCGATGGTCGGCAGCGCCAGGTCGGCACCGATAATTGCGACGAGTTCACGGCGATCCCCTTCCCATGCAGCACACTCCTCGAGCGTGTGCTGCGCCGTGTCCTCGTCGCAACTGCAGTGGGGGCAGGACGGTGTGCTCTCCCTCCTGACAATCTTGTGCAGGTACTTCCCGAAGCAACCGTGCCCCGTCAGCACCTGCACCAGTCGGAAGGAAAGCTCCCCGTGCGTTCGCTCCAACCACTCTATCAGCACCGGCCGGAAGGCCCCGACGCTCTTGACACCGTAGCGAGGACTCTCCAGCCGGACTGCCCAACGGGCAATGAATTCTCGGCGGGCGTCGACCCGCCAGGCGGCGATCTCTTTGATGGAGACCATGCCGCCGCGGGCGCGCGTCTCCGACACCCGCCGATAAATGTCGGCGAGCATCTCCGCCTCCAGGTCCCACGGGGGAGTTCCGGCCAGGAGGCACGCTGCCTCCGTCGCCACCGTACGGTAACCCCGTATGGCCCTGATCGCCATGACCCTCTGTGGTCGCCACAGAAGGGCCCTAAGACGGACGGTCAGGGACCCCGCCTACACCGGTGCGCCATACAGGGCCATCGATCGGATCACCCCCACGTACAGCTGTCGGCACGTAGCACTGGGTCCGCCCACATTCGGCATCAGCCGCGAAAGGGCGGACACCACGCCGACAAGTCGGGGAACAAGTCGATGGAGATGCTCCCGGAACCAAAAATGCCCGTCGAGCACCAGGCCCAAGTACTTCATGTGGGCCTGGATGCTGATGGTGACCGACTTCACGGTGATCGAAGCGCCGGCGGGAGGCCCGGCGGTACGGAGGCCATGCAACAAAAGGGCCTCCGTCTTTTCCAGGGCTACCCTCAACCCCAGCGCTTCGATCCGCCTGACAATCTCCTCAGTGCCGAGAGTGGCCAGGCGTGCCGCCTCCTCTAGCGTCCCACCCCGGGCTGTGACGAGTGTATCGTCGGCGTAGCAAATTACGCCCAGCCCGGGTGGGAGGCTTCCTCTCAACGCCCAGTCGTAGCCGATGTTCCACAGGGTCGGACCCAGAACCGACCCCTGTGGGACACCGCACGTCATGGGCGTTCGCACAACGTCCCCTACTCGGTTAAAGTATAGGACGCTGCGCCCCTCCAAGTAGTCTGCCACCAGCCGCCTGAGGTACACGGGCACCCCGTGGTACCTCAGCCCCTCCCTGATGCAGCTGAATGGCAGACTGTTGAAGGCGTTGGCAATGTCCAGGGACACCACCAACAGGACTCCTCGACCGGTGACGGCCTCCACTACCACGACCTTCAGGCGCAGCAGAGCCGCGATCGTCGAACGCCCCCTCCGAAAACCAAACTGGGCGTCCGTCAGATCGGGCCCAACCCCGACGAGGTACCGCTCGATGCGGGCAGCCAACACCCTCTCCAGCAGCTTGCCCGCATCATCGAGCAGCACGATGGGCCTGTAGGCCGAGGCCGACTCGAGAGACCGTCCCGGCATCGGCAGCAGAACCAGCCCTCTTTCCAGCACCCAGGGAACTGCCCGGATGTCAAACAGGCGTCGAACAGTCCCCTGAGGCGTGGTCCCAGGTGCTCGAGGACTAGGGCCAGCACACGGTTCGGAATACCGTCGGGCCCGGGGGCGGTGGATTTGACTCGCATACGCGCCACCGCCGCCTCCATTTCCGGCTCCGTGATGGGCGGAGCATTTTCATCGTCGGCCTCCCGGTCGCTGTCCGGCGAAGCCATGACCGGGGGCGTGTGCTCCGCCCGCCGTGGAAAGAGGTCCTCGACAACTCTGGTGAGGAGGCTGGGCTGGAGAGTATCAGTGATTCCGCCCGCGGAGCTTGTTCAGCGCCGCGAGGTAGGGGCGACCCCAGGGGTCACGCTCGAGACTGTCCAGCATCTCCCGCCGACTAACGTCCTTGGCGGTACGGACGGCCAGCCTGAAGGCAGACCGCGGCACTGCGGTAAGCCTCGTACAGCTGGCCCTCCCGCTCAGCGTCGCGGTGACGCGCTCGGCTGCGGGTGTACGCCCTCCGGGCACGTATGCACGCGGCTCGAAGGTCCGCCAATTCTCGGGACCACCAGGGGACCGCACTCTTCGGGGGCAGACGCCGCACACGGGGCATGGCCACATCGCAGATCTGCGTTAACGCACAGCGGATGCGGCCAGCCTCAGCATCCACCCCGTCCGCCTGAGGCGGTGAGGACAGCCACGACTGAACGATGGCTGCCTCCGCCAACAGGTCCCGATCCAATCGACCCACAGCCCACCGCGGCAACGCGGGAGCTTCGTCCGATCCGCCTTCACGGGTTAGATAGATTTTTGAGCTGCAAACTTTAATTTAAAGTTAATGTAACTTATTCAGTTATATTAACTAACTTTAAATGAAGGTTTTCATATTACGTTCTAATGTTTCTGGTTTTTAGTTAAATTGCAAGTATTGGTAACTTTTCGAACTTATGATATCTATCTCTCAGCCCTACGACGTCCCCTTCTGTGGCATTTAACTCCCAAAAAAAAAAGGGAATGATATCACATTTGGCAGACCAGTTATTGACCGCAGTGCGTTTGAGTTTCCTAAGCGCGCTATTTTGTTTTCTCTGCCCACTTCCTTGCAGGCCTTCCTGCAGGCAGGGAAAAACAGAAAAAAAGTTAAGTCGTTTTACAACTTCCACAGGGAAATAAGGAGTAACAACACATTTGATTTTTATTCCGTCACTACACGAGAAATCTTCGAACTCAGAACATACTTAAAAAATTATACTTCAGTGACTCATTAAGTACCGTTTATTGCTTATTATATTATCCAGTAGTGAATGTCTATAGGCAGATGCATAGATGGATAGATAGAAAATAATACATTTAATTATAAAAACATATTAGTTTGTCAGTTTAACATTCAATGTTAGGGTCTGCTACGTAACGTAAAGAAACCAACGGCGTGAATAATGCCCGTTATTCAGGTACTTGCACTTTAAACTTTAAATAACTATCAAGACAATTTAAAAATCAATAATGTCTACATATGTGGCATTCTCGTGGGGAGGTCTATGCCCAACAATAGACGTCCATAAGCTGATGGATGGATGGATGGAATGCCTACCACCTACACATTGAATGATGCAACTTCAGTGTCATATGGGTTGCCTTAGTTATTATCTTGACTTTCAGTGTCGTTGCTGAATACAGACATTACATAAATCTAGTCAGTTCCCCCATTCACCTGCTCGGTTAGCCGCCTAGTAGGTACTCTAGTTCATCCAGAATACCAGTGAAATTAAGTATCGATTTTTGATTATTTTCATTTCTGTTTATCTACTAAACTACCCGATCAATTGACACGCTGTAAAAATCAAACTTTAAATCTATTTTCATTTTGATTAACTATTTATCTTATATGAATCCATGGAGTAAATTAGAAAACCAAGAAAAGGAGAACTCGAAATAAAACCGTATGACAACACGTCTCACCAGCGTGATATAGTAGGTCATATTTACTACTAGTGGGACATACATGAGCTGAGATGGTGATTAGAAAACTGCACGTAAATTTGTGTGTTAGTTTATTATTATTTTTAACCTGACAGTTATTTTTGTGGGTGAACTATTAAGTGACATCTATAGTGCTACGGACATAATTGTAAAAATAAAATGGAGCGTACATAAAAGGCAGCGTACGCCGATTTAGGTATCAAACCAGACGGATATTTTTCTCTGTCTTGAATTCATGCTTGTATAATGATTTACTATTAAAAACATGTCTTATAAAAATATCCTATAATAATCAGTGATAATGTAGCTTTCTAAGTGAAACTAAAAATCAAACTAGCTCTTTCAGAGATCACCACTTAAACCCAAACTCACAAACTTTACCTCTTTGCGATATTATTATAGATATATATAACTTAATTTTATATATTTTATGGTAGTATAGTTTTGAGGTTTGAATTTCATGCAAAAAATAGTTTAGGATTGTGTTTTTAAATAATGCCTTCAACTAAAAATATTCTTGTCTGATTAAATTGATGTAGGATATAAATTCCGAATAGAACAAAAATTACAACTCGCCACGTCCTCTATTGCCCGTGGGTGTAGTAAAAGACGACTAAGGGATTAAATATCCATATAACATCTATGCAAGAGAAGGCAAACTTGAAATGAAACCCTATACCAACACGTCTGACCCGCAAAGTATAGTAGGTCAATTTCGCACTAATTATAGGGAAGGCTTGAGCCAGGACGTATATGAGCTGAAATGATGAGAACATAAACCGTTGAAGTTGTTTTCTATGAATATTCCGCAAGAATACAATAATAGACTTTTCACACCATCCATTCAAATTCGTTTCATTTTTATTATTTAATTACTCGCTCCGCGAATATGCCGACTGAATTTATTACGGTTTATAACATGACAACACGCGGTTACACTGACGGATGGACGGACAGTTCGTCTGCGAACACAAAGCTTGATAATAGGCTTCCTTTGGCAAACTTTTCTAGAGATCCGTAAAAATTATCTTGGCTTAATTTAAGGACACTTAAATAGTATTTATATATTGGCTCAATACAACCATATTTTGTTATTTTATTATGGAACTCTCTAGCACGAGTGAAACTATTACGAATCCCACGGTAAACGAGCAAACAGTACACCCGATGGTAAGTGTTGCTGCCGCTCATGGACCTTTGTAAGACCGCTGCTTACCGCGAAGAAAGTGAAGGGAGTGTGAATGCGTGCAATGAGGCTTGGTGATACCAAAGGCACCACCAAAACCCACCACACGCAAACACCCTCAGAAAGTTAAGTTTTCGGCTCTCTCGCTCACCGAACGAAACGCAGTAACAAATTACTACTACTCAGACGTCAATTTTCTGCGAGTGTGGAACCCCAGACGGACCGGCCCGCAGCTGTAGACAGACAACTGTCAACAGTGTGGTCCTACCTACTACCTAACCACTATATAAACTAAAACGTCGGTAAACTAAAACACTAAGGGGTTATGACATATTGTATTCTTAACTCACCACCACACGAAAAATAGCACTATTTACTATAAAATACTTTAATTGACTAATTACTAATCACGAAAGTTTAATCGGATCAATGTATCACCAAACTATAAGTCAACAAACAAAATCAGTCATTAACGTCATTTACAAAAAAAAAAAAATGCATACCGCCCTCGTGCGCGTATGCCTATATAAGTATGTTGAATGGAGATTTCTAAAATAAGAGACAATTTATTATCATAAGCATTGCAGACGCAGTGACGCAAACACTCGTCGACAGTTATTAAGCGCTAGAACAGTGCATCGGGATGATGCAGATGGGCGACCCGTTCACAACGATATTGTCATCTCCCTTGTGCCCGGCATCACGCTCGCAACTAAAGCATAAATCAAAGCCGAGACAAATTTCAGTTCATTATTCTTCTCGAATTGATCTCAAATAATTACAGCAAGATTCTTTTTTTTTTTAACAATATGATAGTTAATATAGTTGAATAAATGTGCAACTGGTCAATTATGTTTATATTAGTGTCCTAAAATCGAAACATAGTCTGTGTAAAATGGCATTTCATAATGTTTTGTTCAAAAGTAAATTACATAATTTTTTATTGTAATTTCTTTTTTTCACCCTATTAGGCATATTTTTTTTATTATAGGAGAAACATGGCTAGATAATATATCGGTCTATGGATGGACCATTGAAGTCAATAATCCAGTATGTCAGTGGCAGGTACGCTTGAAAGGTGAAGCTGTTGCATTGAGAGTTGTGCTCCATGGCGAGGTAAGGTTAGTACATAAAAAACTAAAATACTATGTCACGCTACCCAGACAATGCAGCAAGGGGTCGTATAACAAGCACAGAGAAAAAGAAATGACGGCATCTTACTCCGTAAGAACATTACGACTTACCCTTTCAGAGACCGAGGCGTGATCCTTAAATAAGAATAAAAACGAAATTATTTAAAAATATTAAAGGGGATTGCTTGTATGCTTAATGCTTGTAAATTTAAACCCATATTAATCGTTCCAGCTTGTTCATTGTTTAAAATTACGAACCCATTGATTATTCCAGGCATAGCTTTTTTACCACTGCCACCTTGCCTTTCCCTATAAGATTTTAATTACTGCTCTACGAAATTGTATGATGTGATCAATCTATGATTAACACTTCGCATTTTACAGGTAAGTAGCTGCAGTGTGGCAATTATTCCGCCATCTATCAATCAATCGAAGTTCACCGTTGGACATAATCGCTGGTTTGCGAGAATATCGACATAACTCAAAATTATGTAAAATTTAATATTTTATGCCAAATGATCCTTAATGTCTAAAATCCTTAATATTTTATCGTGAATTGAGGCATTTTCCATTAATCAGTATAGTCACAACCTCAATAAATTATTTAAATATTGTCGTATGCACTAAAGCACTTATAAAAAAAAATTAAAAATGCCCTTCTCTAAAATCACTAATTTTTATTTGTGTCACTATTCATGCAAAGCAGCATTATATTCGCAATGTCTTAATCACCATCGATCTCATTAACATATCCGCAAAATGCCATAATCGTCATACTTGACAAGAAATTTACGAACACTGTTAACAGGACAGAGTTGGCAAATAAGGGGTTTGTCACTGTTTTTCTAAATTCATCACCGCACGGATAAAATCAGCACAACAAAGGTATATTACATTTCATATGACATATTTACTACATGATGTATTTACAGATTATAATAACAGTAACAAAAAGTGATAACGTGAAATTTTGATATTGATAACTTGATAACAGCTTTCTGTTTCGATCACGGATTCCTGTATAATTGCAAACTGTAAACATGCAATCATAATGAAACACCATGTGCGGATATTGAGCGAGCATTGTGAATTTAATTGTGGAGCTGTTAACGGGTGCAACCCGAGGATGTGTCGTTAATAGAGCGTTGTGTCTCTTCATTTTGTTTGAACGTTCACTGACTCCGTTATTTCGGAGCGGCTAATAAATTGCGTGATGACAGGTGTCAGCTGCTCCAACGCCTCTGCACTCTTGCGTCGATGTCTCATTCCTCACGTTCTACTCCTAAATTCTCTTATTTTATCAACGCTCCGTTCAATTTTCGTTTCGTTCTCTCGCAATACTATTTATTTGTGTTAACATTACTGTTTCAATAACGCTAATCCGTAATACAAATACCGTAGCTGCAGATTTTTAAGTACCTACATATATAATAACAATATAAAGTAGTACCTTTTGTAAGTTTGATTGTAAATCTGTATATAGGGAGTTATTGATAGTAATAGTAACTCAATTTAAAAAAAAAACATTCAATAAAGGTTATTTCTGCCTATTTCTGTTAACTGTATGTTCCACAATTTCCTCGCGACACATGTCTTATTTATTTCTTAAAACTCGGTATAGTCTTTAATTAAACAAATAAAGAAATAAAAAGCCCTTTATTGTTAAACATAAGATATTACTCATAAGCTGCCTTAAAATTAAAGGAAAATAACAATATTTTCCTTCACACAAGTGAAAACCTAATTTTTCATTTAACGCTGCAAAAATGTATTCACGTACGATCCCCTGTCGATAAGGGACGGGGGGATGTGTGGCATTAGCTAGGCACCTGCGCGACTAGAACCTACTTTACCTATCGCAATTGATATCGTTGAGTTTCTTCCTGGGTCTTCTGTGTGTGGCTATATTTCAATCCGGTGGCAGATTATTCGCTTAATTTCAAACAAAATGTAAATTGACAAAGAGAAAGAGCATCAAATGAAATCATCATCAAAGAAATCGTCAACCCAAATCATGTAAAACCTAAATATTTCAGCTCTACAACAATTATCTCAAAATGTGTGAATATCTGGTCTGTGAGGTGACGGAGTAAGAATACAATTCACCACTCCCTATCTTGTCCGTGGATGTCGTAAGAGACGACTAAGGGATATAATATACATATAGATCAGTGCCGAAGCCTTCAAAAATGGTAAATAGTGAAAAAAAATAATAGTAGGATGAAACCCATTAGAAAAGGAGGGGAATATGATAAAAATAAAAGGAAAAATAAATTACGGGCGATCCGAGTTCGGGAAGTGGGAGGGGGTGGGTTTTAAGGGTAAAAATGGTTTATCTCGATTTCCGCCAAAACTACAAGTCCTACGGAAAAAAGTTAAATGGCAAAATTGTAGGTAATAAAAAGATCTACAACTTTTGTATTTACAATTTTTTCACATAACCTCAAAAATTAGGTGAAAAATGCAAATAACCAAGATTTTGGTTTTTTATTTTTAACTTTTTCAAAAAAAAAATTTTTGCTTTGAGATTTGATGAAACCTTGCCTTATTATGTCCCAAATACACTGTAATTTATTTGATTTAAAATATTTATTTTGTGGCCTTATTTTAGCTTAATATCAAAAAAGCACCCTAATTTTCGATTGAAAATTCTCCCGTCAAAATATCAGCTTTTTTCAAAAAGTCGGGGTGCTTTTTGTTCGTTGAAATCTCTACTTTCTGATGGTGTAAAGAAAAATATACATTGCTATAGTAAATGTTCTCGGCAAATACAAAGAAAAAGTTAATATTTAATAAGACATCTTCAACATTTTGAGAAAGTTGTAGAATTTTCTTTACATTATATGCATAGATGCCTATTTATTGCTATTTTAAGATAACTTTTATACCTGAGTTACCTACAGATAATTTTAGCCCATCAAAAGATATTTCATAGAGAAGTGGGAAAGGGGCTATACGGGTCAAGGCCTTACTACCTACTAAAATCTTTGCATTTTCTGAGAACATTTACTAGTAAGCAGAATGTAACAGTATAATTTAACTTAATGATGTGATTTGTAAAAACACATTTCTTCTAAGTTCTCTAGCGCTGTTTTTTTTCTGATCGGAAATTCGAACTCAGTATCTAGTGATTGCATAGGATTATGAAGCAGTGAATAAATATGTTTAAGGAAATCAGCTCTCCGCTGCCTTATCAAAAGAAAAAATATACGAAGTATTATCAATGTATAAAATGTCACCAAATAGCTTTTTTATTTCACACAGATATCGTAAAAATTACGACTAGTTAATATAAGCAATAATAACATGAATAGATAAAATCTTTGAACAAAACTCTGTAGATCCGTTAGGCTGCCCTAGGATAGGTAACCAATTTCCCTGCCATTGTGCATAGGATTTGTACCTAATAGGGAAAACGTGTATAGGCTGGATAAAAACAAATGCGCTATAGTGTCTTGTTAAAGATTGAAGTCGCGGACGATACTAAAGCTCACAAGTCAGACACATGTCTAAAGCAGCCAGCCTCTTAGTATATTATAAGCATACACTTTGGAAGGTGAGCCCAGAAGTTACGGGATTATTGAAATAGAAAATTATTCCAAATCATAAAATCCCATATCATGCAATGGTGCATATGAAGTGACCAAAATGTTTTGACGAAAGGCGAAGAAATAAAAACATCTTCACAAAAAACGTTTTAAAATTCAAAATGACGACGATGACACCTAGTCGGCCAGCTGGGACGTCCGTAAGGCAGTATCTTATATCTTTAAACGAGCAATTCTTGTATATATATATATACTAGCTTTTGCCCGCGGCTTCGCCCGCGTAAAAGTTGGCTTGCATATTTCTTTTTATTGTGTTATTGTGGTGACGGAGTAAGAATACAATTCACCACTCCATATCTTGCCCGTGGATGTCGTATAAGACGACTATGGGATATATACACATAACATCTATGCAAGAGAAGGAAAACTCGTAAAATGAAACCTTATACCAATATATCTGACCAGCATGGTATAGTAGGTCATATTCTCTCCCATTATGGAGGAGGCCCGAGCCCAAGAGTGGGAAGTATGTGGGCTGCGATGATGATGATGATATTTCTTAATTTAAGAAATACTCTATCTATGTGTCAATTTGCATCCAAATCTGGTCAACAGTTTACGCCTGATCGAGTAACAAAGGTCCAAATAACTTCACAAATTTTTATATTTGTATATTACTTCCACCCTTGTAGTTCAAATTCACGTGGAAGGACGATGATAAATATGGCCATCCTTAGTCGCTGATAATACATTATCCATGATAGGTTTCCATTGGTGAAAAAAAAATACTATTGATCAAACTCTCGTAGTTTCACCCACGTAGACCCCATTCCCATGCGAATGCCGAGATAAAAATTGCCTATGTTACTCGCTGATATTATAAGTTTACATGGGTGAAAAATAAAAATTATACTAACAAATCCCATACAAATATCCGAGATAAAAATTGCCTATGTTACTCGCTGATAACGTAACTTTCTGTTGTTGAAAGAATTTTAAAAATTGGTCACCATCCACCGGTTTCACTCGCAGAGTTCCTGGGCAAACACCAGGATGAAAATAGCCTTTATTTGTTATTCGCTGATAATGTAGATTTTCATTCGTAAATTAATTTTTATATCATCATAAATATGTTCATCATCATTTCGGCTCATATACGTCCCACTGCTGGGCTCCTCCATAGTAGGAGGGAAATTAACCTTACTATACCATGCTGGTCAGGCAGGTTGGTATAGGGTTTTGTTTCGAGTTTTCCATCTCTTGCATAGATGTCATATGCGTAATATATCCCTGAGTCGTCTCTTACGACACCCACGGGTAAGAGAGGGGGTGGTGAATTGTATTCTTATTCCGTCACCATACGGAATAAAACCTAAATATGTTACTCGCTTAAAATTAGCTTTCCGTTAGTGAAATAATTTTAAAATCGATTAAATTCTCACAGTTGCTCCAGCCACACCAGGATAAAATATAGCCTTGGATAAAATATAGCCTAAGTTTTTCCTTATGTAAGGTAGACCGGGTAGACCTGGTAGTAAAGTATTATCAGTATCGGTCCAGCCGTTTTGAAGATTACCCGTATCGAATAGACAGACAAAAAAAATTGAGCCGTTTTTAGGGTTTCGTACCCAAAGGGTAAAAACAGGACCCTATTACTGAAACTTCGCTGTCTGTCCGTCCGTCTGTCTGTCACCAAGCTGTATCTGAAGGACCGCGATAGCTAGACAGTTGAATTTTTTACAAATTATGCATTTCTGTTGTCACTATAACAATAAATATTAAAAACAAAATAAAATAAATATTTAAGGGGGCTCCTATACAACAAACGCAATTTTCCCCATTTTTATAGATAATGGTACGGAACCCTTCGTGCGCGACCCCGACTCGCACTTGGCCGCTTTTTTAGACATAAGTATCGTGCAAATAATTGTGTGAGCATAAATAAAACCTATTATTTTCACAACAAATAGACGCTTCAAATTTGTTTAATTCTATAGATAGAAAATTGGAATTTCTTGATTTTAACTTACTGTCTGGTAGCGGCTAGGAATATTATAACACTTTCATTGTTTGTGGGTGTCGCAAAATACTACTAAGACAAAGATTTACATTGACCTGGACCATTTAGTGATGCCATCTAGCCAGCTATGTTGTCTGGCAGGCAGCTGGTCATAAAATGTTGCTAAAAGAACCTTTGCAATATATCTACGATGGCAGAGGACCGCCTACATTTTGTGTCAATCCAAAGTAATCTTGATAAGCGAGCATTAAGAAAAAATAATGGGGTAACCCAGGAAAACTGATCGTGTACTAAAATGATCGTTCCTAGGCTCAGTGATATCGGTTATACGCTTTTCACCTCCTTAGGGGTAAAATTGCAAAAACTCTTTTTGAGTAGCACATTCCCCAAAAAAGACAACTTTGTACAAAATTTCACGTTTCTAGTAGGGATGTCACTTGGAGGGAAAATAATCGATTTTTAAATAATCGATTTTTTGTTCTTCAAAATAAATCGATTATAAAATAATCGATTAATTAAAAATAAATAATCGATTATAAAATAATCGATTTTTCCGAACAGGATTATGATTTTTTTTTTAGGAAATGTGAGCTTCATCTTCTAATATAGTATGAAATACTGCACGCAGTATCGTGATGACCTTCTTTTTTTAGGATATCTGGCTGTGAAATAATCGATTAATTTTATTATAAAAATAATCGATTTTCTATTATTTTGATAATCGATTGTAAAAATCGATTATTACAAAAAAAATCGATTAATAATCGATTATTATAAAAATCGATTATTTTTCACATCCCTAGTTTCTAGGCCTAATGCTTTCGGATATACATTTTTCACCCCCTTAGAGATTGAATTTCAAAAACTAATTTCTTAGAGCTCATTTACAACAAAAGAAAGAGAATCGCACAATACACAGAAATACATAGTTTCATATTGGGGCTAGCCCAATAGTTTCGGCTATACGATTTTCACCCCATTAAGGGGTGATTTTCCAAAAATCCTTCGCTAGAGCTCGTGTACCCCAAGAAATACAACGGTGTAAAAAAAAATTACGTTTCTAGGCCCAGTGGTTTCGGCTTTATGCTTTTTTGTCTTTTAGGGGTTAAATTTCATCCCCATATAAATGAAATTTCCAAAACGCTAGAATAAATATTTATTTATATATTATCAAGTGCCTTAATACAAAGATTCATGGTTCTATCATCGAAAATGATAAATTTGCATACTAAATGTCATCCCCTATTTCAACCCCTTATACCCATTTTTTCGCGATTTCTTTGCTAGAGCTCGTGTACCCTAAGAAATTCTACGGTGTAAAAAAATAATTACGTTTCTAGGCCCAGTGGTTTCGGCTTTATGCTTTTTTGTCTTTTAGGGGTGGAATTTCATCCCCATATAAATGAAATTTCCAAAACGCTAGAATAAATATTTATTTATATATTATCAAGTGCCTTAATACAAAGATTCATGGTTCTATCATCGAAAATGATTTTGCATACTAAATATCATCCCTATTTCAACCCCTTATACCCATATTTTCGCTATTTCTTTGCTAGAGCTCGTGTACCCTGAGAAATTCTACGGTGTAAATAAAAAATTATGTTTCTAGGCCCAGTGGTTTCGGCTTTATGCTTTTTTGTCTTTTAGGGGTTGAATTTCACCCCCATATAAATGAAATTTCCAAAACGCTCGAACAAATATTTATGTATATAAACTCATTTGCAAAAAAAACGGGCGGTTTTGATTTTCATTCATATTTAAAAAGATACAATACCAAAAAGGTTTCAATCGTTTGTACACGTTACTGGCCGGTTTTAAAAATGCTGTGGTATTTAAAAAAGTACGTTCTAAATTCAATTTTTCATTTGATGTTCATTTTTACAGAAAACCCCTTTTTATCCTACATTTTTGGCGCGAAGTTCCAGAAGTTAACATCGACTTTCATAACTTTTATTCAATTTTTATCGATTAATTTCATATCCTTGACTGTCAAAGCTTTATTTAATGCTGTTTGGCTGTATCAAAAATGGTAGATAAAGTGGTAAAAGCTACCAAAATTATCGCGCTGCTTGAAGAGGGTTGCAGCCAATGTTTCGTGGCTAGGAGGCTAAATGTTAGTCGCTCGACAGTCCAAAGGACCTGGCAGCATGCCCAGACGAATTCAAGCTGTGATTTTAGCTAGAGGGGGTCACACTCGATACTAAACATTTATCTGCTTTTACTTTATTAAAGAAAACAAACAAAAAAACTTTTTTATTTTTACTTCATGAGCATATGCACTACTAGCGAATATACACTACTAGCGAGGTTTAGCATTATTTCCCATAAATTGTATCTAAATTTTATGAAATACTGATGAAAACGATTATTTTCTTATTAATTTAGCAAATTGTGTGGATAAAACTACCTATAATTATCAAACAAAGAAATATTAACATTTGAAATGGTTCATTGCTTAGGTGCCCGTTTTTTTTTGCAAATGAGTGTATTATCAAGTGCCTTAATACAAAAATTCATGATTCTATCATCGAAAATGACGAATTTCCATAGAAAATGTCATCCCCTATTTCAACCCCTTATACCCATTTTTTCGCGATAAAAAGTAGCCTATGTCCTTTCTCAAGCTTTAGTCCATCTCTGTACCAAATTTCATCAAAATCGGTTCAGTAGTTTAGACGTGAAAGCGTAACAGACAGACAGACAGAGTTACTTTCGCATTTATAATATTAGTAAGGATTCAGGATCTCGGAAACGGCTCCAACGATTTTGTTGAAACTTGGCATACTAGAGGATTCGGGTCTAAAAAATCGATCTAGCTAGGTTTTATTTATAGAAAATGTTCTTTTGTCGGTGTTTTTAGCATAACAATAAATGACATTAAATTTTAAAAGAATATGAATTCAAATTTCGTCGTAAATGTCAAGTGTTACGGTAGCTCAGTTGGGGGACGGCCGGTTTTAATTTTGAGTTTTATAGCATCCAAACAGAGTCGGTTCGAATCTCGATGTTATTATTATTCTCTTTTTGTACTTTTTTTATATAATTTTAAGTAACCGTATGATCATCCTTGTGGCGCGTCAGATTGCCCCACTTACAAACTGAAGCTAGAACAACTGGTGCTCAATACTAACTATTAGAAATGGATAGTTTGAATATTGGGCAATTAAACCTCCATAATGATAGGGTTGCGACTTCAGAGTTAGATCGTATAGTTACGGAATATAATCTAGATATCGTGCTTGTACAAGAACAATACCAGAGTAGTCGCTTACGTAATAGGGTTGTACAATTGGACAACAAAGCACGAGCCGGCATTTATGTTGCAAGTTCCAAATTTACAGTGACGTCACTACAAAATCTCATGACGTCACACTGTGCTGTCGCAGAGGTCACATCCCCATCCTGTAGGGTATACATTGTGAGCTGTTATTTACAATATTCAGACCCCGTTAGTCCACACTTGCACCATCTTCGTCATGTCTTGCGGTCTCTTACGGGCCGTAAAACAATTATAGGAGCTGACGTGAATGCGTCATCTACTCTCTGGTATGGCAAATTTAGATACACCGATACGGACCGACGGTGTGCTATAGAAGATTTCATCGCTGAGATGAATCTGTCCATCCACAATACACCCGATGCACCACCAACTTTTTGCAGCCCTTTGGGCGAATCTTCTATTGACGTCACGCTTTCAAGTGCAGACGTCCGTTTGAATAGGTGGCGCGTTCTTCCGGACGCGTCATGTAGTGATCATCGCCTGATCGTGTATGAATTTGGATCGAGACTGTTGCAGGCTCCTCCCAGACAAAGTTATAATTTTAGATACAAATCTAAAGGCGCAAACTGGGAATTTTTCAGTTCTCTCTTTTCTTCGTGTGCCAGGGATTTCACTCGTAGACAATTAACCGCAGAAGAAGGCGCTGAACTAATGTCACATTCTCTTATATACTGTGCTGATGTAGCCCTAGGCCGAACATCCCTGCCTAATACTAAGAGATGTGACTGGTGGAACAATCACCTAGTGGAACTCCGCAAACGCTTTCGAAGGGCGCGCAGGAAGCATAATAAACTTAAAAAGTCACCTAACGTAGGAAGGGCCTTTGATGAATCTCTATCTGTACTGAAAGCTGCCAGGTCTCGCTACCGGATTGCAGTAGAAAAATCGAAAGACGCTTTGTTAAATAAGATTGTGGAAAGATTAGAAAGTGAAGGTCCATGGTCTCCACTATATCACGAGTTTAAAGCGAATCGATCAGTCGACTTAGCGTACATACAAAACATTAAAGTGAACGGTAAACACACTACAGGTATTGAGGAGACCACGGAAGTTTTATTAAATACGTTAATCCCAGACGATGACATCTCAGTCGACAGCGAACATCATAAACAAATACGTGCATGGGCCGCCGAGCCACCTCTCTCGCCTATGTCTGACCTTCCATCTCTTGCCGAGTTTATGAATACCGTTAGAACTCTTCCCCTCAACAAGGCTGCTGGCGAAGATAAAATATCAAATAAAATGATCAAAGAAGCTAGTCGAGCATCGGGCGACTCAATGTTAATAATTTTTAATCGTTGCATAACTGAAGGCATTTTTCCTCGTATATGGCGGCGCGGTTATATACGTATAATTCCTAAAGGCGGTGATAAGCCACCAGACGACCCGAAGTCATATCGACCAATCACCTTACTGCCTTCATTAGGCAAGCTCTTAGAACGTCTCATTGTTCCTCGTTTATTGCCGGGTGGACCAACGTTCAATCATAAACAATTCGGCTTCACTCACGGCAAATCAACTATCGACGCGGCCGTTGCGGTAAGACGTGTCATTAGCGCATCCGTTTTTAAATACGTACTGGGTGTCTTCCTGGATATCTCAGGTGCTTTCGATAACGCCTGGTGGCCAATGCTACTTCTTAAATTAAAGGCTCGTGGTTGCTATAGAAATATCTACCAAATCATACAGTCGTACTTTTTAAATGGCTCGACTATATTGAAACTTGGTCACCATGCTGTGTCGAAACCACTGACGATGGGCTGCCCTCAAGGTTCGGTATTAAGTCCATATCTATGGAATTTAGGTTTTGACGATTTTCTCGAGTTACCTCTACCGAAAAATTGTCTACTGATCGGCTATGCAGACGACGGACTTTTACTTATACAATCGAACACAAGGGATGGTTTAGAGAAATTAGCGGAAACATGCCTCAATGATATATTCGATTGGGGTACACGAAACCGGCTTGCCTTCGCACCACAAAAAACATATCATCTTTTATTAAAAGGACATTTACAATCAGCGCCGCGTATAAAATTCAATAATATGACTGTCAAAAAGAAAAAATCAGTTTGCTATCTCGGCCTATTCTTAGAAAAAAATTTTTCATTGCTTGAACATATTAAAACTGTAGGCGAAAAAGCGAAACGGAATTTCTACGCGCTTACTAGAATATCCACATCTACTTGGAGCCTTCGTTTTAATACACTTAAAACCATATACATGGCCACATATTTGGGGTGTATTTGTTACGCTGCACCTGTATGGGCCGATAGGGCCACCATAGGGGCGGCTCGCCTTAAATTACTACAGAGCCAACGATTGGCCCTAATATTCTTATGTAAAGCCTATAGAACGGTTAGTACCGAGGCCTTACCAGTACTCGCGGGTGTACTTCCGGTTGATTTGGAGATTCAGAGACGAGCGTCAATGTATTACACCACAAAGGAAACTATGAATACAGATTTCCTTCTACCGCGCGACCGAAATAAAATTGCTAGATTGTTTGCACCACAATCCATTGTTTATGAGGAACTTTTAACTGAATGGCAAGAAAGATGGGATTCATCATCGAAAGGTCGTCATCTTTATCTATTTTTTCCATGCATCCGGGAGCGCCTGGAGAAGGTGTGGTTGGAGGTTGACCACTTCGTGGCCCAATTTTTAACTGGCCATGGCAACTTTAAAAGTAAATTATTTTCTTTTAAACTCGTACCATCACCATTATGTCAATGTTCCACATCTGACCACGAGTATGAACAATCAGCACATCACATTCTCTGGGAGTGCGATCTCTGGCGAAACGAGCGTAACCTTATGTTAAACAGTTTGCAAGTCACCTGTGGGGTAGTATACTATACGGACCTTGTAGCAACTCGAGAAAATTTCCGTGCGTTCATGCGTTTCTGCCATACCTACTGTAGCAATCAATCTTAACGCTCATATATAGGCCCCGTTAAGCTCTTCCGTATCCGTGGTGCCGTACTGCTGCGCTATCGTAGCTGTACTCCTGTTTACTTATTGGCTGACTAGTCATTTTGTTTTCCTGTCTCCCGCTTTGCCTGGGAGGGAAGTGGAATCTCTCTTTCCAACTCCTCCTCTTTAATCTTTTCTAATTAAATTTGTTGCGGGTCCCAAGACAATTAAAATCATATCCCGGGACTGCCTGAGGGTCAAACCTCGGTGTCATTTATGGAGACCATTGTGGATCCTGGCTTACAGGAGTTACAATGGTGGGAATGTGTGGTGGGATTAGTCCCAAAAAAAAAAAAAAAAATTTAAGTTTTTATTAATATATATCTAAATAAATTCTATAAAAATATTCCGAGCGAAGCTCGGTCAATCTGATATTAGACTTTTAAACTGAGTGTGTAGCTCTAACAGCATTTTGAGTGGTAAATCTATGCCTGAGTAATTCGGTTATTCTTTCGATTACCTACCTATGAGCGATGTCTCGGCGCATCCTGGAACGACATACCCACACGCAACCTAGTCCGCCCACGTTCAGTCAAGACAACATCAGATAATGAAAATCGGAAATATTAAATGCCAAATACACGCGAAAAGATCTATTTTCTAATTGTAAATCGTCTCATAATATTGATAAAAGCTTTCGAAAGGTTATAAATTAGTAACAACATTAAACAAACCGGATTATATGACTTTATGAAAACAAAAGTTTCATCGTATTTAGAACTTAACTGTTCTGATTGACTGTCGTCGTTTGGTTGTCGTGATGGACAATTATGGCTGTATTTAACATCGTCTCTCGCTCACGGGAATACGCACATTCCTTATTTTATATACGCTTTCAAAGTAAATAGTTTTGTATTAAATGTCGTCGTACAACAGAAAAATGAGAAAAGAGAAGTTTAATGTTGAAGCTGTTTTGTGACATTCATGTACTTGGTAAAATGAAGGCAGTATAACATTTTTTTTATAGATCATATTAACGTACGTTTTATAGAAAACAATTAATTACCAAAATAAAGACAAACAAAATACGCTACATGTATTTTACAGTTAAAAACCTTTATGTTTGTTATCAAAATAATACAAAGAGCAGCGCCAATTTCTATGAAAGAACAATGTCTAATATTTCCTGACATTAAAACGGGCATAAAATGAAGTCGACATAAAACAAAGGCGGATAACGAAACGGTTTCCTCCAAAAACGAACATGAGGAAAGAATGATATGATATAAATCAAAAGATATATGTGTTTCTTTTTACTATCGTTAATTACAGAAGGGCGTATATAAATAAAGAATGCGAGCCCATTGAGGCGGCCTGGTGAGGCGATCGCCACGGCGCGCCTTGTCGTTACAAGCAAATGCACTTATCTTACCGGGATGTGAAAAACTGTTTTCAACTCACTGTCGTTGGTTAGTTGCGCCAACACAATACATTTGAATGTAGCCCGAGTCAATGCCTTCAGAGGTTACGTTTAAACAGAATTTGGAGACCCAACAAATAAAAAGCCACACATTAGCTGTGTTACGGAAACCATATGAAGAATCACAAAGTTTAATCTCCTAACGTTATACGCATTGACATTTATTTTATAGAACAATATATATTAGTTGTTAACAGGGTTATACATTAGCAGAGATTTCAATATCGAAAAAAAATAACGATTAGTAATTAAAATGTTATTATAGGAGGAAAACGATGTATCATTCGAGGCCGCGATCGTAAACTTGTCAGCGACTATATGATAAAAATAAACAGATTTTTGAAACATTATCGAAACAAATAAATTGTCCGACCAGGAATGAAAATCAATAAATTGAAATTGTAACTCGTAAAAACATAGCATCGATTATTGTAAACAGCTGGCGGGCAGTTATGCAAAATGAATCGCTTACTGGACCAATTTAACAGCGGTAGCGAGGATAGAGGTGCTATATTTATGGATTTAAACAATATACACCTAAAACTTTCTGAACGAATCGCGTCGAATTTCAAATTATTAAAAATATCGAAATAATTATTTTATTCAACATCGATATATACACTAGATACACAGGGACTATTAAAAACATCTTTTAAAGCTTTTCATGGTGTCTAAACTTTTACTTAACAAGGGCTTTATTAAAATTCTTAGGCAATGTAATCTGCGTTGACAGCTACATCATCAATCTTATTATTATTCGCAAGAATATAGCAATTATTTTTTGCGCTAGTACGACTAAAATTCAGAAATAAATGTATACGAAACATGACATAATTGATTAACAACTCAGATTGGTTATAAAATTGTTTCGGTTTCTCTTTACCCTTTACGTAGTTAATTCTGTTTACCCAATTGATTGTGGCACTTAACCGTTTCGTGGCATCTGTGCATAAATCTTTCTAACGGGTGATTCACAAATAAAACAACAAGTCAAGAATTCGTGATAGCAGGCTCCTATCGTCCCTTTCTGATCGCGTCCGCTCTCCTTTACATTTGGTTAAACAAATAGAGGTCTCGTTGGGTCGGTAGGCAGATCCTAATTAAAAACTATATTCATTCGCTGTCGTATATTACACAGAGGCCTTAGGCATTTAGTCACTGCGCCTGGACACCTCCCAGTCGTTTAGCGCACGTATTGTGGAGCATTGCCACAAATTAAAGCATTTGTTCTTGGCGATGCACATAGGTTACATTGAGTGAATAATAAAAGACACGAATAATCCTATGTTTGAAAATGAGGCTAAGAAATGCGTTATTTTAATTGGTAATATTTAAAAATAACATAATTTGTAAATAAAACTACTTTACGGATTTTATCGTCTTTGTATTTGGTTTTTGATTGCCCAACGTTTCGAACAGTTTGCAGCATTCACGGTAACGGGCGGACTAAGATGTCTCATGACTAACAAGTCATCGTTATTACAGAGATTAGACTATTAGATTAGATTTATTAGACTAAGAGGGTTTTGATTTATAAAATTATCTTTCACTATTATTATTATGGGCCAAATCTATACAATAATGCTCACGGTGTCTTGCATAATTTATTAATATAAAACCTTAAAGATCTAGTATACTACCACCGGATGGGAACGCGGCCACACTGAAAAAGATCCGGCAAGAAAACTCATGCTAAATTAACATTAATTTTGAAAGGCGGCTTACTTTTCTTACTAAAAGGTTATTGATTTATAAAATTATCTTTAACTATTATTATTGTGTGTCAAATCTATAAAATAAGTGCTCACTGTGTTTTGCATAATTGGTATTTATATATCTATAACATAATTTGTATGCCTATATCTATAAAAGATAAATTTAGGAATATATGTAGAAACACCAAACTTACTCTGGTTCGATAAGCAAATATATATTTTCAAGTGACTAACAAGAACATCATTAAAATACTTCGACCACTTTATAATCAGAAGTCAATTAAATAACAAATTACAAATAAAATCAAACACAGCACGATAATTACATACAATATCGAATTGATGTTTGATTAATCCATAATTAAAACAATTGTAAACACAAAACCTATAAGCGGTAGGACGAACGTGCGCTGGAAGTAGCAGGGATCCGATTCTTGTTTATAAGACGGCCGGCCCACCTCATCCGTACTAAAAGTTTGATCTTATCTCCAATATTTTAATAGGTTCCTGCGGCGGCACCTCCACCAGTAATTGTATAAAGTATTTCTGTAGAAATAAAATCAATATTGTGGCGTAGGGATACGTATACCTCAGTTTTAAATTGTAATAGTTTAAACCAACACATGAAATAATTACAAGCCAGCCACACTTCATCATAGATGCAGATAATGATTAAATATCATTCGAACTTGGTTTCACGCAGCTCGTATATAGACTATGCAGATACCGACGCTCCTTCTGCCACCTAATTAGATACGAAATTGAATTGGAGCAACATTTGAATGGTTGAGAAACAATAAACGCGTTCTCAAAGGATTTGTTCACTTGATGTCGGGTTACTATTCAGGTTTCATTCTGGGATCGCTGTATATTATTAGATATATTCATATCCTTACTAATATTATAAATGTGAAAGTAAGTTTGTTTTTTTGTTTGTTTGTTACGCTTTCACGCTTAAACCATCGAACCGATTTCAAAAATTCTTTCATCAATGGAAAGCTATAATATCAGGGAGTAACATAGGCTATATTTTATCCCGGTGTTCCCACGGGAACGGGAACTACGCGGATAAGGCGACTAAAACCGAAGCGAAGCGAGGACGGGTTGCTAGAATACAATGAACATACATTTAGGTACAATTTCACATACTTATACTTCAAAATATAGTGGTAGACTGCAAAGTCAATTACACTGTTTTCGCGTGAAATCAGTGCATGATAATGACTGTAAATATACTTCGACCCCATGGCAATTTGCGTAATGTTTTAAATAATACTATTTTTACAGATTTCATCGCGTTAGTATATGATTTTCGATTTCTCGAAATTTCGAACACCTCAGCGTTCATGGTCACGGGAGGATAAATTTATTCGACGTTGAAGTGAAGTAGTTTTTTTACGTATGAATTCGTATTTCAACTAGAAAATGAAAATGAACAACGCTGTAGAGTAATCAAAGAAATATTTAATTTAGCAGCATTTTGGAAAACACATTTCATTAATGTGTCTTATTTAATACCTACATTAGTAAAAGCCCATTCGCAATATACACAATGAATATATAATGTAGTGACGTATAATGTGAGTGAATATTTCCAACTACAGGGGTTACCAGGTTGTTTGTGCTACTCAAGCTACGAAGTGTTCACTTGAGAAACAACGCTTTTGCGGGGGAAGGTCAAAAAGTTCGCGGAATGACAGGGAAGAAAGACGAAGTGAAACTATAAATTATTTTACCTTTCCAATATGTTTCCCCTTACTTCTAATAGATTTTTCAGATCTGGCGTACTACTTAACTTATATCCTAAAAAAGATTTATCGATGGCCTCTAAATAGGCTGAAATTCGTGATTCTATTTCGTTACCGTCATAGATTATTTCCCACGTAACTCTTATTTCACTTTTGTGAACAAATAATATTCGTTGCTGGTCAGATATGAACTATGTGGTGGATGACGTAGTTATTCAAAACGATATGGACTGGTATGCATGCATGCGTTTTCAATCAAAAGGAGGACAGCTTTCCTCTTCCTTTTTCGTTGATAATTTTTTTTTAATTGCATTAGTACGGAACAGTAGCATTCTGTTACAGAAACGTCAAACTTTTTATAATCAATCAAAAGAATTAGTGTTGCTCAAATGCAAGACCAAGACGAGACTTGGACCAGTCTTGGTCTTGCAACAGCACACCTGGTCTCGTCTTGGTCTTGGTATTGCAGCAAGAGTCTTGCAAGTCTTTCAGTTGGAATAACGTAACAGTCATTTATCATGGCAATGAAAAATCCAACTAAATTAATGAAATATCATCTTATCCTATCTATCCATCTGCTAGCCTATAGTCCACTATTGAATATAACTCTTATCATTGAGGAAAATTACTCTCTTATTCCCCTGGTGTTACAATAGACAGAGTTACTACTCCTATGACAAAGGAAGGAATTTCGACCCTGTTTTCTTAAGACGTCACCACACGGGGCAGTTGATACAATAAATTTTATGTCATTTAACATTCCCCCTTTTACACAAAAAAGATTTTTTCAATTTGATTGGCAAGCGACGGAGTTATTTGACCACTGACGACAAATCACCCTGCTCTGGTAGTCGGCCCAACAACGAGGCGACGTGGGTACGGGTGGGTTATGGGCCCGCGCGTCGTCCTTTCATCGCCCCGGACGGAATGGACTGCACGTGTGATAACCATAGCCCACCCGTAAAAAAAATAATGGCTTCCTAACACCATTGCCTCGGTCCGATTTGATACGACATCCACGGGTAAGAGAGTGGTGAATTGTATTCGTACTCTGTCCCTACACGGACATTTATATAGATTAATTGTAGGCATATTTCTATGTCCAACAGTGAACGTCGTTGGGCTAATGAATAAACGGATATTTAAATATGTATAATGGGCAAGAGCACTCTCGTGATTACGGCATTTTTGTCCTTAAGCCTTTCCGAAGAGTAATTCTGAAAAGCCAACACCAACATTGGGAATCGATTGGCCAATAGATGGATATCTCAAGACTGATTTGACTTGCCGTGTAGTGACGGAGTAAGAATACAATTCATCACCCCCCTATTTTACCCACGAGTGCGAAGCCACGACTAAGGGCTATAATATATAACATCGGTGCAAGAGAAGGAAATCTTGACATGAAACCCTGTAACAACGCGGCCGATCACCGTGGCCATTCCTCTCCGGCCATGGCCGATTTCCCTCCTATTATGTAGAAGATACGAGCTCCACCGTATATAAGCTGGAATGGTGATTTGATTTAAATGCAAGACCGCGAGACTCTTGCAGGCTCAGTCTTGGTCTTGCGCAAGTCTTGCAGGGCTAGTCTTGGTCTTGCAAAAATTAAGCGGTCTTGGTCTTGGTCTCGCATTTCTCGCAAGACCAAGACCAAGACCGCAAGACCAAGACTTTTTTGGGCAACACTAAAAAGAATAGTTTCACTATACCAATAAGTGGTCGTCATGACCTTACCGACCGCTTTAGACAGTTAAAATTTTTACGTTACTGAACATTTTCTATTAGTTCGGCCGTTATTTAGAAAAAAGTTCATAATGGTGAATCCAAGTTTCATCAGTAAAATTGTTAAAGTTCGTAGTTAAAATTCGGGGCTTGATTCTGCCATTAAGCTTTATATAACGCTCCAAAAATTCGTGAGAGAACTTCACACACTTGCCTTTTTGAAGCGATGTGAGCATACTGATCTTGATCATACTTTATACAATATACATACATACTTTACTAATGCCAAGATATTGACGTAGGATGCTTAAAATAAATGTTTCTTATATTCGAACATACCAGTACAAGAATTTTCGACTGTTCAATGATTTCTGGTGTGTTGCTCTCAATCGGTCGTCCAAATGAAGAGCCGTCTTCAATTACCTAGCTTGCTTGACCATGACATTTACATCATAGTTTACCAAACAGAATCCCCATAGGTAATTAACATTCATTGACAAATCATTTTTGAAGTGTTTGCCTGGTTCGCTGAAAATCTTTTTGACGGTATGATGTTCAATTTTCTGCATAGTAATTGATATCTTGGCGATTGACTTGTTTACTCGTAGAAAACTTGTAATATGATGGACGGATTTGACTGAAATTTGGTGTATATAATAACAATGAGTCACTTAATTAACAACTACCTGGGCGTGAAACTTCACCCCTGCCATTCCTCGAACTTTTTGACTTCCCCTCGTATACATAAATAGGCAGATATTAAATAAATTTCAATTAAAAATAATATTGAGAACAACTGACACATATTTTAACCTTATTTAAAGCTAAAATGTCACTTTATGAATGATACTTATCGAAAATATATAATGAAAACCTAATATAAAAAATACTCCACCAACCTAAATAAAAATACTCTACCATTGATCATTAAGTCTTGATAACGGTTAAGAATATTATTTATAAATATTCTCGGCCTTGGGAACAGTGAGAATAATGATCAACTTTTAGGCTAAACCTCTAATACCGCGTGAGGGCGACGCCTTAGAGGGCCGTCGGTGAGAGAGTACCCGAAAGGGTATCTCACCGGTCTGGGCACGGACGACAAGGAAATCCGTCCCAGTGGTCACTCCAGTCGCGGAGGGGTGGAAATATGCCGGGTTATAGGGCCGCACGCCGCCCTTGCGTCGACCCAGATGAAATACACGGCGTGTATAGTGATCATACTCCGCCAAAGAAAAGAGGCTACTCGTACCAACATTAAAATTTATTTAATTATGTTATGCAGATAATTTTATAAACACGACTCAGCATTATTTTCTTATGCCGCTTTCGTTAACAGTGGTACGAATAGGGATGCATATGATACCAGAGGGGATATCATTTAAAGTTAGTCCTTACCAATCGGCAAATGCACCTAACATGAAAATTACAAAGCATTAATTTGCTCATTACACGGCCTTAATATTGTCTTCCATTTGTCTTATGTTGTTGTCACTACCAACTCTTCTACAAAACTATCGTGGATTTTCGTCACTAAAAAGCAAATTAATTAATAGATATCAAAAGAGTTGCCAGTGACTACATTGGTACCTACAATCCAGTTCCAAAATTAATTTCAAATTACAATCTCAAAGACAATACAAGATCAAATTACTACTATCAAACTACTTCTAGTATAGTCGGAGTCGTATAGATAGCCGGTTATTTCATAGCAGAAAAATATATATATATATATTGACTGCACAGGTAGCGTATCGGTTAAGATACCGACCTACAAAACCAAGTGTTGTGAATTCGATTGCCGAGAATTATGTAACATTAGAGCAACATAAAGGTATCCTTTCAAATATAGTGGTTATCTATAATAATTAATAACATATTTTCTAATATAATATCTATCTATCATTCTTAATATAATATAACATATCTTAACCTGACCTAAGTTAGAGTTACTAACTTAGGTTAGGCTGTGAAGCTGTGATATACTACACACCAAAACAATATCACATAAAATTGATAATATATATAGATTTTTCTTCATCCAATGTATTTTTGTACAATGCCATTACTGAGGATGGTTTTTCTCCAGAATGGGAAGCAATTTGATTTTCGCTTTTATTTCGATTTTTCTGTGTTCAACAGGGAAAGGACAGATCCTTTAGTCATCTTTTGAAACACATAGGTCAAGACATAGGTGGTGAACTATGTTCAAACTCCGTAACTACACGGATTATATATAGATATTTACAAATTACAATATTTAATTGTGTTTATATCCAGGCGAGTGTTAAAACAGAAACAAAACGAAGAATTTCTTAACGTAGATAACAAACTAAATAGCGTCAAGAGTCCCTTTAAATTTTGATTAATTAAAAGTTTTGCATGGAAAAGAGCAATCTTAACGCAAGGGTTGTACTTAGTGAACTTCTTTTGTATTTTATCCTATAAAGGAAAGTTTTTCAGCAAAACAACGCTCAATCTGCAACAAAATATAAAAGTTTTGCAATAACGTATACGCCCCGGGCAGCGAGATCATCAAAGAACAGAGTAAATCCTTCTTCTAAACTTGTTCATCTATTCAAAAACTCTTGAAGGAGTAATATTAAAAACATGTTTAAGACGGACAACTGATATAAAGGTATAATGTTAATTTTGTTGTCAGCAATAGTTATCTTGCGACTGATTTTATATTGCACAATATTGGTTTACGTACTCGACCAAGTTTGAGATTCTCTGTCTAATACGATATATTAGACGATGTATGTATAGTTAGATACATCTTACAAAGCGCTGTAGTATTTCAGCTTAATGCAGAAACAGTGTCTATATGTACATTCACATTTATACCGTAATGAGGCCGTTACACGGCGCTCAAATTTGGTACTGCCGTGGGCGGGCGGCGGTGGGCTCGCACCTACTTCGCTGCAAGCGGCCTCTCCCAATTAGCCTTAAAATAATGAACATGTTTTATATTTCCACCCGAGTGCGGCGTGTACTTATCCCCGTTTGCCCCGGGAGGTCATGCGGTTGCGGCCCTCTCGCGTTATTTTATATGAGAGTATCTTCAAGTAGGTAATATAATAAAAGGGACAGGTTGGCCGGGTTATGGAATACGGTTGCGTCGGGTGTGGTAACGTTTTGTGTGTAAAATGATCCTCCACAATATAATAGTTCAAAGGTTGCCGACTCTCATTAGTCCGTTGTAACGTTGTTTCGTTTCACCTGTTTCTACTGTTATTTGGTTTAGCGATGCCGTCATATAGATGGAATCGCTATTTATGGGTTATATAGGCATATCGTAGTTTGATAAAAACTATTATCTATTCTATTATCATTTCGCAATTTTTTTGGTTTATTTATTGTTAATTAACATGATTTTATTAGTTTCACCTGTATGTATGAATCTATGTATGTAACGGCATCTTTGTACGTCATTACACCCCACTTTGAACGAAAAGATTTTATTTAAATTTTGCACACTCGTCAAAGGCCCATGATATTGCAATAATTTGATCAAAATATCCTGATTAGATTCACTAAGATTTCGAAATTTCTAATCGTATCCTTTGCATAAGAGCAAGCAAGACAGAGCTAGTGTGCGAACTACGCATGCGCGAAATTCGAAAATAGTAACTACTTGACTTGACAAGCGTGTTGTTTAGTTTTTTTAAACTATAATTTATTGGTATTTCGTATTAAAAACATATTTACCGCTTCTTTGCTTGCTACAAATGTTAGGCAATATTTATGAATTCATCAATAATTACTAAGTTTTATTTCATTCACTTATTCATTTATACAATCTGTACCGGTATGCTATTTTTCAAAGGCATTTTTTTTCTTATGAATTTTCTCGCAAAATAAAGTATCAAGATAAGTGATTGATATAAAGCTTGTTATCAGCTCTAAAGACGAATAAATATGCGAATGTCGTAATATTCTGTCTCCTATTGTGGAGCAGGCTCGAGCCCAGCAGTGGGACAAATATAAGCCGACATGAGAAAGCGAATACCTCAAAATGAATGACTTCGTTTAAAATAATAAAGTTAATCTTATATCTTTAAACGAGCAATTCTTGTATATATATATATATATATATATATATATATATATATATATATATATATATTGAGGATCTCGGAAACGGCTCCAACGATTTTGTTGAAACTTGGCATACTAGAGGATTCGGGCCCAAAAAATCGATCTAGCTAGGTTTTATGTATAGAAAATGTTGTATTGTCAGTGTTTTTGGCAGACAATATAATGACATTAAACTTTAAAAGAATATGAATTCAAATTTTGCCATCAATGTCATGAGTTGCGATAGCTCAGTGGCGAAGTAGTCAGGTTTCATTTTATTTTTGACATCGGCGACAAACGGCGTCGGATCGAATCTCGGTGTTATTATTATTCTCTTTTTGTAATTTTTTATATAAATTTCATTATTTATTTTTTTTATTTTTTATTAATATATATCTAAATAAATTGCACAAAAATACTCCGAGCGAAGCTCGGTCAACCTGATATTTTGTTTTAAATATGAGACGCCATCGCGGTGGTAATTTAATCATTTTGTTCGATAATATTAGATAAGAAAAAAATAATATTCACAAAAAATAAATGGCACCATACAAATCCTAAAAATTGTTACGACTTTCACGAAAACTTAAGTAGAAGAACCTTATTATTAATTCATTACAGGTTGGTCACTAAGATCAGCTTAGCGATAGACACTAACATTATACTCCTGTCCTTATCTCAATTTATATATCATTGATACATTGTTATTTTACTCAAATACAGAGCAAAATATAGAGCGAAATGCAGCAGCGTAAGATTTTGGTTAAATTCTACAAACAGCCGCTTGCTTGACACGAACCTTGCTTGGAAACGTTATCGATGACTACACGCACTAGATGAAATTGGAACATTGGTTGGTAGTGTTCGAGGCTACTACGATACATAATTTAGCGGTTTCAGTTGTTGATATCATAAATGATAAAAACGAAAATATTTGCCTTCGATGCTGGCTGTTGAACGTTCTCTCAGAGACGGTATTGTAAGAATAAACTATATGTATAGGATATTAACATTCCTTTTTTAAAATTACTACCCAAATATAGTACGCGAGAAAAACATCAATTTTAAGTTCATATGTAATATATATGCATGTATTTCAAATTTGCCGAAAAGACAAACAAGATGTCAAGCCACACCACACATTTCAAATAAGCATTTAACCACTTCCTGTATGTTTAGTCTACAAATAACGCGCAGAGATTAACTAAGCCTGAATAAATAATCAATTTAGCCAGCCCCGCGCGGCTTCTGATCGATTGCCACAATGCCGGCTGGATGATATAGTCGACGAGCCGTGGCGATAAATATCCCGAGACAAATGTTTAGAGTGTCTCCGGGGAGTTGCGGTGACACTAAATTTAAAAGCTTCAATTGTACCGAAATAACCAAAACACGGTTAAGATCTTTCGAAAACAAATCGTGTATCGGTCGCTTGACGACAATCGTGATTGACTGCGCAAGTGAACGTCTCTAATATAAACAAATTAATAGAGAGCGGGTCGGGACCGCTACAGTGGCGCGTGTAATTTAGAAGGCACTAACTCAGCGTTAGGGGTATAGGTGAACAACTCGCTAGTGTTCATTGAAACTAAATGTTTCACAGACTAAAAGATGCTAGACACGCGCGCAATAAATCACACGCACACTTTTTATACTTTTATTAAATATATGTATCCGGCTTTGCTCTGATATTTTCATTATGGTTGACAATAATAAGGAAGCATAATTCTTATGAGATAATTTCTTTAAGTCTTTTTATCACAAACTATAAAAGAGTTTCTGTCTATAATTAAATTAAAATCAAAGTACCGAATAAAAAGACAGATTTTTCGGAGCAAAATTGAAATCTTACTTAAGGTCATTATAGAGACCCATTAACATTTAACACGTGTAAATCACATCCTCTAAGGGGCGTCTTATCAAAACGGGAGCAATTTTAAGAATGACTGCGCCTATAAATAAAGAAGTCTTTACATTAATTATGAGCTTAATTACGTAGAATCCCTTTGATTTACAAGCCGCTCATTGCCGCCGCAAACGAACTGTAGTGGCTTAGCGAAGTACCTCGCACTCTGCCTACCGCCTCTTGGTTATAATTATTTTTGTCCTCAGATATCTTGGCTGGTTCCGTATAAATCGAGATGAAAGTGAATTGAGACAAGTTGGCGCCCATATCGTTTTCAAGGATTAAGTGATTAAGTATGCTTGAAAATTATCGCTTGGTTAAAGCTACAGAAGTTATTGTGCCTGTAGGCATACTGTAACTCATATATGACTTGATTTAATAAAAGCTTTTTTCTATCTATTCTATTTACTGAAAATACACAGAATATAAAAAATAAATAAATATTTTATATTAATATTTTTCCAAATAAATTATAAATACATTTCTCTCTCCGTTTATTTTACTAAAATGTAACTGGGAGATGTTAAAATAATTTGAAGGGTTTTTAAGTTTTAATGGCTATGCAATAAAAAAGTATGAGAATGAAATTAAAAAAAATATAAATTATTATCTGCGTTAACTATAACAATGTTGAATATGGTTTAGGTAATTTTGGAAATAAATAAAATTAAGAGAATTCGGGTAGAAACCGTTGTTCACAGATCGCCGAAAGCGCGGGGCTGTGGGCTCAGCGTGTACGCCGCCGGCGGCCGCTGTGCTGACACGAGTCCCATCTAGGGTTGTCAGAATGATAAAAAATTGCCATACAGGGGTGCAAATATTTTATTAGTAATATTTTATTTATTATTTAGAGCTAAAATAAAAGCGGTCAAGTGATCTAGTGGCATAAGTATTCTACCGCGTACCTGAGGTCCCCAGTTTGATTAATAAGTAGGGTAACAAAATATATGTAATGTGGTTTTCTGTTGCATATTTCATCGATTTTAAATATTTAGCTCGGGCAATTCTCAGCAGCAGATTCGGTGTTTGGTATTGAGCCTCGTAAGCGCCAATAGTCGCGTTGCCTTTTATCTGGGACTAAGAATTGTGCAGTGAAATGCGGCTATATCTAGGAGTATAATCACAATAATGGTACATGGTTTTGACTGACTGAAAATACAATATAACAAACTTGTTTCTTCTAATAGGTAAGTGTGATAATTATAATTGTTTAGCGTCCTCTCGTAATTGTTACAAAGGGACGTGAAAAGATAATATTGCAAAAAAAGAGAAATCAATATAAAAATCTATGCTAATCTGCCTGGTCAGCGCGGTTTAGTACATCAGTTTCGTTTACACTATGGATGACTTTTGGAGAATAGTCAAATAAATAGAGAGTGTAAAAATAGAAGAGGAAGAATCCTTACTAATATTATAAATCCGAAAGCGAAGCGAAAAAGAAAATTATATTAAAATCAAGCAAGTTACATACATAATTCAACAGCATTAACGTAATTATTTATGTATTTACTAGCAACCTGCCCTCGCTTCGCTTCGGTTTCAGTCGTTTTACCCGCGTATTGCCTGTTCCCGGAATACCGGGATAAAATATAGCCTATGTTACTGCCTGATATTACAGCTTTCCATAAGTGAAAGAATTTTTGAAATCGGTTTGGTGGTTTAAGCGTGAAAGCGTAACAAACAAACAAACAAACTTACTTTCGCATTTATAGTACCTATTAGTAAAGATGTAACGTCTCTCAGTCGTTGCACAAGTGGGAGAGTATAGTTGCGTCTCGGTAAAAAAAAATATAAATAATAAAATAATACAGAGTGATTGAAACTGCAACAATGTAGAGAAAAAGCTTGTAGAGCAAGTTTATTTAAATTAATAACAAAATCATAATTGTTTTAGTAGCTCCTAATAGTTACCTATAATATCTATTAAGAGCTTCGTGTAACGCCATAAGGTAGTGTGCGACAGACAATGCTTTACGAGTCCAAAATTATTCTATTGGCTATTTTCAAGGTTCGATGTGCAATATTTATTACCGATTACTCTAAATAAGTTTCATCCATAATAGTTTCCATGTCTCAAGTACCTACTCATAAATAAAAAAAAAATACAAACTTTTCTGATTTTTTTTACTATAAAGTTCATGTGAGAAGTCATCATCATCCTTCTGCTCTTAACCCAATTAGTCGTCATCGACTCTTCGTCCATCGTACATATGTATATCTGAAGGAAGTGTTAAATAAGTATGTGGATTCGCAATGCACATATTCCTATCTGTCCTACTACTAGGCTCGAGCTTCCTACACAACAGAAGGAAAGTCAGTCTGCCTACCACGCTGATTAGACGCATTGGTAGATTATCCTGAAATCGATTTGTTAGAAAAACGTATAATATTCTTGGGTAAATTCAAAATACATTTTTTTGTTTTTTTTTTTCAACTATAAGTGTTCGCTGTTAGGTAATATAAATGACTATTATTGTAAAAGTAAATAATTTATGATCTAATAGCAACCCGCTCTCATTTGGCTTCGGTTTCAGTCGCCTTACCCACGTAGTTCCTATTCCCGTGGGAATACTGGTATAAAATATAACTTATGTTTCTCCCCGATATTATAGCTTTTACGTAAGCACGGCAACCTGACCTTCCGGATGACGCAGGTACTTACCGGACACGGGGTCTTCGGTAAGTACTTGCATAGAATCAGACGTGAGGAGGCCCCCGGATGCCATGAGTGTAGCGCGCCAAATGATGATGCGCGTCACACCCTGGAAGTATGTCCCGCCTGGGGGTCTGAGCGCTGCGATCTGTCGGCGGTCATAGGAACAGACCTGTCATTGTTGACCATCACAACAAAGATGCTCGACAGCGACAGGTGCTCCTGTCGAGCATCTTTGTTGTGATGCGGAAGGAGGCCGCGGAGCGGGAACGCGAGGCACTTGCGTCCGCTAACTCGCTCCGTAGGCGGCGACCAGGGAGGGGAAGGCGCCGATATGCGCTTCTCCTCCCACCACCTTAAGTGATGACAGGACGTGGCCCGACGGCCTTGCGTAGGAGTGTCGGGGATCGAATGTCATTAGACGATCTCTCCGGCACTCCGTAAAAGCGCGGAAGGGACTGCTGTTGGTTTTAGTGGTTGCATAGGCGACCGGCGAGTCCCACACACCCCCTCGTCTGATACCGGCGGGGGATAATGCGTAACTTGCATTTCCACAGCGTTAACAAAAAAAAGATCGCATTACCTCTCATAGTGGAGGAGGCCTGAGCGCAACAGTGGGACGTAAATGGGCTGAGATGATGATGATGAACCATTCATACTTCAAGTCTTTTGTCAGTGAATTTGACAATTACACCATGCCTAGTCATCATATCAGTTTATATATGTCTCACTGTTGGGCTCTGGTCGCCTTCATAATGGGAGAGGAATTCACCTACTATTCCACGCTGGTCAGACGTGTTGAAATAGAGCTTTGTTTCGAGTTTGCCTTCTCTTGTATAGATGTTATATGCTAAGAATAATCCCTTAGTCGTCTTTTACGACATCCACGGGCAAGATAAGGAGTGGTGAATTGCATTGTTACGCGGTCACCATACGGAATACACCATAGTAAATATGCTTTTTAAATGATTAGCGGATACTGCTTTTTTTTTCACGGTAGTGATATATATATTATGCGTAAGATGCAGAACTTAATACTGAATACTGACAAAATACAGCATTTTTTCTGAAAAATAAAACGTCATTTTACTGATTTTTTACTGACCAGGATTTAAAACACAATCTATATTTTGACCGATTAAAATTATTAGAAATATTGAAAAACCCTTCAATAAAGAAGAAACAAACCATTGGAGGTCTTAAAACGCTCACATGTTTGTAGGTACATTTTTAGCGTGGGTTAATGAGTTACCCCATGTAACCGCTATGTGGAATGGCTGGGGTGTAATCTGCTGAGGGTTAAAATAATAAACAAATATTTTAACTTCATAATATAGAATGAGTGTCTGCAAACAATATTAATAGCCACTCGAACATATCTCTAAATTTTGCAGAAACTATGATCGTAGTATATGGAAACGAGACAATTGAATAATCGTCCTCGATAATATACAACTGACAATCGTTTTTGGATAGTTGGTCGGTAGACTCCACATCTGCCTAGCGTTTAGAAATAATAGCTGTATGCTGCAATTAGTTTATCCGATAGATGGTGGTCGAACGAGTCGTAAATCTACACTTGCCGCCAATGGGCTCTCTACGTGGTTGTGGCGCCGTATGTAGATTCAGCTCGGTTAATTAATGTGCGATGGTAAAGTGCGAGGTTACTCGCTCGCATCCTAAAACGGGTTTCGTAAATACCGCACCCGTCTCCCAGTTGTACGATATATACAATTTCCATATTATACATTATTTTTCAGTAAATTTTCTCAAAATGACATAGTATACAATATTAAGCTCTAAGAATATGAGTGATTTCAATGTCTACAATATGAAATTATTTGTCTCGTGAATTATAAGTGAAGTGTTTTGAAACATATGAACAACTAAGTGATCTTAACTCAATACACATTAATTCAGTTAGTAATCATGAAGGTATTATTTTTCCGTGTGATGAGTAAGAATACATTCTTCCCTTCTTAACTGCGAATGTCGCAAAAGACGAGTAAGATTAATATGCAGGTAACATGTAGGCATAAGATGGAAAATTCATAATAACATCCTCTACTAACACATCTGACCGGCGTGGCATAATAGGTTAAACCTCTTGTGTAAGAGGCTCCAGCCTAGCAGTGGGACGTCTATGAATATATACATTGCGAATTCATAGACTTATTTAGCACTTCTTTCCAATATACGTACGATTAGCAACCCGCTCTCGCTTTGCTTTGGTTTCAATCGCCTTACCCGCATAGTTCCTGTTCCTGTAGGAATACTGGGATAAATTATAGCCTAAGTTACTCCTTATATAGACAGCCACCTGGTAGTAAAATATTATCAAAATCGTTCCAGCCGTTTTGAAGATTACCTCAAACAAACAGAGAGACAAAAAAAAATTATTTAAACTAAATTTTAGGCATAGGTGTCATTCAAATAACTGTCTGAGCATGAAAAAAGCTGAGTATTTTGACATCACAGACAGAAGACATACATACATTCACGCCTTTCTCCCATAGGGGTAGGCAAAGACCACTTCCCTCCACTTGCTACGATCTTGACATACCACTTTCGCCTCCTCCACATTCATTAATCTCTTCATGCATATTCTTCGGTTTAGAGTATTTCTAACCTGGCCTTTCTTAAGAACGTCCCCGACTTGATCGTGAAACGTCCGCTTTGGTCTTCCCCTTCTAACACTTCCGCTCAGATTCGCCTAATAAATTCTCACAGACAGACACTTCAATTTTATTGATTTGTAAATAGATATAGATGTATAGATAAACGAAAAGTCGACTGCAACTAACTTGTATAAGCGCAGGTAGGCGGATGATGATGACGACTTCTCACATAACACAACTTCATTAGTCAAAAAATATTCAGAAAATAATTACATTTCCTTTTGACCATAAGCATTTGAAACATGATTTTTTTTTCGATAATATAAAAACACACATCGTATTTTCATAACCCATTTATTAACCTGTAATGAACGTAGGTACACTAGATTTATTCAATAAATATCATATAAAAGTGGATTTAAATTATTTTATATGGACAGACACGATTTTCTTGACAACTGCTTCAGTCATAACTCCAATTACAAAGCATAAGACATGGCACTACAGAAATATTGGGAGACAGTCAAACAGCACAAGTACGTCGCGTGAACCACACATTACTGAAGCGTTAGTCAATTCTTTAAAACATTAATGTGAAAAACTAAGTGATCTTAACATAGTATAAATTGATTAAGTAACCATATAACAAAAATGACTGACGGATGTCAAACTGGCGTAAGCGTTTGGCGATATTTTGCTGAATAAAATTTAAATTTTCTATTATAATAGTGAATATTTTGTTTAAAAAAGCTAGACATAGTATATTACGCAATATTAAATATCAGTTAAACTTGCAATTTAGTGATTTGATAACATTAATATCATGCCATTAATGAAGTGTGGTGGTTGTGTCAAATTCACATCACCTGTGGAAGCGGCTAAATCTACTAGCTGCACCGCTTTTTATCATCGCGGGTGTGTACTTTTGCCTCTGACCGGTTCCATTGCAACTAATTGGTGCTGTCCTGAATGCTTGAAACATATTGTCCGAGACATCACAACCGATACACCGGTGCGAGGTATGGCAATGCATCATTCCAACGAGTTAATGGACACTAGTCTATTGAGCTTAACTCCTGTGGACGTATCCACTGGTACATTTGCAGACTTAGTAAATGAGGTACGTAAATTTAAAGAACAACTTCGCACAGATATACATTTATTACGCTAAGAATTTCAATAATTTTGTGTTGATATAACCAATTTAAAAGAATCACTGAAAGCAAATGAAATTCGTTTAAATAACTTTGATGCTACAATAAATGAAGTGAAACTTCGACTTGAACAGAAGCTAATATCAGAAAAGGAGCCACTAGAAGCCAAAATTGCCCATTTACAAGCCCAGTTGAATGAGCGAGATCAAGAGCTTCTATTGAATGATATCGAGATAAGTTGTATATCGGAAAGTAAAAAGGAAAGTACACCACATATTGTAAAACTAATTTCCACAGTACTTGGGGTCACTCTGGACGATAGAGACGTGGTCCAAGTGGAACGTGGGGGCTTGACTCACCGTAATAGAGTAGTACATAACAACAGCTTAACTGAGACCCGCGACTCCATGTAACCGCTCAATATTTATGTGCGTCTTGCGCAGCGCTCGAAACGTAACGCATTTCTTCGTGAGGCTCGCGTACGCCGAGGACTTAGCACTACCGATCTGCAAATTCCCGGTTCTACCCATCGCATCTACATTAACGAACGTCTGACACAAACAAATAGTCGCTTATTTTATAATGCACGTTAGGCAGCTCGTTTAAATGGTTGGAAATATATATGGACTAAAGATGGACGAATCCTTGCACTTAAAGAAGCTAGTCAGAAAGCAATACATATCAAATGTGAAGAAGATATATGTTATTTTTTTGGCAAAATGTATGTTTGTTTTATATAGTTTATTCTTTTCTCATACTTTACTCCATTACCAAACGTTACATAATTTTTCTAATATTTTTCTTTGTACTATTTCATATAACTCAAGTTCTGTTCTGTTATAAGCTACCTATAAAGCCTGCTAGATTAATATTACTTTTTAAATTATGGTATATGTTATATTGTTATAGAGTATTTGTGTGTTTTTTAATGCAATATGTATGTTTCCACGGCATGCAATTTTCGTCATATCTGCTTCTTCATACCCGAATTACCCGAGAGCATTGGACATTTATGACAAAAGTTGTAGTATTTTTTTTTTTAATATTTATGTATGTCTATTTCAATTGATAAAGATGACTGTCAATAAATTCCTAAAAGTTGGTTTATTTAATGCGGGGTCACTCGGAACTGGTCAAGATGAATTCTTAATAGCAATGAACCATTACTCTGGAGATATAGTAGTTATTAATGAGATATGGTTAAGAGCTGGTGAAGAAGGACTAGCACATAATGTCTCAGGCTATCACTTGAAACATGTACCGCGTCCCGTCTCTATACGCGGGAAACGAGGAGGAGGAGTAGCATTTTATATAAAAACAGGTCTACACGTGCGAATTAAACCACATCCACAGCACGATGACATTGAGCAACTATGGATGACGGTAACATTATGCAAACAAAAAATACTTATTGATACAGCGTATCGTCCACCGTGGCTGGATTTAAATAAGTTTCTTGACGCTATGACAGAAAGTGTTAACACACTTGCACCATATGACAGTATTATTTTACTTGGAGATTTCAATGTCAATCTTTTAGATTTATGTAATTCAAAGTCAAAGAAACTCATAGATTTTTTAAATTATAGTAATCTCAGTCTAATTGTCAACCAACCTACTCATTTTATAGGTGATAACTGCTCGCTTATCGATATAATTTGTACCGACTCTAAGTACAGGAACGTAATAGTAGATAGTAATAATGATCTCGGGCATCATTCATTTATAACTTGTAAATTTTTATTAAAAAAAGATATAGATAATCCTAAGAATATCGTATATCGTGCTATTAACAATATAGTCTTCCAAGATTCGAAAGGGATCTGAACTTAATTCGGGACGGAACTTAAACGGGACTTTATATGTAAAACGACGATTGCTATCGCTAAAACCATGGTTCAATTAACACTCCCACAGTCCTTAAAAGCAATAACTGCCATTGTAAATAAATCTATAGCCACTAAGAGTTTTCCTAATTCATGGCGTTGTGCAATTGTACACCCATTACCAAAAAAAAGTAATCCAGTAGATTTTAAAGATTTAAGACCCATTAGCATTCTCCCGTGTTTATCAAAGGTGCTAGAGCGGGGCCTACACTCAAGTTATGGCCTACTTAGAGGAGAACAATATTATACCTGATTTGCAATCAGGATTTCGGTCGGGACGTAGCACAGCCACTGCTTTGGCTGACATAGTGAATAATATGTTGGAAGCCCGTGACCGTAGCGAAGGAACAATACTTACATTTCTCGATTACTCCAGGGCATTCGATGCAATAAATATATCCTTGTTATTGTCGAAGTTAGCATACTATGGTTTCGATGTAAATGCTGTTAAATGGTTTGACAGTTATCTGCAACATAGAACGCAGTACGTGCAAATACACGCTGATGATGGTTTCAGCATATGTTCAACAATAGAACCTGTAACTAGAGGTATTCCTCAGGGATCTCTGCTCGGGCCTTTATTATTAAGCCTCTATAGCGCGGATGTAGTTAACTTTATACTAGAGTGCAAATATCATATGTATGTATGCAGATGATACACAGGTATATTTGTCTTTCAAACCTAGTGAAACGTTGTCAGCTGTAAGCAAGATCAATGAACAGCTTGAATACTTTTTTACTAATAACAGTTTAAATAAAAAAAAAATACCACCATATGGTAATTTGATATGTATCTAAATTTTAAACAGCATTTTGCAATGAAGCGTTTATATTGAAATATTTATTTAAAGTTCGTCGTTCGAGAGGTAATGTTCTTTAAAATGGTGTATCAAACTACAATGTTAGCCCAAGCCGTTGGTTCAAGCCGAAACTATTGAAACAAAACAAACTATTGCTGCAAAACTACTACACAATGTTATAACATGAAATTTTGACAGTAGTTATTATTTCATAGAGATGCACTAAAAAGGACGAAATTCAACCTAAACGAGTTCACCTCATTGCAAACACACGTGGCAAAGTTTGTATGGGAAGAAAATAAAACTTTATTGTCTTCAAATTAAACGCAAATAGTCTTCGGTAATTTCCGTGTATCGACGGAGTAAAAATACATTTCACCATCTCTGCACCATCTCTTGCCCGTGGGTGTCGTAAAAGACGAATAAGGGATATGAAATGCATATAGCATCTAAGCAGGAGAAGGTAAACTCGAAATAAAACCAAATACCGACTCGTCTAACACGGCTATAGTAGGTCAAGTCATATTGTGGAAGAGGATCAAGCGTAGCATTGAGACGTAAGTTGAGATGAATCTTCATTAAAGATGAAGACGTGTTTGCGCATTGGTCAACTTTCATTCTGGAAAAAAGTAAAAGAGGCAGCCTTGTGTTGATTTTTTCTTGAGCAGTGACGGCGGCTGCGAATATTCCCCACCCTTACATTGCTCTCTTTTGCGATACCCATTGTATCGTAGTCATCTTTTAGATGACTAAGAAGTTGATCACGACATGGGCCAGCTTCGTCTTACGCCGTCTGGTCAATAATTAATTGCCCAAGGAGTGTTGACATGAGCTGAGGCTGGTTGAAAATAAAAAGGGCCCTATTTTAGGGTTCCATACTCAAAGGGCAAAACCTTATAACGAAAACTTCGCTGTAAGTCCGTACATCTGTCTGTCACCAAGTTGTATCTCAAGAAACGCGAATTCTAAATAGTTGATTTTTTTATAAATTATGTATTTCTGTTGTCGCTATAATAACAAATACTAAAAAAATATATATTTATGTGTGGCTCCATACAACAAACGCGGTTTTTATAGATAATGGTACGGAACCCTACGTGCGCGACTTCGACTCGTACTTAGCCGGTTTTCCCAGTTTTTCGCTACACAATAAAAGATATACGATTAGAAGGCAAATATGTTTTTGTAAATTTAGTTACGTTTGTATGTTTCTGAATCTACTAATATACAATATATAGGCACGCAATGATCGTTATGGTAACATCCCGGGTCTTCAAGCAAGTTCAGCGAAAGAGAACGTTCTTCACAACGCGGGCCTGTTTGACGTATGGCGGGTGACGCAGAGGGGTGTCCCCTTTCACCCTCATTATCCCTTTCATGCTGAATTTCAATTAGCATGCTTTCGTGTTTTGCAATAACAAACCGAGTCCCGTTCGGTGAATACAATGCGGTGGTTAGATAGATACCACAGATATAAAATAATATAGACACTAAAAGCAAAGATTGCCTTTACGATAAATTAAATATACCTTATATTGTTCTTTCTAAAACGATACAAGCCAAATATATTTTTGGATAGTTATATGATTATGATATGCCATTAGACTTTACTAATACAAAGAATCAATGTGAACGACCGCATTCTCTCAGGTAAATTTAAGCACCAAATACGATCGCTAACGCACATCTTTATATATAAATTTCTTGTGCATGTGTGTATATCACTGAACTCCTCCTAAACGGCTGAACCGATGTTGGTGAAATTTTTTGTGCATGTTCAAAGGCATTCGAGAATGGTTTAGATTCACAATTGGACCCGGTAGGTGGCGCTTATTTGAATAACAGAACAACGTCTGTTGGGTCAGCTAGTAGTACTACATATTATTGCATTCTGTTAGTGAGAATTGAAAGAAATTGTTGTTCCCATTGTTGGTGTAATTCTGGGCTAAAGGGAGGTAAAGGGGCATAATTAATTGCCTTAATTTTAAACATTCGATAATGACTGAAGTATAGTGTTAGATATGGAACGTATCTTTTCAATCCTTGCTAACTTATTTGGATTTAAGAAAATCCCAGATGAAATATAAATTAATAGGGATCGAATGTTGTTTGCGCCCAGAGATAGACCCTCGGGCGTATCTCACGACAGCTGTGGGACGGAAAGAGCTTATGATATATTGTATTCTTAATTCACCATCATACAAGTAACGAAAGTAAACAAAAAGGTATACTTAATTAATATATTATTTTCTTCTCAAGGATATATTTTAATGCAAGCGCAAACGCTTGCACTACATAAAATTAGAAAGCGTTTAGATTATATAATCATAAACACGCATCCCGTGTGATGACGAAGTAAGAATTCAATTCACTACTCCCTATCTTGCCCTTGGATATCGTAAAAGACGACTAAGAGATATCAATTTCCCTCCTATGGTGGAGGAGGTCAAGGCCAGTAGTGCAACGTATATGAGCTAAAATAATGATGATGAAACACGTAAAATTTTCTCGGTAAATATTAGAATAAAGAACAACCAAAAGAACAATTAATAGGTTTGTAGTGAATTAAAGTGTTCTTTTAAATAACAAACCACGATTAATGGCATACATCCCTTATTTTTTTCCATTAACAATGGTGGTGAACGAGCAAGAAACACACCTGATAGTGACATTGGCGCATATATTCCTTTACAATACCAAGGGCACAGTTAGACCGCTGCCTACCAGAAAAGTGTTATTTTTAAACTTTGTTTAAAGAGGAACATGTTATAACGCTCGGGGAACATAGAAGTACGTACGTCATTCCAGATCTTGCACGAACGTGGGAGAAATAACGTTTCCAGGTGAAATAGACAAAATCTGCTACGATGTCGAATGGTAGGTACGTTGGTATAAGTAAAATTAAAATTTTTCAATAACCCTCGATACAAAACTAAAATAATACAAAAAAGTATCACGTTCTCTTCAACAGGAATCTATATTTAATATTATAAAGCGGAAAAGTTTGTATGTATGTTTGTAATGAATAAACTCAAAAACTATTGGACCGATTTCAAAAATTGTTTCACCAATGGAAAGTTATAATATCAGGGAGTAACGTAGGCTATATTTTATCCCAGCATTCCCACGGGAACGGAAACTACGAGAGTAAGGGGACTGAAATCGAAGCGAAGCGAGGGCGGGTTGCTAGTACCTTATAAACGTGCGTAACGAAAACAATATACATATGTTGACAGTACACAACTGAAATTAACGGACATCCGAAATGCAACATGGATACATTTCAATTAATAACCAAAAACATCAATAACCGTATCGGATGTAACTGTTTCGAAAAATTTTATATAAATGCGAAATCGGCTGTAATGTGTTGTACCTAATCAGTTGTGCTAACAAAATGTTAATCTAGAAACTTTGTGTTTTTTGCTTTTGGACAAGCTGTCATATTCCGCCCAATTTGTTCGAGGTGACGGTGAGGATGGCGCGCGACCATTATATGTAGTACTTTTCTAACGCCATGTGTGCAGGCTGCTGGAACCCGATCCTAGTAATCGGTGGCCAGTCCAGGTGGGCAACCCATTTTAGGTACCATTGCTGCCGGATCGTCGCCCTCAACCAACTTAGAAATAAACTAAAATCGTGATTTTGTACTTACCTTTCATAATTCTCTTAAAATTTAGTATATGTCACCAGAACTATCGCATAATCCGAAATCATATTCATTTATTAATATCCGAATATATATATTATTTTAGTATGCGTATCCGAATCCGATACTTCATATTCGCAACATCCCTAACATATAAGGTAAAGCCACAACAAAAGAGCTTATAAAAGAAGCCATGTTTTCCTACGAGCCGATGCTTAAGAGTAACATATGTGGCTATTTCTGTATCAGGATAAAAACATATTAACTTAACATACAATAATGAACAGACAAACACTAGCATTGAATGATAAAGTATTGGGTTGTCGCTGCCAACACCTATTGGCGCCAGAACCAAATTACTAAAGCAGCACGAAGGCTGAGCTGTCTCCTTTCAAATTTGATTGCGCCCAACATCACACGCCCATGAACTCTATAATGAAACAAGCGTATAAAAACAAAACTATAGGCATATATGATTAGGTCGATACACGAGTAAGGTAGAACCACTAAACAAACAACTATTACAATAACGCTGTGTCATCATGTTGGAAATCACTTATTGTACGAATGACTTGCACTCCGACGCAAGTGCCTTACGCTACGCATCTACATCGCGTCTGTACTAGACCCCCCGTCTTACCAAAAGGTATTAACAGATCCTTCACTAAAATGTACGAAAATTAACACAAGAGACAAGTACGTTAATAATTAGTTGTTATCATAATTTACACACGTAGAACAAATCTATCGGATAAACAAAAACTTTCGTTGCCGCACATAAAAATAGAATAGGGTACATTCAAGTAAATTAGAGTAGATACAAAATATAAATTCCTCGTGTAATGAGAGAATAAGAATACAATTCACCATTGTGCACACTATCTTGCCCGTAGGTGTCGTAAAAACTTATTAAGGTATATAATGTCTATATAACATTTATGTAAAAGAAAGAAAACTCGAAATAAAACCCTATGTCGACATGTCTGATCGTCAATTTCCCTCCTGTAGTGGAGGAGACTCGAGCCCAGCTGTAGGACGTCTATGGGCTGATATGGTGATGATGAGATATATCTTTGCGGTGACGGAGTACGCATAAATGGACATCACTCCTTCTTTTTCCGTGGGTGTAGTAAAAATCAATTAAGGAATGAAAATAGATAACATTATTACAAAACAACGAAAAAAATCTCGTATACGGTATACCTGCCTGGCCAGTGAGACGTATTAGGGGAAGAGAGCACTGTCCAACAGCGGCACTTACACGAACACAGAAGAAAATATGAGATATTCGGGCAGGTGTAACGAATCTTAAGTAAACTATGAGTGGTAACTTAAGAAAAAACCAGATTAATTCTTGCATGTTGCTAGGAGCTTATGTTGTTGAGTTAAGAATATAATGTGTCAGCAACCAATATATGGTTTTTGACTCCTTACATTCTATCGTAATAGTAAAAACGGGTTGGAAGATCATAGCAGAATAAACAGCAGCAGCATTATCCTACCATACTATATCACCAAATGCTATTGCAATCTCATATGCCAAGACTAGCGATTATAGCATTATCCCTCCACAAGGAGGCCTAAGAACAGCAGTGGGTGGATAGAATAAAAGATGGATGCTTATTAAGTGTCATCATTCATCATCATATTATGCATGCAACTGTTAAGCTAGAGCCTCCTGCACTATAAGAGAGCAATATACTTACTGGTGTAGTAAGTCCGACGTATTACTATAGGGTTTTATCTCGAGTTTTCCGTCTCTTGAATAGATATTATATGCATATTAATCCCCTAGTCGCGTTTTACTATACCTACACCCGGTCATAAGAGTGGATAGTGAATTGTATTCTTACTTCGTCACCACACGGAAAGTGTAATAAGTTAAATATAAATAGTACAATAAAAAGTGCAAGGAGAAGGACATCTGTGTATTACTCACATTTTAGCAAGGATTTAAATCTTCAATTTACGAAATAGTATCATTTGAGTTGAAAATACTATGTAGGAACGTTTATCACGTAAGTAAAATTGAGGCAAAGCTGTTGCGTAATTGAAGCAACGTCCCATATAGTGACCACACCAAAAATGGTGATAGATTAGATATACAATTCCTTTTCTGTAGGTATCGTAAAATACGACAAATATAAATGAGAATATTCGAAAGCTCGGGTAATTAAAAATCTAATACAAACGCGATGGCGTAAAAATAATTTAATTTCAAGCAGTTTAATCCAAGAATATATGTTATGCTTTGGGTATCGAGATTTAGATGACTAGCAACATAATATTCTGACTAAATGTTAAATCATCATCATCATCGCAGGCCACATACGTCCACAATGGGAGGGCATTTGATCTATTATACCATGCTGGTCAAACATGTTGGTATAGGGTTTCATTTCGAGTTTTCTTTCTCTTGCACAGATGTTATATGTATATTATATCCCATAATCGTCTTTTACGACATCCACGGGCAAGATAGGGAGTGCCGAATTGCATTCTTACTCCGTCACTACACAACGAAATTTATATATCGGTTACCAATAAGTTTGGATTAACGAGGACCTTAAAATATGCATGTCCACTGTTGGATATAGGTTTCCCCATGCGAATGCTACTCGGAACGATCCTGTGCCAATTGCATCCAACAATTCCCTACTACTTCTAAGATGTCATCAGTCCACCTAATTGGAGGTTGTAGAATATTATGCAGTGGTAAAATTATTTATCAAATTATCTTGTGGATGTTTTTCTTTATTCTATGAAATTCTCTAGAGGAAATTACATTTAACCAAGCCTCGAGTTTACCTACTTTTTGTTAATAATTTATATAAATAATTAAACATTAGCTAACGCATCTTCTTTTTTCTGTTTATATATAACTAGCAACCCGCCCTCGCTTCGCTTCAGTTTCATTCGCCTTACCCGCGTAGTGCCCATTTCCGTGGGAATACCGGGATAAAATATAGCCTATGTTACTACCTGATATTATAGCTTTTCATTGGTAAAAGAATTTTTGAAATCGGTCCAGTAGTTTCGGAGCCTAATACAAACAAACAAATATTTTCTCTTTATAATATTAGAATAGATAATTTGATAGTTTATGCCAGTATTACCAATACACTATATACCTATTGGTACTGCATATTCGACTGCATTGAAATCACGTGAATAATAAGACAATAGAATTAGCATAAGAATGCAGCATCATCGCTTGGCTTGTTATGGATAGCAGGTAGTGCAAAATAACACATAACAGGCTTAAATTAACGAAATTTCTTTGTCGCGCGACACATGCTACGGCAGCGCTACAAAGACATAGAAAATAACAATATTTCCCTTACTGGATCCCTGTTTGAACAATATGTGCTAGGTCTGCTAATCGTAAGCTAGGCAAAGTCTCCCCGGGAAGGGGACGTCGACGGGAGAGTGTACTCGGGGATATTCCGTCGGGTCGACCACTGAGGACAAGGAACTCTGCACTGGTGGGCGGCCCAACGTCGAAGGCGACGTGGGTACGGTTGGGTTATGGGCCCGCGCGCCGTCCTTTCGTCGCCCCGGACGGAATGGACGACGGGTGTGTGGTCATAGCCCAACCATAAAAAAAAGCTAGTGTTTTTAGCTCAATTTGTACACACCCATGTTATGCTCTGCCATAAAAATGAGTTTCGTATACTAAATCCTGCTTGCAAAGACATCACGTGTTTTAAATGCAACACGGTCTCGGTCGGTACCAGGAAAATTGTATTTTTATTTTAAAATAATATTACTCACTTTCGTATTACCTACCGACCTCCTTCCTACCTAGCTGTTATTTTACAGCTTAACTATATTAGTAGTTTTAATGTTAGATTAATGTCATAAGGAAAAGAAAAGGAAAACACGAAACAAAACTCTATATCAACCCGCCTGACCAGCGTGGTGTAGTAGGTCAATGTCCCTCCCATTAAGGAGGCTCGAGCTCATCAGACGACGACGTATATGAGCTTATGATGATGTTGATGATGATGAATGTTTTAGTTATGTCATAGTTTGAATCATATCGTACTGCTGTCATATCAATACAAAACCAACAATATTTGCTTTTTTTTCTGTACAAGATAACACCACTGCATTAAGGAATTGAATTACTAATCCTTGTATTGCGGGGGGTACACAAAGTACCTATTATCCTTCTTTTTGTGAGTTACGGTCGGCGTGTTCCTCGCTCCACTCCGTCCGAGGCGACAGATGGGCGTAAGCACGCACACCCGTAACCCACCCGTGACACGTCGCCTTCGTCGTTGGACCGACCACCGGAGCAGGGTGACATGACGTCAGTGGTCGGCTCGACGGAATACCCCTTGAGGAGTACACTCCCATCGACCGACGTCCCCCCCTCAGGGGGAGAAATTATTATCCTGCGGAGGAATCGAACCAGCGACACTTATTACGGTGCGTCGGTGTCTTACTTCGGCATCTGTGCAGTCCACTTGACATGCATTTATATCTATGTACCGTTATTTTATAAAAGAAGTTTCTCAAGTGACATTTTCAAAATTGTTTAATCGTTGCAATAATAATCCTTTATTAGTCACCTTATCAAATAATATTGCATTGTAAGAGCCAGAATTAGAATCAGAATCATTTTATTGTTTCACTGTTACATTGAGTGAAATAATACTGCTATAAGGAGATGATACGAGTCCTACAAGGGTTACTAGGTACCATGATCAAGTACAAAAACTGAATGCCGTCAACACATCTCAGTTCGCAATATATGACTGTACAGATGCCACAGTGATTAAGATAAGACCTATCATGCAAAATATCGCAACATTGTCCGCGGATTGGATACACACACAAAACAATACTTATTACGATCCACGTGTTGAGCATGGGTGCCAGTGTTCGTTAATTGTATGTTTGTAAATTATCTGCAATACAAGTATTAGTTAATGCGAAATGTTTAAAAAGAAAACAACCTAAACTTGTCCTACTTTTAGACTCGGACCTCTTTGAGTGTTGGAGCGAAATTACCTTCCTGGTTTCCTTCTCTTACCTCGATTGATAATTAACATATCTTAAATAAACTACTTTACGGATTTTATCACGTTTGTATTTGATTTTTGATTTGCCGTTTCGAACACTTTGCAGCGTTCATGGTCACGGGCGGACTAAGATGTCTCACGTCCAACAAGTCATCGTTATTGCAGAAAATTTATAATTATCTACCCGATACAGAAAATAGTTAATATTGACCCACATTTTGATACAAATTTATTGCCAGTGTAAGAAGAAAATGATACTATATGAAAATATTAAATTGTTTATGGTTAGTAATTATTTAACATTAAAATTAATAGTAATTATATTTAAAAACTAACAATTTAGTATACTACCACCGGATCGGAACACGGCCACACTGAGAAAGATCCGGCAAGAAAACTCAGGTGACATAATGCTAAATTAATATTAATTTTGAAGGCAAGCCGCCTTCTTTATGTTACTGAGAGGCTTTAATTTAAAAATTATCTTTAGCTAATGTCGGGCAAATCAAAAATCAAATACAAACGCGATAAAATCCGTAAAGTAGTTTTATTTGAGGCGGAAATGCTCGCCGAGTTGTATCGGCGGGTGTCGGGGGTGCGCGGGGAGGGCGGTGTGATCTCGTTAAGGGATCTCACCGCCTGGCGCGTCGACGCCCGCCGAGACGTCATTGCCCGTTGGGCAGTCCGGCTGGAGAGGCCTCGGTTCGGGGTGCGAACCGTGGAGGCCTTCCGGCCGGTGCTGATGCAGTGGTTGGAAAGGCGGCACGGGGTGCTCTCCTTCCGACTAGTGCAGGTGTTGACGGGGCACGGGAGCTTCGCCAAATACCTGCACAGGGTCGTAAGGAGGGAGAGTACACCGTCCTACCACCACTGCGATTGCGACGAGGACACGGCGCGCCACACGCTCGAGGCCTGCGCGGCTTGGGCAGTGCAGCGCCGTGAACTCGTCGCAATCATCGGTGCCGACCTGACGCTGCCGGCCATCGCTAGGGCGATGGTCGACAGCGTCGGGAACTGGGACGCGGTCGCAGCCTTCTGCGAGATCACTGTCTCGCAGAAGGCTGCGACCGCGTCCCAGGCGGCGGATCGTCTGCGCGTGGAGCGCAGCCTCGATGAGGAGATCCGCCGCCGGCGACTGGGGCGGCGCAGGCGCAACTATCTGCGCCTCATGCCGCCCTAGCCGAGGCCGCGGGTGACGTGACCGGGGATTAGTCCGTCACCCGCCGAGAGGCCGACCGCGTGAGGAAAGACCGACGTCCTCCCCGAGGGGGGAACGTCGGTCGACGGGAGGGTACCCCGCGTAGGGGGTATTACGTCGGGCCGACCACTGACGACAAGTAAACCTGCTCCGGTGGTCGGCCCAAAGACGAAGGCGAGGTGGTTTTCGGGTGGGTTGCGGGAGTTGCGTGCTTAAGCCCCTCTGTCGCCCCGGACGGAGTGGTGCGGAGGCGCGCCGACCGCGGCCCACCCACAAAAAAAAAAAAAAGTAGTTTTATTTAAAATATGTAATACTCGCGTAAACATCAGAAATCATTAAATTAACATATCCCTTAGTCGTCTTTTACGACACCAACGGGCAAGAAAATGGGTGGTGAATCGTATATAAAAAAGTAAATAATACTCACGAATCATTGAAATAATCCAACTGTCCAAATATCTAAGAAATTTTATTTTGCTACATTTCGATGATGACAATATGTCATGCTCAACTAACGAAATCGCTCAATGCTCTAGCGCGTTATGGTGGACTAATGTCTTTAATACATTACACAATACAGGACTTAAATGTATTTCTAGAGCTATGTGACTAGCTAGATAGTGGGCTCTAACAGCTGGCAGTGTTACGTTTGTTTAAACTGTTCGAAGGCTCCGTAAATGATTAATGCTGAGCTGATCAATCTACAAAGATAAAAAACGTAGTCTGTAAACCTTTATATATACATACTAGCACCCCGCCCTCGCTTCGCTTCGGTTTCAGTCGCCTTACTCGCGTAGTGCCCGTTCCCGTGGGTATATTGAGATAAATGTTATATGAGCCTATGTTACTCAGGGATACTGTAACATTCTAATGGTGAAAGAATTATCGAAATCCGTCCAGGAGTTTTTAAGTTTATTCGTAAGGAACGTTTCCTCTTTATAATATTAGTGTAAATTTACACCCTTAGAGGGTGAAAATTTAAAAATGCTGAAACGCGTATTTATTATTACTAAACAGTATTTTTGGAGGATTTTAAGAAAATCGATGTAGATTTTTTTCTCCTTATACAAACTTTGTTACTGCGGTTTACCCCCTGGGGGTTGAATTTCAAAAAACCCTTTCTTAGTGAGTTTCTACATCACGCAAAGAAACTAATGTCAAAATTTAATGTTTATGGCTTCAGTAGTTTCGGCTCTGTGAATAGTCAGTAAACTGACATCTTTCTACCTATTTAACACCTTTAGAATCCTCTAAAGGTTTCATCCGAAAATGGACAAACGCAGAAACACGTGTTTATTTATTTTTATTAAAGAGTATTTGTGCTTAATCTCAAGACAGTAGCTAAAATTTTTTTTTCCTTCCATACAAACTTTGCAGTTGCGTTTCACCCCCTTAGGGATACAATTTAAAAAAAAAATCTTTGTTATAGAGTGCCTACGTCACGAAATGAAACTCCTGTCTAAATTTCATTTTTCTAGCTTCAGTAGCTTCGGCTCACCCTGTTCCTTTATATGTATATTATTGTTAACGCCCCCGCAACACCCCTTGCAGGTGGAATTTCGTAAAATCCGTTCTTAGCTGACCTCTACTCGACGAAAGGAATATTTCTGCCAAATTTCAAGTCTGTACGCCTTATGGTTCCAGAGATATGGTGATGAGTCAATATATCGTTCGCAAAACCCGCCTCTCCTATATATATATATATATAGATTTCTTGTGAACATGTGTATGTCACTGACCTCCTCCTAAACGGCTAGACCGATGTTGACGAAATTTTTTGTGATGTTCAAGGGGATTTGAGAATGGTTTAGATTCATAATTGGACCCGGTAGGTGGCGCTTATTTGAACAGAACAACGTCTGTTGGGTCAGCTAGTTTATTGTAATAATTAAGCGCTCCTTTTCCTGTTCCCTCTAAAACAGCATCAACGATAGGTATAACATATCAATTAATGTTCCAAATCAGACTTGAAAGAAGCCATTTAGAAAAGCCACTCTTGATAATATTCAGAAATAACGTAAGAGAAAAAAGAAAGAGCATAAAACTAAGCAGTGTTTACATCATCCTCACGACAATGCATCACGACATGCCACAACACAATAGTGTGTACTAGCTTTAGTTTTGCACGTACAATTAAACGTGATGACATGAAAAAACAAATAACCGACTTCATTTCGTGTGATGATGTCATCAGCTCTTCCTATATCGTGGGTCACTCTATAAGTGAAGTAAAACTCTACATAAAACCTTATACCAAATCGTTTGACCAGTGACCACTATTGTAGGTCCGAGGTGAATAATTGGACATATAATATAAGCCCAGATGATGATTCTAATAATCTCTCTGTTTTATAAAAAAGTACATAGCTTCTGCTCGCGACTCCGTTCGCGTGGTATAGATACTTTGGACTAACGCCAACTTTAACCTAAGACTTTGTTTACGTAGAAGATGAAAATATCTTTTAATAATGCGATTCCGATTCACACCTGATTTTTGGGAAAATTTTGCGGTTTACGCAGCGGCAGCTCACAAAAGGAAAATAACTCGATTTTGAAACATTCTTCATTGGTGCCCCGCTCCTGTTGCTCTTAGCGTGATGATATATATTCCTCGATAAATGGACTATCTAACACTGAAATAATTTTTCAAATCGGACCAGTAGTTCCTGAGATAGCGCGTTCAAACAAATTAAACAAATTCTTCAGCTTTATATATTAGTATAGAGTACCTATAGATAGGTATGCCACCCGCCAGTAGGTATGATAACAATTTATAATTTAAAGCATTACACAAATTGAATTCACATTATTGCATAAGCCTATCGATATTGGCCTCCCGAATAGTACACAGGGGAGTACTGTTGCCCATTCTCCTGGACATCCCTCACACGATTGCATAGACAGATATTGTAATGAGAATAATGATAAACTTAAGTTAGACGAAAAATCATTACACATACATTATGCTCAGAAAGAACCTTTTTATCTTGGTGTCAAGAATGTCCGTGTGGTGATGGAGGAAGAGTCCAATGCACCATTCCCTTTCTTTCTTTTGGGTATCGTAAAATACGTCTAAAGGATGAGTTATGCATATAACATCTATGCAAAGTAAACTCGGAATAAAACCCTATAACAATCCGCCTGACCAAGGTGGTACAGTAAGTCAATTTCCTTCCATCGTGGAGGAGATTCCAACCCAGAATTTTTTCAATCCAACCCATCACTGGTTGCCATTGGTTGGTTTTGAGTGCATAATTTTTCACTTATTTATTTACTTTTCGCAAGGCAAGACCTTAAAAAATACCATCATAGAACCTTGCACTTATCCTATGAGTATTCAGACAGTTAATGTACTATTGTAATTTTTAATTGTAATCAAAAATAGACAAAATTTCTAAACTTAAAACATTTAATTTTTAATATACGACAAAGAGATAGAAAATTTATTATCAGTTCTTCGTGTTCAACACGCACGGCTAAACAATGGCGCGCGCGTTCGACGGACAGGTCAAATGAGGCGCAGCGTCACATCTCGGGTTGCACCGACTTGGCGCCGGCCGACACATTCGAAAAGTTAGCACATCCATTGAAATGCAAAAAAAAAAATAACAATAAACCAAACGTTCTTGCTGTCATGCATCACTTCACAGAGTAACAAGCGACCGTAACAAACGAGACCGTCGGAGAATCGATTTCATCAACGTGTTATATACATTAAATAGAAATCTTGATAATGATGCGAATAATTTTACAAATATTAATATTGAAACTGCAACTTATCAAACTTTATTAATTAAACTAAATAATATTAAAAACATACTTTGTCAATGTTTACTAATTTATTTTCTCAGCTTCGGGGAGTAATAGTAGAATGGAGAAGAAGAGTAACGCATAAACCGGGACATATATGTATTTTTAATTAAAGGAGCCAGTATCATAATTAAGTCGAGAGACATCAGCAGAACTGATGCTTGGCAGTGGAATAAATCAGGACTCAAATGGCTTTCCGCAACGACACACCCACTGTCGAGTTAACGTTAATAGCGCGTGCAACTGAAATTTTAGACGAATGTTTGGAAGTATTTTTTACACTGAAATAGTATACGCGAGCTTGCAAACAGGCGCCACGTAAAAAAAAGAACACGGTTATAATTGCAGGCCTGTTTAAGACACTAATTAAAGCAAACCAAACCACAAAAACTATTAAATTTATTGAAGGAGCATAATTTTAATGATATTAAACAAACGTAATAAAAACCGTAAGTAGTCATTCAAATTTAGGACGACAATATAAATTTCTACTTATATTACCCGATATAAATGTAATTAACAATGCCATTATTGGATCGTATCAATATAACTGTTAGCCATCGAGAGAGCAACTACGAAATGATTTGGATTTAATTACTGGGATCATTAGCCCCGCCCTTATTGAATCGATACTCGTAAATCAACAATAACAAATGCGGTCTGCGTTTTGTCTTTTTCTTTGATTAAACAAAACTTATCAATGCAGTAATATATATTCGGGTACGGGTCTCCTCCACAGTGGAAGGGAATTTGACCTAGTATACCATGCTGGTCAGACATTTTAGTATAGGGTTTTATTTCGAGTTTGCCTTCTCTTGCACAGATGTTATGTGCATATTATATCCCATACTCGTCTTTTACGACATCCACGGGCAAGACAGGTAGTGGTGAATTGTATTTTTACTCCGTCACCACACTGGAAGTATTCGTATCTACGACAAATATTTGTTCGTCATCATGATCATCTCGGCTGGGCTCCCACTGCTGGGCTCAAGCTTCCTCTACAACAAAAGGGAAATTGATCTTACTATGCCATGCTAGTCAGAGAGGTTAGTATAGGATTTTATTTGGAGTTTGCCTTCTCTTGTATAGATTTTATACGCGTATAATATCCCTTAGTCGTCTTCAAAACATCCAGGAGCAAGATAGGGGTGGTGAATTACATATATGCTTACTCCAGTACCACAAGATGTACGGCAAGTATTTGTACGATTTACAAATAATTTCTTTAAGCCTTCAGGAAGGTAATTGCAAGTTCGTTATGTGACGGAATAAGACTACAATAATACATTTTTCAATTTATATTCTTCCTTTGCCGTGGGTGCAGTAAAAATACTAATATACTATATATTAGTATTTTTACAAGCACATACGATCTCTGCATGCATTGAAACCTTAAAACTAAAATAAGCAATAGCCAGCCATGATGTCATGAAATTACATACCTTAAGTAGATAACGTTATCTGTATTTGTAATATGATAAACATTGTTATCTTAGTATGAAATACGACCAATATTTTTTCATTTCATATCCTTAAACATTTGGAGAGGATACAAACAAAAAAAATCTACCTCTACATTTTAGATGTATATATAAAAAAATAGCTTTTGTTTCAACGTTAAAGCTTATAAATATAGATAACTGCTATGTGAAAAGCAAACGATTTATTTAAGAAATCTTTACGAGACAATTTGGCGTGTAGTAGCGGTCTTAAAATTTATTGGGGACACTATCCTAATATTTCTTACGCACAAAATGAATTCAACATTAACACTACATAAGAGGGAGTGTCATGAAGTGTTAGGAATGCTTATAATATCAACTAATGTCCGTGAAACATTAAATATAAGCAGTAAAGATTTCTTTAAAATAGGAAGCGACGATGACATATTTAAAATTTTTCAAAGACAAACAAGCGAGATCTATAGTAAAAAAAATATATATAATAAGAACCCACACAGAGAGAAATTTCCACAAATCTATAATTCCATCAGCAAGTGAGGCAAATACGAAAATAATCATCAAAGTATTTTTTAGAGGCAAAACGACAAATGTCAACCGACAAGGCCCAGTAGCAAACACGTGTTACATATTGTCTGACAATATTTACTGTTGCTTTATTAACTCGGGAAGCGGATTGAAGAAAATGAATAAATAACGATCGTTCTACATTATAAAGCATATGTTTGGAGTACACTTTAGAAGAATTAATTCAAAGCAAGCACTAATTTTATTTTTTAGTCAATACAAGAAAATGTTTAATATAAAATAGTTTTTTACTTCACACATTTCAAATGCATTAGTTTCTGCTTTAGAAGTAAATCATGTAGATATTCAAATCACCCGTCGAAGATTTGTACGTAGAAATTATATGTTTGTGTTCACAAATATTTTTAACAGTTTTGTGTTAATTAACATTAACTTATTTAACCGCTACTCACATAGCTCTACGAGAGTAGGTACGTCAATAAAATTTAAATGCAATTGCGTCGACTCTTGATTTACAACGATTCAATAAAAGAGAAGGCTGTCATTACCTTTTTATTGCGTATTCAATAAAAGTAATGTAGTCAGTAATCAACGCGACGACAGAACTGATTCAAATAAAAACTGACGGGATTTACTACACATAAGTAAATTTCAAACATTATTACTATGTTGTTAGTAATGTCAAATAATTGTGGTCTGTCGAAAGATGTAAATACGTAGGTACCTGTTGACTTGTCATTCGGTCAATCTTATATCTTAACGGACAAAGTTATTACAACGTTTAATAATATTATCGCATACTTAACGTCTATCATTCTAGCATATAAATAAGTTGCGAGTACTTTTACGAATTAGCGATCCCTCCGATTTATATAACATCAATATATCAAGTGCGTGAGTTGAAACAGCATAAACACAATAGTTGAATAAAAAAAACTCCGGGTCTGAGAGATGGCTCGTAAAATAAAACAAGAGACTACGTCCGGAGATATGTCAAGATAGCATGCGGCGGGGGGGCGAGGGCCGGCGCCGACCGCGCTTCCCGAGACCCAATTAGAAGCACACCTTTTGGACATGTGCTCTCACTTGGCGCTAACTAACGCCTAAAAACTCAAGGGTATGGGACAACTACATCCGTTACTGTATATCACTTTTTTCACAAAAATTCTTGATAAATAATCGTAATACGAATTTGCTAAATTTTAGTTTAATTAGTTTTCAACCAAAGTTTTAGTTATGACACTTAATCATTCGTTCTGCTCTATTCATTGCGTACGTAGGCGTAAAATGCAATATAGATAGTTACGAGAACAAGAGATCTAAAGGCGAGTAAAATAGTTCATTATTTAAATCATTTTTATTATTACAACGACCATATTTAAGTAAAATTATAAGACTAAACATTTAAAAGAGTACACTGTGTTGATGCTGTATGGTAACAGCTACAAATACTAGCAATCCTGAGGTCGCTCATAGGTGTCGTGAAAGGCAAATAAAAGCTCTGCGGTGACCTGTATCAATTTTACCTAAAATTACATTTTCAATAGGGGCAGATGGACATCAGGCAGGCGGTCAAAGTAAAACTTAGCCAAAACCCTATATCACAAAAATAATGATAAACCACCTGTGTTAGAGGAAAAAGATGTTACTCTACTGGTCCATTTGTGTTGATTAACGCATTTTGAATAAAGGCATATGCCCTGAGATGCCTCGATTTTAAAGGAATCCCTCGAGCAATTCTCAGCAGGCAGGCTCGACTGTGGCCTGTTAGTGGCAATAGGTTTCCCATTGGGACTAAGAATTGCATGGCGACATGTAGATGTACTCTACGATAATTTGAAAATTAGGTACATGTTTTTTATGATTTTATGTACCTCTCTGGGTTTTTCTATTATTTACTTTAAAGTTTAAATAGTAATAGGTTTAAAATAAGTGTAAACAATTAAAAGTTATTGAACCCTTTCAATTCAAAATATCTAAATTTGCAAAACAATTAACAAAAATAAATAAATAGAAAAAACAACAAATACCATCCAATCTGTATAACTGTTAGTAAAAACCACAGCAAAAACCGTTGAGCGGTTTAAAAGTAATGAAATAGACGCGGTCAGCGACTTTGTTTTATACTATTTATAAAGACCTATTTATTCTAAACGAATACTAAATATTCTCACGCGATAAGGTCAACAAAGAAATATTGTATATGTCACCGATATGACGTCTAGTTGAATACCCACGTTATTATAATACAGGCTCGTTACGTAAAAGATTGCTAGCATCATATAAACACTGCAAAGTAAGAGAGTAATTAACTAAATAAAAGAGTGGAAAAATAACCATTATGGCTAAGTTTTAGTGAAATGCATAGCAACCTAATAGGTACTATAGGTACGCCATTTGACGGGAGCAGTCATTGATTGCACTAATGTACATAAGTACTAAGCATATCATTTTTCAAATCCAAAACAATAATTCATCCACAATAATTGGTGTTAATGTTGCTTATTCAGTAGATATTTATTTACACAAAAAAAGTATTCAAAATTACGAGTTATAATAAAATACGACATAGCGTCATCAATTTAAGATTTTATATAAGTATATAATTATTTTTCAATCTATTTAGGTATGGAGTAACTATGAGGTAAATGCACAATGGGAGAAAAATTTATCGATTACGCCGCAATGGTAATACGGATTGGTATAGCGAATTATTTTGAGTTTTTATTCTCCTGCAGTAATGTTATCTGTTTACAAATATTAACCCTCTTTAACGACACCTGCAGAAAAGGAAGTGGTGACTGAGTTCTTACTTCGTCATACCACGATAAAAGCAGCAGGTATTAACAATAGCTATGTACCTAGCCCAGTTGAGCGCGTGCTACAAGAACACGCCCTGCGATTGTACTATTCTTCTGTAGCTCACATCCCACTGTTGGACGTGGGTGTCCTCTATAATTAGAGGAAAAATTGTTCAATATCTTACTTTGGTAAAAAGGGCTATGATAAGGACTAAGAGACCGTTATGTTTGATTCAGAATTGCTAAAAATCCTAATAATTAAAAAATGAATAAACAAATGCAATATTTCTTACCAACAAAAATGACCAGATTTAAGAAATACTCTATTTAGTTACGTGCATTTCTTATCAGAATCGTTCATTCTAATGCTAATTAAACTAATTGGTGCATTTTTTATATCATAATCGGGCTTTAACCCTTGATAAGAACCTAACCTGCTCCGGCCTTCTTTATATTCTGATTTAAACTTTTAACGCCAATTAAGCTACAGCACGTGTGACGAATATACTAATAGAACGATAGATCACTCTTTGTCCACTTGCTCGATTTTTTCGCAATCCCAATCACGGGTACAGAAATACAAATTGCAAAGCTCAATACGAACACCTACATAGTAAATTTTTCTCTTAACTACTTATGGCAATTTGTAAATTATTTTTGCCTTCAGAGAGTCAACAATTGGAAACTTTTTTAATTAATTTACATTGGAAAATTTCTACCGAAGCCCTGATTCTAGTAAATATAAAGATGAAACGCGTTTATTCCCAAATAGCTACCCTATTTGGGTAGCCTATTTGGTTCCGGTATGACAGAGGCATATTATAATGTAAAGCAGATAGAATACCTATGTCATTAGGCCAATTAGGCAGACTCAAGTCTACTCTGATGGCATATACAATAGCTTCTATATTAATAGAGCAACAAGGCGGCAAAATTATTTAAAACTATATTATTTTTATTTATTATCCAATTACTCTGTATTAAATAAACTCTTACCTTAGTCTTCACAAGCTTAGAGTTTTCTTTGCACATTTTGGCTAAGGCGTGATAATCTCCTCTTGCTGCACATAAAATCCATTGTTTTTGCTTCGAATCTAAAGGATCCGTCTCGTTCTTCTGATCTAACTGAAATAAAAACAAACACATTAAGATATTAACACCAATAAATCATTGTATAATGTTCATATGCTTAAACACTTACGGAAACTCGGTCTTCTTCGTCCACGCCCTGTGAACAAAAATGATATCCATGAGTCATCATTATTAGTTTAAGATTTCATTAACCATTACGTACTTTGAAAACGTGTTCATTCATAGCGAACAATTTATTAAATTATGTAGGTACATCGACATACTTAACGTTTGAAAACAAAAGATTAGGATTATAAATAAAGACGATATTTACATACATAATAAATATCTTAACGACACATATAAATTAATCGGAACCTAATATTTCAAAATTAATAAATGAGTACTTATATTGTGAAAATAATATTTTGAATTAATGGTCAATAAATTCGAATTCTCCCGTCTTCAGGCTCGCGTTGCTATATGTGCGGGGTAGTATTGTCGAATTTGGATTATATTATAATAGTAATTAAGAACTTTATGTAATGTTAAATACAGTTCATTTTTGTGTAAGGCATACATAAACTTATAACGTTTGCTTATCGTTAACCGGGCGTGCGCTGCCCAGCATGGCCACTTTACCACCTGTCGTTACATATTTATGTCTACACTATTGGCCTCACTGTTAGGGACTTCGATATTGACAAGATAACATCCTTAATGTGATGTGTTTGATTTAATAATAAGATTAACTTTGTACGGCTTTAGCTTTTATAGTAATAACAATTAAAATTAGCGCTTAGGCGTACATTACACGCATAATTCTATATTCTAAGAAAGGTAAAAAGCATAAAGCATATGCAATTTTGAAGAAACTACAGTTGTTAATATATCCTAACTAACATGCCTATTAAATAAGAATGTAAGTTTGTTTGTTTATGTTTTCACGCCTTAATTGCTCCACTGATAGCACTGAAATTTTCCATCTACGGTTTATGGAGGATACAGAAAGTGACGGGATAGAAAAAATATTGACTAAATTTAAAACATGGTGTGCGAGGGCCGCAAACATAGTTAATTTGTAACTAATTTAATTTATAACCGTATATGTGAGTTATATTGACCGAAGAGATGAGATGGAAACAATAAATATAAAAGATACATAATTAGACAGACGGCTTAAAGTAGTCCAAGCCGTCTATCTAGCATTAATTTAGTAGTCCAAGCCGTCTATCCAACATTAACATTACACCAAGGCTCAATTCATGTAACTGTACTGAAGGTTATTTATATCCCCTCCTTTTTAAGACAGTAGGGAAGTAGTTTTTGATACAATATATTCATCATTTCAGCCTATCGCCGTCCACTGCTGGACGTAAGCCTGCCTCATGTTACGCCACAAAGTGCGGTCCGGTGCCGCCCGCATCCAACGACGCCCAGCAACTTTCACCACCACAATATATTCAACACGAGGCAATTAATGAAATAATTTCATCCACATAAGTAAATAATTAAACGGAGGAGGAGGACCCATGAGCAATGTCAAGAGTTTAAAAGAAAAAAGCATGTGTCCTAATTTTATGCGTAAATCCATATTCTCCGTGTAGCCATCTGGGAACAGTTGAATGTATATATGTTAAGTCTTGATGATAAATATTTTTGTCACCTAAATATAAATATCTTTATGTAGACACTTATCCTGTAAAGGGGTAGAAGAGTAAACCATCACATCTATGTATATTCATAAAAATACTCTCGGTTTTCTACTAATAACTTCATAATGGACAGCGTAAACAAATAATGCTTAGCCAGACTATGGAATTAAAGTTAGACGACATTTAAACAGTTGCATACTCATATACCAATGAAGCGATAATTTTAGCACACAATACATTAGCATAGCTATTTCGGGGCACAATGCTTTTGTAGCTCATTTGTTAATGTTCTAGTATTAATCCTGTACAGAACTGCTAGAATTTTAAATCGGTTATATGATAAACTGCCACGATATATCGAAAGGCTAAAAATAATTAAATCCCAAATAGCACAAATGTTTTGCCATTTCGACAGCCTCTGTAACTCAATTAATATAGGCGTAACTAAAGCTCTTATTCTTATCTGCTTGTAATTAATTCAAAATGTAATATTCTATTATATTATTTATATTTTCGCCTCTCGCCTAAAAAAAATAATATTCGCCTCTCCATCTCTTGTCTGTGGGTATCATAAAATATGACTCAGGGACATGATGTTCAGTTAGTAGCCAAAAATTCGACATAAAACCCTACGCCAACCCGTCTGACCAGCATGGAATAGTAAGTCAATTTCCCTGGCATTGTGGACAAGGCGCGAGTCCAGCAGCGCAACGTGTATTAGCTAAGACGATAATGAAGAATATATATTCAACAATAACTGTCTGTACAAGCTGTCCTGCATTTTAATTTTGTTTAAATTATAAAGATGTTACAATTTTAAATTTACAGTTCTATAATTAAATGGTTTTATTTTTTAAGTTTTCCTTCTCGGGCGTAGATGTTATCTGCATATAATATCCCTTATTCGTCTTTTACGACATCCACGAGCAAGAAACGGAGTGATGATTTTTATTCTTACTCCGTCACCAGACAGATAAAGTGAGTAACACTTTTAAAATGTGATTGACCCGTGATTTCAAAGAGAAATCAATAACCGCATTCATATGCGATTTGATCACTTATAAACGGTAACAGATAATGATTTATTTTATTATTATTATTATATAAAGAAAATTTTCACCACCTATTAGCTCGCGATATAGGATCCGGAATACAGAAATCCGCAAAAGAACGGGTGTAACCGACATAGCACGAAAAATTTGCACGCTGAAGTGGCAATGGGCAGGACACATCGCTCGACGAACCGACAACCGCTGGGGAAGAAAGGTTCTCGAGTGGCGACCACGTATCGGACGACGCAGTGTAGAATGTCCCCCCATTAAGTGGATCAACGACCTGGTGAAAGTTTCTGGGTGTCGTTGGATGCAGGCGGCATAGAACCGCACTTTATGGCGTAACATGAGGGAGGCCTACGTCCAGCAGTGGCCGGCGATAGGCTGAAATGATGATGATGATGATTTAGCTCGGGAAAAAGATATTCGCAATTTTTTTATACATCTGCAATACTACTTTCAAGACGATCGGTTCCTCGGTGCGAACAGAAGGAAAGCTAGACATAAAATCTTATGCCAACACGTCTAACCAGCGTGGTATAGTAGGTCAAGTGCCCTCCCATTGCGTAGGAGGCCCAAGCCGAATAGCGGGGCTTGTATGGGCTGACACAATAATGATGAGATGAATTAGAATTAGCTATAAAATTCAAGCAGTGGGTATAAAAATAGACTTGTAGGAAATTTATCATGGTTTATTTTAAGACAAAGGTTGGTTGTACTCATAAAGTTGGTTATATATACAATGTCGTGTGGGAGCGGCCACGAATACTACCAACCCATACTTTATTCGTAGGAGCAATAAAAGACAGCTTTACATAGATTTGGGTCAAATGCATCTGGTGCCGTCTGGTTGACAATTGCATTCCAAAGCAGCATTGACGTCAGGTAGACAGACGGTCAAGAAGGTTTCCTTTGAAAGCAGAGTACATATTGAGTAGGCCCCGAGTAATTGGGATAAGAATAAGGTGATGGGGTATAGGTACAATGACAATCAATAGAACAATTTTTTTATAGTGATAGATAATTTAATAAACAAATGTAATTAGCTTGAAATTTAAATTAATTACTTTGGAAGAAAGTAAACCTCTGAATGAGAAAAAAACTGACATATTGCTGAGCCAAACGTGCAGATCAGCCAGCAAAATGTAAACATATGTGTCCGTTTTAACCAGCCGTGAAGAACTTTTATTAATTGTAAGTATCCATTATTACAAGTTAGAAGAACTGATGAGATCAACGTTATTCGTTTACCTATATGAAAAACGCTTTGTAGAAACTCCAAGCAAGGTAATTTGGTATTTGATAATATTACTCATTAAAGGCAATACTGGATGGAACTTTAAAAGATACACTGTACAAGTCCTGGCTACACCGTCATAATATACTCAAAATGAAATTGATATTAATGTAAGTAAATTGAAAAGAAGGCTCGCCAGTTAGTCGCCGAAGGGCTCCAAGCGTGCGTGGCTTTTGCCTCGCCGTAGGACGCCGTACGGCTCACGTTGTTCGCGCTGGGTCGCATTATGGTGGCGACGACGGCACCACATTACGATCGATACACGTCAGAACCTTCTAGCTTTCAACTTTATTTAAATAATTTATGTGACAATATGCATACAAAACGTATGTACAACTGTCCTCTAAAATAATAATATTAATAATATACAAATTACATACTAATAAGAGTATTTTATATCCTATCGACATGATAAGAATATGGACTGGTTACTTAAATGAAAATAAAATTAAAAAAAAAATTAGTAAATAAATATAATGGAAAATAAAACCGAAAAAACATAATGATTTCCGATGTTTACGCGAGTATTACAAATCCTTACTAATATTATAAATGCGAAAGTAAGCTTGTTTGTTTGTTTATTTGTTTGTTTAGTACGCTTTCGTCTTTAAACCACTTAACCTATTTCAAAAATTCTTTCACCAATGGAAAGCTATAATATCAGAGAGTAACATAGGCGATATTTTATCCCAATATTCCCACGGGAACGGCAAATACGCGAGTAAGGCGACTGAAACCGAAGCGAAGCGAGGAGTTCGGTGACATATAGGTACACGTACACAAGAAATATATATATATATATAGAGAAGATAAATACAAATTGAATATAAGTAGTCTAATTAAGAATAACCTCAGGCACTCGATACCTATAGTGTTAGTTGCGTAGGCTAATAATAACGTTACTAATTTAATAGCTACATCTTATATATTTAAACGAGCAATTCTTGTATATATATTTTCAGGATCTCGGAAACGGCTCCAACGATTTTTATGAAATTTGGCATCCTAGAGGTTTCAGGGCCAATAAATCGATCTAGCTAGGTTTTATTTATAGAAAATGTTGTTTTGTCGGTGTTTTTAGTTAATCAACACAATGACATAAAATGTCAATAGAACATGGATTCAAATTTCGCCGTCAACGTCAAGAGTGGCGATAGCTCAGTTGGGAAGTTGTCCAGTTTTTTTTTTGTTTTGTTTTGGCATCTAAACTAATTTGGTTGGTTCATAGACTAAAATAGGATTCTTTCTTTTAGTTACACAGTTTGTCATTATTTTTTATTTTCATTATTGTTATTATTGCTTATGTGCCTTAGTCGCTTTTTGCGACACTCGTGGGGGGGAGAGATCCATGAAACACATATTAGTGGTCTTAACCCGATGAAGAAGAGATAAATTACCTCTTTAAAATAATTGTTCTTACATTTTTTAAGAAATAACCTTATACCAACTCAACAACCGTTGGGGAAAAAGGTTCTAGAGTGGCGACCACCTATCGTACGGCGTAGTGTAAGACGGCCTCCACTAGGTGGACCGATGACCTGGTGAAAGGTACTGGGCATCATTTGATGCAGGCGGCACAGGATCATACTATATGTGGAAACGTGAGGAAGGCCCACGTCGAGCAGTGAATGGCGATAGGCTAAATGATGATAATCACTTTTAAATACTTCAATGAAATATCTTGCCAATATGCGATCAGATTGTTATTTTGCAAGAGTAATTATGATTATCAACAACTTGATTGTTTGATTCCACAGACCGTGTATTATGTGTTCTTTCCGTTATCATTGAATAGCTGACAGCTAATTCATCCATTCCTATTTTCCACCGCATCGACAAGGCTCGTTAAGTGGCATCCGCGTTGTTGATGGCTCCAAGTGATTCTCAGGCCGAAATAGCGAACGAGAGAACAATGAAATCGGTCATATTTTCCTGCCAACTTGCAACAGACCGTACCACGTTTTATCGTCTTCATCGTGCATAATGACTGCATTTATTCAAAAATTTGATGACGTACATACTTACATGTACTTAAAATTTTCATTGGCTTTATAAAGAAATATATTGAGCAACAAAACCTCACAAAATACGAACGAGTAGACCATAGCTATAAATAAGAAAAGAAGATGTTGAAGGTAATAAAGCACTTTATTAGCTCACTAGCTATTTAAAACGAATTGGATTTAAAGTTGGAAACATGTCAAAAGTATCGTAACGTCGCCATAGTTTCAACTTGCCCGTTTTAAATAGATTAGTGAGTACAGAAAATTCATTTATGAGCAGTATAAATCCCTTTGTTACGTATATATAATGAAAAGTCACATATATAAACACAATATTTAAATAGGTTAAGAGTAATTAGTAGGCTGGTCAGACGCAACACAAGCAAAATAACTGACCGCGTGGCCAACACAAATCACGAATAATCTTTTTAAAACTTCCATGGCGAACGTGCGCTTATTACACGATAATAATTGACGATTGTCAGTTGAACGTAAGTCACGAATAATTCGATATGATATTCACGCTGCATAATAATAACATTGACTAAGCCACGTCACCTCATAAACTAATGCAAATTTCATCGAAATTAAAAAGAACCAAATTCTCAATTAGCAATGCAGTTAACTATAAGAGCCCATCTCTTATATGGTTGGCACTCGTGCAGGTCGAACTTGTGCGCCGGATGGATTGTTGGTTTAGGTCGGTCTTTATCATTGTTGTCGTTGTCTTGTCGGGTCATCTTTGCGAGAAGAAAGGTAGCTGAGGCACCGGGACTGCTATAGTCTTGGGTAGTTCGTGAACAACTTAAGTCGAAAGACCGCTATCTTAGGTGAACTTTTTTTTTTATTGCCAACGGTGGCAAACGAGCAAGCAGCACACCTGATGGTAAGTGATTTTGCCGCACATGGACCTTTGCAATACCAGGGGCACAGCTAGGTCGCTGCCTACCGTGAAGGAAATACTCTTCTTAAACCTCGTTTAAAGAAGGACAGGTCATAGCGCTCGGGAAACACAGCAGCAGGTAGTTCATTCCAGAGCTTGCACGTACGTGGGCGAAATGATCGCTGGAAACGTACAGTTGAAGACCATAACGTTTCCAGGTGAAATGGATGAACCCTGCTACGATGTCGAGTGGTACGTTGGTAGAATGGTGACGGTGGTACCAAGTCAAACAGTTCCTCGGAGCACTCGCCGTTAAAGAGTCGGTAGAGTACACAGAGTGACCCAAAGTCTCTCCGCTGCTCCAGCGACTCCAATCTGTCCGTAAGATTGGGATCCGCGACGATTCGAATAGCCCGTCTTTGCAGGGATATGCAGGGAGTCTAGCTGATATTTGGGCGCACCTGCCCAGAGATGTGAGCAGTATTCCACATGAGGACGAACTTGTGCTTTGTATAGCACAAGACGCTGTCTCGGTGTGAAGTACCGCCTGGCTCTGTTCAGGACACCCAACTTTTTGCTTGCCAATTTGGCTTTGTCCTCCAAATGACTCCCAAACTAGACTTTGCTCGATATTTTTACGCCGAGAATCCCAATACTCTCAGAAATTGGGAGTTACTCCTTGGAACTGTGGCGCCATGACAAACGGGTCCTTCTTTGCAGTGAACGCGCAAACTTGTGTCTTTGTGGGGTTGAACTGGACTAGGTTCCGTTCACCCCATTCCGAGGCCCGCCCCAGAGAGCGCTCGACTTCAGTCACAAGTTGAACCCTTCTTTCCTGAGTACTCCGAGGGATATGGAACTGTACGAACTAGTTCATCAATGATCTCACTTTTAGTTCTCTTTATATTTTTTTAGCTAAATTGTTATAGTAAATGGTAAGTTGTCAAAAACTAGTAGTACTAGAAAAAAAAAGGAAGCTCATCACAATCCTGCCAGGAAAAGTAGCTACTCGATACTTCAAAAACCGTTTGCCACCGTTTGCAATAAATAAAAAACTGCTAAAGTATTATACTGCTTACATCTCTCTCTCTCTCTCTCTCTCGTTTTCAGGTCATTTTTTTTTTCAAAAAACAACACCTAACAGAAAAACGTAAAGATGGGAACATAGAGATCATTGATATTTTGAAAGAAAGTAACTGGAATGACTGAAACCATAAAGAAATAACCGAAATTGGGTATTGCCCCAATTTTTTGCTTTTGTACCTCTATGTGAATGCAGGGCATGGAATGGCAGGGAATGCAGGCAGGGCGAATGCTGGCCGCACTTCTCCCCTAGACACAGCTGGCATTTCTCAACCAATTCTAATGAAATGTTGTGATTAAATTTGACAATAACGTGAAGCTTTTTGTTTTTTACTAATCAATTTTTTTTTTACGCAATTTTTCATCCGATATGCTTGATTTTCTTATAAGGTGCACGGAGAAATGATTAAGTTTTGGGCTACATAAAGTTGAAGTTGCGAATCTAAAGCTGGCAGCGCCATTAGTAATATTGTGTTATAAAAGAAAGAGAGGCAGAGAAGTACAATTTTTACCGCAATATAAAAAATAGTTGAAAAAAATTCAACGAAAATATGTTATTAGATATAGTTATATGTTGCTAGATATTAGTCCAAATCACAACTGATGAAAATATTATGAGAAACAATATTTATTTATTTGCACTTTATTGTACACCATATTAAATATAAGAGAAGAAACTTATAATAACAATAGTCAGTACAATGGGCGGCCTTATCGCTAACAGCGATTTCTTCCAGGCAACCTTTGTATGGAGAAATTATTAAACAGAGAGTGGTAGATTATGGTGTAGTAGTGAATATATATATAGATATACTAATACACATAAAAATATACATAAACGTATACATACAATGAAAATGCATATAATTAAATATAAATTATAAATATATCAATATAAAATAACAAATAAATAGACTACAATATAACATAGACAGGAAAGAGGTAAATTACAGTATTTATACAAGAAGTCAGAATAGTAAAGTTGACGTAGCATAGCACGATTTTTGTACATTTTTGGTAATAATTTAGTTTTAAAGAGATTTTAATAGTCAAACTATGTTACTGGCACTTAATAAAGAGTCCGGGTATGAAAAAGTTGATTCTAAATTTAAAAGCTTCGTTTTCAAAAATAATTCCTTTTTCAGTTTGTAATTTTTACTTACTTTAGGCGGGATTGCGGTTAAAAGGTTATCAGGCAACTAAACCTAATTTCACGTTTTTTTAGTAGAATAATTTATGTTTATCATATAATCCTACCTCATTATGACATAAAACAGATATCTTTGTGTATAATGACAGAAAAAGTAATAAGAGCTGGTAAAATTATAGCGCTGCTGGAGAGAGGTGTAGCCAATGTTGTCTCACAGCGACTAAAGGTGAGTCGTTCGAGCGTTCAAAGAACCAGTGGGCCTACTCTTGAAATTAATTCTAATTTCGAATCGGATTCAATTTCAATGTCACCAAACTTATAAACTCATTTGCAAAAAAAACGGGCACCTAAGCAATGAACCATTTCAAATGTTAATATTTCTTTGTTTGATAATTATAGGTAGTTTTATCCACACAATTTGCTAAATTAATAAGAAAATAATCGTTTTCATCAGTATTTCATAAAATTTAGATACAATTTATGGGAAATAATGCTAAACCTCGCTAGTAGTGTATATTCGCTAGTAGTGCATATGCTCATGAAGTAAAAATAAAAAAGTTTTTTTGTTTGTTTTTCTTTAATAAAGTAAAAGCAGATAAATGTTTAGTATCGAGTGTGACCCCCTCTAGCTAAAATCACAGCTTGAATTCGTCTGGGCATGCTAGCGAGTATATCCCGGATACTTGCTTGCGGAATACGTTCCCACTCCGCAGTAATCACATTCTTCAGCTCTCTGATGGTCTGCGGAGCCGGGTGTACTGATCTCACACGCCGTTTCAGAACGTCCCAGACATGCTCTATGGGATTGAGGTCGGGACTTCGAGCTGGCCAATCCAAACGACGAATGCCGACCTCTTGCACATACGCATTAATATCGCGGGATCGGTGGGCGCGAGCATTGTCGTCCATAAAAATCGAGTCTTCACCTAGAGCGGCCAATGCGGGTTGTGCATGAGAAATTAGAACTTCCGTTATGTATCGATGCCCAGTCAGTGAGCCGTTTTCAATGAAGACTAACTCTGTACGATCCATTGAATTTATTCCTGCCCAAAACATAACAGAGCCCCCACCATAAGGTGTGATTTCTTCGAAACATGCCTCTGCAAAGCGTTCTCCTTGTCTTCTTAGCACTCGCCGACGTCGATCTTCACCGAACAGAGATATCCTGGCTTCATCAGAGAACAAAACCCTATTCCAATCGTCTTGAGTCCATGATTCACAATTTCTAGCGAACCTAAGCCTGTGAACTCTGTGCTCACGGAGTAATTTGGGGCCGCGGGCCGGGCGGTGACTGCGTATATTGGCAGCGAGAAGCCTCCTCCTGACCGTCCATAGACTAATATGCACATTTCTTACTTCTTGGAGGTTGTTCTTAAGATCCACATACGAAGATTTGCGATTTCTCAATGCGCGACTCACAAGAAAACGATCATCCCGTGGTTGGGTACATGGTTTTCTTCCAGAACCAGGCCTTCTCTCGACGGAACCAGTCTCCTGATATCGCTGCCAGGTCCTTTGGACTGTCGAGCGACTAACATTTAGCCTCCTAGCCACGAAACATTGGCTGCAACCCTCTTCAAGCAGCGCGATAATTTTGGTAGCTTTTACCACTTTATCTACCATTTTTGATACAGCCAAACAGCATTAAATAAAGCTTTGACAGTCAAGGATATGAAATTAATCGATAAAAATTGAATAAAAGTTATGAAAGTCGATGTTAACTTCTGGAACTTCGCGCCAAAAATGTAGGATAAAAAGGGGTTTTCTGTAAAAATGAACATCAAATGAAAAATTGAATTTAGAACGTACTTTTTTAAATACCACAGCATTTTTAAAACCGGCCAGTAACGTGTACAAACGATTGAAACCTTTTTGGTATTGTATCTTTTTAAATATGAATGAAAATCAAAACCGCCCGTTTTTTTGCAAATGAGTTTATTTGGTACTCTTGAACAAAATCGAGAATGAATTTTTCGCGTTCGTCGTTGTTATTTTCACCAAATGTGCCATGTTTTCTTACTTTAAATTAATAACGTTATCGAACTCGATCACCACAAAGACGCTTTCTTGAAATTGTGCAACATTAACTTACGTCATAATCACGTCGGGAGTAGCAAATATTTGACTTAATCGACGAGAGTCGAATTCATTTAGTTTAGAAACGTTCCACCTAATTTGATTCCTATCGGGCGCTAGTGTCGCTTTCAAGAGTACCAAATTTGCTCAAATTCGAGCTGCGATTGGATTTAGGATTGGAATCGAGATTCAAGAGTAGGCACACTGGACTCGATAGCAAGAGATTGGTGTCGTTTAGAGAAAGCAAGGTTCTGGGAGAAAACGTTGCACACCACCACGAGATGACCGCTTTTTAGTAACTCAGGCGCTGAGGAACCGCAAATGCAGTTACATAGACCTCAAAAGAAACCTTGAAGAAGTACGAGGAACACAAGTTAGTCTATGGACTGTAAGGAGGAGTCTTTTGGCAGCAAATATACGCAGTCGACGACCAGCGCGTGCCGCCAAGTTACTCCGTGAGCACCGGATTACTCGATTGAGGTTCGCTACAAATTGTCTATCTTGGACACTAGGTAACTGGAGTAGCGTACATTCCTCCGATAAGGTTTGAATTTGTTTGCATGGTGAGGACCGACGTTGGCGAATATTAAGAAGACCAGGAGTACGCTATGCGGACGTGTGTTTTGAAGATATCACCCCTATGAAGGATTCGTTATGTTTTGAGCAGGCGTAACTGCCAGCTATCGTACCGAGATAGTATTCATTGAAAATGGCTCACTAAATGCGCAAAGATAGATAACAGAAATCCTTTGTTAATGCGGGTTGTACATCAACCCGCACTGACTGTTATTGGCGAAGATGCCATTTACATGGACGGTAATGCTTGGGCCCACCATTCTGTCAACGTAGATGCTTACACGGAAGAGGTCAGTATTCGTCGTTAGGATTGGCCTGCACGAAGCCCCGACCTTCCGACCATAGGATTTTAACCCTATTGAGCACGTTTGGGACCTCCTAAAAAGGCGAGTACGATCTGTCCAACCACCTCTACAAAACATTAAGGAGCTTAAACGTGTCAACTCGGCTGAGTGGGAACACATTCCAAAGGACACCATCAAAAGCCTGGTGGCTAGCATGCCAAAACAATTATTACATGTCATAATCCCTGCAAAGGGAGGTCATACTCATTATTAATTGTTATTTATTTGATGTCTTTTTTTGTTAAAATACCATAAAAATACTCGTATTCTTAATTTCATAATACCCATAAAAAATTATTTTAGCATGGCTCTCTGGTTACAATAACTAAAACACCAATTCCAGAATTTAAATAGTAAAACTATACTTTCATTGATAATAAGAAATTTCTAGTTATCTTAACTAATGACATACTAAAAATATTAATATTATCCACAGAAAAGCCAATGACTGTAGGGTGCCCTTTTTTGCAAAAGAGTGTATATTCCAATAAACTTGTAGTGTTTGCCTGCATTAGTCTATTTCAGGCTTAATAAAGTCTCGAGCTCCCAATTGCTCGTGATGCAATATAATATATTCATGAGGAACGAATTGTTCATTTATGATTACCTAGCAACGTTAAGTGAGGTTTGATATCCGAAAACCCGATAATCTTGTTTGTGAATAACGGGTCGAGTGGTGTAAATTACATATGTACATATATACTAATTGTAAAGTGGACATTTTAATTATTCTTCGATAATAGTAGTAGGTTGACGGATAAATGTGATTTTAATAGTAAGATCCTGTTTTAAAATGATATATTTGGCCACACACCTTCCGCGTGGGTACGGAGTAAGAATTGAGTTCACCACCCCCTCTCTTGCCCGTGGGTATCGTAAAAGACGATTAAGTGACAAAATATACATATAATATCTGTGCAAGAGAAGGCAAACTGGAAACAAAACCCTAAGCCGACACGTCTGCGTGGTGTAGTAGGTCTATTTTGCTCTTGTAGTTAAAGAGGTCCGAAGCCAATAGTGGGACGCGATGACATGATGACTTATTAATGAAAATAAACATTTTAAAATAATATACGTACATATTACTTTAGTAAAAACGTATTTCTTTTTCTTTTAAGATTACATAAAGCCTAGACTATCAAGTCTATAGGAATTTCAACGAATTATTTGAAGCATGTGACTACATTTAAGGTAATTTAATATTGTCTCAGCTCTTATACATTTCACTGCTAGGAACGGGCTTCCTTCACATGGGGAATGGAAGATTAGGTTACTACCACACGCGGGCGAAACTGATTGGCATAGGATTTTATTTCTTATTGCTGCTTCCACGGCGGTAATGTTACCAATCATGGCATCAAATGACACAGCGTATTTTGATGCAATATTTTTTTTAGTAAGCCGTTGACTTTTAAAAAAGGCATGTTTGCCATTTACAGGTGTGTAATGCGTCATTTCGTCCTTTTAATAGGTGACGATGTAAAGGCTGTTGTATATAGCAATTGTAAAGTCCATTAGGTGAGTGGAGGCGTGGAGCTAATATTTGTCATTAGGAGCTTTTGTTGTTATGTCGTATATGTTGCTTCCCTCATGTAGGGGTTGTCCCGTTTGTATGAACCACCTGTGATTATTATATATTTTTGTACTCGCGACGAAAATACCGAGTTGCTTGTTTCCAAAATGCGCCCGTAGGGTACGATGGTGCTATTTAGTATTTTATGTTTTCCGGTAATGTATTTTATACGATTTTTATAATGTTGCCTTTGTAAAAATTCATTCGATATTTTGTTATGTGAACGATAGCCCTACGGTAACCCGGTGCGTTCATAAAATTATTGTCGGTAATAATCATGCTCGACATCATTTTGACCGCCAAAGGGTCATGACGAAGGTTTTACAATTCAATTAGTTGCACCAGGTGTCGACGGACAGGAAACTTTAACCCACAATGCTTCAATTTAATATTCAAAAGATATTCATTGAGTTGATAATAATGTTTAATTTTATAGTTATATTTATTGAGTTAGTTATTTGATCGATTAAAACCCCTTATGGTTTATGTATTTCACCTCCCTGAAAGCCGTCCAATTCTAAAGTTCGTAACATACATATATAACAGTACAATATTTAAACAATACATTGTGTAGCTATCCCTATAAGGTAGTACATAGTTTTAAAGATAAACTACATGGAAACTTACAGACTTTATCTTTATAGCAGTATAGATCCGGTTATTAACAATTACCGATTACATAATGTAATTTCTATATTTTTTTTTGTATTTTTGTTCATTGTTATCATCATCGTCATCTAAGTTCCTGTTGCTGGTGCCTTCTCCACAATTGGAGAGAAATTGACTTACTATGCCACGCTAGTGACGCGTGTTGGTATAAGGTTTTATTTCCTGATTTTTTCTTTTTTGTAATTGTTATCAGCATAATCCTTTAGTCGTCTTTTACAACACCTACCGGAAAGATCGGTGGAGGTGGTGAATTGTATTCTTACTCCGTCACAACACGGACGGATATTTTTGATGATCTCGACTAAATTACTACTTATTTTATTTTATAGTCTCACTCATTTGTTAGTAAAGAGTCATCTCAACAAGTTTGGCTATTTTATTTAAGCATTCGTTTAAATAAAATGGATAAAATATGCCTAGTATTAGTTCCAGTATGATACCCTTCGAAACACGGTATACTTCTCAAATATAATGCAAAAGATTATGGCTAGAGCAGATCCACCAAATACCATCTGATCACGATGTAACCGCTAGAGTAGCCATCATTCCCCTCGACCACCTTGGAGCAACAGGGGAAAATCCAAGCGTATTACTGTAGTGGATTCTCCGAAATCATAGCGAATAGAGATTTTAGATATATTTACGTGGTTTCTTACTTTCGTAAGAAATATTTAAGTTTAAATATTGTTTTTTCATTCAGATCAAACCAAGTTCGGTAAAGAAAAGGACGAGACACCAGTTAGTATCAAGGTAAACACAAGTACAATTTTGAGTTACTTTCGCCATCACATTAATCAAAAATCTATTTTTAATACATGTGTATGTATTAAGTATAGTTTAAGTTAGAAATAACATAAAAGTAAAATATAATCTTTGAGGTCGTCCCCCATGTCGACGCCGTTTTTTGACTATGTCGACCACATTGTTTAATGTGGTCGACAGACCACATTAAACAACGTTACTGTAAAACTTGACCTCTTTATCGTATCTTCGAAGTTAAAATAAAAAGACTTCGTTGGTAGTGATTGTTAGTCAGTTCGCTAAAATTAAACGTATTTAAAAACATTTAGACCTGATAGTAAAATGATAATAATGCTCATGGACCTTTGTTGAAGCCTACTGTGAAGAAAGTGAAAGGAGTGTGCATATGTGCAATGAGGCCGGGTCATACTAAAGCCATCACTAAACCCACGACACGCAAACTCTTTCAAAGTTAGGCTACCGGCTCTCGCGCTCACCGAACGAAGTAACAAATTATTACAACTCAGACGTCTATTTTCTGAGAGTGTGGTACTATCCCAGCCGGCCCGGCCCGCGGCTGTAGATTATGTAGTCGACAGTGTGGTCCTACCATAGAACATATATTTTAAATTTGCATAAAAGTTAGTCTTTTGATAGTATACATATTTACAGTAGCGAATTTTACGAGTGTCGCTAGTTGCATAGGTCCAGTCAGTATAGTATGTTGATTTTCCCAATCTATAAGAGGTTTCTGCCCAGCAATGCGATGCACATGGTCTGAGAAGAGGACATGCATTACGCCAAGGTGACTCAGAATAGCCATGTGTCACGTAACTACCCAATATTTTCGTGAGAATCAACACACGATCATAGAACAACGATTATAGAACGTAAGGAGATAATCACTTCATTAACGGAAAAAATACTCGAAACAAAATAACAAACTAAGTCGTCTCGTTAACACGGTATAGTAGACCAATTTTCCTACTTACTAGGAAGAACATTCATACGCATCAAGGGATTGTATAGAAAAAGGAGAAATGGAGGTTGTAGGGATAATTTCTAGCTGGACAATTGTAGTTCCCGTGGGAATGCCGGAATAAAATATAGCCTAGTTTACTCCCTGATATTATAGCTTTCCATTGGTGAAAGAATTTTTGAAATCAGTCCAGCCGTTTTGAAGATTACCCGAAACAAACAGACAGACAGACAGACAGATAAAAAAATATAAAGTGTCTTTTAGGCATATGTATAGTGCAAATAACCGTGTGAGCATAAAGAATCCTATTATTTTGACATTACAAACAGACATTTAAATTTCATTTATTGGTATAGATATAGGATAGGAGGATTTGCGAGCGATATATTGACTCATCACCATATCTCTGGAACCATAAGGCGTACAGACTTGAAATTTGGCAGAAATATTGCTTTCGTCGAGTAGAGGTCAGCTAAGAACGGATTTTACGAAATTCCACCTGCAAGGAGTGTTGCAGGGGCGTTAACAATAATATACATACATATAAAGGAACAGGGTGAGCCGAAGCTACTGAAGCTAGAAAAATTTAATTTGGACCGTAGTTACATTTTGTGACGTAGGCACCCACTAAGAAAAGATTTTGCATGCAACGGTAACAGATTTTGATGCAACGGTAAAATCTGTATGAAAAGAAAAAAATCTTTAGCTACTGTCTTCAAATTAAGCACAAATACTCTTTAATAAAAATAAATAAACACGTGTTTCAGTGTTTGTCCATTTTCGTCCTCTAAGGGTGTAAATAGGAGGAAAGATGTCAGTTTACTGACTTATCACAGAACCGAAACTACTGAAGCCAGAAATATGAAATTTTGACGTTAGTTTCTTTGCGTGACGTAGAAACCCACTAAGAAAGGCTTTTTCGAAATTCAACCCTAGGGGGTAAACCGCAGTAACAAAGTTTGTATAAGAAGAAAAAAAACTACATCGGTTTTCTTCAAATTCTCCAAAAATACTCTTTAGTAAAAATAAATAAACACGTTTTAGCATTTTTTAATTTTCACCCTCTAAGGGTATAATCTACACTAATAGTATAAAGAGGAAACGTTCCTTACGAATACACTCAAAAACTCTTGGGCGGATTTCGATAATTCTTTCACCATTAGAATGTTACAGTATCCCTGAGTAACATAGGCTATATTTTATCCCAGTATACCCACGGGAACGGGAACTACGCAAGTAAGGCGACTGAAACCGAAGCGAGGGCGGGTTGCTAGTTTCATTAATAAAATATTAGCGGTAAAGAAGGTTCACTCAATCGATAATTTCACTTATAAAACTTATCAGTAAGAAAAGACACCGCAATAAAAAGAAGTGCATTTCCAGCTTGAAGCGTGCACATTGTTGTGGGTCAAAATATTTGTTAATGACCGTCAGCCGCCCAGCAGGTGTCGGGTATAACTTCACTGAAATGCCTAATGTTATAGTAATTTACTCGTTAGAACCATATCAAGTAGATCAATATTTTTTAAATTATTTGTATAAAAATCAATATTTGATTCGTACGGTATTATTAATTCACCATTTCGATCAGACATGTCCTAACGCTATTTACTCAAAACGCTGGTAGAAGATAAGAAAAAGGCCTTTACTTATAAAAATAATGTGTATAAATTGAAAGAGCTCTATATATATATATATATGATTTTTTGGTAGCGGATATTCTCTTTAAAATAGCAAGAGTATATGCTATCAGCCCCACGCCCAAAATTCATTAACTTGTTAAAAATGTTTGACGTGGTCAAGCATAGTTTAGCCTGCTTCCATCATAGTGTAGTGAGGTTTTCTCTTCCGAGAAGTTAAAAAGTTGCGTTATTATTAAAAAATAATAAAAAACTTCTGCCACATTGAATATATTATTGTATTGTCGAAAGATGACAGTATACTTACACTACTAATCTTTGGAGGCAATGTTCATACAACTCAAATCAGATTCAAGAAGACTGATCCAAATTTGAAGATGTTCTCTTAAAATATAAATCTAACCGGCACTGCCTGAATTGTAAGAGGCAGGTACTATTAAACATGCCATCGCAATTGCCCTGTAATTCGGTGGATCCGACCAGTCTCCCCTTTTAAGGAACGGGTGGAAATGGGCTACCTTCTACGAAGACGGCAGCTTATTAGTGTCGTAAGAAAGTCGGTATAGGTGTGTGAGAATGTGGTGCAACCCAGGAGTGCACGTCTTTAGGACCATAGAAGGAATGCCAACCGGCGCACTCGACTTATGGATGTCTAAGAGCCGTAGCACCCGCCAAGCTGCTCTCTTTGTAATATGGATTTCAGGAGGAAAGCCTTAATACAGTGAGATGATAGGTGGTGTGGCAGCTTCAAAGTCCAAAGTCGAGTTACAGATGAAGAATTTACCAATATATCAGACACCTTTGCGCTAATTGTTCTGTTCTTGTTCCGTCGTTATCGTTAGACTTCCGTAGTTGCTTCCTGTAGTGGTGGGAGATTGGACTGGCAGAAGTCGCTTTGGCAGGCTTGGTGAGCAACCAGAATACACGTATCCTAAAAGGACAACACTACATCGTTCGCCAATTCTAGCAACATGTTTCGCGTTAGCTCTGGCAATAACCTTCTTACTAGATCTAGAATCGGCGTCTTTGCTACATTTCTTTGACGTTCGGGTCCTAACATTTTTGGACTCCATTCTGGACCTGAAATGTGGACTGCTTCTGGCATGCTGCCAACCAGCAGATTTTGTTAAACCAAGGTCGGCTGCGGCCACTGACGGGCATTTTATATAACTGTGCCGGTAACGCAGTCCACACAAACGCCAGGGCGAAGCGCTTCCATGGGGAGGATGCATAAAACTCACGAAGTCCATCCCAATCTGCCGATATATGTTGCCAGAATCTGCAAGTCGGAGTCACCGTAGTGTGATTAGGCCTACACAACAGGGGCTCTTCCATAGACCAAGCAGTGGTCAGATGACCCAACAGGGGCTTCGACCACTATCTGGTATCCATGATTATGTTTAGTCAGCAGAAATAGTGTACATATTGCATAATATAGTTAATTTACGTCTAGTATGTCCCTAACTGTAGCAGACAAACTAATGGAAGCCATATTATAAATCACATCAGAACAACTTGAAATATGAATAAGTAATTTTCAAACAATAAATAAATATTTGCTGTGTGGTTGCGAATATGGTTACTTTCAATAATACTCGTGGATATCGTGATAGACGACTGAGAGCTTTATATCTACCTAAGCTACGTCTAATCCACCACATATAATTTGGGTGTCGTAAAAATCGACATAGGGATATAATATGCAAATAACGTCTATGCAAGAGAGGGAAAGCTCGAAAGAAAACACCAACACGTCTGACCAGCGTGGTACAGTAGGTCGATTTCCCTCTCATTGTGGAGGAGGCTTGAGCTCAACAGTGGGACGTATATGTGCTTATGATGATGATGATGATGAAGATACATCTGTCTGATGTTGTTTGTTCTACAATTACATTTTCAAAGAGGATTAATGTTGAGCAGGCTGCCAGTTTAAAACTATTGCATAAACTTATGCAATATATATCAAGAAAGAATAAAACATATAGAGTCAACCTCACTGAGATAAGAATAAGGTGATGACGATGATGAGTCGTCTTTTATAACACTCACATGCAAGATAAGGGAACGGTGAATTGTTTAATTACTCTGTCACTAAACAAAAAATTTCTTGCGATCACAGCAAATCGAAATATTAATATATCTGTAATAACAATGACTTGTTGGACATCAGACATCTTAGTCCACCCGTAACCTTGAACACTGTAGAGATAAGTAAAACATTGGACAGTAAAAAATCTAATACATAAGCGATAAAATCTGTACAGGACTAAGGTAACTACCATTTGGCCAAAATTTTACAATAAGTATGTTGTAAGGAACAATACACAAATAAAGACGGAAGGAAGGTGTTGTTCACACACATTGGAAGCTAAGGCCATGAACCGACAACTACAGGAGAAGAAATGTTTTTGAGTGGCGATAACACATTGGACGATGCAGCATAGACACCCCTGACAATTAAACCGACAACTTGGTGTAAGTTGCTGGAAGCCATTGATTCGGATGGCACAGGACTACACTTTGTCACAAAACATGATGGAGGTCTATGTCCAGCAGTGGACGGCGAAGGCTGAATGATGATTTATTAAAAGTAAATTAACACTTAAACCAATGTAACCGTAACTTTACCGCACAGGTAAGATGGATTGGCATAAGCTTTTATGTCTATATACATATATTGTTTTTTTTATTGTGTATAAATGGTATGAGAATAGGATAAATTTAAAAATCCAGAAATAAAGCATTAATATATATATTTGTACTATAAGTACTATGCACCGATCATATTATACACTAACACCCCGCCCTACCTTCGCTTCGGTTTTAGTCGTTTTACGCGCATAGTTCCCGTTCCCGTGGGAATACCGGGATAAAATATAGACTAGTTTACTCCCTGATATTATAGCTTTCCATTGGTGAAAGAATTTTTGAAATCGGTCCAGCCGTTTTGAATATTACCCGGAACAGACAGACAAAAATTTTTTAATCTGTATTTTAGGCATAGGTGTCATGCAAATAACTGTGTGAGCATGAAAAAAGCCTATTATTTTAACATTACAAACAGACACTCCAATTTTATTTATTGGTATAGATTGTTTTGTAACCAATATTGGACGATTTTAATAAACAATCAGATTTACCATGGTGATAGGGTAAAATGTAATGCATAACCTTATTTTCCTGTAGGTAATTATAAAAGGCAACTAAACGATACAAGAAATTTAAACCACTATGAGAAAACTGCCACCACATTTGATCAGTGTGACATAACAGGTCCTTAGATTCTCTCCAATTGGGATGAAAGAAAGAAAGAAAGAAAAACATATTTATTCGATGCTGAGCCACAACCACAATATACATCATTATACATACGTGTGATATAAACTTAAAAATTAAAAAAAAAAAAATAAATAAATAAAAGAACAAATCAAAACAATAGGCAGATACTTAGGCGCTATTCCTAATGAGTTGGATCGAGGCAATAATCGTGTACGAATGCGGCCGATACCACCCGTCCGCCCGCAAAACAGTTACTAGTTAGAGTAGTTAGTCGGCTAGTGAGCTGCGATATTAACAGTCGTTGTGTCGCGTTATAATATTATACTGCGTGAGTAGTAAATCGTAAGAGTGATCGCCGCTCACACGCTAATATGATTAGAACATTGATGGGTACATACAATTTACCAAAATATGAGAATGGAGCCTAGTAGTGGGACACATATTGGCCAAGATAATGATGTAAAAATTAGGAAAAAATATAATATATATATAAATTGATAAAACTTGAAAAATTATGTATTTTATATAACCTAATATATTTTCTGTGTGATATGATAAAATCACCACTCTTCCTGTAACTTGGGATCAAACCCTTTCATAGATAGATATCTATATGTTCAGATGAACATATTAGATTTTCTTTCTCTCTTGCATAGGTGTAGATATATGCATGTGGGTACAGATCATACTAATTTTGGCTAAAAAAACGGTCTTGTCTATAGCAATATGAAAAGTACAATTCATAAAAATAACTATCATTTTTGCACATATTAGAGGTGAACGCACACTTATCCTGAGTCGAAGAGTCCCGTATCGAAGAGTCGAACGAAACAAATTTTAGGATTCTGTATTTGAAATCTCATGAAACCTCGCACATTTGCCCGCGTCGAATTGTCCGCATCGGGAAGACAATTTCTATACAAAATTCTAAAATTCATTTAATATGACTTGTTCGGCTCGGATAAATGTGCGTTCACCATAAACCAGAACTTTTTGTATTACCTTAGAGTTTTAAAAGATATGATGATTGAATTCAATCACAAAAAAAACATATTTTTATTAAAACTGTCAACTAAAATTGAATAGTTAAATCTTGCCCTTTCAGTCTTTACTTGGAGGAGATTATTTTGGGCAAACAATTGTTGTGATATATATTACTTAACCTTCAACTTATTACAGTAAACTCCCTACCCACAACAATAATCAGAATAGCATAGGTGGCAAAAATATTTTTTTGACAATGCAAAATTAATCAAATTAATAATAAAATTTCTATGATGTGACAACATCAGTAATTTTGTTCAATAAACATGTCACCATTAATCATTCTTACACGATATATATTTTTACACAACATATATCTTTATATATAAATTTCTTGTGTGCGTGACTGAACTCCTCCTATACTGGACCAAAGTTGATGAAATTTTTTGTATGTGTTCAAAGGGATTCGAGAATGGTTTAGATTCACAATTGGACCCGGCACGTGGTGCTGCTGTTGATTTCAAGGAGAATTTCTTTTATTTTATTTGAACAGAACAACGTCTGTTGGGTCAGCTAGTAAGTCTAATGACAGAATGAACTATTAGTACACTTTTCACATAATTACAGAGTGAGAATACAATTCACCACTTTCTTATCCATAGGTGTCATATAAGACACAGATATAGTATACAGATAACATCTATGCAAGAGAAAGAAACACTTGAAATAGAGCTCCATAGCCACTCGTCTGATCAGCATGCCATAGTAGATCCAATTTTCTTCTATTCTGGAGTATGCTTAAGCACAACAGTGGGACTTATACAAGCTATAACTATGATGACACTGTAGTTTTGGTTGAGTTTTAAAAGTAGTTACCTGGTTAAGTTCAACATAAACATTTATGAAAGGTCATTGCTAACTACATTTAGAAAATTAAAGTGCTTACCTGTGAAGTCAAATTGCCAACTTTATTGTTCTTTAGCACATCACTTTCTGAAGCCATCCTATTAAACATTTGCTTTCTTTCTTTAACAGATATTGTCTGTTCACTGTCTACCAACATGCTCTCACTTCTTGAGGATGTTAAAGTCTGTGACATGGTGGAGTTTAACTCTGTAACTTCTTGATTTGGAATTGATGATCGTTGCCCTTGTGTATTCAGTACATTTGATCTTTTTTCCGATGACCGCCTGCGTGGATGTATTTTTGGTGGAATATCATCACTTGGCACAGAGGATAGACTCTCTTTTGAATCACTTTGAGGTAATTGAGGTACATTATTGTTAGAAATTGTTTGATCTTGAATAAGATTTGTTAATATACTAAAGTCTTGATTTAATTGTAATGGTAATGGAGGGCGCTCTGGTGGAATTTCATCAACTGTTTCTTCTTCTTCAGCAGGTGCGACCACAGCCATGGGTGAATCAATTACTTTGTCACTAGGATCCTCATTTTCTTTAACGTTATTTGACATGTACTTCTTTTTTAGTATAAGCCACTTTTCATTGTTTTGGTTTTTTATGTTAGCCAATGCATTCACGTGTTTTTTAAAAGTACTTCTGGCTTCATCTATAAAAAATATTAATTATCAATATCTGTCTACATGCCACAGTGTAAATAGAAAGTATCACAACAAATCCTGCATAACACTCACCTCTCATGTCTGGATTCATTAGAAATACTTTGAAATGTTTAACTAATTCATGGTTTGTAACTTTGCCATTGTGTGCTAACATAAATTTTAATATTTCATCAAAACTCAGTTCCGATGGGGTCGACATTGTGCGAAATAAATACTTAACATAAAAACGTAAAAGGTGTAAATTACAGTTTCAGTTAGTCCCAAGAACCTACAACTAGAATGTCAAATAAGTCATATAAAAATGTGTCAAACGTATATTGTTTTGACAAATACGTTTCTTTCTGCAGGATATTTTTAATAAGTGCATTGAAGTGATAAATTGGTTAGGTGCTATGAACAAAAGCTAATAAGTTAGTTTTTAGTGAAAAAGAAATCATCATTTTATTATAACATTTTAAATGAGCTCAAAATAGCTTTATAAGTTGTTAAGGATAGTGGTGACTCATGCTGTTTGTGACCATTTGCTCGACCAATTCATACTAATCATATTATGTATTTCTAAGGTTAGTGTAGAAGTTCTTATGTATTTAAGCAGATTTTTTAAGACTTGGAAATGTTTAAGGACACATTGTGTCATATAATCATTGGCGGATTTACTACAAGGCTGTGTAGATGTGCCTAGGGCGGCAGATTTTGGGGGGCGGCAAATTTGTCCCAAAACTTTTTTATCTTTCAGAAATAAAAAAAATTCAATCTGTTAATACTGTTTTATATGTATTTGGGTAGGCAGTTATTTGGTTAAATATTCAGCCCCATATTAAGTATTTGGAGCTAGTGCTTGACGGACATTGGTGGTTTAGGGAGCATTTCCGTCGACTTGTCCTTCAGCTTGTCGGCGAAGCGTCCGCCCTCTCACGGCTAATGCCGAATATGGGCGGACCTAGCGCAGAGTGTCGACGGCTTATACGCGGGGATAATTTGCTCAATGGCGTTATACGATGTACGCGTGTGAGCGTGGCATCTGACCGTCTAGCTTAGGGCTCTTCTGTGCCTTCACAGGAGTCTATGGCAGTTAGGGCCATTTGCGGTTACCACAGGGGGCCACTGAGGCGGCGTATGCATTGGCTAGAATGTCCCCTGGGATCTGGCGGCGGAGATTCTCGCCGAGCGTTACTTGCGGGTGACAGAGGCGCGTGAACAGAGCGTCGATATCTTGCCCAATGAGGCGGCCACCTATCGAGAGGACGCTTATTGGGATGTCATTGCCCATTAGGTAATACGGCTGGAGAGTCTTTGATACAGAGTTCTTATTGTGGAAGCTCTCCAGCCGCTGACTGAGTGGATGGAGCGGCGGCATGGAGCCCTCTCTTTCCGACTGGTGCAGATGCTGTCGGGGCACGGTTACTTTGGCAAGTACTTGTACATAGTCACGAGGAGGGAGTCGACTCTATCCTGCCAACAGTGCGATTGCGAAGAAGACACGGCGTAGCATGCGATCTAGGTCTGCGTGACCTAGCCTCAGTAGCGCCGGAGACTCGTCGCAACCATTAGTGCCGACCTGACGTTGTTGGCCATCGTAAGAGCGATGATCGACACTTTCTGCGATGAAGTTGTCTCGCGGAAGGATGCGGCAGAGCGTGGGTGGGATGAATTCCTCTACGGAGACTCGCTGCGCTGCCGGCGGTTTGTGCGGGTGACTGGACCAGGGAGTAGTCTGGTTGCCCGTGGAGAGGCCGTTTGCAGGAGAGTGATACCCCGACGGCGCTCACAGTGGCACCACTGGGGCGTTGGCTGGAAAAGATAACCCACTTGGACAGGCCATTGATGAGGACGACAAGAAGGCGGGCACTAGTGGCCCGCCCTCTTGTCGTCCAGCCAGCGGGTTATGAGCTAGTTCGCCGGCCCGGACAGATCGGATGGTGAGCAATGCATCATGGTATGCCGCCCAATAAAAAAGAGTATTGTAATGCAGAGGTCAGAAGGGGCGGCAAAATTTGAATAGCCTACTGGCGGCAAATGTGTTAATCCGCCACTGTATATAATAACAACATTTGCATCGACTATAAAAAGATATTGTAGCTATTGTAACTACCCATATTTACCTATCATCTTTAATATGATAATGTACATGGTAAGTAAGATAGGTTTAATTCATCATCACCATCATAGCTCATATATGTCCCACTGCTGAGCTCGAGCCTCCACCACAATAGAAGGAAAATTCACCTACTATAACCATGCTAGCCAGACGGGTTGGTATAGGGTTATATTTCGAATTTTCCTTCTCTTATATAGATGTTATCTGCGTATTATAATCCCTTAGTTCTCACTTAGTAGTGGATAACCACGGGCAAGAAAGGGGGTGGTGAATTTTATTCTGACTCCGTCACCACATGAAACGTTTTAATTAAGGTCAATGGGGCGAAGACCGGCATATTATGTACTTTTTTAAAAAAAGTCATCATCATCATCAGGGCCGGATTATCCATAAGGTGGACTAGGCAACTGCGTAGGGGCTCCACACCGACTGGGGCCCCGAGCATGCACCAAGAAAAAAACATTTAATCGAACGTTTTTTTGTAAAAAATTGTGTACTACTCAATATTATTCCTTTTTTATTTCTGTTGGTAGCAAAAAGGAAAACAGCAGTAGTATCTCTTACCTGATGGTAAGAGATACTACTGCTTATAGACCTTGAACCAAAGACCCGAGAATCGCATAGCTTAGGGGATATGCCTAAGGGACCTGGCAGGGTTAATTCGGCTCTGATCATCATCATCATCATCTCAGCCTATACAGAGTGTATCAGGTTATGGGGCAACTGTTCTAGTATGTTGTAGTTTAATGGTCATAGATTGTAATTAGAATGTATATTACACAAGAAAAACAGTATAACATAAAAGTTAGTGATTACAAAAATGTGTGTCTATGAGCCTTAAATGTTACGTATTATGAGTATGTATGTATATTAAGAGTGGTAGGACCACACTGTTGACAGTCTTCTGTCTGCAGCCGCGGGCCGGGCCGTCCGAGGCAGTACCATACTCTCGCAGAAAATTGACGTCTGAGTAGTAGCAATTTGTTGCTGCGCTTCGTTAGGTGAGCGAGAGATCCGGAAGCCCAACTTTCTGGGTGTGTCTGTGTGTGGCGAGTTTTGGTGATGCCTGAAACTAACGGTGGTGAGGTCGTGGTCGGGGCATTGAGCGTGAGGGGCTGACATGGGGTACCTACAGGGAGACCCGATGGGAATGGTCATCGCCGGCCACCTGCCGGTCAGTAGGGAACCTGAACCCAGGATCATCCCCCCTGGGAGGCTGTCCCACCAACCGGCGAAAATCCCGTTGGGTAGTCATCGTGCCGGTGGGGGAAACTGGAGTGGACCTCGGCGGCTACGCATGGGGGGGCATCGGGGGCTCTTCCGTGCTTCGTATCAGCTCCTCACAAAACTCACCCCTCAACCATGCACTATGCCCCGCCTCTTTTTTTTTTGGTATTACCGAACCCCATTATACATATTCACACTCCCTTCCTCCTCTTCTTAAAATAAACCATGAATAGGAAAAACAAAAAGAAAAGGTTTTACACAGCGGACCCCTTATCCACATTTGATGTGGACTTTTGCAATATCAGAGGTTTACATAGCAACCTCGACGCCGTCCACCATCATCTCGAGACGGCGCGGCCTGCCCTGCTCTTTTTAACGGAGACGCAGATAAGTGCTCCGGATGATATTTCGTACCTAAATTACCCCGGCTACGAATTGGAGCATACCTTCCGTCGTAAAGCCGGGGTGTGCGTATTCATTCGGGGCGATATCTGTTGTCGCCGCCTTCAGGGCCCTCGAACATGATGACCTGTCAATCCTATAGTTACGCGTAGACTATGGAGGGCTTACCCGCATCTATGCGTGTCTCTACAGGTCCCATGGCAGTGATCCGGGGTCAATTCAGTTATTTGAGAACGTCCAATGTGGGATGGACGAAATATTGGAGCAGTGTGCATCAGCGGAGTTGGTTGTTCTTGGAGACTTCAACGCTCATCATAAAGAGTGGCTAGGGTCCCGATCCACCGACTACCAGGGTCGACATCTCTTCAATATGGTTTCGGCCTATGGTCTGTCACAACTGGTGACACAACCCACCCGTGTCCCAGATATTGAGAGCCGTAAGTCTTCTTTACTGGATCTTCTGTTGACTACACATCAGCACGGATACCGAGTAGTGGTCGAAGCCCCACTTGGGTCTTCTGACCACTGCTTGATTCGTAGCAGAGCCCCTGTTGTAAGGCCTAGTCGCTCTACGGCGACTGGGACTCGCAGAGTCTGGCAATATAAGTCAGCTGATTGGGATGGACTTCGCGAGTTTTACGCATTCTACCCATGGAAACGGCTTTGCTTCGCCTCTGGGGACCCTGACGTCTGTGCGGACCGCATTACCGATGTGGTTATTACGGGGATGGAATTATTTATCCCCCACAACAAAATACCCGTCGGTGGCCGCAGTCGACCCTGGTTTAACAAAACCTGCAGGGAGGCTGCACGCCAGAAGCGGTCCGCATATCGGGCCTGGAATAGGGCCCAAAAATGTCAGGACTCGAACACCACAGAGGTGAAGCGGAAATGTAACGCCGCTTTTAGATCTAGTAAGCAGGCTATTGCCAGAGCCAAGGCAGAACATGTTGCCAGAATTGGCGAGCGATTGCAAAGCTATCCCGCTGGAAGTCGTGCATTCTGGTCGCTCGCCAAGGCTGCCCAAGGCAACTTCTGCCAGTCCAATCTCCCTCCACTGCAGAAACACGATGGCAATCTGGCTCACAGTGCAAAGGAGAAGGCCAATCTTCTAGGTCAATTCTTTGCCTGTGCCTCACGCGCCTATACCAACTTTCCTTTGTTACTAATAGGGTTCCGTCTTCGTGGAAGGTAGCCCATGTCCACCCGATCCCTAAAAAGAGAGACCGGTCTGACCCATCGAATTACAGACCAATTGCGATAACATCGTTGCTCTCCAAGATATTGGAGTAAATTATAAACCGCCAGCTTCTGCAGTACCTTGAGGATCACCAGCTGATCAGTGATCGCCAATACGGCTTTCGTCGTAGGCGATCTGCAGGTGAACTTCTTGTGTACCTCACTCGCCGTTGGGCAGAGGCCTTGGAGGGCAAGGGTGAGGCGCTAGCGTTCAGCCTAGACATCGCAAAGGCGTTCAATAGGGTCTGGCATAGGGCACTTCTATCGAAGCTACCATCATACGGAATCCCCGAGGGACTCCGTAATTGGATCACCAGCTTTTTGGATGGTCGGAGTATTAAAGTCGTCGTAGATGGCTCCTGCTCCGATACCATGACCATTAATGCTGGTGTACCACAAGGCTCGGTGCTCTCCCCAACGTTGTTTATCCTGCATATCAACGTCATGCTCTCCATCGAGAATATGCGTTGCTATGCGGATGACAGCATGGATGACGAGCGGTATACTGAGCAACGGAATGTCCCTCGGAGTAGTCGGAGTACACAGGAAAGAAGAGTTGAACGTGTGTCTGAAGTCGAGCGCTCTCTGGGGTGGGCCTCGGAATGGGGTGAACGGAACCTAGTCCAGTTAAACCCCACAAAGGCACAAGTTTGCGCGTTCACTGCAAAGAAGGACCCGTTTGTCATGGCACCTCAGTTCCAAGGAGTAACTCTCCAAATTTCCGACAGTATTGGGATCCTCGGCCTCGAAATATCGAACAAAGTCCAGTTTGGGAGTCATTTGCAGGACAAAGCCAAATTAGCCAGCAAAAATTTGGACGTCCTGAACAGAGCCAGGCGGTACTTCACACCGAAACAGCGTCTTGTACTATACAAAGCGCAAGTTCATCCTCATGTGGAGTACTGCTTACATCTCTGGGCAGGCGCGCCCAAATATCAGCTAGTCACTGCCTGCCACTCGACGGCATTTCACCTGGAAACGTTATGGTCTTCAACTGTACGTTTCCAGCGATCATTTCTCCCATGTACGTGCAGGCTCTGGAATGAACTACCTGCTGCTGTGTTTCCCGAGCGCTATGACATGTCCTTCTTTAAACGAGGTTTAAGAAAGAGCATTTACTTCACGGTAGGCAACGTCCTGTCTGTGCCCCTGGTATTACAAAGGTCCATGTGCGGCAGAATCATTTACCATTAGGTGTGCTGCCTGCTCGTTTGCCACCATCGACAATAAAAAAAAAAACACACACACGTAGTTGGAACTTACGAGCGTGACGTGGCGCGTAATTTAAACAAACAAAATGACAGTATGATAACAAACTACTAATGTGACGGACTAAAGTTAACGGAAGTACAATTTAACGGAAGTTAACAAGAGCGTTAACATTTTTTGAAGTTAACTTATAAGTTAATCCGTTAAGCAAATTGTTAACTTCGTTAATTAACGATTAACGGATTAACGAGTTAATGCCCACCTCTGCAGGTAACATCCGTACAAGACAAGGAAAACTCTAAGTAAAACCCCATACCAACCAGTCTAAGCAGCGTGGTATTGTAGATCATTTTGCCGCCCATTATGGAGAAGGCTCTAGTTCGAGCACCCATATGAGCTGTGAAAAATATTTTTAACAGTTGATCTTTGCACTTCTAGGATTTTTAATTATTTAAATAGTGGAACACCTTTTTTTTTACGGTTGGCGCACTCCTCGCACCACTCCGTCCGGGGCGACAGAGGGGCGTAAGCACGCACACCCGTAATCCACCCGTGTCACGTCGCCTTCGTCGTTGGATCGACCACCGGAGCAGGGTGACTTTACGTCAGTGGTCGGCCCGACGGCATACACCCTTTAGGGGTACCATCCCATCGACCAACGTCCCCCCCTCGCGGAGGACGTCGATCTTTCCTCACGCGGTCGGCCTCTCGGCGGGTGACGGACTAATTCCCCGGTCACGTCACCCGCAGCCTCGGCAGGGCGGCATGACGCGGCGGTTCGCGTCGTCGAGGAGACGTTCCTCGCGTACGTGCTCCGCCGCAACGGCCTCGCAGAATGGTGCGACTGCATTCCAGTTCCTGACGCTGTCGAGCATCGCCCTGGCGATGCGTCAGGTCAGCACCGATGATTGCGACAAGTTCAAGACGCTGCTCAGCCCAGACGGCACAAACCTCGAGCGTATGTTACGCCGTGTCCTCGTCGCAATCGCAGTGGTGACAGAACGGTGTATTCTCCCTCCTAACGACCGTGTATTTGGCGAAGCATCCATGCCCCGTCAAAACCTGCACCAATCGGAAGGAGAGCACCCCGTGCCGCCGTTTTAATCACTGCATCAGCACCGGCCTGAAGGCCTCCACGGTCCGCACCCCGAACCGAGGCCTCTCCAGCCGGACTGCCCAACGGGCAATGACGTCTAAATAGTACCAGGCGTTACTTATTTTATTATACCTGGCGTTATTTATTTTGATGAACGATCAAAGGGCCTAAAGGCAAAATGATATATTATGTTAAGAATAAACTAGCCATAATGAATAAAATATACATCTATTTTTTAATTATACATTGCTTTTATGTAAAATCATTTTTAATAATCACTTTATATTTCCTATTATTAATCGCACTCTAATCAAATCACAGAATTTGAAGATATTGAACGATTTCATAAATCCTCTTTTCAGCCCATTTTGTCTACTTGTGAAGCGAAAATGTACTCGGTGAATGATAGTTATTCATTCGTTGTTTAAAGGACATGTGCTAGTGCTTGAAATCGCATCGCAAAAAAAAAATAGTTCGTTTCAGATTTTGCACGTATGTGGAGAAAAGGTTCCTAAAAACATACAGTTGAGGACCTAACCTTTCCAAGTGAAATGGATGAATTTAGAGACGTTATTGAGCGATAAGGTGGTAAAAATTAACGGTAGCACCAAATTAAACAGTTCCTCAATGGACTTCCGGTGGAAGCGGTAGAGGTAAAGTAACTTGAAGTTTCTTCACTGCTTCCGTGTCTCTAGTCTATTCGTATTATTGGAAACACTGATAATTCAAGCAGCACGTCTTTGCAGAAAATTGAGCTGGTTCGGCTGATGTTTAAGCACCCTGCACAGAGATCTGAGCAGTTCTCCACATGAGTAAGTACAACATAACACAAGACGTTGTATTGGCATGAAGCACCGCTGTTTGACAACTTGGTTTTATCCTCCAAATAGCATCCAAACTGGACGCTATTTGACAGTTTAACATCAATTGGTAAGTTACTCCTTGGAACTGAGGCGCAAAGGTGAACAGGTGTTTCTTTGCAGTTAATGCACGAACTTGTGCCTTTGTGGGATTGAACTGAGCTAAATTCCGTCCTTCCAATTATTTTTCCTATTTGGTCAGTAACTAACTAAACAATTTCACACACGTTAAGCTTTTTTACTGAAGGACAGTGTCTCATCATAGTTTATTGTTTTTTTTTTCTATAGATATAATTTTAAATATTTTATGATTTTAAGATCTCTCATCTACAATGGATTGTAGATTATAGGTACATCAAATTGGGAGAAAGACTAAACCACCTCGGCTGAACAGTGTTCGAGAAATTTAGAAATATCTTCTTGCCCAATATTCCGCTGTGTCCGAAATAAAAGGTTTATTAGCTATCAATGATAATAGCAATTACAAATGGCACAGAAACGTGGGCAAAAAAAGAATGTCGACCTGATAAAAAGGCTCGAAAGAGGCTCGGTGTACTATGGAGAGGACTATACTCAGTATTACAAGGCGTGATAAAATTGGGCATACGGAAATCCTTTGAAGATCGTGTGTAAATGGCATATCTCGAAGAATTAGCACGTGATAATGGTAATAAGCAGCTTGTTGAACCGACAACCGTTGGGAAAAAGCTTCTCGATTAGCGAGATTAGCGACCACGAATCGGACGACACAGCGTAGCATGACCCCCGCCGGTGGACAACCTCTTAAAAGTTCCAGGAGACCGTTAGATGTGACCGGCATAGGACAGACATACCCCACGAGAAAGTTATTCAGACATTCTCTGAGTGGCTTTCTCGTGGGGAAGTATAGATCCAAAGAACGTCTACGGGCTGATGGATGGATTTAACATCACTTTAATTTATTTTGAATCACAATCACTGCTAGTAGACGGGATAACGTTCTAATACAACTAAGTAATAAAATATTTATCACATTTTCAATGAAATCTACATACACGTAGAAATAGTTATTTATAAGTAGTTTAGAAAGTGTTTCAAATTAGTTACCAAACAAAACTTTGTCATTATCCTAGTTGAATTTTCCTGCGGTCCATCACAACCGAAGAGGGATCGTATCTTACCTATGCGCAACATTGAAGAACTTTCAATTTAATAGTAAACCCACTAGTTGTGGACTTCCCGCGACTAACAAGAATTAGACATTTAACTTTTAATTGGCCGCTTGTACGGTCTTCAGAAACTTTGTTCGCCGTAAGTGTTTAACTATGTTATAGGTACTCTACGCTTTTAATAATGACCAAAGTTGCTTTCAGGGCTAAAACTGTTGGGTTTTAGTATTGAATAACCGCTACAGTTCATCAACTACCGCAATTTTAAGGAGCCAATATTGTTAGATTCTTTTAAGCACGATCTATATTAAGTATATTAAATATTTAGTTAACTTTGTATACTTAAAAAAGAAAAAAATACAATTGTCAACATCCTTACTTTTGCGTAGGTGTCATAAAAATTGGCTAAAGATTTCACCGGGAAAGTCAGCAGCAGATGTCTTATGGGCAACATATACATCACTGCAACCGACAACCCGCTTTCTAAGCCTGAAATGATATCATAATTTATGTGGTTAAACTGAATTGTTTCGTTCTTTCGAACAAAAATCTGCCATATTGGGATGAAACCCCCCCGCAGAAACCCGTCTCTCAGTCTGAGTTTTCGTTATACCGACAAATATTATTTTCCTAATTTTCTCCCTTATTTGATTGTTACGAGAGGTTGACGTCAGTACAATGTGAATAGTAAGGATATTAAGATTGAATCCCTGAGATCTAAATCTTAGCTCAAAGCCACCACTTGGCACTTAATAAAAACATACATAGATAGGTTAGCGAGCTTATTTGTATATTAAGTATTCTGTGTAAAAGATTGTAAAGGATGAAGAATACAGTTATAACCACCTATTGCTTTCCAGTGGTTATCATGAAATTCATTTAAAAAACATATGCAGTAAGTTAATCTTTATAAATATATTTCTTGCGTAGGTACGTGTGTATGTCACTGAACTCCTCCTAAACGGCTGGACCGATGTTGATGAAATTTTTTGTATGTGTTCAAGGGGATTCGAGAATGGTTTAGATTCACAATTGGACCCGGTAGGTGACGCTGCTACTATAATTTAGCCTTCTTAGACATTTTGGTTATACGTAACCCTAATAACACCTTGAGTCATACAGTGTATCGTAAAGCAACACATACAGACAGATACTTGAACGGTGATTCTCATCATCCCCCTTCATAGTTAGCTACCGTGTGTAAATCTTTGTTGCAGAGAGCACGAGGAATCTGTGACGATGAACACCTGGCTGGGGAGCTGCAGCATGTCAAGCAGGTGCTACGTGCAAACAAGCTACCAGTTCCTCGCCCCCGTCGCAGAGACCGAGTGAAACCACCCACAGTTGAGCGCCTTCCTGCAATACTACCTTATGTCAAAGGAGTCACTGACAAGATTGGCTACATCCTGAAACGCTCTTCCATTAAAACTTATTTTAAGCCACTGAAGAGGATTAGCCAATTCTTACCACCTGTCAAGTGCCAGATCCCTTTACAAGATGCAGGAGTATATAAACTTGACTGTGACTGTGGTCTCTCTTACATTGGACAAACAAAGAGATCCATAAGAACTCGGATCAAAGAACACATAGCCGATGTGAAGCACCGCCGGGACACTAGGTCTGCAGTCTGTGAACATAGTCAGGACCGCGCCCACCATAACATCAGGTTTGATAAACCAAAAATCCTCGCAAAAGAACACCGATACCTGCCTAGAATGGTACGCGAGGCTATTGAGATTAAAAAACACAAAAATTTCAATAGAGAGGATGGCTGGGTGTTACCATCAAGCTGGGATCCTGTTATAAACATTATTAAAAAGAAATCCAAAAAGACCAGCACAAGACTGCAAGACACCGTGAGCTCATATTGTATAGATTTGACCCACAATAATAATAACTAAAGATAATTTTATAAATTAAAACCTTTTTAGTAACATAAAGTAAGCCGCCTTCAAAATTAACTTTAATTTAGCATCATGTTACCTGAGTTTTCTTGCCGGATCTTCCTCAGTGTAACCGTGTTCCGATCCGGTGGTAGTATACTAGATTATTAGTTAGTTTTTAAATATAATTACTATTAATTTTAATGTTTAATTATTACTAACCATAAACAATATAAATTTTTCATATAGAATCATTTTCTTCTTACACTGGCAAAAAATTTTGTATCAAAATGTGGGTCAATATTTAATAACTAATTTCTGTATCGGGTAGATAATTATAAAATTTTCTGCAGTAACGATGACTTGTGGGACGTGAGACATCTTAGTCCACCCGTGATCATGAACGCTGTAAAGTGTTCGAAACGTCGGGTAATCAAAAATCAAATACAAATGCGATAAAATCCGTAAAGTAGTTTTATTTAACTAATTCTGTTCATTTGTCCTGGTCCCCACCAGGTAAGCACCAGTCCTCATTGGACTGGTGCTTATTTTTGTAATATTTTTCGTTCGTATTGGGTATTACTCAAAATTTTTAACCTTTATGTATATAAATCTTCTGTTAATGTGTTTGTAATTGAACTCCTTCTAAACGGCTGGACCGATTTTGACGAACTTTTTTCTATGTATTAAAGGGGGTTGGTGAATGGTTTAGATTAATATTTGGACCCGGTAGGTGGTGCTGCGATCGATTTCAAAGAGAATTTCTTTTTTTAAATTGAACAGAATAGTGTCTTTTGAGTCAGAAAGAGTGGAAAAAGGAGGGTTTTGCGAGCGAAGAACGGATTTTGCGAAATTCCACCTACAAAGGGTGTTACGGAGTCATTCACAATAATATACATATAAAGGAACAGGGTGAGCCGAAGCTACTGAAGCTAGAAAAATGAAATTTGGACCGTAGTTTCATTTTGTGACGTAGGCGCCCATTAAGGAAAGATTTTTTGAAATTCCACCCCTAAGGGGGTGAAACGCAACGGTAAAGTCTGTATGGAAAGAAAAAAATAGTTAGCTACTGTCTTCAAATTAAGCACAAATACTCTTTAATAAAAATAAATAAACACGTATTTCAGCGTTTGTCCATTTTCATCCTCGAAGGGTGTAAAATAGGTAAAAATCTTCATCGATTTTCATGAAATTCTCCACAAACACTCTTTAATAAAAAAAAACACGTATTAAACCCTCTAAGGGTGTAAATAGATATAAAGAATTTGGTTGTCTGACTCATCAACGCTGAGCGGAAATTATTGAAGCTAGAAACATGCAATATTGACCGTAATTTTATTTTGTGACGTAGGGACCCATTAAGAAAGGATTTTTTGGAATGCATTCCCCAAGGGGTGAAAAAAATATTCATCGACTTTCTTTAAATTTTGCAAATGAACAGTATTTAACTGTTCATTCATCATTTTTTTCATCATTTCAACTCTTATACATCCCACTGTTAGGCTCGAGGCTCCTCCATTATGAGAGGGAAATTGACCTATTACACCACACTGGTCAAACGTGTTGGCATAGGTTTTAGTTTTTCTTCTCTTGCATAGATGTTGTATGCATATTATAATCTCTTAGTCGTCTCCTACGACAGCCACGGGTAAGAGAGGAATGGTATTCTTATTCCGTCACCACACGGAAAATACTCTTCAGTAAAAATGAATAAACAGCATTTGTCAATTTTTACCCTCTAAGGGAACTAGGCGGCTAAGGTGACTGAAACCGAAGCGAAGCGAGGGCGGGTTGCTAGTACTAATATATAAAGCTGAAGAGTTTGTTTGTTTGAACGCACTAATCTCAGGAACTACTGGTCCGATTTGAAAAATTCTTTTAGTGTTAGATAGCCCATTTTTCGAGGCAGGCTATAGGCTCACTCAATTGATCTTCTATTCCACTCTGGTCAGACGTGTTGAAATAGGGTTTTGTTTCGAGTTTTCCTTTTCCGGCACAGATGTTACCTGCTTATTATAATCCCTTAGTCATCTTTTACGACATCCACGGACAAGATAGGGAGTGGTGAACTATATTCTAATTCCGTCACCACACGGATAGTAGTTTTTATACAAATTCAAATAATTTATTATCCATAAACCATACATATTGATAAACCATGAGTGTACATACATATTGTTAATTTTAACACAAATTAAATTAATCAAATAAATAACCACCGGATCGGAGCGTTTGTGTATTGTTTTTTTATATTTTTTTTACTAATTTCTTTACAGCATGTCTTGCAAATACCTGCCAGTTCTAGACGTCCTTCCTACATAATATAATTTACATGTATATAATTCAAATGATTATGGCTGGAACACATACCACATCTGATCACGAGTTAACTATTAGAGCAGCCTCAACCATTATGGAGGGTAGAGAGAGACCCACACCACTTATACAGATATTACATTAAAACTTAAAAAAAAGACATGCTGAAATGCACCATGGCCGTGCGTGACAACATTTATGTAGGAATTGTATTTAATCTATATTTTTCACATAGGTATGCACATTTAGATAAGTTAAGTTTTGATAATTATTTTTAAAAGCCTGAATACCAGCATTGTTTTTTCAAGGAGGAATGGAAAGGAGGAACGATGGTGATAACGAAAAATAGAAAGAAAAACTTCTGTCTTATTCGCTATCACCATCGTCACCATCATCTCAGCACATACACGTCTCGCTTCTGGATTCGAAATTCCTCCATAATAGGAAGGAAATTGGATTACTACCACGCTGATCAGACGAGTTGGTATTGGATTTTATTTCTACACTAGCTTCTGCTCGCGACTTCATCCGCGTGCTATAGATAATTTTTTTTTATTACAAACGGTGGCAAATGAGCAAACGGTACACCTGATGGTAAGTGTTGCTGCTGCTCATGGACCTTTACAAGGCCGCTGCCTACCGTGAAGAAAATTAAGGGAGTGTGAATGAGTGCATTGAGGCTCGGAGATACCAAGGGCACCACCAAAACCCTCCACACGCAAACACCCTCAGAAAGTTGGGCTGCCGGCTCTCTCACTCACCGAACGAAGCGCAGTAACTAATTGCTACTACTCAGACGTCGATTTTCTGCGAGAGTGTGGTACTACCCCGGACGGACCGGCCCGCGGCTGTAGACAGATAACTGTTGACAGTGTGGTCCTACCACTCTTAATTTGGGCTAACGTTAACTTTAACCTAAGACTTTGTTTACGAAGGTGAAAATATTTTTTAATAATACTATTCTGTCATGATTTTTGCGAAAATTTTGCTGTTTACGCAGTGGAAGCTCTCAAAAGGAAAAAGAACCCCGATTTTGAAATATTCTTCATTGTTGCTCCGCTCCTGTTGGTCTTAGCACGCTGATATAGGTATAGTTTATAGCCTTCCTCGATAAATGGGCTCACTAGCACTAAAAGAATTTTTCAAATCGGACCAGTAGTGCCTGATATTAGCGCGTTCAAACAAACAAACTCTTCAGCTTTATGTATTAGTATCTTTATATATAAATTTCTTTCTTGCGCCTCATGCCGCCCTAGCCGAGGCCGCGGGTGACGTGACCGGGGATTAGTCCGTAACCCGCCGAGAGGCCGACTGCGTGAGGAAAGACCGACGTCCTCCCCGAGGGGGGGACGTCGGTCGATGGGAGGGTACCCCACGTAGGGGGTATTCCGTCGGGCCGACCACTGATGACAAGTAAACCTGCTCCGATGGTCGGCCCAACGACGAAGGCGAGGTGGTTTTCGGGTGGGTTGCGGGAGTTGCGTGCTTAAGCCCCTCTGTCGCCCCGGACGGAGTGGTGCGGAGGCGCGCCGACCGCAGCCCACCCACAAAAAAAAAAGAAAATATATATAAATTTCTAGCGTACGTGTGTATGTCACTGAACTGCTCCTAAACGGCTGTACCAATGTTGACGAAATTTTTTGTGTGTGTTCAAGGGGATTCGAGTATGGTTTAGATTCACAATTCGACCCGGTAGGTGGCACTGCTGTGTTATTTCATCAGAAAAACGTCTTGGGTCAGCTAGTAGAAGTATAGATTTCTTTCTTGCGTAATTCTTATATTGTATACCTTAATTGCCTTTTACGATAGCTGCTAAGATAGAGGGTGGTGAATTGTATTCTTACTTCGTCGTTACATCGGAAATTTTCATTGCGTAGGTTCAAATTCACCTTCATTTCATTTTTTTTATTTCAATTTTCATACTAAGTTGCATCGGTGCATGCAGTTACATAGGTAACTGCACTCTTCGACCTTAGGCAGCCTCTTAATAGGTGTTTATAAGATGGCACTTGAATATGGTGAATTTCAGTTTAATATTCTTCATCATCATCGCAGCTCACATACGTCCCACTGTTGGGCTTCGGTCTCCTCTATAATGGGAGGAAATTTGACCTACTATACTATAATGGTCAGACATGTTAGTATAGGGTTTCATTTTGAGTTTTCCTCCTCTTACACAGATCTTATGTGCATATTACATCCCTTAGTCGTCTTTTACGACATCCACAGGCAAGATAGGGAGTGGTGAATTGTATTCTTACTCCGTCACCACACGGAAATCAGTAATAATTCTATTTCAATTGCATTAAAATCTTTTAGGTACATATTGGATGAGAGCACACATGGAATTAAAAACATATTATGTGGGTGTAAACTAGTAAATACAACCGCAGTTTTACATTCCTTAAATTGAACAGACTGTCGTTTTTCTACCAATATAAATTATTGATATACAAACTCTTTCTTCTAGTTAAGCGAATAGTCTATAGTCCATAAAATATAGGATGATCTCTGTGACAGTTGTCCCTAATGCTGTCACGCTTACGATAAAGTGCGTAGTTTTTTTATTGATAAAACTCTTTATTTTTATAATTGTGATTTTCTATTATAATTAAAATACAATCAATGAAAATCTTTTTGAATTTATTTCAAACTAAAAGTGTTTTTTGATTGTTTTAATTATTCAAAAGAAGTACAATCAAGGTCTAGGTCACTATTATCGTCATCACTGGAGCGTTCCTGCTAGAACATTTATCATTTTTTGCCAAATAAGGACAGTCGTTAGATCAATCAATCAATTACGACTGTTTTATAAATAAATATGTCTAGTTTATTGGCAATAATGCGTATATAATATTATCATCTACTCTGAGACGAAAAGTAGTTTTTTAATGTTTAATTAATTCAATTTTTGGTTTTTTATAATGTAACTGTCAGTTTTAATTGTAAAAATTTGTTGAAAGTTTTATATAGGTACTGTATTGGGTTTATTTCTTTTATGAATAATTTAATAAAGATTGGTTGGTTATCGATTTACGTATATCGACTGCCCCATCTCTTTTTTATTTTCAGTCCAGTATGACCTTGTACGTGTGTAAGCATCATTTGTGAATAAAATGTTTACTAGGTATTTCAGTACTTACGAGGTACATTTTATGCATGAATATTAATATTTTTCTATTTATAATATATTGCAATTCAGTTGCAATAAAACTGGCACGAAAAGAATGAAAATATATTTGATATAAAATGAAATTGTAAACATTTCGCTCGTTCAAACTTACTTCGTTGGTTTCGTTGACATCTGTCACAGAGATCAAGCTATATTTTATGGACTATATAGGTAATGAAATTTTCAAAACAGATTACCATTAGTCTGAGATCGTTATCATCAAATAAAAGAAAAGAAAACATAGGTACAAAACCTGTGACTTTATTACAGTAATATTAATAAGAGTTAATATAACGACGCGTTTACGTGCTTTTCGAAGCCCTTAAAGATTATGTTTTACTCATAGTCAATGACGAAACGTATTGAAATCTTTCCGTGTGGTGACGATATAGGCATATAATTCATCACCCGCTATTTTGCCCGTGGGTGTCGTAAAAGATGACTAAGGGAATAAATATGCATATAACATCTGTACAAGAAAAGGAAATCTTAAAATAGAGCCCTATATCAACACGTCTAACCAGCGTAGTATAGTAAGTTATTTCACCTTCTATTGTGGAGGCTCGAGCTTAACAGTGGAACGTACCTACGTCTATAAGAGCTGAATAGACGAGGATGATATGCATGTCGAAAAGAAGTGCATACTTTGTGTCCTATCTTGAGACCTTAGTCTAGGTATCGAACTATTAGTAGCTGTCGGTGGTTTTACCGTTAAACTACTCAGGTTTTACAGTTTGTGACAGTTTCCTTTTCAAAAAGAACGACAACGTCACAGAATACTACAAAATTGAATTATTATTATGATCAAAGCGCATTTTTGAAAGTAAAGTTTCAGCTTGCTGAGTTTATACCTAGATAGGTACAGATAATAGTTATTAATATCGAGCTTGCGCCTAATTTTGTTTGCTGGATAGGTACCTACTGAAGAACACGGTGATGATAATAAATTTTCTAATGCGGATGACAGGGTACCTACTTAATTTGTAAGTGTGTATGTCAATTTATTTAATTCTAGTTCTTTTAATGTACCTAGTTAGTCGATTGTGTGACGCTTCTTGCAAATTGCATTCTGAAGGAATGTTAATCGGATCTTAGTAAGTAGGTATTTCTCTCCACCGGTAATCAAGTATATAATCTAAATGTGAAAAATAACTAAAGATTGTTTGTGAGATTTCCATTTAATCAGTGAGAAATAAAAAAAAATGAAATTTTTGATATCGAATATTTTTGATTTGTTAAAACTATAGATCAATATAATTACAAACTATCTTATATCTTTAAACGAGCAATTCTTGTATATATATATATATATATATATATATATTATATATATATATATATATATACCTATATATATAATATATATATATATATTTATATACTATCTACCCGCCCTCGCTTCGCTTCGGTTTCAGTCGCCTTACCCGCGTAGTTCCCGTGCCCGTGAGAATACCAGGATAAAATATAGCCTATGTTACTCAGGGATACTGTAACATTCTAATGGTGAAAGAATTTTCGAAATCCGTCCAGGAGTTTTTGAGTTTATTCGTAACGTTTCCTCTTTATAATATTAGTGTAGATTACACCCTTAGAGGGTGAAAATTAAAAAATGCTGAAACACGTGTTTACTTATTTTTACTAAAGAGTATTTTTGGAGAATTTGAAGAAAATCGATGTAGATTTTCTTTTCTCCTTATACATACTTTGTTACTGCGGTTTACCCCCTAGGGATTGAATTTCAAAAAACCCTTTCTTAGTGGGTTTCTACGTCACGCAAAGACACTAATGTCAAACTTTCATGTTTCTGGCTTCAGTAGTTTCGGCTCTGTGATAAGTCAGTAAACTGACATCTTTCTACCTATTTTACACCCTTAGAGGATGAAAATGGACAAACGCTGAAACACGTGTTTATTTATTTTTATTAGAGTATTATAGTGCTTAATTTGAAGACAGTAGATAAAGAATGTTTTTTTCTTTCCATACAGACTTTACCGTGGCGTTTCACCCCCTTAGGGGTGGATTTTCAAAAAATCTTTTCTTAGTGGATGCCTACGTCACGAAATAAAACTACTGTCCAAATTCCATTTTTCTAGCTTCAGTAGCTTCGGCTCATCCTGTTCATTTATATGTATATTATTGTTAACGCCCCCGCAACACCCTTTGCAGGCGGAATTTCGTAAAATCCGTTCTTAGCTGACCTCTACTCGACGAAAGGAATATTTCTGCCAAATTTCAAGTCTATACGCCCTATGGTTCCAGAGATATGGTGAAGAGTCAATATATTGCTCGCAAAATCCTCCTCTCCTATATATTTATTCAGGATCTCGGCAACGCCTCCAACGATTTTGAACTTGGCATACTAGAGGTTTCAAGGCCAAAAAATTGATCTAGCTAGGTTTTATTTATGGAAAATGTTGTTTTGTCGGTGTTTTTAGCTAATCAATACAATGCCATAAATTGTCAATAGAATATGGATTCAAATTTCGCCATCAACGTCAAGAGCGGCGATAGCTCAGTTGGGAAGTCGTCCATTTTTTTTGTTTTGTTTTGGCATTCAAACAGCGTGGGATCGAATCTTGGTGTTATTATTATTCTCTTTTTGTAATTTTTGATATTTTTTAATTATTTAATTTTTATTTATATATACAACTGTGTGTGACATGTATATTAATCTAAATAAATTCGGCAAAAATACAACAAAAATATACCGAGCAAAGCTCGGTCAACCAGATATTACCGTACTTAACGCGCGTATTTTTAAAATCATGGTATCGATAATAATATATGATAACGTAAATATATTAACTGACAGAGTACCTACAGTTTTTATTTTCGTTTAAATACGTATTAAACGTCAAAAATCTTGGTTTAAGTTATGTTAGGTTTTGTAGGTCTGTTTAAAGTACCTATCTGTATGGACCTGTTTAAAGATATAACTCGAATCATCATAGAACGGAATGCTAAATAAGGTACTTTCAGGCTCTAAATTATCCGATTGACGTTACCGTCAGACTTTGTCATACTTATTAAGTAGGTATATTGCTAACCGCAAAGTTGCGAACCTGTTGAAAGAGTCCAATTTGCTCAACACAAGACTTTCCCAACCACTAGTACTTGTTCGTAAAAGTAATTGCATATATGAATATATGTGTACATTTCTATTTGACTTTTATGTGGGACAAGGTCATAGGATTAAAATTTCTTTTGTTGTTGTTTCTTTAGTTTTTTTTCCTATTACTCAAATATTCATTATAATTAACAAATTATATGCTCCATGTCTCGATATTTTGAGTTTGGCTAATGTTGTATTAATTTGCCGGTCAGCAGCGAAATATGCAGGTGGTAAACGTCTGCATATCTATCGACGATAAAGATATTAAGTCTGTATAATAATAATAAACATAAAATAGGTATATTTATCATAAAATAAAAAAAAAAACAGCTGCATCACTATAAATAGATATTAAAATTTAAACGTTTTTATTTTTAGTCATATAGATATCGAAGGTGATACTTGACGTAAACATGTTATCAAGTCTTTAAATATAAGTTTCTGAGTTAATTTATTTTTAAATAATAGTGGTAATTTGCAATATTGGTGATGATGTTAGGAATCTTCCTTGCTGAAAGTGGTGAACAGAAGTCAGCATATAGCTACGGCCATGTTGCAGCCGTGGACAGTCGGCGGGAAATCGCGGCCGCCCATGGGAGGCGTACAGCACCGGGCCAAGTGAGCGGGACAGCGAAATTCGGGCCGAGGAGGCGCGAGTGAGAGGAGCACGAGGCGGCGCGACGCAGAGGGCGTACGAACTCACGGAGCGCCACGCACTCCTGTTCCGGTCGCGACGACGGGCGGCCGGGAACCCGCGCCTCGCAATACTGACCCCGCACACGCTGTTCACACAGACTTTTCTCCTAGTACGTTTTTTGAATGCGCGCCGGTAACAGCGGGCACGTGATACGCCTGCGGCCGCAGCTGTTTTTTTTCTCTTTCGCTCGTCTTTGTGACAGCCGAGTGTCGCGTGCGATCTCACCCATTTCCCGCCACTTCCAGTTCCTAACTAAGGAAAAGTATCTAAAAAGTAGAGTCGCAAAGTTTTTGGCGCGAAATGTGCGATAACTATTTCGCTCTTTCTAGGAATGTTGTATATATGTGGTAAACAATAAAAATAATGATGCACTGTTAATGGTTTGTGAAGGTTTATAAGCTGTGATTGTCGGATCGCGTTATCTTCTAAATAAATTGGGCAAGTTGTATAATAATGGATGACTGGGAGCGGCATGTAACCCCGCTGCTACAGGATATGGGGTGTGCGAATGAAGATGCCCAAGACGACTTCTTTAATCAACAAGATGTAAGTGATAGTAGTAGAAAACAAAATTTTGCTAGATAATTAAAACCGTGAATGAATTCCTAGATTACTCTATCACTCCATAAATAAATTGTTATCTGCAATATACTTAGGTTAATAATTAAAAAGAGCTAAAAACGATTTATGAATAAGTTTTCAAAGATGTAGCCATAAAATATAGGCACATAGAGATTCGTTTATAAGACAAAATTATTAGAAACAAGTTTACAATCTAAGAGTGAGCGAGAATAACAGTTTAATGTTTTCTAATTGTTCTACGAAGTATCTTTAATAATAGGTAGGTAGCATACAAAATACACATTTTTAACAAGATTGAATGTGCGATAAGAACTAAGTTCTTTTTACACTAACAAAGAGTTATCCTACATAATTACCCAACTAAAGTCTTGCTTGCAATAAGCGTTCATTTTTATTCTGGTTGTCTATGATTATCAGCCTACATAATCGCTTAATCAGTCTACTTTTACGATGTTACATTTCCGTTAGAACAAGTATATATCATTAAATGTAAACGAAATTATACCAAAACGTTATTATGATTTAAGCATGGGGAGGGAAAATTTATTTTTAGTAATTAAATATAGAGCTACAAAAATATTAGCGGCTATTTTGTATATTAATATAGTTTTCTTTAAGGATAACATCGCTTCTAATTAATTAAATAAAGCATTGTATTTTCTTTGTTATTCTACTCAGATTATTCTAATCAGATTATTGGTTAAAGGTTTGTGCAGAAAATAACAATAAAATAAACCCGCGACGTAGTTTCAATCGACGTAGTTTTACGTAAAAGTACAAAATTACAAGTTTATACATGTAGCTGTATTTATCATACATTACACAGAATTAAAATTTGACTCTATGTTATGAATAGACTTTTCAACTTTAAACAAAACTAAACTATATAAAAATGTCGACTAAACTAGTTGAAGGACTTGTGAACGCGAATTGACAGTAACACAAATATTCACTTTTATTTATAATAAGATAAATAAAGAAGAAACAAAATATACAAGAAAATTTACCTCAAAGTACTTTTATGTAGTCATAATGTCTTTAATTTTATAATAACCACAACCCTTTTAACTTTATAATAAAAGCTTGCTTCAAAAATAGTAGAGTTCTTCTACGATTAACTGTATTGAAGGACGACTATCCGAAAATACTTAAAAGATTGATTAAGACGTCTTTGAATTTAGATAATTATATACTTTTATTTGAAAGGAGTTAAGTTATTCTAATCTCGTATAAATTGTATTACTACTTTTAACAGAGGGATATATTTAATTCCATGCTTACTTCTACTACAGCTACTTTTAAAAACGTCAATTAGTAAATGGCAAAACCAATGTTCATTTATTATAATTTCTAAAAAGTATTAGGTAATAGTCGACAACCGCTGGGGAAGAAAGGTTCTCGAGTGGCGACCACGTATCGGACGACGCAGTGTAGGACGCCCCCCACTAGGTGGACCGATGACCTAGTGAAAGTTGCTGGGCGTCGTTGGATGCAGGCGGCACAGGACCGCACATTGTGGCGCAACATGAGGGAGGCCTACGTCCAGCAGTGGACGGCTGTAGGCTGAAATGATGATGATGAATGATGATTAGGTAATAGTATGTACTTCATAAAGTTTGCCTAAAATTTTGTCGCTAGTGAAAACAATGACACATATTATACCCGTTTTATTCACCAAGAACCATAATCAATGATTTTATGCATAAACCATTAAAGAACATATAGTAATTAATGAACTAAAAATGTCAACAAGGAGTTTTCAATGTTTCTACTATGACCATCTATTCACTGGTAATCTTTTATATGCAGCTAAGTCTATGAAGTTTGGTATCCTAGTATTATCACACGTATTAAATTTCTCATCAGATGTCCCCACAAGGTATTCTTTATATAGATTTAATGAAACTTATGGTTACTTAGCCTAGCCTTTTATTTAGCCTAGCCGGCTATTGGAGAAAAGTCTCTCCATGAAAGACGGAGAAAGACTCGCTTACAATTATTGTTCAATTTCAATATCTAACTATGTATAACATAGTCCATAACTACCTAATATGCAAAATATCTTTCTCGGTACTATAACAAAAAAAGAATGTAGATTAAAATTTATAAAATTCCTTATACTAAGATATACCTAAGTAGCTACGTGCCGTATGTATTTTCACAACAGCCCTGTCTACGCTATGTACATCTAATATTGTGGGTTAGACCAGTTTCAATATAAAACAAGATTCGAATACGCTGCCATGTGGCAAGGTGCCCGAGGCCTAGTACTGCTGTTATGCTTAATTGCCCGAGTAAGAGCGCTATTCACCACAACATTCACATCTCTAACAACGTGCCTTAGATGAAACATAGAACTGCTATTGGTTAAGTATTGGAATTAAAATCGATAATATATACATACGTATTTCATTCAATAGCTATGTATCTATTTAATTATAATACTAAAAGACTTCGTACCGTTAGTAAAGCATTTATTACGTAGCTCTCCCCAACCAATAGCATGTTTGTAAATTTTGATAAACATATGTTCTATTCGAGAGAATTAATTGCCACAAAATATGTATATATATATTCATGAAAAGATTAATTTTTGAGATATTTCATTAATTTTAATTATTTATTACATAATACGTGTATTGTTTCATGAAAATATAAATTTTTCGATATTTACTTATTATCTGCGATTGCAGATCAACATAATCTTCGAAATTGTGTATCTAACATTAAAGATGATGTTGTATTATTTTATTTTATGTCAATAGAAAAAAATGACTGTGAAAATAAATATGAAGATTCGTAAATTATTAACAATAGAAAAGGTAAAAAGTGATCGTCTGTCATGTTATAGACATGTTATGAGCATGTAATGAGATAGAAGAAAATATGTATAGACTGCGTAAAGCATGATATAGATAGAAGGACAGTGGACGCAAATGTCTGATAGGCTTGTGAGGAAAAATAGAAAATATTGTGTCGACCTCAAGTAATTGGATAAAGAACAATGTGATAATGTTGATAATCAGGTAGATTACTTAAATACGCAGAAAATTGTACACACCTAGGTAAATATGTATACCCCTACAAAGATTATCCTTCTATATTTATGTTCATGTATTTATAGAAAATATATTCACATAAATATGTAGTTCTTTATATGCTATAATATAGAACTGGTATGTGGTGGCGGTTACTAATACCACCAGCACTTATATTATTTATGAGTGTTGTAGGTAAAATACAATTTTACTTTATTTAAAAAACAGTTTTATATCGACCTGGGATAATTCTGTCTGATGCAATCTGGTAAAGAGTGTTAACGTCGAGCAGGAGGCTGGACATAAAACGAAAGCCAAAAACTTTTGAAATATGCACTATGAAGAGTACCTACATATGAAATCGATCCTGAGTCATTAGGATTTAGGATAAATGCAGGATGATGATGATATATATTATATTCGACAATAGACGATAGTAAATTTGATCTAAATGAAAATCGATATCGGTGTGAAAATAATATGAAAGAAATATTGCAAAAACTTTTAATAATAGGTATTTACCTCTAATACGTTATTATATTATTCGTGTGGTGACAGCGTAAGAACTACAACTTTCATCCAAGTAAATAAAGTAAAAAAGTTAATAAACTCGCGGAAGAGAAGAAAATTTCGAAATAAACTATGCCGCATCATTGAGCCTTATGTTCCGATTAACAATTATATAAAATATTCTTAGCCAGTATTGTGATATAGGGTATACATGTGATATAGATCCGAATTCAAAAAACTAAATAGGTATAACCTATATGTACCTACCTGTATTTGTGCACAGAAAACATTATTGTGTAGAATTAGTTTCGTATGGTGACCGAGTGAGAATACAATTCATCACCCCCTTTCTTACCCGTGGGTGTCGCAAAGAACGACTAAGGGACACAATATGTATTTAAAATCTATGCAAGAGAAGAAAATCTCGCAAAATCCTGTATAAACCCGTCTGAACAGCGTGCTATGATGATGATGAAGCGAAGAAAAACTCAAATGAAAATACCGTAAATACCCATCAACGTATTACGCGTTACTTCCAGCAGCCTAAGTATTTACCCATTATGAAAACAATTTGTATCCAATAGCGGCTTCATATAAATCTGAAAACCATCAGAGAGAAATTCGACATGGTATTAATAAAAATCCATGTGAATTTTTCATTCGCCTTCACTACTTGCGAATAGGATTATGTTGTATCGGTATCAGAAATTTGTAGCGGCGTAAAAAATATGCTATAACTATTTGGCGAATTGCGTATTCGCCAAATAGTTATATAAATGAATATTTTAAAATTTATGTATGCTTTGAATTTGCCGTCATTGTTCTTTGTAACGCAATTATGAGGTTAAACATTTCGAAAAACATAAGGGAAGCGAATCCAAAATGTGTAACGTAACGAAATTGTTTAAATCGTTTTACTTAGTAAGTACCTAGCACACAAAAAAAACTTTAGGTAGTAAAACCGATTATTTTCGTATTCATACACAGTTAATGCATTGATATAAATTTTAGATTGCCTCAGTGCCATAAAAGACAAATCTACCAAAAACATTGCCAAAAACATAGGCGTAATCGATTTTAATCCAAATAACTCGTGTTTTTTAATCCTAATAACTCGTAATTTAAGTTTATTCAAATATAAGAAAACTTAAGTTGACTTACTTAAAAGTGATTTTTGAATAATATTTAATTTGTAAAAAGTACAGAGCTTTATTAGTAGAAAACAGTAAACAGAATGTGGTTTATTTAAATATAATATTGATCGTATTTGTAGAATAGTACCTATATCTTCGAAAAATCTCGCGAAACTGACACGGTTCATTGGATGATAATTTTGATGAGGACAACTTATTTGTAATGTTTTATTTGTAAAAGCTAAGATTTTCTTTCTTTTATAAGAGTTGAGACAGATACACCTGCAGCGCATGTATGTCGTAAAAGTTCATATATTTAACAAGCTTTTTGGCTGCGGTCGGCGCGCTCCTCGCACCACTCCGTCCGGGCCGACAGAGGGGCGTAAGCACGCACACCCGCAACCCACCCACGTGCACGTCGCCTTCGTCGTTGGGCCGACCACCGGAGCAGGGTTACTTGTCATCAGTGGTCGGCCCTGATTTTTTTTTTCAGTGGTCGGCCAAATATATTTAACAAGCTAGAGATACAACGGTGCTTTACCACATTAAGATAAAGCATTTAATTCAGTAAGAATTGAATTAGTAAACCATTTGCCATATCAGCCCACATATGTCCCACTTTTTGCCACGGGTCTTCTCCACAATAGAAGAGAAATTGAGCAGATATACCACGCTGATCATACGGGTTGGTTTTCTTTAGAGTTTTGCTTCCTTTGCATAGTTGTTGTATGTACATCCCCTAGTCGTATTTTACGATACCCATGAGCAAGAGAGGGTGTGGTGAATTGTATTCATACTCCGTCACCACACGCACACACTCTAGACGGACCAGTACGAAGTTATCAGTTATCAGTTTAGTACGAAGTTTTCAGTAGGATTGTTTCAAGACTTATTACGTACTGTGCTTTTCTTCAATGACTGATCAAATTTCTTATACATAGTAAACTAGATCTACTAATATACATCAGCCTATGGGCCTTCATTGTTAGACATAAGCCTCGTATGTGGATATTGTCATAATAGCCAGGCTTGATAGGCGGTTTAGCGATTGCATTTCGGGTTGGTCAGATGGTTTCAAAGTCTATTATGTACTTAGAAACAATTTGTGTGCTTTGTTTTGTATAGATATACTATACATAAGAAAAAATTATTATTGGCGTATTACGTATAAGTAATAGATTAAGTAGCAAAATTTCGATACCATATGGTCATATGGTGTATTTCCGTGTGATGATGGAGTAAGAATTCACCACCCCTTGCCCGCGGATGTCGTAGAAGACGACTAAGGGATATAATACGCATATAAAGGAGTTTTGGAACAAAACCCTATACCAATCCGTTTGACCAGCGCGGTATTGTAGGTCAATTGCCTTCTCATTACGGAGGCAGCCCTAGCCGAATAGTGGGGCGTATATGGGCTGAGATGATGATGTTTTCACAGTAATTATAAGTTTTAATAAATTATATCGATATAAGCCTCTATATTCATAGGGTTGCTCCAGTTTTATCATGGATACCAATCGCGATAATCGTTTCCATTTTATTAATAGCACTGAAATCAAATACACCACACGTTTTTACAAATTCATCTTTGGATATATATCGTCATATCCTACGTCTAACTAAAACGAACCTGTTCTTAGATCATACACTTCCAAATTTTGGTCACCGGCCGCTTCTGGATGAGAGAAATTATTATACTATACTACGCTGACGAGACGAATTAACGTATGGTTTATTTCTTATTTAGTTTCTCTTGCAGCGAGATAAAATGTTTACATAGTATTACTCTTTAATGCTTTAACCTTCACACATAAAACCTATTTCCATACTATATACACATATAAGATAAAAGCATAGATAATCTATGCAAACTTTTTCATCATCTCAGCTTATTTACGTCGTGCTGGAAGCGAGCGTCCTCCTCAATAATAGAGAAATTAACCTATTATACAGATTATACTACACTAGTCAGACGTATTAGCGCAGGATTTTGTTTCGAGCTTTCCTTATCTTGCATAAGTGCTATATGCATTATACATATTATTTCCCTTAATCGTCTTTTACGATATCTATGGACAAGATATGGGGTGGCGATTCGTATGTTTACTCCGCCATCACACAGAAGGATATAATATTATTAAACAATGAAATAATAAATTTATCAATAAATTTGGCGTTCAGAAATTAAAATATTTTAATTGGCTATGAATTTTAATTTCAAATTAATTAAAATACATTTTTAAATTATTAAATTTAACAGTCAGTTTTTTGTTATTGGTTTGTGTTCATCGTATTCATCGTGGTTTACAAATCGTCCTTCATCATGGATATGTTAGAAATTAGAGTAATTAAGGAATAGGCATATCTTTAATATATTTCATCATCATCATCATCATTTCAGCCTATTGCCGTCCACTGCTGGACGTAGGCCTCCCTCATGTTGCGCCACAATGTGCGGTCCTGTGCCGCCTGCATCCAACGACGCCCAGCAACTTTCACCAGGTCGTCCGTCCACCTAGTGGGGGGGCGTCCTACACTGCGTCGTCCGATGCGTGGTCACCACTCGAGAACCTTTCTTCCCCAGCGGTTGTCGGTTCGTCGAGCGATGTGGCCTGCCCATTGCCACTTCAGCGTGTTAATTCTTCGTGCTATGTCAGTTACACTCGTTCTTTCCGTATTTCGAATTCTATCTCGCAGAGAAATCCCGAGCATAGCCCGTTCCATAGCACGCTGTGCGACTTTGAGCCTTGTTATAAGGCCTATATTTAGGAACCACGTTTCTGTGCCGTAAGTCATCACTGGTAACACACACTGGTCGTAGACCTGTGTTTTCAGACACTGAGGTATGTTGGACGAGAAGATCCTCTTAAGTTTCCCGAACGCTGCCCAACCGAGTTGGATTCGTCGGCTGATCTCTTTCTCGAAATTGGATCTACCTAACTGGACTGTTTGTCCTAGGTAAACATAGTGATGGACAATTTCGAGAATCGCATTGCCAACTAGGACCGGTACAGGAATGACATGGGTATTTGACATGACTTTCGTCTTGTCCATGTTCATTCGTAAACCCACTAGTTGGGATACCCTGCTGAGATCATTGAGCATAGTGCCAAGGTCCTCCATGGATTCTGCCATAACGACGATATCGTCTGCGAATCGAAGGTGAGTAAGGTATTCGCCGTTAATGTTGATGCCGAGTCCAGTCCAGTCTAAGAGCTTGAAGACATCTTCCAGTGCAGTGGTGAAGAGTTTCGGAGAGATGACATCTCCCTGTCTCACGCCTTTCTGCAACTGGATCGGTTTCGTACTCTTATCCCGGATACGGACTGACATTGTGGCGTTCCTATACAAACACTTCAGCATTTCGATATAGCGATGGTCGATTTGGCACCGCTGAAGGGACTACAGCACCGCCCAAGTTTCGACTGAATCAAAGGCTTTCTCATAGTCCACAAACGCTAAGCACAGGGGCCGATTATACTCCTCGGTCTTTTGTATAATCTGCCGAAGCGTGAGGATATGGTCTATGGTCCTATAGCCTTTTCGGAGGCCGGCTTGTTCGGGCGGCTGGAAGTCATCGAGCTTGCGCGAGAGTTAGAGCTTATAAACATGGCTGAGGAGTGAGATGTGTCTGTAGTTCTTTAGAAGAGCTTTGTCACCCTTCTTGAAGAACAGCACCACCACATTCCTGGTCCACGACTCTGGAACGTCGCCCCCGAGGATAACAGAATTAAATAGCTTCTGAAGGGCTATTAAGACTGGCTTGCCGCCCGCCTTCAGAAGCTCTGCCGTAATTCCGTCATCTCCCGGTGCCTTACCGTTACGTAGTTGTTTGAGAGCCATTCTGATCTCGTACAAGCTGATGTCCGGGAGTTAGCTTATTAATATATTTATTATATAGAAATGCTGTCGAAACAGAATCATCAAATGAGCAGCACGAAACATCAAAAACTTTTACAGAACGAACACTACAGAAGATCGCTTAATGTTATTGGTTTGCTCGTTTCCGTTCTGAATATCTTAATGTAAAAAAAAATCTTCTAGTCAACAGAACATATTCGTTAATAATAAAGAATTGGGACGATTGAAGCTGCTAATAGTACTCCATCTACGCGTAGATTAGCACCAGCGTTTGAAGGTTAGCATCTAAATTATATTAGTCTTTGTGTGTCAAATCGACAAGCCAATAAAGCTTGACAAATGTATGTCCTACGAACTTAATTATCATCATTAGGAATACGTATGTTGAGTCCTTCGTGGAGTTTCTCAATAAGTACAGAAATGAAGAAATTTAAAGCAGTATTTTTTTATTGCAAGTAAGTTTCCATAATGATTTCAATAATATCTTTTCGACAATCGCAAGTACTCAGTAAGTTAATTTATTTAAGCTATAAACAAGAAAGAACCTAAAAAGTGATGTTTGTGCTTGATGCTTTAGCGACAGTGTAACCTTACAACTTCTTATCAAAGAATATGAGAATTTTTGCAGATGTAATACACATTTTAGGAAATGAAGACAAGGAAGCTCGCGCACCTTTTTATGTTGGTCCTGCACAAACTGCAACTAGAAATTCTATATCACTCGACGTACTTATCGGTGTCTGAACCGACTTCTACCTTTTCTGGGATTTTGTCATTTTTATTTTTACAGCAATTATAATTCAATAATTATAAAGAATATAATATCTATATACTAATATATAATATATATCAAGAATTATAATCTATATAATAATATAATTCTAAAGAAGCAGAGTAAAATGCTATTAAACAGTGTTTCCTCCTGTATGAAATGATTTCTTCAAAAAGGCATCGTTAAAATAATATTGCGTTCGCAAAGATGCATCAATTGTATAAATAATTATTACGATTAAGAAGAGAATTAACAGAAATAAAAACTCTTAATTTATTCCCAGCAAAATGGATTTTTATAGAAAAAGACCTGAACTGTATTATAACCCAATCAGGAAATAAAAATAGCGGTTCTTTTAAACAAACGACGATATCTTTCTATCTAATAGATACAGCGGTTATTAAGATCATATAAACATGAAAAGTAAATCGGTAGTACCTACTATAAATTCATTATGAAATAAAAGTGTTTCTAAGTTTAGGTTTATGAAGTATATTAAAAATGGAAAAAAATATTAAAATAATATTATCTATATATATTACAGAAAGTCGTGTTAGTTACACTATTTATAACTTAAGAACCGCCGTACAGATTTGGCTGAAAATTGGTGGGGAGGTAGCTTAGAACCAGGAGACGGACATAGGATACTTTTTATCCCGTTCATCATCTTCTTCTTAATGGCAATGCGCTACTTTTTATCCCGTTCGATCGCATTCCCGTTTGACGTGACATAAAATGTCAAATAGATTTTTTTTTGTTTCTGTTTGTCGATTCGGACAGGCATTCGGATCAAAGCCTATACAGCCAGGTATGATACAATTTTCTTTATATTATTTAACATTTCTTTATATAGAGTAGCTTATTTATAGTCATGTCCGTCAGTAAGTCAAGTCATTACCATTAATTAGGCGCTGCAAACCTAATTAAATAATTTCTCTGGGTTTTATTATAATTTTGTCAGAAATCAATAATGAGTAATTTGTATTCTCTTTGAATCATCATTAACAATGCCGCGACCAAGACGATCGAATCTTACCCCACAAAGCCGTAATGGTTCTTCCATTAGAGACTATATTTTCGGAAATTTGGAAAATATATTTACGAATAAAATTATGGCTGTACGAAATTCGCCGAGTCAGCTATAGTCCATAAAATATAGGATGATCTCTGTGACAGTTGTCCCTAATGCTGTCACGCTTACGATAAAGTGCTTAGTTTTTTTATTGATAAAACTCTTTATTTTTATAATTGTGATTTTCTATTATAATTAAAATACAATCAATGAAAATCTTTTTGAATTTATTTGAAACTAAAAGTGTTTTTTGATTGTTTTAATTATTCGTAAGAAGTACAATCAAGGTCTAGGTTTCGTCATTATCGTCATCACTGGAGCGTTCCTGCTAGAACATTTATCATTTTTTGCCAAATAAGGACAGTCGTTAGATCAATCAATCAATTACGACTGTTTTATAAATAAATATGTCTAGTTTATTGGCAATAAGGCGTATATAATATTATCATCTACTCTGAGACGAAAAGTAGTTTTTTAATGTTTAATTAATTCAATTTTTGGTTTTTTATAATGTAACTGTCAGTTTTAATTGTAAAAATTTGTTGAAAGTTTTATATAGGTACTGTATTGGGTTTATTTCTTTTATGAATAATTTAATAAAGATTGGTTATCGATTTACGTATATCGACTGTCCCATCTCTTTTTTATTTTCAGTCCAGTATGACCTTGTACGTGTGTAAGCATCATTTGTGAATAAAATGTTTACTAGGTATTTCAGTACTTACGAGGTACATTTTTGGCATGAATATTAATATTTTTATATTTATAATATATTGCAATTCAGTTGCAATAAAACTGGCACGAAAAGAATGAAAATATATTTGATACAAAATGAAATTGTAAACATTTCGCTCGTTCAAACTTACTTCGTTGGTTTCGTTGACGTCTGTCACAGAGATCAAACTATATTTTATGGACTATAGTTCAATATAAAAACAAGTAGGGCTGCCTGCCTACATTCATAGTGCATATGATAAACGATAATGCGTTTATATAACATGTTGATAAACTGATATGTGGGTGGATGAACCCTAGAACACATGTTCTATTGCCACTTTAAAAAATTAGTGCTTTACATATGTCTATAGGTTGATAAATAGATCATATCTTACTATTAAAGTTTCATAGAATATTAGCTGACCCAAAAGACATTGCACTGTTAAAATTTTTTTTTATTGCCAACGGTGGCAAACGAGCAAGCAGCACACCTGATGGTAAGTGATACTGCTGCACGTGGACCTTTGCAATACCAGGGGCACAGCTAGGCTGCTGCCTACCGTGAAGGAAATACTCTTCTTAAACCTCGTTTAAAGAAGGACATGTCATAAAAAGACATAAAATAAAAGGAATTCTCCTTGAACAGACAGCAGCCTCCACCTAACGGGTCCAATTGTGAATCTAAACCATTGTCGGATCCCCTTGAACACACACGAAAAATTTCATCAACATCGGTCTAGCCGTTTAGCAGAAGTTCAGTGACATGTGTGCCTGTACATAAGAAATATACTACCTATACTAGCTGACCCAACAGGCGTTGTTCTGCTCAAATCTGTAAAAAATTGAAAATTGAATTCCCCCTGAAATCGATCGCAGCGCCATCTACCGGTTCCAATTATTACTCTAAACCGTATGGTTTGGATGTTCCGAATAGCTATTCCGATAGATATGAGAATTTATATCCATCGGAATGGCAAAAAAAACCGTCATTTTCTAATTTTCTGCGCAACTCTTGTTTTTTTTATTTCGTAAAGGAATTTTTTTATATATTAGATTATCTACTTAAAAAAAAGATGAACGAGATCGGTAAAGTCGTTCTCAAGTTATGTTATTGTCCTGCCCAAACAGCGCCACCTACCGGGTCCAATTGTGAATCTAAACCATCCTCGAACCCCCTTGAACACACACAAAAAATTTCGTCAACATCGGTGCAGCCGTTTAGGAGTTCAGTGACATACACACGTACGCTAGAAATTTATATATAAGATATTAAGATAGAGAAATTAGTTTTCTTTGCATTGTGTTTTCATATTTCGATTCCTTTTTTTGTAATAGCTGTCATAATAAGCAAATGATTGATACCCTTGCTACAACGCTACAACAGAATGTAGATTATAACCAAATCGTGTCCCTACCAATATGGTACAATATGGTAATGTTTCTGATTATCGAGAATTCACATGATCAATTGTGAAATTTATATTTATGAAAGAAGAGTATTAAACGAAATAAAGTAGAATATTTAGTAAATAATCAGAATATCTATACAATCGGCGAGATTGAGTTTTTTAAAAATTGATCGCTTTTAGGTACTGTAGAAGATCAGAAAGTCCTTTTCTTCTAAATGGCGTTAATAACCTATATATCTCCCTACTAATTAAATTTATTATTATTTGAAGAGAATCAGTTTAGCATATGCTTGAATATAGATTAGTACATACAAATAAAGAAAATTGCAGACCTAGAAGATTTATCGAAGACTCACCAAAATTATTTTCCAAATCTAACCGAGTTATCCTATAAAAATAATACGGATCCATGCAGATGCAGGAAATGTCAAGTTCTAAAGAATAAGATTTATAGGCAAAATGTTACATATATTTGACGCTATAAATTATAAGTGTTTCATGTTCATTAAGTTTTATATTAAATGAAATTTAATTTAAAGGCGTAATTAAAACAATTAAACGTCTACTTTGTACTCTTCCCATTATATCCTTACTAATAGTATAAATGCGAAAGTAAGTTTGTTTGTTACACTTTCACGTTTAAACCACCGAACCAATTTCAAAAATTCTTTCACCAATGGAAAACTATAATATCAAGGAGTAACAGAGGCTATATTTTATTCCCGGTATTCCCACGGGAACTACGCGGGTAAGGCGACTGGAACCGAAGCGAATCGAGGGTGGGTTGCTAGTATTAATAATAATACATCTAAAATAACACTAAACAATTTCATATATTATCACAGTTCGGTGTTCCATTATATACATATCCCAATGAACTAATTTTATATTAAATTATTATGCAGGTTATTTATTAAATAATATGTACTTAAAGGAACGCGCAAGTGAAGAAATGTCCTAGGAATATATCCATACATCCGTTCCTCAACCCTCCGACCTCCACAGTTGGACACAGGCCTTCTTACGAAAGTAATCGGAACGTAGAAATACCGAGTAAGTATAGTCCTCTCTATAGCACGTTGAGCGAAGTGGAGTTTATATTCTCTTTGCAGTTAGTTTATCAATATAAAAATGATGCAATGAAATGTTTTTTTTTAAATTACGTGTGATATGGGGTACCTGTTAAAGATAATACTTTCATTATTTGAGTGGTAGAGTGAAAAATATAGAAACCAAATTCAAACTTCTATTTGACACTTTTAGATTATTCCTTTCTAGTGAGTTTCAACGTCACAAAATTATAAGGCTGTCGAGCACTTATTTATGCTAATTTTTAATCGAATAACAAATCAAGTAAAAGTACTAATCTCCTATTTTAAACCCATAGAATATGAAAATAAAGAAATACTGAGGCACACGTTTATTTATTTTAACTGATGAGTAGTTCTGCTTAATTTAAAGACAATGGATAAAGGTTTTCTCTTATCATAAAAACTTTGTCCATGCGTTTCACCCTCTTTGAGGTTGAGCTTTGTAAAATTGTTTTTTTTTGGTATGGCCCTACGTTAGTAAAAGAAACTATTGGTCAACTTTCATATGATACTTTTAGCTTTTACTATAACTACTTTATACATATATGTATATAATTCAAATTGTCTATATACAAGATTTAGATACAATGATATTTGATGATTTTTTTATTGCCTATATCTGATCACCATTTTTTTTCAATATGCTTTCATGGAACACTAGCCTTAAAAGTGTCATATGTGTTAATCCGAGTAACGGTGTACTTTTGTGGTAATTTTCATACGCATCTCTTAAACGGTTTACGCGTTACTGAGAACAAACATCCACACATCTTCATAAACTTTCACATTATTAGTAAGATTTAAAGGCTATTGTAGATTTTTTCATGTTTAGTAGTAAAATAATTAACTAGTTACGATAAATATTATACAAATACAAATAACTTCAAAATGTCAAACACCTTAAATGCCAACCTGAGCTCATGCAGAGGAATGGTAGTCTGTTTGATTGTAAATAAACAATTGTCCTATTCATTCTTGAGTGTAGGTATCTACTATCTGTTACCATAAAAGACTGACTAACGGATATCTCAAACTATTGGGATCGTAAAAATTTTTATATGAAAAAGCGAGTGAGTGAGCGGCAACTAACAATGTTTGAAACTTAAACTTTTAAAGTGATAAAAATTATGATATGATAACATATAAAAATATGTATCATCACCATCGCTATCATCGCAGCATATATAGGTACGTTCCACTGCTTGGTTCAGCCTCCTCCATAATAGAAGGGAGTGTCCTATTATACCACACTGGTCAGGCGTATTGGTAAACAGTCTTATTTCGAGTTTTGCTTCACTTTCATAGATATTATTAGCATATTTATAATATCTTGGTTGTCTTTTATGACACCCGCGGGCAAGATAGGGAGTGGTGAATTGTATTCTTACTCCACAGAAATGTGTAAACTTTCAAAATTTTAAAGATAGAGCTAAGAATATTGGTGTTTAAAAGTTCCTGTTCAAAGTTTAAAAAGATGCGTTTATAGTTTGTAATTCATAATGTGGCGTAAATTTGTTGCCAGTAAAACTATTTGTAAATACTCATATTTCATGCGTGCCTATAGTATAGTTATCTAACTTATTCTATTTTTTTATTCAATCTTTCTCTTTATTTTCTTTTTCTTTTGTTTCAGTGTGTTCAAATTTATATAATCTATTTTTACCACGTATATTATCTGGTTTTTATGGCTAAATAAACTATTTCCTTCCTTCTTTTCTTATGTATATAATCTAAATGAATATTAGAAGCAAAATACGTCTCCTTACTGTTACTTACACATGTATTTAACAATCTGATTAAAATATTTGCTTGCCATCAATTATTTAGAATCAGTGATTCCTGTTACAGAGTTAATGTTAAATGTACATTATAAAGCTAATAATGTTTTTCTGCGTGCGCTATATGGATTGAAAAAGCCTTTACTGGTGTCAACTCGCCGTTGTTGTCAAATAGATCAAACCATAGATAAGAGCGAAACCCCAATATACTCGTAATTATCAGATGTAACTTGTCATTTCATGCCACCAAAATGATAGGTTAGATTGCAGCTATTATGTAGGGAAACTCTAATTTAAAAGAATCATGATTGTATTCTAAAACATAACGACATCCACGTACCTACATAGCGGTTTATGTTTAAATAACACATATTTTTCGATTGCGTAATGTGTTTAATATTTACTTTTGAATATTGGAATATTATTGCAATAGGAAAGAATTTATTGATTATATAGTCTTATATATATATATATATTTACAAATACAAACTTATTTTACGTACAAATTTATTTTTAATTTCATTAAAAATAAATTTGTACTTCATATCTTTAACTGCAAAAAAATTAAATGAAGATCATATTGATTCGATTCAAAAAATGCTGAAATGCAATGCTGCTAATTCTTCAAAAACCAAACGTCTATAAATAATTGTGAAATAAAGGAGTTTTAGGAGGACTTTGCTTAGGGGATAGTATAAAGTCCTATGGTTGCTAATTTAAGGTCAACATGAAAAGCTGAGTATTGTGCGTTCTGATGCGCCTTTCAATTAAAGAAGCGGATGAAATCTGGTGTAATAATTCAATGTGTAATGCTGACTTTTTGTATCTAGTCAGATCAGTCAGGTCTATTTATTTGTTATTTTGAAACCTTCAATCCTTGATTATGGCCTCACACTTCATATAATGTGGATTCAAGTTATACAGTCTATACAAGTAACATACATTTTTCGTCTAAAACACAGAGTTAACGTTAGCGTGACTTAAGAATGTCGGTTAATGTTTCTGAACACATCAGGCGCCTAATAAGCACATAAAAAGTCGAAGAAAGCAAATTAACGCGTGTATTACAGTGGTGTTTCGATGTAAATCATTAAAGTCTAAATTGAAAGTAATACTTATAAAAACAACGAAGTTTATGCCTGTTAATAATTGGCATCTCTTAGATGAATTTTGTATAAACATATTTGATATATATGTTGTGTACATTTTTATACAAAAAGAAATTGCTGAAAAAAACAGAAAGGATAATCGTAGAGTTCCTAGTTAAATCTTCTCAGTGGCAGTTACAGTTTCGATGGTAGTGTATGGGATTAATTTACAGCAAAATATTAAATTGACAACATCTAACTGTCACCGTGGGGTACATATATTAACGCCTTTTTCCTATAGGGGTAGGCAGAGACCATTTCCCTCCACTTGCTACGATCTTGACATACCACTTTCGCCTCCTCCACATTCATTAATCTCTTCATACATATTCTTTGGTTTAGGGTACTTCTAACCTGGCCTTAAGAACGTCCGCCTTGGTCTTCCCCTTCTAACACCTCCGCTCAGATTCGCCTTACAAATTCTTCTTGTTAATCTCCTTTCATTCATTTTCTTTACATGACCAAACCAACTTAACATACCTTTCTCAATCCTTGTCACTACATCAACATTCATACCACAACGTTCCCTGATTACCCTGAGGTTCACACATAATAAATGATTTTCAATTTAAATTTGTATTGCAATTTCAATAGGGTCTTCATATTGAATTTAGGTATTTAGGGAAATCAAATACGCTAATTGACAACTGTGAAAAAACAGAAGGCCTTTATTTAAACTTGACTTAACATTCCATTAAAACACACATAATATTTTGTTTACTTTGTTAAATTTCCAATGGAACTTTTCTTTAACAGATGCTGAATTTTTCTTTAACAGATGCAAAATACACAAGTATTACATTTTCTTTATATCAACAACCTTTCACAGATTAAAAGAAAAAATAAATAGAATAATTTATTTCATAAATCTGAGGTAGATTAGTTAGACTACATAATCTCAGATTAGCGTTCAAACAAACCTATAGATGGCTTATCTCGGCAGTCATAGATATTACAATCATGTTTACCTAAGAAATTTTGCTATATCATATAGTCAGATATACTGAAACAGCTAATGATAAACTCCTTCCAAAAACTGCATACCCTAACACTGTTGAAGTGGCTATCGATATCTTTATCTATCCGTTGCTTTTTATGGACTAAAGAAGATAAAGCGAGCGTTGCTACTTCTTCGTCTTCTTTCCCATCTATGATTACAAAAGCATGACAAGGATTATTTCTTTATTTATTTAGTATAATATTCTGTAATCTTAGATAGGCCATATATTAGATAAAGAGCAGTCAGTCGGGATATAAATGATTTAAGAAAGTGAAGCAATTTTATTACGCCTGCCATGCATAAGATTTTATGACTACTCTTTGATCCTAAGCCAAATAATATGTGATTAAATGATTGCATTTTTGTGTCATAATAAAAATTTTATATTCGTAATAATAACACGTTGAAAAGTGTTTCCGGCTTAAATCAATTTTATTTGATTGAGTTTTGTTTTCTCTGTCATAATATATGGTACATTTTTATAGATATCATTTAAAATATTATATTAATATGCTAAACTAAAGACTAATATATTTATCATACATTTTTTAAACCATTCATGTTTCTTTCTTTGGTAGAAGGAGCAGGATTATGCCGGAGGCTTTATGTAAACCTCGGTACACTTGTTAAACCGTACTTTGTTACTTACGTCTTCCTTAGCTATAGTTGTGGGCAAGAGTGAAGCGTGGCGTAATGAAGATTTCTTATTGCCATGTAATATAAAATTACAAAAATGAATTGAATTGGAATATATATTTAAATATTAAAATAATGTACATCAAAATTTTAATTAATTTGTGAATGTCATGAGGAGTTGTTACACACAGGTAATTTTTTTGCATGTTTCGCTTTTTGTTTGATATTTACCGTCTTCAATCGAAATTTTCTTTATTCGTTTTGTAAATATTATGACTGTAGATCTTTTCATACATATCATATTCCATTTAAATCGTCTAGCTACAGCATTACTGGTACAGTAAATCATTTTCTGATGCAGTTGTGGATGAAAATATGTCCAACGTTTCCCTTGACGCTATTTCCACGACTTTATTTCGAACTAGCGTTTAGCCCGCGGCTTTCTCCACGTTCAGTTAAGTGCTATTGTATGTATTTATGTGCCACTTTTCAGAACATCAACGCTGAACTAATCAAATGTTACTTTTAACGATTTACGTCAAATACATAATAATTTTTATTAAAACATAAATTCAAAATTGAAAGAAGTTGTTGCGCTATTTAAATAGGATTTATGAACAATTATAAAGGTTGTTTTTTTTTACATTATTAATATCTAATTTGATTATATGCCTAATCATTTTTTGAAATAACTATGGTCTAAGTTATTCTAAGGAATAATTAACCTATTAGTGACAGTCCCGTCAAAATCGGTCCAAGCTATGGAAATATTCATAAGACGATCTTTAAAACTGCTTTAAGGAATATATAATTTTCAACAATTTGTAGAAATACACTTCTATCTAATAGTTTGAAATTAGGAATATGAAAGTGTTGAGAAGCAAAATTATAAAGCCACAATCGATTCAGGAGTCAATACTGGATTGTTAAAAACTAAGAACAACTAATTACGCGTGCTGACGAAGTAAGAATATAATTTACCACCCCATTTCTTGCCCACGAGTGTCATAAAAGACGACTAAGATGTTTAATACTACTTTCTTTCTATTATGGAGGAGGTTCGAACCCAAAGTGGGACGTGTATGATCTGAAATGATGATAATAGTGACAAAAAAAAACGCGTAATTTCGCTCTTAATAAATGTCGTGGCGTGGTGGTGACGGAGGACGGACCTTCCGTGTGGTGACGGAGTAAGAATACAATTCACCACCACCTAACTTACCCGTGGGTGGTCGTACGAGACGACTAAGGGATATAAAACGCATATAACATCTATGCGAGAGAAGGAAAGCTCGAAATAAAACCCTATACCAACACGTCTGACCAGCGTGGTATTATGGGTCAATTACCCTTCCATTATGGAGGAGGCCTGAGCCCAACAGTGGGGCGTATGTGGGCTGAGATGATGAAATGTCGTGGCGCTGGTTGGAACTGTTATCGAAAGCAAAGTTACGACATCCAGACTGTTTTTTGTAACCGAGCTTTTCTTACTTATATTAGAAGAGGGGATGGAGCTTTCTCAATGGGCACCTATATCATGACGAAGCACCAATTTCTATGACGTTGATTGATCTAGACTTTAGTTACGAAGCAAGTAATATTACTAATTGTATATTCTTGATCAACTACATTGATGATATGCGAACCGTTTATTTGTCTTTGTAATAAATTTGCATTGAAAACTATACGCTTCAATAACCTAGCTAAAAAAAAAATGTAAAAAACAATTTAATCTATTAGCGTGTTTATTCCGTATTTTAACAGTCAAAACCTCTTGACACGGACCACTTGGTAGTGGACAGCTAAGTGCTATAACTAGTTTTTTCCATTGTGTTTTAATGCATGAAGCATTTTACGGCTGTGCCGTGAGAAAGTCCACTAGTCTAGCATTCAGGTGGCCTTAGGAAGTACTTCCTTGGACACGTGTGCCCGCCATTTGCCAACGGCCCATCCACCCGCATTATTTTACTTGAGAACCGGTAAATTTTAATGAAATTCTATACTTTAGTGCAGCTGTGCCACACTCAGTTGGGTTGACCAGCTCGAATAAATTTTAATGCGCCAAAACTCATATTGAATATTAATATAACAGCAATATATTAAAAAAGGCTTTCACCATTCAATTGTGAATAAATTATCAATGCGCTGATACTTATTTATGCACATTACTCTGCCGGCCTCAAGTCTCTTCCATGATATGAGTGAAATTGTCCTATTATACCACACTGGTCAGACGGGTATATGGTCGGGGGTAATTTCGAGTTTTCCTTCTCTTGCATAGACGTTATATGAATATTGTAACCCTAAGTCCCTTTTACGACATCCACGGGCAAGATACAGAGGGGTAAATTGTATTCTTACTCAGTAATCACACGAAGAATTGTATCAGTATTTTTTCAAATACTACACATATTCTTGTCGCGGAGGCTTTTATAAACATTCACTTAACTGAAATAAATTAAAACCAAAACAGTAATTTTCATTGCAGAAATCATTTTTATGGACATCAAACGCAGATTACATTTTGTTTTCAAATGAGTTCGTCAAAACAAACGAGTATAAATTATAAAAGAAATGCTTGTAATATCACAAAGAATACACCGAGAACGGAATTAACATTCAAGTGTTTCAATGCATCGATAGAAAAATTTAAAACGCTCATTAAACGCTGACATTGAACGTTATCTCCTTATCAAAATATAACCTTTCAATATAAACGTTATTATAATATTTAATAATAATATAATAGCCTAAATGATAATAAGGCAGCCCGCTGTTGTATAATAATTACAATATTAAAAGTATAAATAATTCAATGGACTATCGGTGATGGAAGCACGCGACGGACTTCCGGAGAGTCTAATGAATGCGTGGCTCATTCTCGAGGCGCTTGACGAACTTCGAAAATTATATAGCAATTATGATTATATGCAAGTGTCTTGAACTTGTAGATAGTGAACGTTGCAATACAATTCGCATAACTGATGAGGATTAGATAGTTTTTTATTAATTTTAAACTGATGGTATAGGCATGGACATAATTACGATCTTATTCATATAGTTATAGTTAAAACTATACAACTCATTCAATTACCTTAGAATAAAATTTACATTTATCAACATCTTATCTCAGCCACTATACGTCCCACTGCTGGGCTTGGGCCTCCTTCATGGTGGAAGTGAAATTCATCTACTACGTTGATCGAATGTATTGGCATAGAGTTTTATTTCGAGTTTTTCTCCTTTTCCTTGTTTTCTACATATTATATTTCTTAGTGTGGCTATTTACGATACGGGTAAGAGTGGGAGTGGTGAATTATATTCCTACGACGTTGCCACACGGAAAATTTTATAAAAAGTGCAATATATATTAAATTTATAAAAATCACGTAAGTATAAAATTCTCTTATTCAACATATTCTTATGTCCCGTCCACATGTTGGCAGAGCCTAGGCTAACGCGAGCGTCGGCAAATAGGTACAAAGCAAGTGCTAGCAGCAGGTATGTATATATTTTAAATTTTCAAATGCAAATCATTTCTTATGCATAAACCCCATGGAGGTAATTACATATTGTTATTTTTTACATTTTATATTAAATTAGTTCATATTACTACCACCATATCGGAACGCAAGCACACTGAGAAGAGCCGGAAAGAAACTCGGCGAGCTTGTTTATTTTCATTATCTTTTTACTCACGTCGTTTAAATAAAATTGCATACAAACTGCCTAGTAATAGCTCCAGTGTGATGACCTTTGAACCAAAATATAATATTATCTTCAAATTTAAAGCAAATTGACCACTGGAGCACCCATCATTGCTCTCAACGACTGTGAAGGGAAGACAGAGACCCACACCTCGTTCTCACCACAAGCAGATCTTTCAGTGAGTATTTTTTTTGTGCGTGTGTATAGCTGTTGGTCGCAGATGACCTTGACAGCTTAACGTGGGCAATGGGTGAGCGCTGATGGCTCTCAACCCGGTAAGTAAGTTAAGCGAACATCGCTCGAGGGCTCCCTCTGTGGGGAACGGACCTCGGCTCAGGGCACCGCTGAGAGCAAAGTGGGCGTGGCCACGTTTAGATTATTAACTTTTACGCGGCGCGGTTTTCGACTTCGACGGCGAGGCCGATACCGCGGAGTTTTATGTGTTATCGCTGCGCGAGCGGTGTAAGCCCTTTCTTGGGCGATCGTAATAGCGTCATCCTCTTCTTCAAGAAGATGACGAGGACGTCGGACCGCGAATATCTTTGAGGGGACGTAGTTTACCACCCCAACCACTAGAGGAGTGGGGTGAGTCATGGCAGAGTCTTTCAGTGAGCTTGACCAATACCATTTATCACAAGCGTAAACCACAGACAAAATAACAAACAAGATTAGACGAGACGAATTTTTGAAGGTAGTTATTACAAATTGAGACGGTTTGAATTTGCGAAGGTTCATCTGAAAGTATTTGTTCACACCATGTGATTCATGCTATTAGGCCTCTCCCCCCATAGTGGGAGTAGCCTTATGTTTCATGCCAGCTTTATGGTTAAGTTTTAGGTTTTGTATTGAATCTTTTTTTGCATCATACAATTTATCTATTTTATACGTCGTATTAAGTCCTCTTTTGTTTTTAAGGCTGGGCTATCGTCAGCTCACTCGCTGCCCGCCTCCATCCGGGGTGACAGAGGGGCGCCGCGGGATCCCATGACCCACCCATAGCACGTCGCCTTCGTCGTTGGGCCGACCACCGGTTCTTTGTCTTTAGTGGTCGGCCCGACAGAATACCCCGGTCGCGGGGTACCCTCGCTTCTCAACGACGTTGTATAAGGTCTGCAAAAATTTCAGTCAAGGACTTGAGAAGAATAGAATAATTTTTAGATACTTTTTTGAGATCCAGATATTTTCTATATATACTTGTCAGAAGCTTCTTAATAGTTTCCTAAGAATATATAAGAAAACTAGTGTCATTATATCAGCAGCGTGGCTGTTATTGTTCAGAAGTGATCTTCTTCTTCTTCTTCAGCACCAATAAATCAGATAACATTAGTATCACAGAGTGTCCATTAACATTAATAACTTGCCGGGCTGAGCACGGACGGCAAGTAACTAGGTACCAGGTGGTCGGCTCAATAGCGAAGGGGTGGAAATAGTGTGGACTATGGGGCCCGCTCAAAAAAAAAAAATAGTAGCCAATCAAACTATCTATATACTTAAAAGTTCAATAGGCTTGACGATTTCGAATTTCTTTGCTTAATCTTAAATATAGGGCTATAGGAATCAATACAATAAGTACCTTCTTACATACGTATTCTATACTAGCAACCCGCCCTCGCTTCGCTTCGGTTTCAGTCGCCTTACCCGCGTAGTGCCCGTTCCCGTGGAAATACCGGGATAAAATATAGCCTATGTTACTCCCTGATATTATAGCTTGCGATTACTGAAATATTTTTTTAAATCATCCGATTTCGGTGGTTTAAGCGTAAAAGCGTAACAAACAAGCAAACAAACGAACATTACTTTCGCATTTATAATATTAGTAAGGATGAACAAATGTCTCATTTAACCACTTATTAACAAAATCGCCTAATGTAACAATGCATCGTCGTTTACACGCTGTTACTGATCTAACAAGATATCTCTGTGGTGACAGAGTAAGAATACAATTCACCACCGTATCTAGGCCACGGATGTCGTAAAAGACGACTAAAGAAGACTGTATGCCTATAACTATGCAAACGAAGGAAAACTCGAAATAAAACTCTATACCAATCTACCTAAATAGCGTGGTATACTTAATAGGTAGCTCTCGTATTGTGGAGGAGGCTCGATCCCAGAAGTGGGACATGTATGAGCTAGGGTGATGATGGCGAGATGATTAAACGAAATTAAAGAATAAATAAAAGTACGTCCCACTGTTGGGCTCAAGCCTCCTCCACAATAGGAGGGAAATTGACCTTACTATACCATGCTGGTCAGACAGGTTAGTATAGGGTTTTGTTTTGAGTTTGCCTTCTCTTGCATAGATTTTATATGCATATTATATCCCTTAGTCGTTTTTACGACATCTACGGGCAAGATAGGGAGTGGTGAATTGTATTCTTACTCCGTCCCTACATGGAGGATATACATCTTTACATATAGGTATATAATTCTTCTGACCTTGTGTATGTGGCTGAAATCCTCTTAAACGGCTGTGCTGGTTTTGATGTTTTTTTGTGCGTATTCCAGTGGATTCGAGAATAGTTTAGATTAATAATTGGATCCGGTAGCTGGCGCTGCGATCGCATTCAAGGTGAATTCATTTATTTTTATAGATTTGAACAGAATAGCGTCTGTTAAGTCAACTAGTATTCAATAAATAATAGTATTTGTTATCATTAAAACATTTTCACTAAGGTAATCATGTAATACAAACAATAATGAACTTTTTTACCTGATGGTTATCTCATACGCTTAGAATAATAACTCATAGAACTCAATTCGCGCACAAAATTTAAGGCATTTAAATTGGAGCCAGAAATAGCTCCCTACGCCAGATCGTGACGTAGTATACAAGGACATTGCGTACAAAGCAACTCTATTGTATAGTGGTGTGCGTGTTACGTGTGTAATCGCTTGCACGCATGTAGTACTTTTGGCTTCACGTTTTTGATCGCTTAAGTACCTACACTATCCTTCTATACGTTATTATTCTAAGCTCATACGTCACATCATTGAGAGAAACCATATTATTCGGACAGATACAAAGAGCATCGTAATATATATGGAATTATCCTTTTATTCTGTTTACGTTTCTTAGGCCCCTGATTTCAAGGATATTGTGGTGAAACACTTTTTTAAACTATCAGAAATCCGACATGAATAGTCCAAATCATCAATTAATAACCATATAACCACTATAAATAAGTAAAGTTTTTATGAATTAATTGATCTTCACAATAAAAAAATTCATCTTTAGAATCTAGGTTTTCATTAACGTCACAGTTCATATGCTCGCTGGGCTATTGGGCTCAAGCCTGTGAAGAAGAACACAGTTGAAGGGAAATTGATTTAACATAGGTACTACGTTGATGAGGCGTATTGTTATATAGCTTTTTTATCAGTTTTTCTTCTTTTACACATGATGCTGTGTCTACATATCCTTTAATTATCTTTGACGACAACTATGGGTAAGAAAGAGATTTACATCGCCACCACGCGGAGATTTTAGTATAGAAAAAAATATATGTAATACATTGAAAGTTTTAATATAACGCATTATCTAGTTGACATTTGTAACAGTGTGCGTGCGCATCGAAAAAGATGTTAACTAGCTAACTTAAAAAATGTTGACTTTAGGGTGTCAGTTTTTCGTGACGGTGTGGGTGCGCATCATAAAAATTTACTCTCATAATTTTTCTTTAACGCGCTAAAAGAAGTAATAACTTCAAAAATAATGTCACAAAATACAGTAGAATATGTCTCATAATATACTATTATGTTGTGTTTACAGGGGTAAAAGCATGATTTAAAACATTGCGTGTTAAATGAACAATACTAATAACATACATGAGAAAATAAAAACATTTCATTTTCTTCGCATGCTTAGCGTTATACAAGTGAAATGTTGAAGCGTTCGGTGGTATGTTTATGTGAAATTTATGGATTTTTTCCGGTATACTAATGCAGTTCAAGGTAAAATACAGGTGCGATAAAACCTTTAAACATTTATAATCAGATGTTATATCGTTTTGTAATGTGTTTACAAAATTTTACAGGGGAATTTTAAAAAGCAGAATTTTTAATACTCTTCCTTTGGAGTGCATCTAACGGAATCTATAGATACTACGTCATCTATAGTCGCGTTTATAACTGTTGCTTGTAGATTCAGGGCAACGAGAATAGGCAAGCTGCTACATTTTACTAAGTAAATGAGAATTCCCGAAATCTTACATGGAGTGCATCTAACGAAATTTATAGATAGCGAGGCATCTATAGATGCACTAGTAAATATTGCTCGTAAATTCATAGCAACGGGGATAAGCGAACTGCTACAGTTTATAAGGTAAATGAGAATGCCCGAAATCTTACTTGAAGTGTATCTAATGGAATGTATAGATAGTGCGGAATCTATAGACGCGCTATTAACTGTTGTTTGTAAATTAATAGCAACGGGGATAAGTAAACTACTACAGGCCTACTACCTAGAAAGGTAAATGAGAATGTCTGAAGTCTTACTTGGAGTAGATGTAATGTAATCTATAGATAGCGCGGAATCGTTACCTTTTCTATAAAATACCTTTTCTATTAAAAATCATCATCATCTTGCTCTTATCCCAATTACTTGGGGTCGACGCAATATGTCATCTGTTTTGACATATTGCAAAAAGTTTCGGCAGTGAATTTTATGATCGGCCGCCTGCCTGACGTCAACCCTCCTTGGGAATGTAATCGTTGACCCAAATGGTACCAGATGTAGTTGGTCCGGGTCAATCTAGGGCTCTTAGTCGTCTTTTACGACACCCACGAGCAAAGCAAGGGTTGGTAGTATTCGAAGCCGCTACCACACAGCACTTAAAAGAAAATACCTTTTCTATTAAAAATATAGATCATATATTTTGTGACAGTTATTTGTCTAGTATTCGCTATGTAACTCACGTATTACCGTTTATTCTACTCATACACTCATACATGTCTCTCATTTAATTTTTAAAACTAGTTCAAAATTAAAATAAACAGTTGACTTTTTTAGTTGCACATTAGTTACAGTCATCTAATGTCGGCCAGCCACATGCTACAATAAGCCGTTAAAAAGCTCTAATGGTTTTATCTAATGAGAAACAATTAATCGAGCTGCCTTTCCGCTTACTTATTTGTTTTTAACTAATATCAAGATGCAACAATGAAGTTATAATTAAATGCGAACAGTGGTGTGAATCGTCGGCTAACAAATTCATATTTTCGTAACGATGTATCGGGTGCGATAGTCGAGGCGAGATAACGTCCAATTAAAACAATTCCATCAAAACATTTTGTGTCAGGTCATTCCACCTGCCGCTGAGTAATAATTTATTCATAAGGAGCCGCCGTCGGCATAGCCAGCGCGTATTTTATCAAGTTGTGGCTCACGAAAACTCGACCAAACTTCCTGTGCACATAAAAGCTTACTAAACGCTTGTATTTTATATAAAGGATCTATTCTATTAGTCTTATAGCATGCTTAGATACAAAATAAAACTTAGAAAATTGAATGAACAGTGGTGTTTGTATTTTTTTGCAGTCCACATTCTAATTAGTTTTTTGATTAAAATTATAAATGTAGGTAAATAAACTAGTTCTATAAATGTAATACATAACTATATTAATAAAATGTAGTTTTTATCTTTGTTACTACAAATAGCGGAATGGTCACGAATACTAAAAATATATGTTTGTTCTGTGCAGTGATGGAGAAAGCATATAATTCTTCAGTCCCTATTCTTCTATTATCGAGGAATTTCGAGGCCAATAATGCACGCAGTGGACGCCTATGAGCTGAGATGTTGATGATGTGTGCATAGATGGTGTATTTAATTTAAGTACCACCTCCCATCTACCAAGGACTCGGAAATTGAATCCTTATCCCGCATGACAATCTCTTCTACGATCCCTAATTGGTTGTTCTAAATCTGAGTCTATATTTTAATTAGTACTAGCTGACCCGGCGAACTTCGTACCGCCATATTTTTTTCGTAAATATATTTTCTAAATTTCTGAAGATATAGTCTCTAATAGAAGAACCATTATGCCTTTGTCAGGAAAGATTCAATCGTCTTGGTCGCGGCATTGTTAATGATGATTCAAAGAGAATACAAATTACTGATTTCTGACAAAATTATGATTACCAAATTTTCAAGCATACTTAATCATAGACAAAATTACGTTTAGCTGTCATTTGCATTTTGTTATTACATATCAAATGCCTTTTTGTTATACCACGTTTCAAAGTGACTTGTATTCTCTTTGACGTTTTATGTCACGTCCCACGGGAACGCGATCGAACGGGATGAAAAGTATACTGTGTCCTTCTCCTGGTTCTAAGCTACCCCCCTACCTTTTTTTTAGCTAAATCGGTACAGCCGTTCTTGAGTTATAAATAGTGTAACTAACACGACTTTTATATATATAGATTAAATCTGTAAAGGCCCACGCGATACAAGTACACACCTCTAAATGCCGTTTTGAAAAAATGTAATAAGAGCTATTTACTCTTCAATGAAAACTGAATAAAGATTCTAGACTTTCAAATACTGCTAATATTTGATTACCCAGATCAATAACAATACCCGCCATTTATTTATCTATACATAGAGGCCAATAGATATATTAAACTACTAATACATGAAATTTAATCAAGAAATGCCGGAAGCAATCGCGTTCAAACAAAACTTACGTAATGCTAGTTGAAGCCAAAGTATAAATAATTACTACGTATACTTAACTATATTCTATTTCTCATAAAAAATGTGGATATTTTTTATTCAATGATACACATAATATGTACACTAATATTAAGAAATATATTTTTCTTCAATGGTTATATGGAATCTGAAGAATATTTTGACTCAGGGACTTTAAATTGTTTGTATTTCATATTTTGATGATTTGAACCACTTTTCTTGCTTTTGGATTGGTGTGGTTCTGGACAGAGCGGATGGTGTGTGCCCTAGCACACACCATCCGTTCTGTCCAGGGTGATAACCGTGGTCTATAACCCACCGTATTCTCTCTCGTTCACCATTGGGCTGACTACCGGCACTAAGTTCCTTGTCGTCAGTGGCCATCCCGGAGGAGAGCCTTTGGGGTATCCTCCCTTTCCAATGACCCTCCTGGGATGTCAGTCGACGTCGCGCAGTCAACCTCTCTGTGGGTGATGGCCTATTCCCCGGTCCAGTCACCCACGGCCTCTGTTAAGGCGGCATCAGGCGCAGGTACTCGCGCACGCTCCACCACCTCAATGGTTTCACCCCTAGAACATCGAGCAAAACATGACGTTATCGTAATCCATATTGTAGGTTTATTTCAATAAAGTAGTATTAGAACTGTTGCTGCGAGTGTTTCTCACTGTGATATTTTTTTCTTAAAACAGTTCTGTTGGCTCTAGACCTCGTTGGTATTCATCACAGTAACATACAAAAATAGAACAAAGTGTTGTACTCACTGATGAAAAACGAACATCTTAGTGGTAGGAATACACTGTTAATAGTCTTCTGTCTACAGTTGCGGGCCGGTCTGTGCCGGGTAGTACTATATTTTCGCTGAAAATCGACGTCTGAGTTGTAACATTTTGTTAGTGCGCTTCGTTCGGTGAGCGAGCGCATTGCTTTTGCTATGGTAGGCAGCAGTCCAGCAAAGATTCATGAGCGCCAATATCATTTCAACATTGGGTGTGCTATTTGCTCGTTTGCCACCAACGATAATAAAAAAAAAAAACAATGTGCCAAACAATAAGTAGTACTACGTTCTTATTCTAAAAAGTCTTAGTTGAATTTGTTGACAATCATACTCAATACTACATTGATTTTGCTAGAGCATAGTAAAACATTTCTCCCTTAATCCGAACACTAATAGTACTACTCATCGTTATTCCCTAATATATCCGATTAAACAATAGTGGTCATTGACCTTGCGTCTATGGATCGTAGTAATATGAGTTTGCAGTTTCTTTATTTGCTCGGTATTGTTCATTAGGTACTAACAATCGGATATTTGATCTAAGAAACCTGCTAAAACTACTAAATAAAATGGAATTATTGCAATTAGTTCTCTAAGGTCTAGTGGGTAATGCATGTTCTGTTTCCTAATAGAATACTAAATCAATGCTATTACTTCATCTTGAAAGTTCATCTAAGCCTATATAAGTCCCATTTTTGGGCTTAAGCCTTTTCTATAATGGGCAGGGAACGGACCTACTATGCCATACTGGTCAGATGTGTTGGAATAGGATTTTATATAGAATTTTCCTTCTCTTGGATTCATGTTACGCTGCATATATCCCTTAGTTGTCTTTTAAGACACCCATGGACAAGGAAAAGGCTGATTAATTCTTAAAGATATCCTGGCACTCACATAAAAGGAAAGCTTTTATTAAACGTCATTTTGCGAGCTTTAAGTATTTAATGGCGACTGTCCTTACGCCTAAACGATGTAAAGTGTTTGAAACGTTGATAAATTAAAAATCAAATACAAATGCGATAAAATCCATAAAAATAATTTTAAATGTATAATCGCGTAAACAAGATTATCGTATTCGTAGACGTTATCGTAAAAATGATCGATTAATCACCAGTACAATGAGAAGCAGCAGTCTTCTGCATAACCTAAATAACTACAACTGGCAAATCCTTTGCTAAGCATGATGATTACAGCATTATCTCTTTGAAAAATTCAATAATTGTATGAATGTGTGGATTATATACTAACTGAACTCATATCGTTGTTCTCTTCAACGTTTAATTACATAAAGGATATATAGATATTATAAATAGGAATTGTTTGCTTGACGCGTACACGCCTAAACCACTGAACAGATTTTAAAAATTATTTCGATGTAAAGCTACTTTATAGGCGGGTAACGTAGGCTATCTTTTATATCCGTATTCCCACAGGAACGGGAACTACGGTAGGTAAACCCCTTGTATTTACTATTAGTTATACATATACATAGAATTTTTACATTTGAATGTAAGTATTATATTCATGTTAATCGACGTTGTTTTTTAAAATAGCTATTCAATCAAACACGAAGTGTTCACATTTAAATGATAACAACAATACAAATATCATACAAAAATTATTCTTACACATTTTTAAATTATCAGTTTCATGTTATTGGGTGAGGAGATTCAAGATCTGCCATTTGTCAATCGCATTTTATGCGATATAGCAACATGACGTGCTTGCTACTAGGGTTGTTAATTTATGTTGAGAAAATAACTTTTTTGAAAATGTTTCATTCAATTTCACTTAAATGAATATCCTGGAATTTCGCAATCAATATTTCACCCACTTCCAATGAAGTCGGGCTGAAAATTAACACAAACGTCACGTGACAATGTATGATTATTTAAATGCCGCCATTTTTTATTCAATATGGCGGACGTTACGAAATAGCGAATTATAATTTTCATAGAAACGTCAATGATATGGGTATTGAATGAAAGGGCATGATGAAAAAGTACACAATAGGTGAGATCAAGTTATTTTAAATCCAATAGCCGAAATATGTATGTCTTAAGCACATTTCAAATGTTAACTAATATTAGATTTAATGGTGTTTACAAAATTAAAAAGAAACTACAAAGTAGAAAAGAAAATTTTAGAATAATAACGTATAGAAGGATAGTGTCGCTACTTCGAACGTTCGAAACATGAATCTAAAAATACTACATGCGCGCAGACGATTACACACGTACACACGCACACCACTATACAAATTATGAAATCAAATTTTGTTTTTATTAACATAAATGGTCGAAATACTTTTAAAAGTAATGTTAAAAACCTTTTTATGTTTTTCAAATGTGTTGTGACACAATTTCAATGCACAAATCGAAATAATTACCTATTTATTTTTTAAGAGTTGCGTACGTACGTGCAGTATAGTGACACATACATTACGGACTAGTTCCGGCGTAAGCTCCATTAGGCTCCAATTGAAATACTTCACTTTTTGTGCGTGAACTTATCTTCTATACGTTATTATTTTACGTTATTATTCTAAGAGATACTTGTTTGTACTTTTTTTTTGTATTGTCGTGTGGTGAGGGAATAAGAATACAATTCACCACTCCCTATCTTGCCCGTGGATGTCGTAAAAGACGACTGAGGGGTTATTATAGGTAAGTAACATCTATGCAAAAGAAAAAAAAATCGAAAAAAACCCTACACCAACCCGTCTGACCAGTGCGGTATAGTAGATCAATTTCCCTGCCATTATGGAGGAAGCTTGAGGCCAGTAGTGGGTTGTACATAAGCCTTGATGATAATGATTTAGAGAAGTCAAATATACATTTTTTTGTCCGCCTATATAAACCTAAATAGCCAAGTCTGTATAGTTTACAGTTATTATATTCTTAATATCAGGTTGCAGTCAACCTCAGTAGCTTTGCTCGTTATATTTGTTTATTTTTTTTGCAAATTGTGTTTTTGACGAATATTAGATATATATTACAAAAAAAAAAATGATATAATAAAATACTGGATAAATATCAAAAATTAAAAAACAAAATTGTAATAACGCTGAGATCTCAAGCTGTTTGAATGCGACTGAACAACTTCCCAACCGAGCTTTTGTCACTCTTGACGGCGACGGTTAAATTTACATTCCTATTCTAATGACATTTTATTGATTAGCTTAAAACACCGAAAACACCGACAAAACGATATTTTCTGTAAGTAACACCTACCTAGATCTATATATCGCGTCTGAAACTTCTTCAATTCTAAATTTCATGAAAATTGTTAGTGCCTTTACCGAGATTCTGAAAATGTATAAATATGTATATCTATATAGGAATATATAAGAATTGTTCTTTTAAAGATATAAGAAAAACAAAATAATAATAACACTGAGATCTGATTTCAGAATGTTTGAGTGCGACTAATCAACTTACCAACTGAGCTATTGTCACTCCTGACTGCGACGACTAAATTTACACTCCTATTCTAATGACATTTTATTGATGAACTGAAAACACCGACAAGATGACAGTTTCTGTAAGTGAAACCTAGCTAGATCGATTTATCGCATCTGAAACCTCTTGCATACAAGAATTGCTCGTCTAAGAATATAAGATGAGGCAAGAGCCTCTCACTAAATAGGACGGATATTGGTACACTGCAATGGTAAAGCGGGATAGGAAATTACGTTTTAATTGCGAAAAAAATTCTGAAGGCTTCTGGAGACAAAAAATAATAAAATACATTAGGAATTCTAATAATTGTTTTTTTTTTGTATTATAGTTCAACTAGTACTACTTTTAAAGTTCAAATTTATTTTTTTTGTATAGTAAGTCAAATTTGTGTGTGTAACGCCATCTATCAGGTCCAATTGTGTGTTCTACCTTTTTAGGCACCTACTGAAATATACAAAATTAGATACGTATTGGTCCTGCCATTTAGGAGAGTTAGGTGACAAGCAATCGTACAATATAATTATACATAATAAGATCTTTTAAATTAACATCAGCATACTGTCGTTTCTAAGCAATGGTAATTTCCTGAAAACAAGGATGTATTATTGAAATTCCCTGGAACAATCCCTTATGTACTAGCTAACATTAATCTAGTTACGAATACAAAAGGCCAGACTACATTTTCGCAAACAATGAGAGACGCACATCCAACATTAGCCGGCCGATGTCGACCGTTTGCCGATTCTCGGTATCATTCCGCTTGCAAATCACTTGTGAACTATTTGCACTCTCTACATAATTACTTTGGTTTCTAGGGATCACTTTACGTTTATCGGCAATTGTATTGTTATAAAATATAAAAGTAGGATACCTAAATATTTTTACTTTGAATAGAAATCTAATTATTCAAATTTTAACTACACAATAAAATTTTTGCAGCAATGGTAGACAATATTTTAACAACTGTCATTTTATTCGAAAGTGTAAAAAATATTCAAGACTCAATACACCACTTAATACACAAGACTCAATACACTTTTTGAAACTATGTATGTATTTATCATTTTTTTGCCTTTAGCAGTAGACGAGCTAGTAATCTACCTGATGATAAGAAGCGTTTCTGAAGCTCAATATATGAGTAAGCTGCTGCCTATTTTGTGGTAAGCTATGGTCTGGACACACCACGCCCAATCTGTCCGGGAATACGGCGTGCAGCCCCAGAAGCTATCGTATTCCCTCCCAATCGCCATTGGGACGACCATCGGTACCGTGGTACCGATTCCTTGACATCCGTGGCCGGCCCGGCGAATTACCCTTTCACGTCCTCTTTGAAGCCCCTGCACTAAGACTGTTCGGCCAACAGAATTAAGCTGCTGCCTACAGTAATTTAAATTGAGGGTCACTATCTATCGCACTCACAGCAAAATAATACAGTAGCAAATTCCTTTCAATCAGACGTCGACTTTTGCGCAAGTGTGATTATTATCCCGACAAACCGATCCATTTACACCTGCACTTTGAAAATTGAAAGTAGAGTGTCTCTGCCACTATACATTCGTATTATGTTTTCATCCTTGAAAGGACATTTAAAGGACCTCTCTTGTGTCGCAGCGAATTCTCATATAAATGGTTATAATAATAATAATTTATTGGTGGTTGCATAGATGTTGTTATAACATAACTGTTAACATTATTCTGAACTAGAATTCTCTAGGTTTCAAGCACGGAGTTCACGTTCCTGTAGAAATATGGGTAATAAATATAAAATATATTATTCGCTATGATGTAGCTTTAAAATAATTTTTAAAATAACGATAACGACGCTATCGTTTTACCATAAAATTGATAGAATAGTAGAAGAGATGGAAACGTTTTATAAATAGATTGTTTACACTCTAAAATCCTATTAATATTGGTTTGATCTTTGAATCCAAAATGTTTTATTTTCTTAAGCTATACTTTGCCCACCACGAATCTTCTGCAGAGTTCTAAGCTAATAAGTGTTAAATTGTAAATCCACATAAATTAGGTTTTTTATCGAGTTTTCCTTTTCAAATCAAATCATTTGTTCTGCGTAAGCCACTTAAGGGCACTTACATATTGTCAAATTTATACATCGTCAGAAACAATCCAATAATCTACCACCGGATTGGATCGCGGCCACAAGCTGAGAAAATCCGAATAGAAACACAGCGGGCTGTACTTCATACAACCTACGGTATTAGCTGCAGTGTGATGGTCTTCGAAATAGTATATATGTATTAATTATCAAAATTTAGTACAAAAAAAAGGAAAGACTGGTCCAGATTCCACAAGCAGTACCCGATCACGAGTTAACTACTAAACAGCATTTTCTTATAGCGTTGATTAAGCAGAGTGATATATATGACTCACGGTTAATAGTGATGACAAATGACACATTTTAATATTAATCCAATTAATACATCACATTCATAATGCATTTTACATTTACACTATACATGTGGTGACAGATTAAAATATACCTCTTAATAGGTATCCATATCGTAGGTATCATACGAAAACCAGCTAAGATATTATTAGGAGAATGGGTACTCCGCGTAAGAGCGATGCCTGCGAGGGGGCGTTAAGGAGGGATGATACCCGAAACTGTAACCCACCGGGCTGCCTACTGATGTTAAGGATTCGGTACCCGTGGCCGGTCCAATGGCGAAGGGGACAGAATAAGGTGGGTTATGGGGCCGCGGGGCGCCTAGTCACCCTGGACGAAATGGACGGCGTGGGTGCTGAAAAAAAAAAAGAGAACGGGTATCACTCACTATTCTTTTTTTTTCTAAATAAAAGAAATATTACATAAACTGTAATCAGTAACCCATCTGCGAAGCATAGCATTTATGGCATTTTAAGACCCTGAAGCTTACGTTCAATAGTACGTATAGGTCAATAGATTGATAGATTTTTTAAATTACATTACATACCTATAGATCATCACAGAAATTAAAGAGAGGTTACAAACCATTACAAATTAATGTAGATAGAAACAATGATTTGCATTTATATCTTTAAACTGAGAATTCTATTAAGACAACTTCGTAAATAGAACTTGAATACTATGTTTGCAAAATAACTTACGTGAGGTGAGTAAGAATACGAATCCCCACTCCCTATGCTTCCCCGTGCTTCCCCGTGAATGTCGTACAAGACGACTGGGATATACACATAACATCTGTGCAAGAGAAGGAAAACTCGAAATCAAACCATATACCAACATCTCTGATCAGCATGGTATAGTAGGTCATATTCCCTCCTATTGTAGAGGAGGCCTGAGACCAACAGTGGGACGTGTGTGGGCTGCGATGATGATGATGATGATGAGAAACTCTTGTAGATACTATACCTATGAGTAATTTCCTTGATACAATCATTTTGTGTGTTGTTTTTCGGTGACTAAAAGTTATCTTGGTAATCCGTCAGCTGATTTTTTGACACCTGTAAAAAGTAAAAGGTGGTATTGTTTTCTTAACGAGTCACTACACGCTTTAGATAAGCATACATCCTTACTAATATTATAATTGCGTTGTTTGTTTGTTTGTTACGCTTTCACGATTAAACCACCGAACTGATTTCAAAAATTCTTTCACTAAAGGAAAGCTATAATGTCAGGGAGTAACATAGGCTATATTTTATCTCAGTATACCCACGGGAACGGAAACTACGTAGCTAAAGCGACTGAAACCGAAGCGAAGCGTGGGCGGGTTGCTAGTATTCAATAATAGTTAGATTACAAGTTTTTGACACAATTTCACTATGGTTTTCTGGCTGATGATGGAGTAAGAATACCTTTCACCACCGTATCTTACCCATGAGTATCGTAAAAGTCGACTAAGGGATCTAATATGCGTATAACATATTTGCACTTTTTTTTTTACATGTGGGCTGCGGTCGGCGTGCCCCCTTACCACTCCGTCTGGGGCGACAGAGGGGCTTAAGCACGCAACTCCCGCAACCTACCCGGACACCACGTCGCCTTCGTCGTTGGGCCGACCACTGGAGCAGGGTTACTTGTCATCAGTGGTCGGCCCGACGGAATACTCCCTACCCGGGGTACCCTCCCATCGACCAACGTCCCCCCCTCGGGGAGGACGAACATATTTGCACTAGTAGGCACATTCAAAATAAAATCCTATACCAAGCCATTTGACCAGCATGGTATAGTAGGTCAATTTCTCGTCTATGATGCTCGAATCCAACAATGGGACGTATAGGAGTAGTCATGATGATGACATTACAGTATGAAGATGACGACGATGCCATATAGAACTACTTTGTCCCATAGGGACTCTATATAGTAAAAGGGGTATTTAGTGCAGGATTCTAGCATAGAGATGGATTGAAGTTTAAAAATCCTTTTCTTTGGGTGGGTTATGGTCATCACACTCGCTGTCTTGGTGGTGAAAGGGCGGTGCGCGACCCAATATCCCACCGTATTCCTTCCCCTTTGCCAATATTAAAAGTCCTAGGGCCTATCTATAAATGTAGACAATACATTGCGATTCAATCTTCCGTTTTCTTGAGATGGCTCTATATGTAATAATGAGCGTTATAAATCGGATGTGTAAATTAATGTACTAAAAAGTTTTTTTTTTTCTTAGGTGTTTTTTTTTTCATGGGAGGGTACCCCAATAAGCGGTATTCCGTCGGGCCGACCACTGATGTCAAGTAACCCTGCTCCGGTGGTCGGGCCAACGACGAAGGCGACGTGGTTTTCGGGTGGGTTGTGGGAGTTGCGTGCTTAAGCCCCTCTGTCGCCCCGGACGGAGTGGTGCGGAGGCGCGCCGGACGCAGCCCACCCACAGAAAAAAAAGAAAAAAAAAGAAAAGGTGGTATTTTTTTCATTGAACTTGAGTTCAACACCATCATGACAAATGTGAATGTCGTTGTCCTCTGTAATCTATTATATACACGTGTTACATTCAAAGTTTTTGCATATACTATACAAGTTAATTAGACGATATGTAAAAAGCAAGCTCTCTTTGCCTAAATATGGCGTCGACCAATATTTAAAAAAAGGAGAAAGAATTTGTGTTATTTAAAAACAAACGATTTATTGTATTGTCTGTTGTTTTTAAAAAAAAATGATATATATACGTTAACGTTATATATATATATATATATATATATAACGTATATATATATATACGTTATTTCTATCATCATCCCTTAATGTAATTATGGTATTTGGAGACGACTGAATATTTAATCTTCTTCTATATTATATATTGCAATTCATGACCAGCCTAATATCAACCCTCCTTGGGAATGTAATTGTTGGCGTAACTGCGTCTGATAGAGTTGGCCCAGGACAATGAAAAACTGAAAAATGTTCTATTTTATAGTTACTCATGAGCAATGTAAGGGTTAGTAATATTCGTGACAGCCACCATCCCTCTTAAAAAAGCTATTCCTATGATTATACAATAAGCATGCGGTAGTAGTTTTTGAAAAAGGCATTTAATAAATAATGAATTGAAGTACCAGTAACTGACGGAAATATAATTCGAACACTGTGTGAATATTCGCACATAAAATTATCTTTATGAAAAGGTATGTTGAGAAAATTATAGCAGACGAAGCCACGTCGAGCATGATCTACGGGCACGACGTCAAAATGTTCAATGTTAATTTAAAATAATAATACCGAAATATTATCCTCCGTTTCTTTGCTCTCAGCACTACCAATTACTAAACTAAGTTTTAAGCTTGTTGCTAACAATGTGTTGTATCGATGTGATCCATAGAATTTATAAATTTTCGTTTTAACGCAATTTTTTATTACAATAAAATAAGAAATTTGTAAATTATACCAGAGATTGTTCTAAATCATGGCTGACATTTAATTAATGAACGCGTCAATGACATAAAACTTTAAAAATAAAGCGTACAAAAACTGAAGCAGTGTTGCATAAAGGGTTAACAAGGTCAATTTATTGTTGCGAGGTGTCGATGGTGAAGGCCCCGAGAGGTGGCCGGCGACGTGGCTGTCAAGATAAACATCGCAGCTTGCTCCACGATAACGTGGTAACGAGCCTAACGTCCGCCGTAGAGTCGCGTACAACCCGCTTATAATTTTTTTGTTAGACATAATTTATAGAGATTCTGTTTTTTTTTTCTAGCTAGATAGTCAGTGCTAAATGATGTTTTGAAAATATTTGCGCTTGTTAAATAAAGTGTATATATTCCAATAAGTCATGATCAACGCGATAATTGATAATGTAGAATGGACAAAAAACGGATATATGGACGACAAAGCGGCATTAGCAACGCCATTACTAAGCAAACATATAGTTTTAACCTAAGAGGACTTTTATTTTACAATAGGTTTTATAATTATAAATTAAAAATGAAAAGTTAAATTTCCACGTTTCTAGGCTTAGTAGGATTGCGGGCCGTCGAGGTCTTCCGGCTGGTGCTGATGGAGTGGTTAGATCGGCGGCATGGAGTCCTCTCCTTCCGACTGGTACAGGTCTTGTCGGGCGTGGTTGTTTTGGCAAGCATGCATAAGGTCGCGAGGAGGGAGAAGACGCCGTCCTGCCACCACTGTGATTGCGACGAGGATATGGCGCAGCACACGCTCGAGGTCTAAGTACCTGGGCAAAGCAGCACTGTGAACTCGTCGCAATTACCAGTGCCGACCTGATGCTGTCGACCATCGCCAGAACGATACTCGACAGCGGCAGGTACTGGCACGCGGCCGCCGCCTTCTGCGAGTTGCAGTTATTTCGCAGAAGGAGGTGACGGAGCGGTTCAGGGAGGAATTCCTGTACCACGACACGATCCGGTGCCGGCGCGCTGGGCGGCGCAGGTGCGGGTACCTGCGCCTGATGACGCCCTAGCTAAGGTCGCGGGCGGATGGACCGGGGACTAGTCCGCCACCCGCAGAGAGTCCGGCCGCGTGATAGTGACGTCCTGGCCGACAACACTGCAACATTGTTGCCGGGGCGTCAAAGGCGACGGTACCTGAAGACTACAAAAAAGGGTTAGATTGAAGAGAAAATTAAACGATTTTTTTTGGATTCTCTATACATAATTTTTAATCTAAGATTTTAAATAAAGGTTTTTAATGTATTTAGCTGCTGTGACAACATGCGTTGTCAAATAGAACGATAAAATACAATGTCCCATGATTAGTCGGCAAATATCGATAATCAGTCAATCTAAGATTAGGAAATTGTTAAATGCTATTAGCGCGTTTAAATTCTGTGGCGACCACAGAGGGTCACGGCGGTCAGGGCTATCCGCGGATACCGCACGGTGGCGACGGAGGCAGCGTGCCTATTGGCCGGGACTCCCCCGTGGGACCTGGAGGCGGAGATGCTCACCGGACTATATCGGCGGGTGACGGGGGTGCGAGCGGAGGGCGGTGTGGTCTCGTTAAGGGATCTCACCGCCTGGCGCGTCGACGCCCGCCGAGACGTCATCGCCCGTTGGGCAGTCCGGCTGGAGAGGCCTCGGTTCGGGGTGCGAACCGTGGAGGCCTTCCGGCCGTTGCTGATGCAGTGGTTGGAGAGGCGGCACGGGGTGCTCTCCTTCCGACTGGTGCGGGTTTTGACGGGGCATGGGTGCTTCGCCAAATACCTGCACAAGGTCGTTAGGAGGGAGAGTACACCGTCCTGCCACCACTGCGATTGCGACGAGGACACGGCGCGCCATACGCTCGAGGCCTGCGGGGCTTGGGCAGTGCAGCGCTGTGAACTCGTCGCAATCATCGGTACGGACCTGACGCTGCCGGCTATCGCTAGGGCGATGGTCGACAGCGTCGGGAATTGGGACGCGGTCGCAGCCTTCTGCGAGACAGTGATCTCGCGGAAGGAGGCGGCGGATCGCCTGCATGAGGAGCGCAGCCTCGATGAGGAGATCCGCCGCCGGCGACTGGGGCGGCGCAGGCGCAACTATCTGCGCCTCATGCCGCCCTAGCCGAGGCCGCGGGTGACGTGACCGGGGATTAGTCTGTCACCCGCCGAGAGGCCGACCGCGTGAGGAAAGACCGACGTCCTCCCCGAGGGGGGGACGTCGGTCGATGGGAGGGTACCCCAACAGGGGGTATTCCGTCGGGCCGACCACTGACGACAAGTTAACGCTGCTCCAGTGGTCGGCCCAACGACGAAGGCGACGTGGTTTTTGGGTGGGTCGCGGGAGTTGCGTGCTTAAGCCCCTCTGTCGCCCCGGAGACGGAGTGGTGCGGAGGCGCGCCGACCGCGACCCACCCACAAAAAAAAAAAAAAAAATATTAGTGCGTTTAAATAAACAAACATTTGGCATTACAATAATAATTTTCAGTAATGAGACGTATCTGACGCTATATCTATCATCTTATATATAAATTTCTAGCGTACGTGTGTATGTCACTGAACTCTTCCTAAGCGGCTGGACCGATGTTGAATTTTTTGTGTGTGTTCAAGGGGATTTGAGGATGGTTTAGATTCACAATTGAACTCGGTAGGTGGCGCTGTTCGGGCAGGACAATAACATAACTTGAGAACGACTTTACCGATTTAGTCCATCCTTCCAAGTTTTCTAATATTTAAAAAAAAAGGCCTTTACGGAAAAAGAATAATAAGGTGCGCAGAAAAATGGAAAATTTAAGAAAACTTAATGTTTTTATACAGGGTGTATCAGGTTATGGGGCAACTGGTCAAAAGGGAGCTAGGCAATGGTGGTAGGAACTCATAAAAAAAATTTGAAAGAAAAATATCGATTCGTTAAGAAATTAGAGACATGTAAAGTTTTCAATTTTGTCATCGCTTTTTCGTGTAAATCTGATTGAAATGTATAAAGTCAATGATACTTAATACGCAACATATTCATACTTTGTTAAATATAAATTGAATAAATCAATGATTACGTTCACATAAGCAAGACAAACTTCGCTTTAAAACAGCTGATCGGCCTATGGCCGTTGACCGCTTGCCGTTGTACCTACATGTCATTGAAGCGTTTGCGCAATTCTAGGTATAAATGAATGAAATTATACTGTCGAAGCTTTACATGCCTACATGTATTCTCTCTGTACATGCCTACATAATACGTAACATTTAAGGCAAAGACTCTTAGACACAATTTTTTGAAATCACTATAATTTTTATGTTATATTGTTTTTTGTGTAATGTACATTCTAATTACGATCTATGACCGTTAAACTACAACATATTCGAGCAGTTGTCCCATAACCTGATACAGCCTGTATACTTCTCTACTGTAACCTTTTTTTCGACTATATAAACTTTTCTATCTTTATATATATAAATCTTCTGTTCATGTGTTTGTAAATAAACTCCTTTTAAACGGCTGCACCAATTTCAATGAATTTTTGTGGCCATTCCGATGGATATAAATTCTCATATATACCTACCGGCATAGCCATTTGGGACGTTCAAACCATTCGGTTTAGATTAATAATTGGAACCGGTAGGTGGCGCCACTATCGATTTCAAGAAGAACTCAATTTTCTATTTTTTTTACAGATTTTGAACAGAACAACGTCTGTTGGGTCAGCTAATCTCTGTATAAAATTGTATTATATTCCTGTCTCAAAAATCTTTGAATTTTATGCAAGTACGGGTAGGTAGGTATATACAGGGGATAATAACGATTTTAATTTTTATTTTCACTTAATTGTGGATATTTTTCAAATTATGGCGTTTAATTTAAATTATAAATTTTATAACTTACTATCATAATTCAATTTTTTCTAATAAATGCGAAAATTAATGATGCAAAAATTATACCTTAGCACAACAATAATATTAAACATTGAATAAAATCATAAAAACTAACAAAAAGTTTAATCTTTTAAATAAAGATTACTAATTAATTAGACATAATCTAAATAACTCATGTCGTCGTCTGTACATCCACTTACGGTTGATTGTAAACAGCTTTTAAAAACTTCGTTGTCCCTCCTTTATCTTTGTAGCAGGTAGATACTAATTATATGTTATTATTTAATACAATGTTATTACCTAGTATACGCCAACGTTCCCTTATAAAACGGGTAAGACACTGATAAACTGTTTAAACAACTACGTAGCGAAATGATACTTAACCGGGTGTATTATTTCGGTTGGATTCTTTTCGACAGAAACTGTTATTAAAGTTTTCAATGTGGTTTGATTGTTGAACTCGGAATATATTCATGTATTTTAATTAGGTATATTGTGCTGATACTATTTTAATAGTAATTAATTGTTACTACTACATATTGTGTATATGTTGGTAATGTTGCATTGTTACTTTGGCAGATATCGTAATGTATGTTAAAATTTTAATTGTTAGATTGTTTTGGTAATTTTTAAAGAGAACATAAGATTATAGCTATTATCGCCAATAACATTTCAGTTAACACCTACCAACTGAATTAAATGATACATAATATTATTTTATTTTTCATATGGATTGTTGGTGTTATACATTACTCTGTTATTAATTCTCTTCTAATTAATTTTATTTCTCTAAAATGAGAGATAATATTGGTTTACTATACCGTGTAGATCAGCTAATATTTTATCATACAAACATATTTACTTCGCTTGTTTAAAAATATAAGACCCAAAATTGAGACGAACAATAAATCAATTCGATGTAGTTTTTGTTTATGATCATATTTGCGTAACGAAAGAAAATAATTAAAACGATGTATTCAATTACTGTTATTAAAGTTATCGGCAATACAGAAGCCGATTGAAATAGCTCAGTTATTTCGTTTGATTATAGTATGCCGGAGGCTTCGCGCGGTCAAAGACAATCCTTAAGCCAAGGCCTGGCGGTCGCCGCTGGCAGTTTTTATTTGAGAATATTTTCCTAACTAATTAAAAGCGTTAAAATAAGAAGATAAAAACTGGTTTCGTTATCGGTGCCATCGACCCGCTTTTGTGTAGCGGCCACCAGCGCGGCCGCGAGCGGCGCCCGGCGCTTAGTCGTACTCTGTAATTAACTAAAATCCAGCGAATCGAGTCCCGCGATGTATTCGACGTACAACAAAGGATACACAACTCTAAAAATGCGCATCCACGCATAAATTGCTCTTTGATTTAGCTTCTGCTACGCACTTTAGTTTGTTTTTCTTTCGTTTTCACAAACATATTTGTGAAATTCTACAAAAGGTGGAGGTGAATGGCAATATGGTACGTTTATGTGTATTATTTTTATAAGTCAGAATAATTATAATTAAAAAATCATTAAGGGGACATCAGCTAAAGACATTTGTAAGCAATAATTAAACATGTAACAATACTTTTTGTACTAAAAGAATAATTATAACAACAATCAGTGGAACAGTTTTAGTCTTATCTTGGTATTCACTATCGATCTATCTTTTATCTTATTACATAAAAATGTACATTACTATCATAAATGTATAATGGAGGAATAAAAAAAATACTACAAATGACGTTCCTATTTACGGAAAGGTAATTAATAGATTTGTAGATCGCTGTAATTTCTATTAATAAAACATATTGATTGTTAAATTTATATGTTATCAATTAATTTGTTACTTTAATATCAATGTTATCAATTAGATAATCTAAAATCTGCTGGGCTCGAACCTCTTTCATATTGGGAGGGAAATTGATCTGCTATGCCAGGCTGTCAGGTGGATCGGTTTAGGTACCTTACCTTACGAACACCCATGAGAAAAAAGCGGGTGAGCATAGTATTTTTACTCCATTACTACATTGATAAGATAATCTAAAATTCTATATCATATATATGTATATCTTCATATATATGTTTCTTGTGTATATGTGTACGACACTGAACTCCTCGTAAACAGCTGGGCTGATGTTGATGAAATTGTTTGTATGTATTCAAGGGGATTTGAGAATGGCTTAGAATCACAATTGGGCCCGGTAGGTGGCGCTGCTGCTGATTTCAAGGAGAATTTCTTTTATTTTATTTGAAAAGAATAATGTCTGTTGGGTCAGCTAGTAATATTATATATTTGCTGTGTGGTAGCGGCTACGAATACTACCAACCCTTACATTACTCGTGGGTGTCGAATAACATGACTATGGTATTTTACCTTGACCTGGTATAAATTTATCTAATGTCGTCACGTCACGTAATGCTGGAGTAAGAATACAATGCGCCACTCCTTATCTTACCCGTGGATTTCGTAAAAGACCCCAAAGGGATATAATGTCTACATAACATCTGTTCAAGAGAAGGGAAACTCGAAATGAAACCCTATACCAACATGTCTCACCAGCATGGTATAGTAGGTCTATTTCTCTCCTAATGGGAGGAGGTTTAAGCCCAGCAGTGGGACGGGTACGAGCTGAGACGATATTACGTCAATATACATTCTGAAGCAGGGTTGACGTTATGGCAGGTTGCATTGCTAAAACTTTTGCAATATGTTCAATTGAAGAGTACATGTGTCGATCCCAAATTTGGATTCCCAAGTAATCCTTCCCAAGTATTTTGATCTTATCCCAATTATAATTATCCAGTTGGATGTCATCCGTGTGATGATAGAGTAAGAATCCCCCACCCACTAAGACGACTAAGGTATTAAATATGCAAGAGAAGGAAAACTTGAAATGTAACCCTATACCAACTAGTCTGATCAGCGTGGTGTAATAGATCAATTTCCTTCCTATTGTGGAAGAGGCTCGAGCCCAACAGTGAAAATATATGTAAATATAATATGCTAATTCTCCTGTTTTTGCATAGTCAAAGGCGTTTATGGTACTTAAGCATATGTTATTAGGAGAAAGACTATTTATGGCCATGAGTGACATAAACATTAAAAAAATGTGGAAAACAGCTCATTTTTCCATTGTAGAGCAGCTCGACTCCCATTAGTGAATTTTATTAGAAACTAGCAACCCGTCCTCGCTTCGCTCGATTCGGTTCCAGTCGCCTTACCCGCATAGTTTCCGTTCCCATGGGAATACCAGGATAAATTATTAAGCTAATACCTAAGTTACACCTTATATAATTCGGTTCCAGTCGCCTTACCCGCATAGTTTCCGTTCCCATGGGAATACCAGGATAAATTATTAAGCTAATACCTAAGTTACACCTTATATACCTAGTAGTAAAATATTACAGTCGTTTTAAAGATTACCTCAAACAAACAGACAGACATACAGACAGACAAAAAAAAATTAAACTGTAGGTATTTTATGGGTCGTATGAAAAAAGCCCAGTATTTTGACATTACAAACAGACACTTAAATTTTATTTATTTGTATATATGTATAGATTTCGGCGACCTAGAGTTCGTTCAGGACTCGTCATTAGGAACGAAATTCGCCCTAGCCGAGGCCGCGGGTGACGTGACCGGGGATTAGTCCGTCACCCGCTGAGAGGCCGATCGCGTGAGGAAAGAACGACGTCCTCCCTGAAGGGGGGACGTCGGTCGATGGGAGGGTACCCGCATTAGGGGTATTCCGTCGGGCCGACCACTGACGACAAGTTAACGCTGCTCCAGTGGTCGGCCCAACGACGAAGGCGACGTGGTTTTTGGGTGGGTCGCGGGAGTTGCGTGCTTAAGCCCCTCTGTCGCCTCGGACGGAGTGGTGCAGAGGCGCGCCGACCGCGGCCCACCCACAAAAAAAAGAAAAAAAAAGGAACGAAATAATTCTTTTATTACGGGAGACTTTAGAAACGTGTAATTAATGGATATTATGAATAATTTCAGAAAATGTTTTGTGAAACGTATATTATCCTGAATAGGAATCGAATACACGACACCCGGCACTGTAGGTCGATATATTAACTACTATACCATGTATACAGTCATAACCATTGAAACCAACATTTAATTTAATTAATTTAGGGTCGCTTTTTAGGGTTCCGTACCCAAAGGGTAAAAACGGGACCCTATTACTAAGACTTCTCTGTCTGTCCGTCCGTCTGTCTGTCACCAGGCTGTATCTCAAGAATCGCGATACCTAGACAATTCAATTTTTCACAAATTATGTATTACTGTTGCCGTTATAACAAATAAAATAAATATTTAAGATGGCTGCCATACAAAAAACGCAATTTTGTACCTATTTTTATGGATAATGGTACGGAACCCCTCGTACGCGACTCCGACTCGCACTTAGCCGGTTTTTAACCGATTTCAAAAAAGGAGGAGGTTCTCAATTCGTCGGAATCTTTTTTTTTATGTATGTTCACCGATTACTCAAAGACGCCTGGACCGATTTGCAAATTTTTTTTTTGTTTGATAGGGTATACTTCCCAGGTGGTCCCATAGTCATCAGGTTAGGATCTGATGATGGTATCCTTGAGAAATTGGTGGGATTCTTAAAATTTTATTAGTTTACTCTTTGAAGTCGGGTTTTTTTTGTTAAAAATTATAGTTATTGTAACTGTGAATGCCAAATAGGCACTACTATTTTTTTTTAACCTACATGACTGCGTGGTATAAGTACACCAAATAGTATTTCATAATGGAAGAAAAGAATGAGAGAGAGGGAGGTATATGGGCTGAAATGTTAATGGTGCTGAATAGAGTAGTTATTTAAACACATGTACATATTTATATGTGTGTGTGTGTTGAATAAAGTTAATGTGTGTATATGTTTGTCAAATCTTAATCATTTAATTGTAAAAACAGTGTTATATTTCCACAATCCTTCTACATAATGACCCTGCTTAGGGATGTAGGAGGGTAATTGAACTACTGTAATGGCTGTGGTGGTTACCGTGTGGTGACGAACTAAGAATACAAATCACCACTCCCTATCTTGCCCGTGGACGTCGTAAAACCGATTAAGGGACATCATATGCACATAAGATTAGTGCAAGAGAAGGAAAATTTGCAATGAAACCCTATACCACCATGTCTGACCAGCAGGGTATAGTAAGTTAAATTCCCTCCCATTGTAGAGGAGGCCCGAGCCCAACAGTGGGACGTATGTTGGCTGAGATGATGATGATTATGATGATTGGTATGTAGGTGGTTTGGCCATATAGAAAGAATGAGTGACGAAACAAATATACAAGGCAGGGGTTGACGAAGCAAATATACAAAGCAAGTTTGATTGGAATGGTTACAAAAGAAAGATCACGCCGTACGTTTCTATATGAAATCTGAGACGCCCTGGTGAAAGGTCATGTTAAGAGTATGTGTAAAAAAATGAGAATGCATAAAGACTTTGATGAGTGTTAGTGAAGTTTATTTATTTAAGACAACACCCTGCACAAAGGAAATAATCCTTGTATTGCGGGGGACTTTGCAAACATACAATTAAAGGATACAAATTACATCCAGACTCATTACAACAATTTGTGGATCGCACAAAGTGTTGCCCCGCGTGGGATTCGAACCCCCGACACTGGCTCTGTAGGTCGCTATCTTAACCGTCTTAAACGCCATCTGTGCAGTGCAGTGTAGTAATAGAAGTATGTTAGTATCGTGGCTTGTGGCAATCTGTAATCTTTGCCTAACCCACTGTGGACGTGAGGATAGCCTCAGTATATTTGTACAGTAATACCCCGACTTACGCTACCCCGTTTTACGCGAATTCAAAGATACGTAGTTTTCTCTTAGAGCGCTTAGGCGTTAGGTTTACTTGTTTTATTCATAAAATTTCAATTAATTTTATCTAGGATTTTGACCATATTCTTTAAATATATTGTCTTCTTTGAACTAGTTCCAAGTAACCATTTTTTTTGTAGGTACATTTAATATAAGCAAAATTAAATCCCGACTTACGCGAATTCGACTTACACGATTATCGCTCGGTCCCACCTATCGCGTAAGTCTGGGGTATTACTGTATTGATATATTGAATTTCAATGATTATAATAAATAGTTATAAATATTAAGATAATTAAAACAAACCATCAAATGTAACATGAATTTTAATAACAAATAGAAATTATAGATTATGATAATAAATGTACATAAATAAGTAATATGCGTAGCTGTACTTTTGTTTCATTCAGTACTTAAAATATCTATTACATGAAGCACCATGCGGCCTCTATGCACATGTATGATGTATAAAACAACTCATTGTACTGTCAGTTTGGTTGACAACGATATCAATATTAAGTTTAAAATTATGAAGTCCATAGCAATTTATCAAACAACATTATCACATATAAAATGACCCAGAATTCTATTGTTGTATTGTTGCTATTGTCTTTGATTTCTGTAATGTCACTTACAATATATAAACATGTGAGTACATATGTATAAGTATCAGTATCTATACCCTTGTACATTTAATTAAGAATGTATACTGTTCTAAATATAATAAGCATGTATTGTAAATAAAACTACTTTTACGGATTTTATCGGGTTTATAATTGATTTATGATTACCTGACGTTGCCAACACTTTACAACATTCATGGTCACGGGCGGACTGATGACAATGTGTAGTGCTCGCGTAAACATCAGATATCAATAAGTATGTAGATAACTTTTTATTATGAAAGACTGAATTCTCTTCTGAGTTGTACATAAAACTATTTTACGGATTTTATCACGCTCGTATTTGATTTTTGATTGCCCGACGTTTCAAACACTTTACAGCATTCATGGACACGGGCGGACTGATGACAATGTGTAGTGCTCGCGTAAACATCAGATATCAATAAGTATGTAGATAACTCTTCTGAGTTGTACATAGAACTATTTTACGAATTTTATCACGTTTACGATCACCGGCGGACTAAGATGTCTCAGGTTTAAGTCATTGTTATTATAGAGCTATATATCTACCCGCTACAGAAATTAGTTCAAACACTTGAAATATTCACAAAATACTTAATTGTAAATTTACTTCAATAATAAAGTACCTAGTCAATGGTACGGCACCCTTCGTGCGCGAGTTCGACTTGCACTTCGCCGATTTTATTAAAATCGTTTAGTGGCTTAGACGTGAGAGTGTAACAAACAAACTCACATTTGTATTTATAATTAAGAATTTGTAACATTCGCGTAAAAATGGGAAATCATTAACCTTCTATTAACCAACCTAAATACACACACGCTCCATAATTGGCCACGAATGTCTTTTATAAAGGGAGAAATTAGATACTATGCCACGCTTGCGAGACCGATTACCATTTTATGTTATTTATTAACATATTTATTATTTATCGATGTAAATTCTTCATATTTGAATGAAATTTGATAGTTATTACCAAAGTAAAAAAAAAAGCCATATAAAATAGTTGGATACGAAAATATTGAATACAATATTCGTTATGAAAAGCACGCAGATTGCTCAGTGTTGATTTTCTTTTTTATAGAAACCCTTTTTATATCTAACGTTCGAGCATCGATATTATCTTGATATAAATCTAGATAATTAAGTGATGTGACAAAAAATGAAGGCGTGATATGTTCTCGGGCCGTCGACTCGTATAAAACTAGATGGTAATGAATGAACACAGATAAGGAAGGATGAAGAGGATGGGTTCAGAGGACAGGAGACACGTTTGGCTCTTTGTGAATGAACATTTTCAATGTGCTTTCGTCGTGTGTGTGAGAGATACTTGTCTTGCGTGTAGCCATGCGTGTGTGACAAAGGTTGCTCACGTGGAATAGCATTAATATTTTTTATACGTTTACACTTCGAAAAAGCTTTTTAAAAGTTAATGTTCATTTTAAGTGTTTTGTAAAAAGAACGTTTAAATTGAATCTTTTTTTTTAAATTTAAGGTAGGTATCTATTTCAACTTAATAATCGAATACAATTAGAATAGTTATGTACCTACATGTTAATTTAGCAAAGAAGTAATTAAATTCTAATCGGAAAACATAGAATCTTTATCTATTGTAAATTAATACGCATTCCTAGAATTTTTAGCTACGTAGTAAGGCTTATTGTTATGCAAAATGATAAGTTAAAGTTAATTTACAGCTTGCTAATAGAATGGATTTTTGGAAGCAAACTAGAAAAAAGAGGCCCACGTCTAACAGTGGATGTCATTTGGTTAATGGATGGATTAGTCTAATTTTCACATTTGAAAAAAAATTGCTTTACTATATTAGGCTGACCAAACGGGCTTATTACCTTTCGATTATTTCAAATTTTGGTTCATTTCAGTAATTTGTCTGCTATGTATTTTTTTTTGCAGTGTTTGTCTGTGCTTATACATTCTTTAACCGTAGAGAAGAATTTTCTCTGGCTTCTTTTTACGACACTCACGAATATTTATTTAGTATTTGTGTATTCATTTGTAAATATATTTCATATTTGAATATCGCTCTCGCCTTCCTTTTTTTAAATGCAACCGTGAGCGTGTCGCTCCCTACAAATAATTAGTAGAACTATAAATAAAACTAGTTTGACAGATTTCATCGCGTTTTTGATTACCCGACGTTGCGAACCCTTTCGAACACTTAGTCCGCCCATAACCATGAAAGGGTCAAAATCAAATACAAATAATTTGAAAAACATCAGATATCAATAATTAAAAAAACTGTTTAAAATAGGATCATTATTATAAAAAGTTCAAACGCCTTGTCTGTTATCGTAAGAATCAACGAGCTATAAATATTTAATAATATTCTTATATTCCCTCATTTTACGTATTAATTGTTATATATAGCTGCTTTCTATGCAGAAGTGTTGTAATAGTTTAAGCGACGTCCAATACCCAGTGTGAGAGTTCGGTTCCCGACACATTACGTTACGTGTGTCGTTTAGAAATAGAAAGGTTCTGTAACAAATTTATTGATTTCTAATTATATATAATATATTTGTTCAAAAAATATATATCAGCTAAACAAAAGGTAACAAACTAAAACGTATATTCTTCTGAGCTCATAATTAATGCTACATACTTAAAATTGTATGAAATTTTATGCAACCAGTCATTAAACGGGTTGTATAAGACACAAATTATATATTATACCTCATATAGCGCTAATTAGTACATTTTGCTACATTGTTTAGCGATACGTAATTTCCCTACTATTCCTTGTCGATAATAATGGGTTTCTCATCTTTTAACTGGATTTTAAGTGGTTTATCATCACCTTGTTTGGAAATTAATACCACCAATTAGAACAATTATGTATATATTACAATGAAATATGGAATTAGTTTACGTTTCCGTTCCGTTATTTCATAATAATTGGCATATTATGCTATGTATAACAAATTGCCGTGTGATGATTGAATAAGAATACAATGACCCCCTCTCCATGAGTGTTATAAAAGACGACTGAGGGATTAAATATGCTATTACATCTATGGAAGAGAAGGAAAGCTTGAAATGAAAACCTATACGAATATGTTTAACCAGTGTGATATAGTAGGACAATTTCCCTCCTTTTGTGGAGCAGGCTTCAGCCCAATAATTTGTATCAGGCTGAAATGACGGTGATGATGATGATGACACATTCTATTTATCAAGATGTCGATGTTTATTATTGTAACACGCATTTTCAAGAGAGTTAATGACATAGTTTATACTTTGTAAATTGGTTGGCCTGGATTGGTTGATCATCATATATTTAGTTTTTGCGACTCCTAATTGAAAAGTAAGATATGATGACGCAGTATATAATTAAATCGTATTATATGGGGTAATATTTAAAATGAAAGTATAAATTATGGTAATTTTTATTATTTCATCGTAAATGTATTTCTATATTTTTAGAAACTCGGTAACGGTACCAACGATTTTCATGAAATTTGGTATACAAGTATATATCTCAGGGGTGATAAATCGTTATAACTTGGTTTTATTTATAGAAAATGTCGTCTTTTTGATATTTTCTTCAATAAAAGGTCATTAGAATAGGAATGTAAATTTAACCATTGACGTCAAGAGTGACAGCAGCTCAGTTGGGAAATTGTCCAGTCGCATTCAAACAGCCTGAGTCGATCGAATCTCAGTGTTATTTATTATTTGCGCCTGATGCCGCCCTAGCAGAGGCTGCGGCGAGGTGACCGGACCGGGGACTTAGTCCGGCTCCCGCGGAGGGATTAGTCTCACGACGGCGATTGGTGTCCTAGGGGGACGTCGATGGGAGAGGGTACTCCCTCGGGGTATTCCGTCGGGTCGACCACTGAAGTCAAAGAACTCTGCACCGGTGGTCGGCTCAACGACGAAGGCGACGTGCTATATGGGTGGGTTACGGGGCCGCGCGCCGCCCCTGTCGGCCCGGATGGAGCCGGGCGGCGGGTGCACTGACCGTAGCCCACACAAAAAAAAGTGTTATTATTATAATATTATTGATTTTAACACGCTTTTATTAGTTTCACCTGTATGTATGTATCTAACGGAATTTTGAACGTTATTTTGCCCCAATTTGAACGAGCAGATTTTATTTAAGATTTGCACACTCGCAAAGGCCCATGACAATGCAATAACTCGATCTAAATAGCTGAATATTGATTAGATTCGCCAAGATTTAGTAGTTTCTAATCTTATTTTTATATAAGAGCAAGAGAGACAGAGCTAGTGTGCGAACTACGCATGCGCGAAATTCGAAAATAGTAGAACTAACTTCTAACTACTTGACTTGTAACTTGTAAGCGTGTTTTATAGTTTTTTTAAACTATAATTTATTTAATTTTTTATATTTTTTCATTATTTTTATTTTTTTATTAATATATATCTGAATATGTTTGTCAAAAAAAAATTACAAATAAAATTGATTGATATAGTCAACCCAATATGATCATTTAACGTCAATAATACAAAATATCTAAGAATTTATTATTCTACAAAATACAAGTGCTTGTGGAGTGGACGCACAACACCCCACTCCAGTCTATGGTTATTATAAAAGATGACTAAGGAATATGATAAGCAGATGAAATCAATTCCTGAAGAAAATTCGATATAAAACTCTATATCAATAAGTCTGACCAAGAAGGTCTAATGCCCTCCCATTGGGTAGAGACCCGAGCCCAAAATAGGCTATATTTTATCCCGGTATGCCCACGGGAATGGGAACTACACGGGTAAGGCGACTGAAACCACGAGGGCGTCTTGCTAGTAGATTTATTCTATTCGTGAAAGAATTCTTTAAATCGGTTCGGTGGTTTAAGCGTGAAAGCGTAACAAACAAACTTACTTTCGCATTTATAATATTAGTAAGGATATAGGTATTCAAAAATCAGAGAGAAATTTAGAATTCATCATTAATTTTAGAATTTATAAAGTGTAAGTTAATTAATATTATATTGTAAGATATCTGACCTTATCTGTACACACATACTAGCATATTAATATTGTATTAGTTCAATTTGATAGTGGATCTTCCTAATCTATGTATTTCCTAGATAGAGGTATTATATATTAAACTATTCTCGTTAACCAATCTATAGATACATTCCCTAATCTCCAAGTGTAATTCGTCAGTGTAGGAGTAACTGGAACATTCGCACAAATTCCTTGGTCTAAAACTGTGAAACAACATCTTACCCTCCTTAATATTATAATCTTATTCTAAACATAGAATACATTAACATGGAGTTAGCCCAAGTTGTTATACAAACTGACGTAGGTAAAGTTACATCTTAGTGAATTTTTGTTTATAAGAAATGGTTATAGCAACTCTTTATATATAAATTTATTGTGTACGTGTGTATGTCACTGAACTCCTAAACGGCTGGAACGATGTTGATGAAATTTTATGTGTATGTTTAAGGGGATTCGAAAATGGTTTAGATTCACAATTGGACCCGGTAGGTGGCGCTGCTTTGTTATTGTGTTATTTGAAGAGAACAACGTCTATTGGGTCAGCTAGTCTTATATATAAATTTCTAACGTACGTGTGTATGTCACTGAACTCCTCCTAAACGGCTGGACCGATGTTGACGAAATTTTTTGTGTGTATTTAAGGGGATTTGAGGATGGTTTAGATATACAATTGGATCCGGTAGGTGGCGCTGCTTTTATTTTATTTGAACAGAACAACTACCGTTGGGTCAGTTAGTTTTTATATAAGATTCGAGTTAAACCTCAACATTTTCTTCTTATATTATAAAAATTCGTACATATGATGATGGGATATAATTTTTACAACCATTTCTTTGCCTATGACTTTTGTAAAAGCAGCTATCTATTAATTAATAAAATAGTATGTACCTACTTATTTTTTTATTACCGGTGGTGGCAAACGAGCCAGCAGCCCCAGCTGATGGTAAGTGATACTGCCACACATGGACCTTTAAAATACCAGGGACACAACTAGACCACTGCCTAACATGAAGAAAATGCTCTTCTTTAAGCTTGTTTTAAGAAAGTCATGTCATCATAACGCTCGGGAATAACAATAGCAGGTAACTCATTCCAGATTTTGCAAGTACGTGAGAGAAATGATCACTCGAAAGAAAGATACAGTCGAAGACCATAACGTTTCCAAGTGTGATGAATGAGCCCTGCTACTGTGTCGATTGGTAAAACGGTGACAGTGGTACTAAATCAAACGGTCCGTCAAAGCACTCCCTATGAAAGAGCTGGTAAAGTACATACAGTGACCCAAAGTCTTGCCGCTGCTCCAACGACTCCAATCTCTCTGTGAGATTGGGTTCTCCGATGATTCGAATATCACGTCTTTGCAGGGCGACATAACATTATCTCACGGTGAAGAATCGCCAGCCTTTGTTCAGACGCCTAATTTTTTGCTGGACAATTTGGATTGGTCCAAATGTCCAAATGACTCGCAAACTGGTCTATGTACACTTTTTCGACGCTGAGAAACCATATATTAGAAGAAATAGTAAATATTGTACTTATTGTTAATCTATCTAATAGTAAAATAGTAAATATTATATCTATCATTAATCTATCTAGTAGTAAAAAAGTAAATATTATACCTAGTGGGCACTAGGTATTAGTAAAATATTAGTAAAATAAATAAATATCTATCTATTAGTAAAATAGTAAATATTGTACCTAATATCAATCTATCTATTAGTGATATAGCAAATAGTGTACCTAATATCAATTTATCTATTAGTAAAACAGTAAATATTATACCTAATATCCATTTATCTTATAGTAAAGTAGTAAATATAATACCTAATGCTCATCTATCTACAAGTAAATTAGTAAATATTAAGTATGAGTATATACTCCTATTTAAAATAATCAAAATGAAAAAACAAGAACAAGAATTTTTGATGTATGATATTGCTTATTTGGCACTCAAATTAAATGCAAACAGTTGCATGTGGAATTGTCGGAGATGTAAATACAGAGATAACAAAACTACAAACAAATTAAGAACTACTTGATTAAAATGAACGTAACATGTATAATAACAAAGATTTTGTCTGAAAAGTATTAAAGCAAATAGCACTCTGCTATACATATTATATTACATGTTTTTGATGTTGAATTTACAGCACCAGACTGATTTAACTAAGTAGCATCGTTGTCTGGTGATTATGTGATATTGGCTTTATATCAGGGGCTATATAGCATGGGCCTCGTATAGATAAGGACAATTAGTCTTAAACACCACGCTGCGCCGATACCCAACCCATTGCCAAAGGCTTCCTTTCTTTTGCAGTAATGTTATCTTTTTACATCTCTTTATCGGTTTTTTTTTTGTAAAATGATTGATCATGGTATTTTCACCACATGGAGAATGACTAATTATTTGGTATTTCATTTGTTTGACGCCGCGAACAGATTGGGTGGGGGGTGTGTGGAGATTATAAACTGTAACAAAAAAAACTTATCAGGTGAAAGTTTAAGTGTGCAATGTGTTACCATTTTTCCTTTCAATTTACATATTTTTTATACTCTTCTGGAAAATTGTGTCTATACATTTTCAAAAATAACGAAGGTTTAAGGTTAATTTTCTTTAAGAGTCAAATAAGACTTAAAGACTTATTAAATTTCTAAGAATTGAAATGTTGCTCGTTTTAAGGTATTGACTGGACAAGACATTACCATCATTATAACCTAATAAGTAATAGGCAAATATCTAATATTAAGATATCCACTACATGATTTAGTTAAGTAACTATACAACCTTAGAAGAACCTATGTAAACATGAACTATATTGCTTCCCAAATCTGTTACTTTGAAAATCTGTTTGCTTATCTACACCCCGCTCGCTCTCCACATTAAACAAATACAAGTCTAATAAACCTCACTTCAGTTGGTGTCGTATCAAACACGGTCCTTTGTTCAATCTCCTTGTTGATTGTTAATGAATCGCAAATCACGTTTGTAAAGGATAGAAGATGCTTTAATTGTAATTTCTACTGTAGTATCATGATATGTGCAAACTTTAATATTTTATCAGTGTCTTTAAATTGTATAATTGACTGCATATAGATATACTATTGTTCGTGTGGTGACGGAGTAAGAATACAATTCACCTCTCCCTTTCTTGTCCTTGGACGTCGTAAAAGACGACTAAGGGATATAATATAATACGCATGTTTCATCTATGCAAGAGAAGGTAAACTCTAAATAAAACCCTATACCAACCTGTCTGACCAGCATGGTTTAATAAGGTAAATTTTCCTCCTATTGTGGAGGAGGCTCGAGCCCAACAGTGGGACGTATATAAGCTGATGATGATGATATTATTTTATTCTACCTCCTTGTGGTGACAAAGTAAGGATACAATTTACCACCCCCTATTTTACCCGTGGGTGTTATAAAAATTGACTAAAGGATATGATGTGCAGATAATATCTATGTACGAGAAGGAAAACTCTAAATAAAATATATTATTATATATAATCTGATTATATATTAATCTGAGTTTGACCAGCGTTGTTTAATAGATATAGTATAAGGTATAGTAGGTCAGTTCCCCTCCCATTAAGGAGGAGGCTCACCGTAGGATGATTTTGGGTGGTGAAATTTTAGGTATTTGTAGAAATATCTAAAATTTTTATTGCACTAAGTAATTTACTTCTATTTTTTAATGCTAATTTTCTTTTATCTCTTTTAAATCACTTAATGGGTTTTCTTCAAGTTTATATTGTCATTTCGATGTTTTTATGACAAGTTTTTATGTTATCAGCATTATCCTTGTTTTTTTTTCTGTTTTGTTCACGCTGTGGAAATGCATTTACGCACACTAGTCCCCCGCCGGTTACAGACGGGAGTGTGTGTGGGACTCGCCGGCCACAAATATGACCGAAATACCCACTAAAACCACAGCGGCCCCTTCCGCGCTTTTACGGGGTGCCAGAGAGATCATCTGATGACATTCTATCCCCGACACCCCAACGCTTGGCCGTCTGGCCACGTCCTGTCATCATTCAGGGCGGTGGGAGAAGAAGTGCATAACGGCGTCTCCTCCTCCCTGGTCGCCGCCGGCGGAGCGAGTCAGCGGACGCAAGCGCCTCGCGGGCACGCTCCGTGGCCTCCTTCCTTGTCATGACAGTCTCACAGAAGGTGGCCATCGACGACCAACAGCTGTCGCTGCCGAGCATCTTGGAGATGATGGTCGGCAACGACAGGTCCGTTGTTCCTATCTCCGTTGACAGGACGTGGCGCTGAGGCCCCCAGGCGGGGCATACTTCCAGTGTGTGGCGCGCATCGTCGATTAGCGCGCCACACTCATGGCATCCTGGGGCCTCTTCTCTTCCAATTTTATGCAGGTACTTACCGAAGACCCCATGTCCGGTAAGCACCTGATCAGCATTATCCTGTTCTTATCTCAATAACTTGTGGTCGACGCAATATGCACTCTTCTTACATCTACACTAATATTATAAAGAGGAAAGATTTGTTTGTTTGTATTGAATAGGCTCCGAAACTACTGAACCGATTTCAAAAATTCTTTCACCAATTGAAAGCTATAATATCAGGTTGTAGCATAGGCGACATTTTATCTCGGTATTCCCACGGGTACGCGAACTATGCGGGTAAGACGACTGAAACCGAAGCGAAGCGAGGACAGGTTGCTAGTTGGTAATATAGGTAATAGTTTTGTGACAGTCCGTCTACCTGTCATCAATCCTCCTTGGGATCCCAATTTTGACTAGACGGCATCTGAGAGAGTGGACAGGAGAAGCGTAATAACAGTTGATAATATTCGTAGCCACTACCACACAGAAGGTTTCGAAGTGCATCAAAATAATTAAATACATCAGAATACATTAGTCCCTTTTTTATTTTTATATTTTTCAATATTGCGTGTTTCGTGGGACTTTACAAATATAATTTATAATTAACGGACACAAAATACACCCAGACGCAGAACAATAATTTATGGATCGCACAAAGTGATGTCCCGCGCAGGATGCGAACCCACGACACTGGCACGGTAGGTCAGTATCTTAACCACTACGCCATCTATGCAGTCAATTATTAGTCTTTGTGGTTTAAAGAGACTTACATCGTATTCTTGAGTAGTTTATTTCTCTTTAAGCTATATCTTCACTATTAACCAATGCCTTCATTCTCCATGGAAAGAAAATTGGGATATAAACTATGCTGACCAGATGGCTTATACTTTATAGAAATTTAATGACCTCATTTCTACTAATAGACACTTGTGTTACTCGCAGGTAAGATTGGGGTGATGGTACGTCACCAGAGTGTAGCCAATATGTTGATAGGTGAGGTTTCGGAGTCATATGCCCGAAAGGCAAGTCTCTGGTGTACAACACCAAGCTGGAACATGAAGTCGCTATTGGTTAGTGACCGATGAACAACTAGTCAGTAAATATTACTTACCCTCATCCATCAAAAACGTAAATTATGTGGTAGTATTTTAGTACCTAGTATTTTATTCAGCGCTTGTAACTAAAAATAATAATTATCATACTTATAATGCAAAAAACTATTTCAAAATTGCTTAACAACAGTAAGGTAGCGGCCGCAAATGCGTTGTATAATTTTGCCATAACCCGGTTTTATTTATTTTTTTCAAAATACAAGGCTTTGTTGTAAAAACTGTTATTGAAGCAATTTGAAACTGCTACTTGAGTCACTCTTAATGACCGTGCTAATTTTTTTTTTGGTTTTGACGCAAAGGTCGTCGGTAACGAGTGGCGTCGTGTATTTTTTTTTTAATTCATCATTGTAATTCTGCATTTCCTAATCCTTATTCCACCATGATAAACATTATATTCTTTAATTATACAGCGCAAGTCATTTTTGCAATACTGACTTTTGAAAAGTATGTGAAATATAACAGTAACAATTTGACCCTTATTTTGAATGTTTTTAATTAAAGAACTTTCAAATGAACAGATAACCTAACTAATGCTTGTGGATACACCGACAAGGATTTTTTACAAAGTACCTTTTAGTCAACGTACCTACTTACTTATTTCTAAGGAAATTCGATGTCAGACAAATGGTAGAACAATCTTTGAGTAGAGTGAGTAGAGATCTCGGAAACGGCTCCAACGATTTTGTTGAAACTTGGCATACTAGAGGTTTCGGGTCCAAAAAATCGATCTAGCTAGGTTTTATTTATAAAAAATGTTGTTTTGTCCGTGTTTTTAGCAAAACAAACAATGACATTAAATTTTAAAAGAATATGAATTCAAATTTCGTTGTCAACGTCATGAGATACTATAGCTCAGATGGAAAGTTGACAGGTTCTAATTTTGATTTTTTGACATTTAAACAGCGTCGGTTCGAATCTCGGTGTTATTATTATTCTCTTTTTGTAATTTTTTATATATTTTTCATTATTTATTTTTTATTAATATATATCTGAATAAATTCGATAAAAATATTCTGAGCGAAGCTCGGTCAACCAGATATTTATTCTCTTACATAAACAGAAAATAACTAATGTGATTCTTTAAACAAATATATCATCCTTATATTAAAAAAAGGTTTAGCAAAGTTCAGAACGACTAGATTATTTTTATTTATTGTTTTAATTATACATCCTTTCTAATATTATAAATGCGAAAGTAAGTTTGTTTGTGTTTGTTTATTACGCTTTCACGTTTAAGCCACCGAACCGATTTCAAATATTCTTTTACCAATGGAAAGTTATAATATCAGGGAGTAACATAGGCTATATTTTAGCCCGGTATTCCCACGGGAACGGGAACTACGCGGGTAAGGCGACTGAAACCGAAGCAAAGCGAGGACGGGATGCTAGATAGGTAATAAAAAATTGAATTATTTATGTACATTTTTCCGACTATACACCACCTGCATACGGCCTATCATGACCTATGCCAGCGTGGTGTTCGCGCATGTTAAGCCACACAGGATCCACAGGCTACAGACACTACAAAATCGTTTCATGCGCCGAGCTACGGGAGCACCGTGGTTCATACGAAACGTCGATCTCCACATCGACCTCGAACTGCCGACCATCAAGCAGTTTATGAAACGGTGCTCTCAGAGCTACTTTGACTCTGCCATGACACACCCCAACCAACTAGTGATTGGGGCGGCTTCCTATAGACCCTCCAAAATCTCCTCCATCCGACGTCCTCGTCACGTCCTCGACGAAAAGGACGACAATATCACACTCGCTCAACAAAGAGCCTACACGGCCCGCGAGGCCTTAACAAATAAATATCCGCTGTTCCGCCCTCGCCGTCGAGGTGCGAAACCGCGCCGCGCAAAAGTCACTACTAAAAACGTGGGCACGCCCACTTTGCCTCCAGCGACGCCCCAAGCCGAGGTCCGTTCCCCACAGGGGGAGCCCTTGGGCGATGTCGCTTAGCATACTCTTCTCCGGGTTGAGAGCCCTCAGCGCTCACCCATAGTCCGCGTCAAGCTGTCAAGGCCATCTGCGGCCAACAGCTGTACACACACAAAAAAAAAAAAAAAAAAACAAAAAAAAAAAATGTACATTTTGCGTACGGTCATCGTACGAATACACTGTGTGAGAATGTAATAAAATTCTATCGACTCTTTTGCATTTTTAGCATTATATAGCATCTTAGCAATATATATTGGTAATTTATCTTCCTCTTGTAGAGAAGGCTCGTTAGTAGTGGGACGTATATAAGCTGAAATAGTAATAATGAAATGTAAACGGAAGTATTAGAAGGAGAAGATCAACGCGAACGTTCCACGTCTAAATCAGGGAGGTCCTTAAGGCAGGCCCGGTTAGAAATATCCTCGGGTGACTGGACCGGGGATTTAATTCGTCACCCTCCGAGAGGCCGACCACGCGACGGCCACCGACGTTCCCGAGGGAGGACACCCAACCAAAAACAAAAGTGAGAAATATCCTAAACCGAAGCAAATATATGAGGAGATTAATAAATTTGAAGGAGACGAAAGTGGTATGTCAAGCAAGTGGAGGGAAGTGCTCTCTGCCTACCGCTATATATGAAAATTTACTGTCTTTAATTTAACGGCAACTATGGATTATTATCGCATCCTATAATCAAGTTTTCTTACTACATTAAATTATGTAATACACAGTAGCTATCCGTAACTGTAGGTTACTAATAGCGAATATCGATGAGTTCGTAATACGCTATCTAATACATGAGTACAAGGCAGGTACAAGCAGACAATCAACGTCATGTGCAGATTTTCTCATAGGATCTTGTGACATGTAAATGCATTTCTGGGGGGTTCGTCTTGGAAAGCTCTTAGCGCTTCACTAATACACTCTACATTGTGCTTCGTACGTGAAAGTTGCATATAGAGTTTCATTTCAGTTTAAAATTCCATGTGATCTTGTTCAATACATGCTCATAGGTAATATTTCTTCGCTATATTTTATTCGCAAACTTTTTATATCCATTTATTCAAATTGAAAATTTTAAGCTCTCATATTTTCTATTATAATTTATTGCAATAAGACTGGATATGGATGAATAAGTAATCCAGATGTAAGAGCGTTTTAAACTTACATCGGATAATTTATGTCTCTTAGGTAATTTATAAGTTTTATAATTTGCATATTTTATTGGTAGTTATGCGAAAATACGTGGTTAATAATAATTTATTTCAATCAAGGCTAACGTAAATTTAATGAGAATTTATTAAAGAAAAGTTTATACATAGAATTTAATGAAGGATTTTTTGAGTAGGTAATAAAGTTTCAATTACTGATGATTTCTGATGTTTATGCTAGTTATCCTTACTAATATTATAAGTGTGAAAGTAAGTTTGTTTGTTTGTGTGTTTGTTTGTTACGCTTTCACGCTTAAACCACCGAACCGGTTTCAAAAATTATTTTACCAATAGAAAGCCGCGTAGTTCCCGTTCCCGTGGGAATACCGGCATAAAATATAGCCTATGTTACTTCCTAATATTACAGCTTGCCATTGGTGAAAGAATTTTTGAAATCATTTCAGTGGTTTAAGCGCGAAAGCGTAACAAACAAATAAACAAACAAACTTACTTTCGCATTTATAATATTAGTAAGGATATAACTGTTATAAAAATTTAATATCCTGTAGTCATCCTTTACAGTACCCAGGCAAGAGAAGGGGTGATAATTTGTATTCTTACTCTGTTACCACACGACAACATGGTTAATAGTAGGTAAATTATTTTAACTAAAGCCTTAAATTTCTTATAAAATAATAATAAAAGGAAGGCTTTTATAAAAAAACTATACTATGTTGTACTCAACACGGTCAAGTTTTTTTTATAAATGTCTTCCTTTTAATAAAATTTAAAGGTCCAATTATTAGTAGGTATTTGTATTATCCACAAATTTACTATAAGTGCATATACTTTTACTGATGTTAGATTTTGCTTACCTGAAACGGCCTTTGTTTTTTGTTAACTAAAGAATATATTATATATTTCCTTCTACGTAAATAAATACCTTAATGTGATATCTATGTAGTAATTTATTATAAATACAAGATATTACCACTCCAATCTCTCTGTAATTCCTATTTTGTTTTTATTTCCATGAAGAATTATTGATCAATGAATAGACAATCATCATTTCAGCCTATCGCCGTCCACTGCTGGACATAGGTCACCCTCATGTTATGCCATAGAGTGCGGTCCTGTGGCGCCTGTATCCAACGACGCTCAGTAATTTTTGACAATCAGGTTGTTGAATCACCTAGTTGGTCGTCCTACACTGCTCCGTCGAGAACTTTTCTTTCCTAGTGGTTGTCGGTTCCTTGGGCGATAATAGATCTCGAAAAAGACGACTAACGGATATAATGCACATTTAACATCCATGCAAGAAAAGGAAAACTTAAAACAAAACCCTATACCCAACCTGTTAAAGCAGCATGGTATATTAAGGTCAATTTCCCTCCTATTGTGGAGGAGGCTCGAGCCCAGTAGTAGGTTGTATATGAGTCGAAAAGATTACGCTAGTCAAACGTATTGAAATTGGGTTTAATTTAAAGTTTTTCCTTCACTTTTATAGATATTGTATGCATCCAATATCCCTTGTTTCTCTACCATGACACCAGGGGCAAGATAGGGGACGGTGAATTGTATTCTTACTCTGTCACTATACAGATTCTAAGGAAATGATTTATGTAAAAAAGGAAACTCGAAAGAAATCTCATATGTTTATTCGTTTAGTGTAGAATATTAGAAATTATGTTTTTGAGAGAAGGAAACTTAAATTAATTAAATCTACTGAACAGTAGTGGCTCAATTGCCCCCTTTTCGAGTTAATTCGAGCTCAACAGTGATGACGCATTTGAGCAGGGAATAAGTTGCTAAAAGCATGGAAATAATAACGTAGCCTATAAACTTTCATCACTCCTGCTTGGTAAATTTAGTATATAACCACAAAAGCCTAGTAAATGGACATAATATTGTCACTTATTGGCGATAATTGTAACTAATAAACAATTTTATTCTTTCGTCCTCTCAATCACTGTAAGACATAAATAAACTTAAAAACCTGTAGGTATAACTGGTCTATCTCCATTTCTGGTGTAGATAAGCAATTTTCTTTTGATCAATTTTTCTCTTGAGGAAGAATTGTCTTCAAAATACTTATGTTTAATAAATTTCCATGTGATGCACAGTAAGCATATAATTCATCGCCCCCCTTATTTGACTATGCAGATAATATGTGTGCAAGAGAAGAAAATCTTCAAATCAGACCTTATACCAACTCCTCTGAACACCGTGGTATAAAATCCATTTCTCTTCTATTATGGAGTAGGTTCACTCCCAATAGTTGGACGTATAATATAAAATAGGATTATAAGATCAAAAACTATGTAAGCATAGAATAAAGATTTTCTATCTTTTGTTTTTAATACTGAATAAAAATCTATGAAAAAAAATACATATATGGCTATTTCATTCCAGTTTCCGTGAGTAGTAAATACCTATGCACGTAATTTGATGATAAAAATCCAAAAATGAAACGTTTATTAAAGTAATTTTATATTTTTACTAAAATTGTAACGCTAACATGCGGCTTCCCGTGCATGTTACGTCGGACTATCGTTCGTAATTATTTTGGTATCGATTTCTAGTGCCTCTTATTTTTAATAACGGATAACTTGCCTTTTTCTATACCCTTGATAATCTGTTTACTAAAATTCTTGATGATGAGTTGAGTAGTTACGACGTGAAAGCGTAACAAACAATTCTCGCTTGCGAAATTAGAAAAACACTAGTAATAAATAACCAAGGATTTCAAACAAATATGTAGTTCCAGTTTCTGTGGGCATACTGGAATAAGATTTAGTTTATGTGACTCTGTGACATTATCTCTCGACTCACTGCTTGGCTCGCACCTCTCCCATAATGAGGGGAAAATTAACCTACCATACCACGCTGGTCAGACGGGTTGATATAGGGTTTTATTTCAAGTTGTTTACCTTAATCGTCTCTAAAGACACCCAGGAGTAAGATAGGGGGTGGTGAATTATATTCTTATTTCGTCACTACACGAAATATTACTAGAAATATTGCTTTTAAATCGTTTCAGTGGTTAAGACGTGAAAGCATAACATACAAACGAATAACTCACATACCCATTTAAATATTAGTAGGATTAGAATTAAACGGTTACTATGTATATATGTAGTAGATAGATGCCAGTTTAAAAGCACCACCTAGCGTAACGGAAATACTCATGATTCATCCCTAATAATAGGAATACGTATGTATAAGGATCATTATAGTTTTACCGTTTACATAAAATATATACGTATTAACAACAGACCCCTATATATTTAATAGCTTGTATAATGACGGAAAAGATATTAATATATGCCTTTAAGTTGTACTTTTAGTAATACTGTAAATTCTATTTAAACCGTCACGTGATACAAAGTTTATATTTTCAACTTATTATGCATCTATGCATTTCACCAGCCTCTATCTTACCCTTGGGTGTCGTAAAAGGCGACTAAGGGATATAATATGCATATAACATCTATGCAAGAGAAGGAAAACTCAAAACAAAACCCTATACGAATATGTCTGACCCGCGTGGTATAGTAGATAAATTTTCGCGTTTGTATTTGATTTTTGATTGCCCGACGTTTCGAACACTTTGCAGCGTTCATGGTCACGGGCGGACTAAAATGCCTCACGTCCAACAAGTCATTGTTATTACAGAAAATTTATAATTATCTCACACGGTTATTTGCGCGATACTTATGCCTAAAAATCGATTTAACAAATTTTTGTCGGTCTAAATCGGACTAATTTTAGTAATATTTTACTACTAGGTAGCTCTCTATACAAGGAGTAACTTAGACTATATTTTATCCCGGTATTTCCACGGAACGGGAATTACACGGGTAAGGAGATTGAAACTGAAGCGAAGCGAGGGCGGGTCACTAGTCTACTATAAGAAAAGAGTATACAAGCGACACCAATTAATTAAGACTAGGATTATAGTGACGATGAGTAACTTTCTTTATCGCTTTCTTCTTCACTGTGATGCAAATAACAACGATGCGAGAGAAAAAAAACTTAACAAAAAATTCTATACCAACCCATGCGACCAGCATGGTATACCTAATCATCATTGTCCCGTTTAGAAGGAGGGTCAGAGATCGTTATGGTATATGATCTGAAAAGAAGTAAATATAACGTATAGCAACAATACAATTATGTGTAATGAACGTAACAAAGTATAATAAATCATGTATAACTCAACGTAAACGTGTTAAGTATCGATGTATGTTTCAAAATCTTAACAAGTAACACTTGGGATAACATCGAACCATCGCGTGCTCACAAACACTTTACTATGGTTGGGTTAATTAAAAAAAAGTAGACAATCTTATTAACCAATGAGAGCATATGTAAACATAGCTGACACGTGTACAACAGATATCTACAGGGGACCAGCGTTGATAAGATGTTTCCGCCATATCCTACCAACTTAAGTTTTTTCTGATGGTATTCGGGCTGATTACTACTAGTCCTTATATGAAGCAGATGCTGAGATTTATATGTTTACCGTGATCGAAGATACTATTTAAGTAGTTAAACGTTAAGTGGTCGTCTGAATTTCAAGTGTTTGAAGTTCTTATTAAGTAAAATTATTTCTCATGTTGAAATTATAAATGTTAATAAAACTATGTTTGGGTGTTTAATTTTAATAAAAAATACGGGGTCTATATGTGAGCCGAGTAAATCATTGGCTGGTCTAGTGGACTGCTCAAATTTTCTAAATCGATTGCACTATTTGAGGATTCATACCGTTCTCCCGACTCTCGAGCGTACGGGCGTAAAATGTTGAAGATAGTGTGTGGTTTTCCTAATTACTGTTACAAATTTTCTGGGTTCTCTCGAATCCAATTAAATAAAACAAGCAAGTTTTTAGAATGAAAACAATGTTTTAGGTGTGATTTGTCGTATTATGATTTTTTTGTAGTGAAAACTTCTATGGCAAGTTTGGATAGGGAGTAAATTCGTGTAAGTCGTTGTCGAGATGTGGCGTGTAACGCCAGCAATATATCTGTGGCGATAGATGACAAAACCAGATAAATTTAGAAAGTTTTAATTTAAGAGCACTAGTTTGAATATCTAGAAAACAACAACCGTTCTTTCATAGTTTTAAGTTTTCTCTTCTGTTGGTAGTCCTCATGACTCATGACTGAATTGTATTCTATTTTAATTACGCTAATTCTATATGACATTAATCAAATGGCGTAAAAAACTTACTTAAAAGAATGTAAATACTAAATGATGAAATCTTATTATGTTATGAAAGTAACGCAGCCAGCTTAGATGTCCATGCTAAATGTGCTACACATAATGATTAATGACCGTGGGCTTTTTAACGATGAAAAGGTTGTGTTTTGTTTTAAGATAATAAGCGTTAACTTGATAAATAATTAATGGGCTAAAGATTCAACGGCTGGCACACCGTTTTTGATAAATTAAGGAATATTCAGTGTTTGTAACTATTTAATAAACTTTGAGGAGTACATTATTAGTTTAAAATTGTTTTAATTGATGCTAATAAGCGTGGTTCTCTCCTTTACCAAATTAACTCTTGTTATTTGATAAATTGTGTATAATAATAATGATATATTTTATAACAAGGTAGGTTTTTCAATTCAGTCAATGTTAGTTTTGTTTTTCGTCTTTGCCAAGTTGGTTATGATAGAAACTTAAAATTTTAGACTGTAAGTTAGTGATTTTGTAGTTAAATAATAAAATCTTATTTTTTTAAATGTGAGACTAATTTAGCAAACACTTAACTTTAGCCTGATGAATCTAATAAGTATTTGGATTTCTAAGTAGTATACAGATGTGTATTTAAGTAACTGCATTCAAAATAAAACGTAAATAATTATGTCTAAATCTACGTTTAACAAAGGTAGGATACAAAGGCGTCGCTCAATTAGGCGCCGTTCCGCTCATTAATTGGCGAAAATGCAAACATTTTTAATTATGTAAAATTTAATTTAGTTTATAATTATTCAATTTTGTATTTCAAGTAATTGGGCTATATATGAATATTTATACAATTATATTTTTGCAAATAGTTTTCTGTGAATTTATTTTTCATGCCTTTCACTTTGAGAACATCATTAAATAATTTACTTATTAATTTAAAAATATTTTTATAAATAATAATTATATCAAAATCTAATAGCGATACTAAATAATAATCTCTATAATATACAAAAATGGCGTCAGTGTGCATCAGAGCACGCTGGGAAGACACGATAAACGGTCGGCGGGCAATTCCGTTCCTGCCTATTCTACAGGCGAATTCAATTAACTGTACAAGGCACGAGAGTAATAAATTCTCTAAACAATCAGAATTCGAGGCTTGGTAATATGTCCGTCCGGTTGCATACGCATTGCGGCCCTGGATATGTTTAATCAACGAATAAACACGATGTACAGCGACGGTTCCAAACCGACACATGTATCTATGTGCCCATACCCTTTTTTTTCCTGACCGCTCGTAAAAAGGTTTATGTGCCCATTGTTACTGGAGAGATTACTTTTTGGCATTTATTCAGGGAGAGTTAATTAATGCGAATTACAAATGGTTGGTTATAGCTTCTGTATTTTTTTTTCGGTACAAAATGTCTATCCCTGATAAAGGATTAAGATAGGACACGATACCGATATTTACGACTTTTTCTTAGTATTTTTAATTACCCATGTTTAATATCAGGGTTATATATAGGTATTATCTTTATATATCAATTTCTTGCGTGCGTTTGTATGTCACTGAACTCCTCCTAAACGGCTGGACCGATGTTGATGAAATTTATTGTGCACATTCAAGGGGATTTAAGAATGGTTTAGCTTCATAATTCCACCCGGTAGGTGGCGCTTATTTTAACAGAACAACGTCTGTTGGGTCAGGTAGTTCTATATGTATTAGGTACTACTATTATTAGCGTTTAGGTATTTTCATGTAGTTTAACTCATCTACGGAATACTTTAATCAAAATTTATATTATGAAGTCGTTTATTTACTTTATTGAATATCGTTTTTAATGAAATAGGTAAATAATTATCTTGCAATATGTTATTTTGATATAGAACTATTTATTAGTATTGAATTATCTTTTTTTTTCTGTGTGGTGACAGAGTAAGCTTGTACAATTCACCACAATATCTCACCCGTGGATGTTGTAAGATACAAACTAAAGGGATATAATAAACTGCCTACACTGGTAACTTCCGCTCCTAGCCTGCAAAGCTTCAAGGTTCGCCTAAACCGGTGGGTCATCGGGCAAGCATTCTATACGTATGACGAATTTTTTAAAATGTAGACAATACTCAATGCGGATATTGCTAAGTTTTTTATTATTATTCCTTGACATCGTTTATGTGTTTATTTTTCTTTTCAATTTACAATCTAATACGTATTGTTAAAATGTAATCATCTATATCAAATAATGACATGTAAGAAACCCTTATGAATAAATGAGTTATAATACAGATATAAACTATGTTCAAGAGAAAACTTGAAATAAAATTTTATAACAATGCGTTTGACCACTGTGGATAGGTAAATTTCACTCCTATTGTAAAGGAGGGTTGAGATCATCAACGTGTGGCTGGATAAAGCGGGTTTCCTTGCTTTCCTAATCCAACTAATTCATTTAAAGTGCTTTTGAGAACATGTATTTTAAGCGCTGTTAATACATCGATGGAGGCGAACGGTGGTGCCTGCGTGTAGCTTATTATTCATGCATGGCAGGGCTGCGACCTCAGCTTCTTGTCTCTGTGCTATTTAACCAATCGACCTATAGGTAACCTCTATACGTGCTAATTTAGGCTTAATTAACCTTTATATAAGTCGTAGCCGAGACGTCGCCGCCGCGACAAGCGTATCGCTCCACCGATTCCGTTATCTGATCCATCGTAAAAATTAATTACGTACACATGTTCATAAATATCTAAACTGTTAGCATTTACGGCCAACGTTCGCTTCGGCGGTTCACGCGAACACTCACGCACCTACTGTTGCGCCCGCGTAATTACTGAGCCGAGGCAAAAACTAAACATGTCAACCACTACTTTATTTAGTGTTACTTTTTGTATTACTTCCTGCCGTGAGACTGAGACGCCTGGGCGCTTGCTGATATTCCAAAAATGCAGAATTGGCTCAAATTGCTTGTTATTAACGATGACAGATGTCTTAGCGCCAACCCTTGAAAGGTGTTAAATGATATAGAACTTTAGATCGCTGGCCTAAAGACGCATTTAGAGTAAAGCGTAAGATCAAATCTCGTGTAGACTGATCGGATGTGTTGATACTAAAACGATAGATGCAATTAGTGACCCAAACTTGTTTTTATTGTTCATAGGAACTGAGATATTAAGATAAAAGCCCTATTTATACCTTTTATTTACTTATCGTTTTTTAAAAGCTTAAAACTGTTAAATGTTATTAAATTAATACTATAAAATGTAGCCTACTAACGGACTTTTATAGCTGAAACGACAATCGCTTATAATATAAGTATCAAAGTGTGATGTAACAAAATATTAACATTTTTATTTACGGTCGGAGTGAAATCTTTTATTATCGAGAACATACTTGTCTAGTGTTATAGTTAATTATTTTGGTCATGCTTCGTAAAATCTCAGATTGATATGTTGTTAAAATATATCTTAGGTTTTATGTAATTTATTTAATATTTGTTGTAGATATAATTTTGTGAAGTTTTTTTCTATATAGGTATCTCTATATAAACCATAGTTTACTACTGTGGAATCATTTCAGCAATTAGTATAGTAATTAATGCTCATTTTAAGAATGCAGTTACTTGTTTGAACAACTTATTTAACTAATTATTATTAAGTTTTTTTCCTTTTTTATCTCGGATCACATACGTCCCACTGCTGGGCTCGAGCCTCCTTCATTAGGAGGGAAATTGACCTTACTATAACATGCTGGCCAGGCAGGTTCATATTTTTTTTTTTTTTTTATGGCTGGGATATGGTAAGCGCACGCGCGGTCCTGTCCGTCCGGGGCGATGAAAGGACGGCGCGCGGGCCCATAACCCACCCGTACCCACGTCACCTCGTTGTTGGGCCGACCACCGGAGCAGATGTGACTTGTTGTCAGTGGTTGGCCCGACGGAATACCCTTTCGGGTAACCTCACCTCTTGACGTCCTGGGACGTCGGTCGCCGTCGCGCGGTTAGCCACACTGCGGGTGACGGACAATTCCCCGGTCCGATCACCCGCGGCCTCGGCTAAGGTTGGTATAGGGTTTTGTTTCGAGATTTCCCTTCTCTTGCATAGCTGTTATATGCCTATTGAATCCCTTAGCCGTGTTTTACGACATACACGGGCAAGATGTGGAAGTGGTGAATTATAATTCACTTAATCTTTCTCCGCCACCACACGGATTATTAGTATTACATATTTTACAGAATTGAAGCCTGTATGATAGCGCCTACGTATACTACCAAGCCTTATATTGTTTGTGGGTGTCCTTAAAGACGACTAATAGCTTTATATACATCAGAACTAGCTCCGTCTGGATGCTGTCTGATCAACAAGTTATTTCCCAAAGCCAGTTGACGTAAAACACGAGATCGGTCATAAAACAATATGTTTTATGAATAATAAGTATATATTGAGTCAATCCTAAGTAATTTCCCTGTGGCGATGGAGTAAGAATACAATTCACCACTCCCCATCTAGCCCGTGGATGTCGTAAAAGACGGCTATGGGATATTATATGCACATAACATCTGTGCAAGAGAAGGAAAACTCGATTTGAAATTCTATACCATCATGTCTGGCCAGCATGGTATAGTACCTAAGTCAAACAATGGGAGGGCCCATTGTGGAAGAGGGCAGAGTCCAACAGTGGGATGTATGTGGACTGCGATGATGATGACGATGATTGTAAGAGAAGAAAAACTCGAAATAAAAGCCTTTGTTTTCGTCAATTTATATTACACCTGCGGGGATGGGAAACCGTGATTACAAATTTCTTGCTGCTGACGACGGAGCAAGAAAATTCTTTACCATTCCTTCCTTTCTCATGAATGGCACAAAAAGATCACTAAGCTGAGCAATGAAAATTAATGTAAGAGCAAGAAAAATTTAAATAACAACGCAGTATAGAAGGACCATCATAGTGAAGGCTTGTGCTGAGCCACAACTCGTGCGTTGGCTGAAAAATATGAGACATTTGATTATGTTAATCAAAAATCTATGCCATGAAATATTTATTATTCGATATAATCCTTACTAATATTATAAATGTGAAAGTAAGGTTGTTTGTTACGCTTTCACACGGAAACCACCGAACATATTTCATAAATTCCTTCACTAGTGGAAAGCTATAACATCAGGGTGTAACATAGGCTATATTTTATCCCGGTATTCAAATGGGAACGGGAACTACGCAGGTAAGGCGACTGAAACCGAAGCGAAGCGAGGGCGGGTTGCTAGTAAAACTATATTCTAATCTAGACTATAATCTATCTCTGGCCAAAATTTCGTTCAGATCATTTCAGTCGTTTTGTACTTATAGATTAATTTAATTATTATTTAAATATTAATTCGTAAACACATTAGAAAGTGCACATTAATATCGCTTAGCTATACATAATTAAATATTTATTACAGGCAGGTGCTTATTTCCTTGAATTGGTCATTATTTATTTACAATTTTTATTTATCGTACCAAAATGTCAGTCTAAATTAATGGATAGTGGTTCTTAAGTACCTGTGCTGCCTACAGTTACACTTATCTATTTAACTGCTGGTTAAATAAATATGTGGAGGATATATCGATTCGATATCGATAATATGTGTTACGTGGCGTATTTTATTGAAGTACCTTGAAGTAAACACTATTATTTTATCATCTATACCTATATATATATATATATATATATATATATATATATACTATAAACTCGTAACAAAACCCTATACCAACCTGTCTGACTAGCATATTATATAATATATATATTTATTTTTTATTTTGTAACAATACTACCGCCCTCGCTTCACTTCGGTTTCAATCAGCTTACCCGCGACATATGCCGTTCCCGTGAGAATACCGGGATAAAATATAGTTTATGTTACTCCCTGATATTATAGCTTTCCATTGCTGAAAGAATTTTTGAAATCGGTTCGATGGTTTAAGCGTGAAAGCGTAACAAACAAACAAACATCCTCACTTTTGCATTTATAATATTACTAGCAACCCGCCCTCGCTTCGCTTCGGTTTCAGTCGCCTTACCCTCATAGTTCCTGTTCCCGTAGAAATACCGGGATAAAATATAGCCTATGTGACTCTCTGATATTATAGCTTGCCATTGGTGAAAGAATTTTTGAAATCGGTTTGGTGGCTTAAGCGTGAAAGCGTAACAAACAAACAAACAAACTTACTTTAGCATTTATAATATTAGTAAGGATAGTAAGGACAATTATCCTCAAAAACAAACGTGTGCTACATCTATAATACTTAGTCTTAAGATGATTTAAATAGTTTCATATTCATCATTTAAACTCGAATACAAAAGAGCCTCGATAGTGCCGGCAGCCCAACTTTCTGAGGGTGTTTGCATATGGTGCGTTTTAGTGATGCCTTTAGTATCACCGAACCTCATGGCATGCATTCATACTCCCTTGACTATCTTCCCTGTAGACCGCAGCCTCGCAAAGGTTCATGAACGGCAGCAACACTTACCATCAGGAGTACTTGTGTGCCATCATTAGCAATATAAATAAAACATCCCAATGGAGCAAAAAAGAAGAGAAATTAACCTAATATACCATACTGGTGGACCGATTGGATTATTTCAATTGTCCTTCTCTTGCATATATTGTAATCTGCAAATTATATACCATAGTTTCCTATTACAACACCCACAAGCAGGTCAATGAATAGTGAAATAAATGGACTAATTGATAAAACATCCTAAAAATCCCGTCTGAGTAACGAACTGGATTAATAAATGAATAAGAACTATAAGCAGACAACATGACTGCAAGGAAAGAGAACTTGCGACTGGGGCGGCGCAGGCGCGACTACCTGCGCGTCATGCCGCCCTAGCCGAGGCCGCGGGTGACGTGACCGGGGAGTTAGTCCGTCACCCGCCGAGAGGCCGACCGCGTGAGGAAAGACCGACGTCCTCCCCGAGGGGAGGACGTCGGTCGATGGGAGGGTACCCCAAGTAGGGGGTATTCCGTCGGGCCGACCACTGATGACAAGTTAACTCTGCTCCGGTGGTCGGCCCAATGATGAAGGCGACGTGGTGTTCGGGTGGATTGCGAGTGTGCGTGCTTATGCCCCTCTGTCGCCCCGGACGGAGTGGTGCGAGGAGTGCGCCGACCGCAACCAACGCCAAAAAAAAAAGGAAAGTGAACTTCGAAATGTTAGCATGGTCATCATCATCATCATCTTGCTCTTATCCCAATTACTTGGGGTCGACGCAATATGTCATCTGTTTTGACATATTGCAAAAAGTTTCGGCAATGACTTTTATGACCGGCCTCCTGCCTGACGTCAACCCACCTTGGGAATGTAATCGTTGACCCAAATGGTACCAGATGGAGTTAGTCCGGGTCAATCTAGGGCTCTTAGTCGTCTTATACGACACCCACGAGCAAAGCAAGGGTTGGTAGTATTCGAAGCCGCTACCACACAGCACAACGAACGAAATGTTAGCATGGTATATTAGATAATTTTCTTATTACTGCCAAAAATACTTGTAAGCAACAAAGGAATGTGACATTACATAAGTAAGTAAGGAGAAAGTGCAACGTAGGATCGCATTACTAATTATCGCCAGGTGCAGTATTGTCAAATATGCATTAATTTATTCAGATAACAAGTCCCGTTCCCACTGGAATTCTCGGAAATAACATATATTATATATCACTTACTCAACTAAGACGAATAAAATGACAACTCACATGTTGAAATCCTTAGAACGGTGAAACTTACATGTGGCAGAGAATCAGATTCTGATACATAGATAGGCTTGAAATACTTTCATAGACACTTAAACAATACATTCATAGGCTTGAAATACTCTTTGAAATTTTGTACAACTGTTATTTTTGTACACTGTCACCGCACGCTAATGAAAACGAACAAGTAGGCAATTAATAAGGCTGAATATTGTGTACCAACTAATAACTGTCACCGTCGTCAGCTAACCCTATTTACGTCCCACTATTGGACTTGAGCCTCTTATACTACGGAGGAATTCAGCTACTATACCACGCTGGTCAGACGTGTTGATATAGTTTTGATAGGCAAGTAACATCTATGAAGGCAAAGCAAAATTACTACTACTATGTCTGACGTCAGCGTGATTTAGTCAGTCAATTTCCAATGTGGAGGAATCTTGAGCCCAATAGTGAAATATATATGCACATAATGATAATGGTAATGGCAGCAATTTATAATAAATGATCATCTTACGTATTGATACTAATAATTATAGGTTTTAGATAGATTGAACGATGGTGAGTCGTGGCAATGAAATTATCCTTTTCTTTTCAGTAGTCCTACTAATATTATAAACGCTAAAGTACCTATGTGAGTATGTGAGGATGTTTGTTGCTCTTTCACGTAAAAACTACTCAATGGATTTTGATGAAATTTCAAAATAATACAGCTAACAGAATCAGAATAACACATAGGCTTTAATATATCTCGATATTTTCACGGAAAGGGGAACTATGCGGGTAAAAATTCAGGCGCTGTTGGTAGTTGATAAATCTGCTTAAGGATCAGAATAAGAAGCAGCACTCCCTTGGACAAGGTATTATTGGTTGGCAAAACGCGATTACCACCCAATTATATATAATGTTAGCGTATATATAAGACCTGGAAAAAGTTTCTTCGCATGTAGATTACATGAAAATGCAATTTTCATTTTTTATTTATTTACTTTTAATTACAACACATAATTACCAATATCTGGTTGACCGAGCTTCGCTCGGAATATTTTTGTCGAATTTATTTAGATATATATTAATAAAAAATAAATAATGAAAAATATATAAAAAATTACAAAAAGAAGATAATAATAACACCAAGATTCGAACCGACGCTGTTTGAATGTCAACAAAATCAAAATTAGAACCTGTTGACTTCCCATCTGAGCTATCGTAACTCATGAAGTTGACAACGAAATTTGAATTCATATTCTTTTAAAATTTAATGTCATTGTTTGTTTTGCTAAAAACACGGAAAAAACAACATTTTCTATAAATAAAACCTAGCTAGATCGATTTTTTGGACCCGAAACCTCTAGTATGCCAAGTTTCAACAAAATCGTTGGCGCCGTTTCCGAGATCCTGAATATATATATAGGTATATATATATATATATATATATACAAGGATTGCTCGTTTAAAGATATAAGATTTTGTTCGATGACTGTCTGCCATCTTGGAGGTAGTGAAATAGTAAACTATAAAACAACAGCTTTCTGCATGCTTTCATCAGCATGCTTTAATATAGAGATATATTTGGTATTGCCGTGTAGTGACGGAGTAAGAATACAATTCTCCACTCCCTATTTTGCCCGTGGATGTCGTAAGAGACAACTAAGGGATATAATATGCATATAACATCTATGCAAGAGAAGGAAAACTCGAAATAAAACCGTATGCCAACATGTCTGACCAGCATAGTATAGTAGGTCAAATTCCCTCCCATTGTGGAGGAGGCTCGAGCCCAATAGTGGGACGTATGTGGGCTGCGATGATTTGGTATTTTCTTGCAGTTGTTTATATTCTTTAGACACCTCTGGATGATTGCTATTTTTTCTACCTAGGATCATTATCACTACCTTAGTTCATATACATCCAAATGCTGAGCTCGAGTCTCCTCCACAGTAGAAGACATATGGACCTACTCTACTACGCTAGTCAGAAGGTTTTACATCAAATTCTCCTTCTGTTGCAGTGAAGTTATCTGCCTGCGTCTATTATTGATATTTTACGATCTCACAAGGAAGGAAGTGATAGGATTATTTCATTCTTTCTCAGTTACCATACGGATATACTGCGTGTGACTATAAAATTAATATTATAAGTGTTTTAATAATGCTAATTATTTATAAAAGTAGACAGTAATTTGGGGTATTTTATGTGATGCTGTATAAAAACAAAACAACATAAAATGGCCCTACATTATTTCACTATAACAACCACTTCTATGAGAATTCTTCCATTAGTCTCCCACACAGAGAGACGTAGCTATGTACATTTGAATTTTATGAGCTTGGTCGTATGTACTCAGCAATTTATTTTATTTTTCAAATCTATATCGCTATTAAAAAGTTAAAGAATTTGGTTTTTTCCATGCGCTAATCTGAGGTCAACAACCAGATAATAGTTATTATTTCAATTTTCTAATAAAAAGATTCGAAGAAATAATACATTATATGGTCATTTTATTGGAAAATTTATAGGCCCTATGATGTAACATTGCATCTTGTAGAATAAGAGAAGCATCCATAAATGTCACTAAACTCCGCAAAATGTAGAATAATTATGTGAAACCGCTGCAGTATCTTATGAAGTATCTCAAACTGACCCTACCCACGGGTAGGTAATGAAATTTAACGCCCCTGAAACTAGGATCAGTGAGTATTATTTAGTAGATAATAAAATAAAATGTACACAGGCAAAACATGTTATGTATGTATTGTTTGTATCAATTTAAAATTGTAATTCTTTTGTCTTTGGTTAGGCAGTTTCGGCGGGAATATGGAAGTGTGATGTCACGCTCTTGAATTACCTATATTCATTTTTAGTGTTTTATACTGTTATATTGAATAATTTTGCTGGTATTTTATATACCTAATAGGTGCTGCAGTGTTGTGAATATGTTATAATAGTGCTGTACGGATATTTTCATATTCTACCGAAATGCCAAGAGAAATCATAATTTTGTTTCCAGCACCCAATTAATAGTAATAGCTTGACTTACTGACGGACGATGACTGTTAATAAGTGACTCAATATGTAAAAGTGTTAAATAATTTGTGAATAAAATTGTATAAGACTTGGCTGTATGGTTTTATACTTTTTGCCTGTCCGTATGACAAAAAGAAGCAAAAATTCTTTATAAGTAATTATATCGTCTATCTGCAAACCATGGTTTGCATCATACTTCGAATTATGCACAATAATGTAAAGAGAAAAAAACTCGAAATAAAAGCCTATACCAACAAGTCTGACCAGCGTGGTATAGAAATCAACCTCGCTCCTACAGAGTAAACCCGAGCCCAACAGTGAGACATATATGGAGCGTGATGAATGTTGCGAGTTCTCAATGTCGGTATTCCCGATCAAATTAATCACGAAACTAATATTGTCATGGATAAAAATGCAATTATCATTAAGGGAGCCCTAGGATAGTTAATAAAAATTGTCACATCTCAATATAGAATTATACCATGATTTTGAACTCTATACCCTACTGTAGCTCAGTTATTACTCTTTTAAAAACAGTCAGCAACTTCAATAAAAGATGCAAAGTTTTTGAGAAATGTCACGTAATGTAACAGTACTCCCTTTGTCACCACTCTCCTCGTACCGAGGTAAATTGTGATTGCTGTTTAGTCTGTACCTATATTTGGTAGACAAAAATATTTTATAATAATTACTAGCTGACCCGGCGAACTTCGTACCGCCTGTTTTCATAATTATTATGTTTTAGTATTATCCGTGGGGAGACCGAGTAAAAATACAATTCACCACCCGTGGGTGTCGTAAAAGATGACTAAGGGATATAATATGCATATAATATCTATGCAAGAGAAGAAAACGCGAAACAAAACAGTATATTAACACGTCTGACCAGCGTGATAATGTGGTCGATTTCCCTCCCATAGTGGAGAAGGTGCGAGCCCAACAGTTGGACGTGTATGGGCTGAGATGATGATGATGATGATTTATCAGTCACCCACAAATAGTGTAAAGTTAGAAACGGACTAAGGAAATATAATACTTTCCGTAAACATCAAATGTTTGACAGGTAAGAACAGTCTGTATGGGAGAATAAAATTGTTGTTTTTAGTATTTTACTCACAGTTTTTCTATATTTTCTCACTGTATAAACCTTCCCTGGACTTCCACAAATAAATCAAGACCAAAATTAATCAAATCGGTCCAGCCGTTCTCGAGTTTTAGCGAGACTAACCAAAAGCAATTCATTTTTTATATATATAGATAAACAAAACACGCGTTGTTTTGTAGAAAAGTACTTTAATTATCACTTTTAGCATAATTTGTAGGAACTAAAATAATAATTAACCTAAACATAACAAGTACAAAATATTTTATTAATAATTATATTATTATTACCATATCCTTGGTTTAAAATCAGTGAAAAACTTTCATTTAATCTGATAAATCTGCATTTCGCCTCCAGTGCAATCTTCATAAGGTCAACTTTTGTATTCCAGGCACTGAACCCACTTCTCATTTGGTTGCTACTGCCATAGGATTCAAGGCAGCCTATACAGAAAACCTCATTTTCTGCATCTTATTCTTCATCTTCTTCCGCATGACATTCACTTCTCTTATTGTTCTTCTCCTTGGTTTTTTAGGTTTTTTCTTTTCTTACCTTAGAAGACGCTTTTTACACTTTTTAACTTTCTACTTATTTCCGTTTCATCGACGTTCTAAATAACTTCTACTTTTATAATATATTTTCTTCCTCTTCTGTAAATATTGATAGCCTAGCATAACCCATAGATGGAGCCATATCAGTTTCTTTATCTTGGAAAGCCTGTTTCTTCTTTATATATTTTTGCAAAGATAAATGGTTGAAATTGTAAGAGGCAGCGGCCTTTTGAAGACTTTGACCTCGTAACGTAATTTCTTAAAGGCCAATTCATAAAGACGATACTAGCCATTCGCCTATCAGTCTTTCATTTATATTTATTAGTTATTCTGAAAAAAGCAGCACACAACACCAAACACATGCACAAATAAATTTCTGTCAAAAATCACACATTTAACAGGGACTTAAATTGGCGACCACGTCTTATATGAAACTTAAGTTTTAAGAGTTGCTTAAAACAAACAAACGTACATACATTAACTGAATAAAATCATTGAAAAAAGCATGACAAATAAGCTCACCAGAAAACAATAGTAAAATAGGAAAGTTGTGACAGCGTGTCACAACTCTCCTATGTGTCAAAAATGACGACCTATTCAGAATAATAATTTGTAATTTTAAAATAAGATGCAAATACAATAAAAAAATGCCACGGGTAAACTTCAAAAACCGCACGATCTGGAAAAAAAATTCAAATCCACGTTAATGCAATAGATCACGATTTAAATACATTCAAAATACTGATAGAAAACTTATTTTTTGGTTCTTTTTGTTAAGCAGACGCCATACTCACACAACGGCCTGCCGTGTATCTTTAGTGCATAATGTGACAAGTAGCGCGTCACTAAAAAGACCAATGTATGCTTTTGCCGGCTCGTTAACGGTCATAGCTTCCTAGAAATAACCCTTGTGACAACTCTCCTCTGTCACAACTCTCCCAGGTCTCCCCTACCCCTATTTACCCGTATGAGATGTAAAAGCCGCTTTAAGGTCTCTACAGTTGGAGTGGTTGTAGCGGACGCACAGGGTGCTTTCCTTCCGACTGGTGCAGGTGCTGACGGGGCACGGTTGCTTCGCCAAGTACCTACACAAGATTGTCAGGAGAGAGAGCACACCGTCCTGCCACCACTGCAATTGCGACGAGGACACGGCGCAGCACACGCTCGAGGTGTGTGCCGCGTGGGCGGGAGAGCGCCGTGAACTCGTCGCAATTATCGGTGCCAACCTGACGCTGCCGACCATTGCCAGGGAGATGCTCGACAGCGTCAGAAATTGAGACGCGGTCGCCGCCTTCTGTGAGGCCGTAATCTCACGGAAGGAGGCGGCGGATCGTGTGCAAGTAGAGCTCCTATTCAGCGACACATTCCGCTGCCGGTGACTCGGGCGGTGCAGGTGCGAGTATCTGCGCCTAATGCCGCCCTAGTCAAGGCCGCGGGTAACCGGACCGGGGAATTGTCCGTCACCCGCAGGGAGGCTAACCGCGCGACGGCGACCGACGGCCCAGGACGTCGAGAGGTGAGGGTACCCGAAAGGGTATTCCGTCTGGTCGACCACTGACGACAAGTCACCCTACTCCGGTGGGCGGCCCAACAACGAGGTGACGTGGGTACGGGTGGGTTATGGGCCCGCGCGCCGTCCTTTGGATGGACCGCGCGTGCGCTTACCATAGCCCACCCATTAAGAAAAAAAAAAGGTCTACAACAGAATAGGCAGCAGCTTTCTGTTTCATCAATTGCCATCAACCTGCCTGACAAGCGTGGCGATTACGACAACAATCCTCAAGGGTAAGCCTACGTCTAGCAGTGAATGACCAACTGATGATGACCATTGGGTCGAGCAACCACCACTATAGGAGGGAAATTTACCTTCTTTACCAGACCAATCAAATGGTTTTGTTTAAGATTTTAAGTTTTCTTTATCTTGCATAGACATTATGCATGTAATATCGCTTGTATATAATCGGGGCGGTGAATTGTATTCTTATTCCGTCACCACATGGAATATATAATCAGGTAGATAGACAAGGTTTGCCTTCAAAATAAGAACGTGATCAGGTTTTTAATTCTTTTCTTAAGATGCGTTTATTGCTTAGTGATCTATGTAGAAACCGCCTATGCCAAGAGCGTAGATGCGATACCCAGGGGTATCGTACGCATACCTACGCAACCCATAAAGGATTGTTTTGAGTCAGGGTTATTCGTGACCATTTACTGTATGTTTGTTAAGTTTTTCGCCACATATAAAATATTTTTATGCGGTGTGTTTTTTTTGCCAATCAAAGGAAAATTCAGAAAATGCATACTTAATTTCTCTGCCATTTATGTTGATACACATTGTTTCAAGTAAGAATTACTTGTGTTCTCATGGTGTATTAAAACTATGCACCCATCTCATCTGTCTAATATAGCAAGCTCGCTACTAGATCCATGACACATTCCCACTACTGTAACTCTTGTAAGCCAGGATCTAAGTTTGAACCTTAGGATGTCCTGTGAAATGCTTTTGATTATCTCTAGACCCGCAAAAACATTATTTGGGAAAGAGAAATAGCAGAAGTTGGAAATATTTCACTTTCTTCCTATGCAAAGTGGGAAATATGAAACAAAATTGGCTAATAAGCCAGTAAATAAGAGGATGTACAACTACTTGAAGCACAGTAGTACAGCACTACGGGATTTAACAGAGCTTAAGGGAGCTAAATTTCACATATAAATGTGAACTTTAGGATTGGTTGCAATAGTAGATATGGTAATAACGCCTGAAAGTACGGACTTAAGCACGCTACTACTGATATTAAAACGCTGTCAGTAAAAATATTTTCAGGTTAGTAAGTACGTAAGTAGATACCCAGTGGTAGAGTAACATAGTTTACAGTTTTCTCCTTGCGGCCCTAAATAGTTCGGCCTGTTTGGTGTTGGTGCTATAATGTCGCAGAAAATTGACGTCTACGTATTAATGATTTGATCCTACAATTCGTTTCCCTGCAGTCGAATGGCTGAAAAATGGCAGTGATTCATGAGTGGTAGCTACCACTTACCATCAGGCGATATGCTTGCTCATATTCTACCAGAAGTATTAACAACATAATTAGTTTAGAACTGAGTGCATTTATCGATAACGGTTTCTTCGGAATAAAGTGTTACTGTGCTAGCGTCATCATCATCAGAGTCATTTCAGCCTATTGTCATTCACTGCTGTATGCAAGTATATTACGCTACAGAGAGCGGTCCTGTGCTCTCTGCATCCAACGATGCCCAACACTAGATGTTGGGCATCGTCGGGGGCTCGTCCTACACCGCGTCATCCGATACATTTAATATGACACATTAGTATCTAATAAGATCGAAGAGATATTCTATTTGTAAAAACAAACTGTTATTATAAATAACACTACATTTGAAATATATTTCCTGTTCTAATAACAACATCAACCTAGTTTTATGGCTAGTAGAGGTCATTAATAAGACTGTATGCAGTTTAACTTATTTCTATAGATGTCACACGTCTACGTAAATGAGAAAATAGACTACATCAGAACGACATTTACTGTGATTTATTCGTTGAAGATAAACATGTCCCCTAGCAGACTTTACGTAGTCCTCTTTAAGACGTAATCCTACGACATTTTTAACATTGTAACGTTTGTAAATCGAGATTCACAATGGTTTCCATGGGTGACGCACGAGTTTAAATATCGGATAGTCTAGGTTTATGCTTCTGATTATAACAATAATAATTTTTAAATAACACTAATTTACGGTTTTATCACGTTTGTATTTGATTTTTGATTGCCCGATGTTTCGAACATTTTACAGCGTTCAGGTCACGGGCGGACTGGCAATCAAAAAACAAATACAAACGCGATAAAATCCGTAAAGTAGTTTTATTTAAAATGTGTAATACTCGCGTAAACATCAGAAATCATTAAATAATTTTTAATTCAAATATATTAAAACATCAAAAAATTTGAACATGATCTGTTTGTAGTTTACCGACCTTCAGTACCAGTTTCGTGGATAAGAATCCAACGCGGGATAGCACTTTGTGTAATTTACAAATTGTTGTTCTGAGTTTGGATGTAATTGTGGCTGTTAATTATGTTTGTAAAATTTTACTTTTTCTATTAGGTATATTCTAACAGCCGATTTGAGTCGGTGCACTATTTGGAATGAATTACCTGCTGTTATGTTTTTCGCGCGTTTCTGTTTTTGTTTAAACGAGGTTTAAGAAGAGCACCTTCTTCACGGTAGGCAGGCGACAGCACTGTTGATAGTTGTCTGTTTACAGCCGCGGGCCGGTCCATCCCGGGTAGTACCGCACTCTCGTAGAGAAACGACGTCTGAGTAGTAGCTATTTGTTACTCCACTTCGTTCGGCGAGCGAGAGAGCCAGAAGCCCAATTTTCTGAGGGTGTTTGCGTGTGATGGGTTTTGATGATGCCTTTAGTTTCACCGAACCTAATTTCATGCATTCATACTTCCTTCACTTTCTTCACGGTATGCAGCGGTCTAGCAAAGATCCATGAGCGGTGATCCATGGCAGTAACACTTACCATCAGGTGTACTGTTTGCTCGTTTGTCAACGTTTTCAATAGAAAAAAAACTAATCTAGCGACAGAGTAAGAATACAAATTACCATCATCTTACACGTTGATATCGCAAGTATAACACGACTAACGAAAATAATATGAACTTTTATGCAAGAGAAGTGAAACTCAACACAATATCCTATGTAGAGACGTCTAAACCGCGTGGTATAGTAGGTTAATTTCCATCTCATTATGTTGGAGGCCCTTTTTCGTACTATGGTGTAAAAAGACGACGCCCTGCATTAAGGAAATAATCCTTGTACTGCGGGGGACTTTACAAATATATTACATTTTGTGGTTCGCACGAAGTGTTGTTCTGCGTGGGATTTGAACCCGCGACACTGGCATGGTAGATCGGTCTCCTCACCACTACGCTATTTGTGCAGTCACTCACCACGCATGCATCTATCCGGAGCGATAGGTGGAAAATGTGTCCCATAACCTACCATATTCCTTCTCATCATTGGGCTAATAATGGAAGCCCTAGCTTAATAGTGGAATCTATGTGAGTTGAGATGATGATGACGATGATAACTAAGCATGTGGGTTGCAAACATTGCGATATAGGCATACCTATATATTTATAAGTGAATGTAATAGTGGGCTTTTTTTTTGGAGGGTGGGTTAGGGTCAGCGCGCTCCTCGCACCACTCCGTCCGCGGCGACAGAGGGGCGTAAGCACGCACTCCCGCAACTCACCCGCGATGCACGTCGCCTTCGTCGTCGTTGCCCAACCCAGGGAGGACGTCGGTCCTTCCTCGCGCGGTTAACCTCTCAGCGGGTGACGGACTAATTCCCCGGTCACGTCACGCGTGGCCTCGGCTAGGGCGGCATGAGACGCAGGTATTCGCGCCTACGCCGCCCCAGTCGCCGGCGGCGGATCGCCTCATCGAGGTTGCGCTCCTCGTGCAAGCGATCCATGTAATAGTAGCCTGATGATGAATTAACAATATTAAATATATTCTTGTTCGCTCTACATTTTTCTGTTACAAGAAATCATTTCAGTTCATATACAGACCACTTGTAGGCTCAAGTTTCCATGATAGGAAGAAAATTGACATACCTACCTACTATTACACACTGAACGTGTTGCTATACGGCTTTTATTTCAAGTTTTACATATTATCCTTTAGTCGTCTTTTATAACTCATGTGGGCAGGAAAGAATGAGACGAGTTGTACCTATTCTTATTCCGTCACGACATGGATACAGTCATCATCTTAGCCTATATACCTATGTCCTATTGTTAAGCTCAGGCCTCCTCCATAATGGGAGCGCTATTGGCCTACTATTCCACGCTGATCAGACGTGTTGGATTAGGGTTTTGTTTTGAGTTTCTTTTGAAATTATTAGCTTATTATATCCCTTAGCCTTCATTTTCAACATTCACGGGTAAGATAGAGTGTGGTAAATTATATTCTTACTTACATCAATGGTTACAATAAATACAGCAATTTAACAAAGCTATACCTAGTAGATACCTAGTATATATTTTAACTCTACATTATCCACAAAGTTCTGCTACGTAGCTTTACGTAGGTATTACATATAATTTACAATTCACAGTAAGTACCTATACTTGTGTGGGGGTCTTTCCCCTATCTATTACTGGCGGGCGTAGTTTGTAGACTTGTTAAGCGAGTACAGCGCCACCTGTGCCTCGAACTCTACATTACTTCATGTCGCCTTTCTAACCGTAATTCAGTTAGTACCGTCACCGACCGTCAATTTTTCTTACGGTAGCTCTCAGATCATGCGAAAACTTTGTTACCTATCTATATAACGTTTAGCGAATTTCGGTATATTTTGTGACGTTGAGTTGATTTGTGACGTTTACGCGAGTATTACACATTGTAAATCAATCTATTTTTACTGATTTTATCGCGTTTTTATCGTCTTGCAATCAAGATTCAATAATCTCTGTAATAAAGATGACTTGTTGTAAGACAAGATGTCTTACGTCCAATCGTCCGCCCGTGACCATGAACGCTGTAAAGTGTTCGAAACGTCGTACGACCTACAACTAAAAAAATAACGCTTTATGCATAAAAATAACTTTATTTACATTAATAGCATGTTTTAAGTTTTATTTTGATACAATATATATAGATAAAGAATATTTTTAAAACCATAATTATAAAAAGGAGTTGACACTTTGGATCTGGCTATATTAATTATTTCAGCTCATATATGTCCCACTGTTGGACTCGAACCTTCTCCACAATAGAAGGATAATTAATCTACAATACCATACTAGCCAGACGTGTTGGTTTTAATTTAAATTGTCCTTGTTTTGAATAGATGTTATATGCATATTGATAGCTGAGTCTTCTTTTACGACTACAACGGGTAAGACAGGGAGTGGTGAATTGTATTTTTATTCCGTCACACGAAAAAAAAATGAACAGCCATGTAAGAGTGTAAATATAGATAAATAATAATTTATAATGTATATTAATTCTAACTAGATCTAAGTATCTCTTCTTCCCTATGGGGGTATATCGCCAGTATTTAATAAACGTGGAGTACCTATATATTGACCATAGTTAATATCTAATGATTCACTTATTTTCAGTCGTTCTGAGTTCTCAAACTCAGCTATTTAGGTAACCTAAGGACGTCCATTTTTGACGTAGGTCTTCCTAATGATATTTAATTCTATAGTTTGTAGAATTTACGGTCATATTTGATGATATCAGTTTTCCAGAACAATACTGCAGGTTCTCTCTTGTTGATGCGACACCAACTGACCAGAATCAATCATGACAGATTATTTTCTTACACTATCACGACAGTGAATATACCTATATAGATACTACCCAATACTTCCCTATATAATATTTTAAGGTCATTATAGGTCAATTTGCGATCTGGTGAAGGAGTGATAACACAATTCACCACTCGCTCTGTTGCCAGAGTCATAAAAGACGACTAAGGGATAACATATACCTACATATACCTATATATAACATCTAAGAAAAATAAGGGAAACTCGAAATAAAACTTTATACCAACACAGCTGACCAATGTGGTAGTAGTTTAATTTCCCTTCCATTATAGAGCAGCATAAGGGCTGAAACGATACGTCAATAACTATATTTATATAGTTTTAAATGAAAATACAGAATATCGAAAATAATATTTGATTTGCACATAATATTTAATTTAGATCCATAACATATGATTAATAAATAAATAACTCTTATTAAAACTCTAATTTTCGTATCAAACATAAATGTTCTATTCATTTATTCATTCTTGATTTGTACGCGCCTTATTTGCCGCACCAGTATCTACTATATATAAAGCTATATGTAACTAATATCGAGATTGTTGGTGGTCTGTAAAGTCGATTCTCAACGCTATGTCGCGTTGTTCGTAAATCCGACGAGGTGAAACAACTTGTCTTCGGCTGAGCCATTTTTTGCCACTAGAGATTTGTTTAGCTGTGGTACTGGGCTGGCGGACTGTCTCGACGGAAACCCATAAACATGATCAAGTCAGGCCGACTCTGCCGCTTTTTTCCACCGCCCCACCCGGACGTAGGCGGGCACGAATTAGTGGGCGGTCTAACTTAGTGGAGGGGATGTATTGCGCCTATCTGCTTCTGCGTTAGCGTTTGGCATTTTGAAAAGGACAGAAAATTGATTGCACGGTTGGTGGTTGATATGAGGCGCCGCCTTTAAGGCGGAGCGTAATTGGCCGTCTCCTACTGCGGAGGGGCGTCAGGCGTAGTACGCGCGCCAGTCGGTGTTGAGCCTCGTTCGCGTATAGAAGGTATAGGCCGGTCGCCGACGAGCACGAACGCCCGGCATGCGAAGCGTGCGCGCACCGGCCGGCTGACGCGCAGGAATGGCAGCGCGCCGCGTAGTCGCCGCGCATATAACTAACTGTGATAAAATTTTTTAAATTAATTTCATACTAGAGTTAATTATAAATATTTATAGGCAACTTAATACGTCCGTGCTCGTGCTATAGACTTTGAGAGACAGTGTTTAGTGTGAAACCGCCCATATGATCGTCCCGATGGCAGCGTATGCGCAATTTGGCTATTCATATCCGCCCGCCTCGCAGGTTAGTAGAAAATTACCTTTCTACATATATTTCACTACGTTATATTAGGCAATAACCATAGTATACCTACCTACTTACAGTTAGGTACCTACCTACAACCTTGATACCTATATGGAGTTAAGTAACTACTTAACTATTTTATTTTATTCCTTAAATATTAAGCCAAAAATTATATACTTTAGCAATAATCATTTCTTTAATTACCTAATCATATTATGTAGATATTTTTTCTTGTGTATATACTTATTTCAGTTTATAATACATCTCGTATTGATTGATTACGTGCTTGATTTTTAGTTTATATTGAAAAATAAACACAAAACTAATGCTTAATACCGTAGTTGAAAAATGTATTAGCTATATTTAATTAAATACGAATCATTGGCATTCAAGTAAAATATGTTTCAGTGATCATAAACTACAATAGTTCACAAACGCTCGAAATCTCTAATAATACGAACCAAATCGCTAGATAGGTATATAATGTCTATTATTATACCTAAATAAGTATTATTTATATTATTATTTCATTATATTAGGCCTAAATCACATTTATTAATCAAATATATCAAATAAATACGAGGTACTACAGGTAAATATCGGCCAATACAATTTACTTATCAGATAGATATGAATATATTGATCATTACAACTTTAGGCCTAAATAAAACATTGTTTGAAGCAATAGTTTGTTTTTATAAATTGTCATATTACGTATCTCTATAATTATGTACCTACATAATTGGTAAGAATATAACTAGGTACTTGATTAAAAAACAGTTTTTATCCTTATTTAATATAGACAAACTAATAAACAACAATAAAATAAAATTTTATATAACATTTTATCTTTCCGTCAGTCATTTGTATAATGAGAGATTATTTAGTTAATTCCTATTAACTAAACGAAACTATAGCTAATCACTTAAGTAATCTTATTTGAAATATATTAAAGCCTAATTATCTAGGTTGGATCATATTATAGCCATTATTTTCGTAGATAATCTGGCCTTTGAAGTTTATCTTGTATTTTAGTATGAAACCCAATTAAGTCATGCGTTTATTAAGTAAAGTTATATTTCTATTATCAATAACGACTAGTTTAAACTTAGTTAAGTATAGGTAAGCTTGTTATTAGTAGTAGTAAGTAGTATACATTAGGAGTTATAATGATCAAGCGTATTATTTTTTTAATATTTTAAATATACATGCCCATATCTTAATTTTAAATTACCCTATGCCTAATTAATGCATTTAGTTTGCCCTGCATCGGACATTCATTCATAATTATTCATCTTTTTCCCTTTAGCCTGTACGTTCCGCTATTCTTTTACTGAAATGAGTCCGCAATTTACCAAATATTCAGCCGTATCAATGTAAATATATATCTGTAGTACTATTATGAATGAATTATGAATTCTCCGTGATGATGATGGAGTAAGAATATTCACCACTCCCTATCTTGCAGGTGGATGTCGTAAAAGACGATTGTGGGATATAATATGTATATAACATCTGTGCAAGAGAAGAAAAACTCGAAATGAAACCCTATATCAATATATCTGACGAGCATGGTATAGTAGGTCAAATTCTCTTCTGTTGTCGCCGAGCCCAATAGAACGTAGGTATATGGGCTACAATGATGATGATTATTATGAATGTTCTTTTGCAATGATATTATTTATTTATATCCCTTAGTCATCTTTTACAATTCTGTATGTCTTTTACAAGCGTCAAAGGTAAGGATGATTGATGAATTGTATTCTTACTCTGACACAGTTTATAATTGGGTCGATATAATTCTAAGTTGATATGGTTAACGTCGGGCGAATGGCTGTTCTTTAAACAAAGGCCTTGGAGTAGTTTCTACTCCTTGTACAGAGGACGCATGTTATATAGGAAGCAGAATTTAATAAAATATCGTTGTAATAGGTATAAATCTAATGTAGATTCATAATTCCATAATTTACCTAATACAAATGTAATAATATCTAATAGAATTCACATTATTGTTAACTAGGTATTACTAGGTTAGATTACCTGATATTAATTGTAAGAATTGATTAAATATATGAATTTGTTATACTAAACTGAGTTATCGAGCTTCGCTTGGCTTTTCCGTATGGCCATGTATTTCGGAGACAATATTTATTTATTTATAAGTATTCTCGGACTACTTTAGAAATAAAATATAAATCAATAATGTAATTTTCTTCTTAAAGTAAAAAGAACCTCTGAGATTGCGAGACAATATTAAAAAAAAAAATGTAAAATCACTTTTATATTCTTACAGGTAAAACATAAAAAAACTCTACCTACATATTATATAAAAGCGAAATCACAATTAAATACAAAATTCATTCCATATTTACCTAGAGCCGTTTCAGTAATAAGACCTGCCTATAAAAAAATCTTTATTTGTTATTACCTATTCTTATTATAGTAGGTATATACCTATATGAAACTTCCTAATGCTGAGCTAGTCAGATGAGTTGGTATAGGGTTTATTGCCAGTTTTTCTTCTCTTGCATAGATAATATTTGCATATTTAATTCCTCAGACATTTTTAAAAAGAGTGAACTAGAGAAAGTGAACTGAATTTTTACTGGAACGTAAAGTTACGTGGGTAAGAATAAAAAATCCTGTAGGTACATGTGTGTACGTAATCCGTGCCTTCATGATAATGTTAAGACGAGAGCGACGGGTCAGCCGCCATCTATGCTGGAATATTTTTTTTAAATTATACCTACATATATACTTTAAGGCATGAGCTACCTCCACAATGGTAGGAAAATTAACGTACTATACTGCGCTAGTCAAAAGGGTTGAAATAGGGTTTTATTTCGACATCTTCCTTTGCAATGATGTTGTCTCCTTAAATCCTTTATTGCCAGTTACGACATCTGCGGCAAATTAATAGGTACGATAGTGAAAATTTATTAAATTAGGTATTCGATAATGTAGGTAATCTCCTCTTTAAATATAGTAGGTAGGTAGTACCTGGGCGATTTTGCTCTGCTTCCCATCAACGCAAATTAATATCTACATATAGGTATAATTCAAATGCTCTGTGGTGGCGTCTTCGAATACTACCAACCTTTACACTGCTCGTGGGATTCGTAAAAGACGACGAGAGGCGAGAGACGGAAAGGAGTTTTACAACTGTGGCATCGTCATCTTATACCGTTTAATCAACAATTATATCCCCAAGAAGGGTGATCGTCAGACAGACGACCGCTCATATTTGCCAGAAGAAAAGGTATTATTATATCTATCATTCATGAAGAGAGTCTGTATATTACGTTCACTTCAGGTGATTGGAATAGAAGACTCACTAGGCGTCGCTTCTTTTTGTGTAGATATGCTCAGTTTTCAAAAAAATATACATATCCATATTAATTATATTATTGCCGTGTGGTGACGGAGTAAGAATATAATTCACCAACCCCTCTCTTGCACTTGCGTGTAGAAAAACATTACTAAGGGATAAAATATGCATTTAACATCAAGAGAAGGCAAACTCGAAATAAAACCCTATACCATTGCGGAGAAGGCTCGAGCCCAACCATGGAACGTACATGGAATGAATGTAACTATTTAATACTTACTTAAAAATAAATACTTTAATAAGTACCTACTTAAAAATAAAAATAATCCACATCGTTGAAGACGTTTGGAGATAGATTAATTATTTTTAAAATACCTCACATGAGAAGTTATTATTAGGTGTCTACTTGAAATTACTAGTTATGTCCACTATTACATAGATATGCCTTAAAGCTATTAGTACTAAAATAATAATCTATCAATCAATATATGTCTTAATAGATTTATAGGTACATAGCTACACTGTTTAATTCCTGCGATTTACCCGTATAGTTCCCATTCCCGTAGGTAACATCAGCATCATCATCGCAGCCCATATACATCCCACTGTTGAGCTCGGGCCTCCTCCACAATGAGAGGGAATTTCACCTACTACATCATGCTGGTACCTATAGGACATTTTGGTACCTATAGGGTTTCGTCTCGAGTTTTCCTTCTCTTTTACAGATGTTATGTGCATATTATAATCCCATAGTCGTCTTTTACGACATTCACAGGTAAAATAGGAAGTGGTTAACTGTACTCTTAATCCGTCACCACACGGAAAATACCTAGGTAGGTATAAGAGAATAAAATGTAGTCTATGTTACTCGCCGATAATTATAGCTTTTAATTGCTGATATAATTTTCAAAATCAGTTTTGTAGTTTACGTGTGAAAGCATAACAAACAAACTATTTTCACGTTTATAATATTAGTTAAGATAACAATTATATAGTCGATGAACAGTCCATAAAATGAGTGAATATTATTTAAACGCAGTCTAATTGTTTCTGAAATAGCCCATCCATCCACATACATATAGGTAGAATAAATAAAAATAATTTTTACATGTTTTCCTTGAAAATATGTAAATATAATTATGTAGTTTCTGTATTCGTTCATTTCAAGAATTTTCTCAAAAGAATTTTTTTACATACTGAGGTAGGTCCGTACTTAATTATTTTAATTTGAATAGGTATAAGTTGTAAAAGGCGATTTAAGTAATTATATTTATGACTAGCAAATGTCTGCGATTTCAGCCGCGTTTTTCCGGTTCCCGTAGAAATACCGGGATTTAATATAGCCTAACTTCTTCCTTATACAGACAGCTACCCAGCCCCCTAAATATTATCAAAATCAGACCTGTCGTTTTGAAGATTAATGAAGATTATTCGGAACAAACAGAAAGACAGACAGACGGACTCAATATTTTTGAAGTGGTTTTAGGCACAGATATTGCGCAAATAACCGTGTGAGCATAAAGAAGCGTAATTTTGACATACTTAGGAATAGACATTTATTTAAATTTTAATTATTTGTATAGATCACTTACCTATACGATATATTTTAATTATATGTTCATTAATTATCAGGCACCCATAAATTTACTAGCCTCTTTTGTTATTATATATATTTATTCCAGGAATGAAAATTATTATTTTTATTTTTTTTTATAATCTAAATTAGGCAAATATGAATTTATAAATTGAAATAGTACTGCAGCAATCCGTACCATTTTAGCAGGTATAGTCAAACAGAACTATATTCTCTATTTATTATCAGATTTATGTGAAAATGTACACTTTTGTTAATTAATGTTAATATTATTAATTCGAATTTAAACTGAGAGCATGTGCGTGATGTCTCCTCCCGATAGATCCGCGCTGGTCATCTGTGGCCCAGCATTATGCTGAGTTGAGACCGGATTGTGGCAAACACTTTTCTAAATTATTATTATTTAAATCTGTCTTTCTTATGCTTTGTGTGTGTCATAATAATAAATCATTTCATTTCATATCTTTAAATTTGCCGTGTGGTAACGGAGTAATAACACAATTATCCACTCCGTTTCTTGCCCATGGATGTCGTTAAAGACGACTAAGGGATATAAGATATACATAACATCTGAGCAAGAGAAGGAGAACTCAAAATAAAACTCTATACTAACATGTCTGACCGGCATGGTATAGTAAGTCTAGTTCCCCACTAAAAGGCAGGAGGTTCAAGCCCAGCAGTGGGACGGGTTGAGACGATTGTTGACGAGCTGAGACCACGACGTCGATGATAATCAAAAAGGCTGAAAACGCCATTGTTTATTTACTTAATATTAAAAAAGAATTGGTTTTCTCTAAAGTCGGTTTACGGACGATGATGTGCCCTGATAACGTTACAAGAAAGCATTGATAAAAATTGGCATACTTTTATTAATTGAATAGAATTATTATCACTGAATGATCATTATTTTGTATCATATAAATATATTCACGCCTTTTTCTCACAGGGGTAGGCAGAGACCATTTCCCTCCACTTGCTACGATCTTGACATACCACTTTCGCCTCCTCCACATTAATTAATCTCCTCATGCATATTCTTCGATTTAGGGTACTTCTATCCTGGTCTTTCTTAAGAAGGTCCTCGATTGATCGTGGAACGTCCACCTTGGTCTTCCCCTTCTAACACTACCGCTCAGATTCGCCTTATAAATTCTTCTTGTTAATCTCCTTTCATTCATTCTCTCTACATGACCAAATCAACTTAACATACCTTTCTCAATCCTTGTCACTACATTAACGTTCATACCACAACGTTCCCTGATTACACTGTTCTTAATTCTATCACTCAGATTCACACCAATCATGCTCCTCAGCGCTCTCATTTCCACAGCATTTAAAGATATTTATTATATAAAGAAGGAATAAAAAGAAATTTTTTTTTTTTCGTTAAATTAATATTTAATTGTACTCCGTAATTCGAATATTTCGACATAGAAATGCGTCACAAGCCGAAAGCTTAGGCCAATCGTGTCTCTCTATCGTTCGTTGCGCGCTCTTGCTTGCACGCTCGGCTCAGGCGGAACGTGATAATTAGTCGTGTGTGCAACCGGCGTTCATCAATTTATAAGACTTTTCCATCTTATACGTATCATATATAATATATCCCTTAGTCGTCTTTTACGACACCTACGGGTATGAGTGGGGGGTATTGTATTCTCACTCCGTCACCACACGAAAGTTTCAATGAACATGCCATACCTATGTATTTTGAACATGCTTTTAATATCTCATATACATCCTGATATTTTAGCATCGTTTATTTTAATAAGCGTCCATAAAACCAATGTACGTTTGTTACACTTTCACATCTTAATTACACAACCAATCATCATCAAATTTTCCACATATATTACAGAAGTACAAAAAAAGACATAGGAAAATTTCTTTACTTTAAAAACTGTACTAAAAAGTACCTTGAGTAATTGAAAAAATAAATTAAGCGGCTTATTCAACACACGATCGCAACCGTAGCAATAGCTAGTAATCTATAATGGAATAAGACCACAGTATTTTAACTAAAGAATCATGTTATATTGAAATAAACATCCATTTTATATACGAACTTTAAAAGGCGTAGCTTTTAAAAATAATAATGACTTTTTGTCGCATTATTGCTTTTTGTTAAGAACAAGCTTGCAATTTTCAAAGGTCTTGAGTATTAACGATGTCATTGAAAAAAAAAAGAAAGATTAAAATTCTCATTATTATCTAAAATATCTTCTAAAGGTTATAGATACGTACTTTTTTTCAATCAAATAGGAAATTGACTTATACGAATTCGAACCATTATTAGTATACTTACTATAAGTAAAAAATAATCTCGGGGCACTATTATTTTGCTTACTAATGACGGGACTTGAATACGTTATGTCATTGTTTGGCACCATTTTCACCCCATTCTTCTCCACATGTATAAAGAAATGAAACTGTGATCTGTAGTTGAATAAACTTGGTATTTGAGGTCCTAGAGATCAGTTCGATAGTCCCAAAGCAAACACCCGGTGTGTTATGGAGTTCTATACAGCCTTGCTGTCTACTTTTTCCCTGTTACGCACAATTTTTTTATGCTGTTTTATCTATTTAAGCTATGAAACTAAAACTATTTTTTTAGAATTTATACCCATTTTCAATGACCCATAAATTATAGATGATGCCTAAAAAAAGTGACACATAACATAGAGTTTAATTAAAATCTTTGATGTTGACTGATGTTAAATAAAATTGTAACAACAATGGCGAATTGAATCACTTTAGGTGTTACTTAACTTTAGGAATCGTTTATAGATAACAAGCATAAATGCCACAGTTAAAGCAACATCATTCTTTATGCGTACCTATGCGGCCATTCACAATGCGACCGCAATTGGATTACTACATATATCGTACTGACCGGATGGTTTGTTATAGGATTTTATTTCAATTTTACCTTTTGTTTCGATTTTAACTGCTTAGTATCTTGCGGCATCTAGGTCAAGGAGGGCGTCCATCCATCCATCAGCTTATAGACATCCGCTGTTGGACATAGGCCTCCTCACGAGAATGCCATTCGGAACGGTCCTTTATTAAATGCACCCAACGGGTCCCTGCGTCTTTAAAGTTGTCGTCAGATCACCTAGTAGAACGTCCTCTTACGCTGCGTCGTCCGATTTGTGGTCGCTACTAGAGAACCTATCTGCTGTGTGGTAGCGGCTTCGAATACTACCAACCCTTGCTTTGCTCGTGGGTGTCGTAAAAGACGACTAAGAGCCCTAGATTGACCCGGACCAACTCCATCTGGTACCATTTGGGTCAACGATTACATTCCCAAGGAGGGTTGACGTCAGGCAGGCGGCCGGTCATAAAAGTCATTGCCGAAACTTTTTGCAATATGTCAAAACAGATGACATATTGCGTCGACCCCAAGTAATTGGGATAAGAGCAAGATGATGATGACTAGAGAACCTATCTTCTTCAACGGCAGTCTACTCGACGAGCGATGTGCCCATTGCCATTTCAACGTGCTAATTCTGCGGGCTATGTCGGTTATACCTGTTCTTTTACGCATTTCCTTATTCCGGCCTTTACCATGTAGAGAAATACCCAGCATAACCTATTCCTAGCTCGTTACCGTAGTGACAAAGAGAAGTGCAACAAATTTCTTTAAAAAACATATTTCAATCAGAGAGCTTTTAAAACCCAGGACTATTAACTATATAAAGAATTAGCAGGTGACTTAACAACGAACTAGTATTTTCATATCGTGTATTATTATCAATGTAATAGCATACTTATATGTAATTAAAGTTAATTTAAACAGTAATATCAACATACTTATTAACTCGCTCTTCTATAATTTATCTTTATTGCTTGGCTTATAAACACAATATAAGGACAGTGGCATGCCTCCATGCAGCAGGTAGTTGCGACAATATTAAGGTAAAAGCAATAAAAACATACCTAGCCATATAAAACAACGAACCCTGTGAGACTGAATCTCACTGGTGTTTTGTATTGCGGGTGGCATTTGACTCTCGTGTATAATGGTTTAATTTTTATTTTGAATCATTATTTCAATAAAAGATATTTCGAAAATAAACTCTATGTTAATATTTTTGTTTGATAAATATTATAAGACGCTAGTGATACCACTTAACAAAACAAATATATTGTTTTAAAAAAACGTTTTATAGGATTTGAATAATTAAAAGAATCAATATTCTCTTTTTATTTTTTGATATTAAATATGAAAAGTAATTAAATTCCTCCACCATTGTTCACTACATACCTTCCATGTTTTAGTACATATTTGAATTGAATTCAAGAATAATATATAGGATGTCCCTAAATTAAGCGACCAACGGAAAATGGGTGGTAGATGACTTATGATAGCTATAAAAAAAAAAAAAACCATGTTACTTTTTTTTGATATGAGCATTTTACTAAAAACGGTGAAAAATCAGACCTTGTACGATATTTTCAAGTACTATAACGACAAATAGGCTAGTTTTGGCATCGGTTATTTCTTGTTGGAAGCGCAGATAACTGCACTATCGACCACAAGTACAATTAAAACTAGACTTGTTACAATGACATAAATAAAATATACATTTGTTATGGCTATTCCTTAATTTTTTAGAAGAAAACGTCATTTGACTATAACTCACCACGCTGTAAAAAAAAAATGTACCGTAACCATAGCGGCAAGTAATTTCAAAAGTTGGCCACATTATTCATTATTCCAAAATGGTATAATACCTTCTAGATGTTATCGTGCCTTTAGAAAAAAAAAATGTTTTTGTGACAGACAACGAAGTTTATGAAAAATGATTAGGTATATTTTTTGTTCTATTTTATTAGACCTCATATAAAAAATCTTATTGCGTGTATGAAAGAGAGACAGAAAGTGACGCCTATTGTATTTTATTGGGCACTAGGTAAATGTCCCTCCGAATATGCTCGAGGAACATTAATGAACAATCGATGGTCTTATCCAGACCATCACCCGCAGCCACGGTCCAGTCACCCGCAGCCACGCCATTTATTTGCATAAAGTACTTAGATAGTACTAGTATAGAAAGAGTGACATTAAAAATAAAAAGTGACTTGTGTGATTACGATGCCGTCTTCTTATATAATGTTAGAATCCTCTAATATGCATTTGATTTATGGAGAGTACAGATGCAATGATCATGTTGCAAGTAGATTGTATCGTGAGTAGTGTTGCCCAAAAAAGTCTTGGTCTTGCGGTCTTGGTCTTGGTCTTGCGAGAAATGCGAGACCGAGACCAAGACCAAGACCGCTTAATTTTTGCAAGACCAAGACCAAGACTGGCCCTGCAAGACTTGAGCAAGACCAAGACTGGGCTTGCAAGAGTCCTCGACGTCCTCGTCATCTTCTTGAAGAAGAAGATGACGCTATTATGATCGCCCAAGAAAGGACCTACACAGCTCGCGCAGCGATAACAGATAAAACACCGCGGTATCGGCCTCGCCGTCGAGGTCGAAAACCGCGCCGCGTAAAAGTCATTATTCTAAACTTGGCCACGCCCACTTTGCTCTCAATGACGCCCCGAGCCGAGGTCCGTTCCCCACAGGGGGGAGCCCTTGGGCGATGTTCGCTTAACTTACTTATCGGGTTGAGAGCCATCAGCGCTCACCCATTGACCGCGTTAAGCTGTCAAGGTCATCTGCGACCAACAGCTACACACACACAAAAAAAAAGACAGAGTACGAATATAATTCACCACTCTCTTACCCGTGGATGTCGTATCAAATTGGATCGGGCAATGGTGTTAGGAACCCATGAAAAAAAATTGAAATAAAAATATCGATTCGTTAATGAATTGAGAGACATGTAAGTTCTCAATTTTGTCATCGTTTTTTCGTGTAAATTGATTAAAATGTATAAAGGAATGATACTTAATCTACAACATATTCGTATTTTGTTAAATGTTCATTAGAATTTGAATAAATCAATGATTACGTTTGCATAAGCAAGACAAACTTCGCTTTAACATAAATCAGCTGATCGGCCGATGACCGTTGATGAGTCGCCTTTGTACCTACGTAACCATTGAAAGGTTCGCGCAAATCTAATACCTATTTATACTGTCGAAATATTACATGCTTACATATATCCTGTCTGTACATACCTACATAATGCATAAAATTTAAGGCATAAACTCTTAGACACACATTTTAGTAATCACTATAACTTTTACGTTATATTGTTTTTGTGTAATATACATTCTAATTATGATCTATGACTGTTGAACTACAACATACATGAACAGTTGTCCCATAACCTGATACACCCTGTGTATATAACATATGTGCAAGAGAAGTGACACTAGAAAGAAAACCCTGTACCAACATGTCTGACCAGCGTGGTATAGTAGATCAATTTTCCTCTTACTGGAAGAAAGCTTAAGCCCAGCAGTGGCACTTTTATGAGCTGTGACGATGACGACGAATATCATACATTTTACAAGTATTAAAACCATAAAATTTTAAATCAGTTTTATATGTTCTTGAATAAATAGTATATTAAGAGCTACATGGATCCAGCGGCCAAAGTATTTATATAGGCAATAGAGCAACAGGTTTTTTCAAGTATCCAGAGTATCAGTAACTAAACTGGAAATACAATAGATACATACCACTTAACTTGAAGGGGAATATAAACAATCGCATTAATTGTAAAATATCGCATTGATTATAAAATGACATAAAATTTATTGTATCAACTGCCTCGTGTGGTGACGTCTTAAGAAAATAGGGTCGAAAGTCCTGTCATAAGAGTAGTAACGCTGTCTAATGGAACACCAGGGGAATAGAAGAGTAATTTTCTCCAGTGGTAAGTATTGTATTCAATAGTGAACTATAGGCTAGCAGATGGATAGATAGGATAGGATATTTGATTAATTTAGTTAGATTTTTCATTGCCATGATAAATTACTGTTACGTTATCCTAACTGCAAAACTTTGCGAGACTCTTGCTGCAATACCAAGACTCGGGTGCGCAAGACCAAGACCAAGACCAAGACTCGGGTGCGCAAGACCAAGACCAAGACGAGACCAGGTGTGATGTTGCAAGACCAAGACCAAGACCGGTCCAAGTCTCGTCTTGGTCTTGCATTTGGGCAACACTAATCGTGAGCGATATCCGAATACTGAACGCTATCCAGACCATCGAGTGTTCATTCATGTTCCTCGAGCATATTCGGAGGGACATTTACCTAGTGTCCAATAAAATACAAAAGGCGTCACTCTCTGTCTCTCTTTCACACACGCAATAAGATTTTTTATATGAGGTCTAATAAAATAGAACAAAAAATATACCTAATCATTTTTCATAAACTTCGTTGTCTGTCACAAAAACATTTTTTTTTTCTAAAAGTTACGATAACATCTAGAAGGTATTATACCATTTTGGAATAATGAATAATGTGGCCAACTTTTGAAATTACTTGCCACTATGGTTTCGGTACATTTTTTTACAGGGTGGTGTGTTAAAGTCAAATGATTAACGTTTTCTTCGAAAAAATTAAGGCCAAAACAAATGTATATTTTTTTATGTCATTGTAACATGTCTAGTTTTAATTGTACTTGTGGTCAATAGTGCAGTTATCTGCGCTTCCAACAAGAAATATCCGAGGCCAAAACTAGACTATTTGTCGTTATAGTACTTGAAAATATCGTACAAGGTCTGATTTTTCACCGTTTTTAGTAAAATGCTCATATCAAAAAAAAAGTGACATGGTTTTTTTTTATTTTTTTTATATCTATCATAAAGTCGTCTACCCACCCACTTTTCGTTGGACGCTTAATTTAGGGACATTATATATGAATATTATACAGGATATTCAAAGAGATTGCATGATTTTTCATATTGTGACGAAGTAAGAATACACTTCACTACACCCTATCTTGCCAATGGATGTCATAAAAGATGACTAAATGTTATGATATGTATATAAAATCTATGCAAGAAAAGGAAAACTGGAAATAAAATCTTATGCCAATCAATTTGTTGCTATTTGTTAGCTTATTTTCACTCTTATTTTGGAGGAGGCTCAAGGCCAGCAGTGGGACGTATATGAGTTGAGATAACGATGAAATAATATAGGAGGAGGAAGCATACGTAGTGCCTAACATTTTTATATATAATATCAGCTCTCGAATAAATATTCAACTCGTTACTTCTCTACTGTTCTTTTAAGACCAGATGATAAGCCGTCGGCAGCATTTTGAATACTTACGCTGTGTAGGCACAATTAATAAACACTTTGAAATAGTATTATATGTTTTATCGATGAATTTTTTTAAAATACAATCATATTGAGATGTAGTAAAATATAGTTGCAATACGGTATTATGTATTTAGGCATATATGTATTAAATAGAAGCAGACAAATGGGCACTTAATTTTGTAGTAATAGCTAGATAAGAAATATTTTATGAAGATCAGATAGATATCGTAAAATACAATACAAATTTCATCACTCCTTGCTCCTCCTTTAATACTAGCAACCCGCCTTCGCTTCGGTTTTAGTCGTTTTACCCGCGTAGTTCCCGTTCCCATGGGAATACCGGGATAAAATATAGCCTAGTTTACGCCCTGATATTATAGTTTTCCATTGGTGAAAGAATTTTTTAAATCGGTCCAGCCGTTTTGAAGATTACCCGGAACAAACAGACAGACAGACAAAGATTTTTTAATTGCTATTTTAGGCATAGGTGTCGTGCAAATAACCGTATGAGCATGAAAAAAGTCTATTATTATGACATTACAAACAGACACTCCAATTTTATTTATTCGTATAGATTATCTACCATTAGCAATATTCATCAAACAGCCCGTAGACGTCCACCGCTGGACAAAAGACGAGAATGCCACTCGGAACGGTCCTGCGCCACTCGCATCCCTTCTCTGCAACATTCAAGATGTTGTCAGTCCACCTAGTAGGGGGTCATTTTACGGCGTCGTCCGGTTAGTGGTCGCCACTCGAGCACCTTTCTTTCCTAACAGTTATCGGTTCGACGAATGATATGGCCTGCCCATTGCTATTTCGACGTACTTATTCTACGGGCTATGTTGGTTACACATGTTTTTCTACGGATTATTATATTTAATAAATTGTAAATATACATATTCCCTGCAGTGATGGAGTAAGAATACAAATCACCACGACTTTTCTTACCTATGGTTGTCGTGAAAGACGTCTAAGGAATTACAAAATGCATATAACATCTATGCAAGAGAAGATATACTAGAAATAAAAGTTTACGTCAATCTGCCTGACCAGCGTGGTATGGTAAGTCAATTTTCCTCTCATTGCAGAGGAGGGGACCCCAGTGGGACGTATAAAAGCTGCGATGATGGTGATGATGCACAGATTATCGTAAGCGCGCTATTGTACTCTTTTAAAAAACTACCAATTTAGGCATAGATATTTGCTAATTTTTATTTCTAACTAGCAATCCGCCCTCGCTTCGCTTCGGTTTCAGTCGCCTTACCTGCGTAGTTCCCATTCCCGTGGCAGTACCATGATAAAATATAGCCTCTCTTACTCCCTGACATCATAGCGTTCCATTGGTGAAATATTTTTGAAATGGTTTCAGTGGTTTAAGCATGAAAGCGTAACAAACAAACATACTTTCGCATTTATAATATTAGTAAGAATTCGAATGTTATTTTTGACATGTGTGGTGGTGGCTACGAATACTACCTACCATTCCTTGCATTGCTCGTCATATAAGACGATTAATAGTTTTACATCGACCTGGGCTAACTCCATATAACACCGTTTGGTCAATAATTACATTCGCAAGGAGAGTTAAGGTCATACGGTCGGCTGCTCATAAAACTATTACCAATAATTTATGTGATATGTGCGATGGAAGAGGAATAGGTAAGTACATATTGAATGCAAAGATGGCGTAGTGGTTAGAATACTGACCTACAGTACCAGTGTCTTGGGTTCGAATCCCATGCAGGAACACTTTGTCCGGTCCACTAATTGTTGTTCTGAATCTATATGTAATTAGAGTCCGTTAATTATATGTTTGTAAAGTCCGCTGAAACAAGGATTATTTCCTTACTGTAGGTAAGGTAAATATAGCATACCCAAGTAATTAGGATAAGAGCAAGATTATAATTATGTTGATGATGATATCTTTATATATAAATTTCTTGTGTACGTGTGTATGTCACTGAACTTCTCATAAACGGCTGGACTAATGTTGATGAAATTTTTTGTGTATGTTGATTCTAGAATGGTTTATATTCACAATTGGATCCGGTAGGTGGCGCTTTATTTGTAGAGAAGAACGTCTGTTGGGTCAGCTAGTATCTTGTAATAATAAATATTCATATGGCAGCCCATAGAAAGCTATTTAGGTACTAATTGTGAAGAATGATCGTGCCCAGTCATCATTCACCATCATTTCAGCTCATAAACATCTCACTACTGGGCTCGAACCTCCACAATAGTAGGAAAAAAGACCCACTAAACCACGTTGGTCAGACGTGTTGCTATAGGGTTTTATTTCGAGTTTCTCTTGCATATATTTAATTCTTTAGTCACCTTTTACGACAAAATTGTGACTACTTAACTTCAAGGTGTCAGTTTACCGTGACGGTAGCGTGCTCATCGTAATAAATTACCCTCATTGTTTTTTTTTCTAACGCGCCTAAAGACGTATAACTTCAATAACCTTGTACTTCCACTAAATAATAGCGAAAACAAGACTATTTTACAAATTTTACCTATATCTCTTAGTATCTTAAATGATTAGATAATACAATTTGTTAATTTACTAAGTGGTGATAACAACTGGTAATCAGTTTATTTTTTAAATTATCTTTAAAAGCCAAATGTAAGGCAAGCACGCAACACAAATCTTGTCTTTGTAAATCGCCGAAGGCTTAAATGTTGCTTTTCTATTTAATTATTTGTTATACCAATGACTTAGTTGTCTGAATAGCTGCTTTCTGTATCGAGTGTAATAGGCTCGATTTCTACGCACCTTTAATTTATTTATTCCTTCTGTTATAAATAAACGATAAATGTCTGGGTGTAACGGATATTTCTTCATTGCAAGTATAATGATGAAAACTCTGATTACAGGAGATTTTATTCTTTAACGAGTGTATTTAATAAAAAAGAGAATATAGTTCTGTAATATATCGAATCTATTATAGATCTACATAAAATTCAGGCGTATTTATAGTAGCTCCTATTCACAATATGCATGTTTTTGAAATCATAATATTATTGCGTCTACAGAAGTCGTAGATGGAAATCAAAAGACTAATGGTGTAAATCATTATTATGTCAACTAACAAATATTAAATTACAATTAGTTATTATAAAGCTTAAAAACAACTAACTATTTTTTACTTATTTTTCCATATTAAAGTCTTTTTTGTAACCGTGAAGGACTTTACAAATACTTATTTTACTGATAAAAATTGCAGAGTTTAAAGAATCATTAATGATTGAATCCTGAATGGGTATCAAACTAATGACATCGACAGAAAATGTTAATACATGGACTGCTACCACTACTTATTATACATAAGTACAGTTTCATATAATTAGCACTATCAATACCTATGTAAATTAGCGGCACTCGGTAAAAATCTTTTAATGCAGAAGCAACTGTTTAATTCTCACATAAATACTAGGCTGCCTAACGGAAGTTGTATGGTAAAATACACTTTTGTATAACATTTGTTTACAAAGTAAAAACGCAAAGTGAAGGCTAGCATAAAAATAATTCAATAAAAAATGTCCTTTAATCTGCTTTTCTTTTTTTTTGTCATTCAATGCGCTTCAAATTACTCCAGCCGTTAGACCATAGAAAGTGTTAGGTGAAATGCACACGTACAAAATATTGTTCCTATGAAGATAAGTATTCAATGTTTAACATAAAGTTTAAAAACAGCATATTTTGGGATAGTAATACATAAAATACCATAAAGTAATTTGATTTCCTAGAAACAGCTATTTTACATATGCAAAGATAGCTATTAAGTACAGTTTAAAAGGTAACCTTATGATCTTAAAAATACATACTTACATTCAGTTTTAATTTCGAGATGTTATCGATGTACGGTGATATTTTTCTCATATTTTCTTCACTTTTGACTAATACTGTGTTCAACAATAAACAGGTAAGTTAACTTTCTGAAATATTAATTTAAAAAGCACTCCAAAACTTATTTAATAAAGACAGTTTCTATTTAGCTTACCTACTTAAAATTACATACGAGCAGATCTGCCCGTATGTAATTCGACCTGGATTACCGGCGGATCGCCTGTGCGAGGAGCGTAGCCTCGAAGAGGCGATCCGCCGCCGGCGACTGGGGCGGCGTAGGCGCGAATACCTGCGCCTCATGCCGTGACGTGACCGGGGATTAGTCCGTCACCCGCCGAGAGGCCGACCGCGTGAGGAAAGACCGACGTCCTCCCCGAGGGGGGGACGTCTGTCGATGGGAGGATACCCCAAATAGGGGGTATTCCGTCGAGCCAACCACTGACGTCAAGTCGATGCTACTGCTCCGGTGGTCGGCCCAACGACGAAGGCGACGTGCATCGTGGGTGGGTTGTGGGTGTGCGTGCTAGCGCCCCTCTGTCGCCCTGGACGGAGTGGTGCGAGGAGCGCGCCGACCGCAACCCACACCCAAAAAAAAATACCTGTATTAAAGAGAGCTCAAGCGACCGCAACCACGGCTTCTTATAGAAGTTTCTCATTAAACTAAGATTGTTACATGAAGAAGTAGGTATAAGAGAGTCTACCTTATCGAAGTTTATTATGTTACTATAAGAAAACAAAGGCAGTTTTGGTCTGAGTTGAAGAGTTACTCAAAAATTGAGAATAAATCATAAATAGCATACCTATGTTGAATACATTTAACGGTCGGTTATAAAGATATAGGTAATTTACAATTTCAGATATAGCGGTTCACGGGTGAAAAAAGAAATCGTCACTTATTCAACTCTATATTCATTTAATTTAAGGGGGGAAAATGAAGGTACTTTGAAAATATTCCCACTAATGAAACTACTGAAACTATTCCCACTAAATAAAATAGTTCTATCTTACTTTGCAAAAAACTTTAGAATTAAATCACGTTATTTCGCTAATACATACACAGTTATAAATTTAATCATAACTCATATCTAAAGCGGCATTCATTAAAGAAAATTATTAGTATCATTCTATATTAACACAAATTTATAATTCGTATAAAATTAATATCAGTAATTAAAAATGTAATATCAGTTGTGAAAGATGTTTATCGAATGTTTTAAAAGCAAAAACCTGCTATTTACTTAAAGAACCTGTAGACACATAGATTTTGTTGTTTCTTAAACAAGGAAATACTCTATTTATTAATTAGTGCAACATAATTACCTTGGTATCATAATGGTACGGCGCAGGCGTGATTACCTGCGCCTGATGCCGTCCTAGCGAGGCCGCAGGTGACTGGGCCGGGGATTTAGTTCGTCACCCGCCGAGAGGCCGACCGCGTGAGGAAAGACCAACGTCCTCCCCGAGGGGGGACGTCGATCGAGGAGAGGGTACTCCTCAGGGGGTATTCACCCTGCTCCGGTGGTCGGCCCAACGACGAAGGTGACGTGTCACGGGTGGGTTACGGGTGTGCATGCGTACGCCCTCTGTCGCCCCGAACGGAGTGATGCGTGGAGTGCGCCGACCGTAACCCACTTAGGGCTTATCATAATAAGCTAATCTTAAAGTCTTTGGTTCGAAATTTAAGTCGAAGAAAGCAGTGGTTTTAGATTGACTCGATTTTGATTTATTGAAATTTTCTTTTATGTATTAGCTTGTCCCTTTTATGTGGAGTTAATCTTGCGTAGAAATTAATAAATATAACGTGGCATCACCGCTTCCTAACTTGCAACTGCTGTAAAATATGATTGAGATTCGTAACGGGAAATAAGATCGCATGGGCTTGAAAAGTAAATATGCTATTTTATCTGACTAGCATGATGAAAAATACTTGCACATATTATGATGTAGGGTCTAAGCAAGAACCTTTGGCTATATACGTGCTTAGAATTAGAAGAAAAATATACAAAAGCCGTATCGAGACATGATATAGAGAGTTTTACTCGTAATAAAATACTATACCATGTTCAACCCCTCTGACCAATGTTGTGTAGTAGTTTCTCTGCTATTATGGAGGAAGCCCGAACCCAGCAGTGAGACATAGTTGAACTGAGATGATAATGATGATGAAACGTATTCTATATTATAACAATAAAAAGCTGAAATATGATGTTATTACGCTAGCATTCACTGACAAGATCATATGGTGGGCAAAAAAAAACATCTTCTGACGTATTCAATAGTTTCAAATTATATGGATTAAACAGCAATCCTTACTAATATTATAATGCGAAAGTAAGTTTGTCTGTTTATTACGCTTTTACGCTTAAATCACCTACCCTATTTCAAAAAATCTTTCACCAATTGAAAGCTATAATATCAGGGAGTAACATAGGTTATATTTCATCTCGGAATTCCCACGGGAACGGGATCTACGCGGGTAAGGCGACTGAATTCGAAGCGAAGCGAGAGCGGATTGCTAGTATTCTATAAAGAAAAGTAAAAAAATAACAAAAAAATAAACACCATCACAAATTCAATAAAATATTCTACTTTTCTCAATTCCATTCAGAGTGAACGGTAACGCGACACAAAGGAAATTAGCCTACTTTAGTACACTGTCAAGACTGAATGGCAATTTTAAGATTTTTTTAATTATCTTTAATTGCTTACATCCCTTAAAGGGTTTTAATAATACCTACACAAAAATAGGAATGAACTGTATTCTTACTCCATTATATAGTAATAAAAATGTTCATCATCATCGAAGCCCACATACGTCTTATGGTTGAGTACGGGCCTCCTCCATAATGGTAGAAAATTTGATCTACTATACCATGTTGATCAGACATGTTGATATAAGGTTTTATTTCGAGTTTTCCTTCTCTTGCACAGATGTTATGTGCATTTGACATCCCATAGTCGTCTTTTACGACATCCACAGCAAGGTAAGGAGTGGTGAAATGTATTCTTCCTCCGTCACCAGACGGAAAAAAATAATGTTAGCTGTAGATACATAATTTAGTTGGCAATTATTTCACTTATTATTATAACAACTTGTGTGGCAGTAGACAAATATATCTTAGATGAACGCTTGTAAACATGTACTTGCTAATAAGCTCAATATAATTATCAGATTATAATCTATGAACAACATCCAATTAATGTTAAAAATGAATTATTAAATTCATCATTAGTCATCTTTACATTAATTTTATCTGTCAAGAAGTAAAATACCTCATTTCATTGCTTAAACACAATTTAAAAGGATTTTTTTAACACATTCATACGTATTCATTTGTGACGTTGGGGTCTATAATTGCAATTAAAAGATACTAATTTGAGAATGTCAGATAAAATATAATTAAAGAAAATTTAGTAGTCGTAGGACCACACTGTTGATAGTTGTCTGTCTACAGCGGGCGAGTCCGTCCGGGGTAGTACCACACTCTCGCAGAAAAACGACGTCTGAGTAGTAGCAATTTGCTACTGCACTTCGTTCGGTGAGCGAGAGAGCCGGCAGCTCAACTCTCTGAGGGTTTACGTCTGGTGGGTTTTGTGACTTTAGTTACGCCGAACCTCATTGCATGCATTCACACTCCCCTCATTTTCTTCACGGTAGGCAGCGGCCTAGCAAAGGTCCTTGAGCGGCAGTAACACTTACCTTCAGGTGCACTGTTTGCTGGTTTGCCACCGTTTGTAATCATAAAAAAAATATAGTATTAGCTGCGACGACTATGACATCTTGTATGAGCTTCGCTACTTAGACCACTGCGTCAACTATGCCGTCCATTTTATGAAATTAGTAATTATAAAAAATAGCATAATTATCATTATTTCCATCGAAGGTGAAACCAGACTAAACAACGTTAATAGAACATATTAAAATATCGAACTAATAATTAAATATAATCCCGAAAAGGTGGTGACTTCGATCGGCTATACAGATAGGCTTTTAAGCTGTTAACATCTGTTTGATTAGTCTTACGATTGTAGTTTTTATTTACCTATGACTAATATTTATGATGCTATATTAAATTAATGTAATATTGAATAATAATATGTATCTAGATACAATTTATAAGAGTTATAGGCACGTATTTAAAAGGCATTAAATTTTACAACTGTTAAACAAATTTTTATTGTCTCACAGTACAATTGTTGAATAATAAGGCCAAAGATGATCTGTAATTTTTTACATTTAATATTAGTTCAAATATAATAAAGGGTCGTGTGAAGAATACAATTCACCACTCCCTATCTTGCCTGTGGATGTCGTAAAAGACGACTAAGGGATATAACATGCATATAAAGTCTTCTCAATAGAAGGAAATCTCGAAATGAAACCCTATACCAACATGTCTGACCAGCTTGGTATAGTGGGTCAAATTCCCTACTTTTGTGAAGAATGCCCGAGCCTAACAGTGAGACGTAGGTATAAAGGCTGCGATGAGGATGAATAAAGGGTCGATTCTCATGTTATTTATAAATATGAAAATTGTAGTGTTCGCTTTTAAACCTCAATTCATATAATTCTTCTTAAGTAGGAACTATATCTCAGGACATAACGATTCATAGTTGCATCATTATACTTACTACTAGACTGACGCGACTTTAGATGGACTTCATTATGTAGATATTTTATAATTTGTAATCATCATCATTTTGTCCGTGTGGTGACGGATTAAGAATACAGTTCACTACTCCCTATCTTGCCCGTGGATATCGTAAGAGACGACTAAGGGATATAATACGCATATAAGATCTGTGCAAGAGAAGGAAAACTCGAAATTAAACCCTATACCAACAAGTCTGACTAGCACGCTGTAGTAGGTCAAATTCCCTCCCATTGTGGAGGAGGCCCGAGCCCAACAGTGGGATATACTTGGGCTGCGATGATGATGAATCCTCATTTTACTGTTATTCATCATTCATCATTTCAGCCTATCGCCGTCCACTGCTGGACGTAGGCCTCCCTCATATTACGCCACAAAGTGCGGTTCTTTGCCGCCTGCATCCAACTCCTCCCAGCAACTTTCACCAAGTCGTCGGTCCACCTAGTGGGTAGGCGTCCTACACTGCGTCGTCCAATACGTGGTCGCCACTCGAGAACCTTTCTTCCCCAGCGGTTGTCGGTTCGTCGAGCGATGTGGCCTGCCCATTGCCACTTCAGCGTGCTAATTCTTCGTGCTATGTCAGTTACACCCGTTCTTTCCGTATTTAGAATTCTATCTCGCAGAGAAATCCCGAGCATAGCCCGTTCCATAGCACGCTGAGCGACTTTGAGCCTTGTTATGAGGCCTACATTTAGGAACCACGTTTATGTGCCGTAAGTCATCACTGGTAACATACACTGGTGGTAGACCTGTGTTTTCAGACACTGAGGTATGTTGGACGAGAAGAAAGTCCTCTTAAGTTTCCCGAACGCTGCCCAACCGAGTTGAATTCGTCGGCTGATCTCTTTCTCGAAATTGGATCTACCTAACTGGACTGTTTGTCCTAGGTAAACATAATGATCGACAACTTCGAGATTCGCACTGTTATTCAATACTGTTATTCAACTAATATGTACTGAACACTTCTTCCACAGTCATCATCGTCATCATCATAACAGCTCATATGCGTCCCACTGTTGGGCTCGAGCCTCTTTCACTATGAGTCAGGAAATTGACTTATACCATGCTGATCAATAATTTTGGTAAGTATAGGGTTTTATTTCCAGTTTTGCTTCTCTTGCGCTATATGCATATTAAATCCCTTAGTCGTCTTTTATGACACCCACGGGAAAACTGAATTGTATTCTTACTCCGTCACCATACGGAATGTCATCGTCTTTCATAGTATAAGTATGTTGTGAATCTGTTGGTAATAGTTGTATGATCGGCAGCTAGTTTAAAATTAACTCTCCTTGGGAATGTAATTGTTGATTAAACAATAAGATGAAGGCCCACATCGATGTAAAGCTCTTAGTTGTGTTTTGTAATATCCACGGGCAATGTAAGGGCTGGTAGTATTCGTAGTCTCACTACACAACAAGCAGTAGAACAACCTTACTAATTAAATGCGAAAGAATGTTTGTTTATTTGTTTGTTACGCTTTCACGCTTAAACCACCGAACCGATTCAAAAATTCTTTCACCAATGTATGGCTATAATATTAGGGAGTAACATAGGCTATATTTTATCTCGGTATTCCCACTCGAACGGACACTACGTGGGTAAGGCGACTGAAACCGAAGCAAAGCGAGGGCGGGTTGCTAGTTTATAATAATTTATATTATTAAACATATTTATGTACTAATCTATTCGTAAATAGTAGATACATAATTAGATCAGCCATGCTAATACTTTGGCACCTTTTAAAAAACGTTTTTCCTTGCTTTTATATCGAGCTTTTCCTCAATTTACAATTATATAAGTTGTTATTGTGATCATAAAGTTTATTACGATTTGCCAACAGATGGCGGTATTTTATAATGTTTTGTTTAGTTTAATTTTATTGATGAAGAAAAGTGTCCAGATTACAACCAATTCAGAGGTGAGGTTACCCGAAAGGGTATTCCGTCAGGCCGACCACTGACGACAAGTCACATCTGCTCCGGTGGTCGGCCCAACAACGAGGTGACGTGGGTACGGGTGGGTTATGGGCCCGCGCGCCGTCCTTTCATCGCCCCGGACGGATTGGACCGCGCGTGCGCTTACCATAGCCCACCCAAAATAAAAAAAAAAGATTACAACCAATTCGCGAGTTTGAATATAGATTTTAAAATTATATTATATTACATAAAGATTTTGTTATATTTATTGATCAAACCTTAATGCTGAAAAAAAAAACATGTTTCAAAAATAATATGTAGAGGTTTGAAGAGTATAGGGGAAGTCCGGGCAAAGCGAATATCCCGGGCAAAGCGAATACCTTAGATTTCTCCTAAATTATTAGTTTTTTATTCCGCGCACTACCTTAGTCACGTTGGGCCATCTTGGCTCAGTCAGCGGCAAACGCTCGGGTGAGGGTCTGCATCGCGTGTTGTTCACGAAATAGAAATTTGTATTTAAGTAAAAAAAATATTAATTTAGCAAGCTGAGTGTTTTGATATTATTGCCATTATTTATAATTATTGTTTCTCAGGAATATTATCCTTGTGTAACTTATTAAAGTAGGTTTTTAATGGTATATTAAACAGCGGGCCAGAATCTATAGCTTTTGTATAAAATTTGTTAACGTTAAAATACATCTAGCCGGGCAAAGTGAATACAGTATCCACTTTGCCCGCTATTAGTAATTATTAAAAGTATTTCACATTAATAATTTCATTATGCTTTTTTTTGTATTAGATGGTAAATAAATATAAAAAGAAAACCAATCAAGACTCTCATGATTCAGAATCTGGGTGGTCAACTTCTTACTGCAGACCTTTGCTTTTGAGACCTATACGCCATAACCGCCAACTAACGCCATAACCACTTGTAAACGTAAATGACAAAAATCTGAAATTTTAACAAGTAAACCAATAAAGGAAGATCAAAAGCAAAAAATAGAGAAAATAAAGTTATAACTGTTGATAAGAGACTGGATGAAAAACCTAAAAATACTTCTAAGAAGACTAAATATTACCAAGATTGAGAAAATAAATAAAAAAAGCTAAGGAAGCTAAGCAACCAAAAATATTAGAAAATTTAAGGATATTTTATGTTTTTCTGCGACGAACTGTATATTGAAGAAGACGACTATCCAATTAAAAATTGGATTCAATGTGACATTTGTCACCGTTGGTGTTGCGAAGAGTGTTCTACTTTTGAAGGCACTGCAGAGTACATTTGCGATAAAGTTATATTTTTGCAATAATAATTATTTTCAGAAATGAAAAGGTGGATGTTCACTTTGCCCGAGTACTATATCCACTTTACCCAGGGGCCAGGGCAAAGTGAATAATTTCCCTTTTTTTTATTTTAGTTGCTGTTGATTATATTTTTAATTATTTAAAAGAACTGATTATGTTATTTGTTAAAGACATTAATAAATACTGAATTGAGCCATTAACTTTGTTTTTAAACGGTTTTATTTAGCTTACCCAGTTTGTTTGTTTATTTTTTTCTTTGTTAGGTCAAATTTATTAATTGAAATTTCACCCTCTTCCTGTCAACTGATTGATCTGAAATTTGGTATACGCCTTTGGTTTTGGTGACAATACAATTATGTATAGTCAATAAATTTAAGATGAAATTTAAGATGTAAATTTAAGATGGCCACCGTTACAAAATGGCGGATAACCTATTTTTTTTTTCAATCCCATCAATATGGGTGTCAAATGAAAGGCATTGATAAGTTAAATTCCAATGCACTATACAAATTCAAAATCTAAGATGGCCGCCGCTACAAAATGGCGGACAACCTATTTATTTTTCAATCCTATTAATATGGGTATTAAATGAAAGGGCTTGATAAGTGGAATACAGTGATCTATACAAAATCAATATAAAAACTAAAAACTTGAAAATAAAAAAAAGGAAAAAATGATTTTTAAATTAAACGCTTTTATTGTAAAGAAACAGTAAAAATGAAATCGTGGGGCACGTGAAATATCTACAATCGTCGATTAAAATGTCTGTTTTGTAGTGTCCCACGATTTTATTTTTACTGTTTCTTTACAATAAAAGCGTTTAATTTAAAAATTATTCTTTTCTTTTTGTTATTTCCCTTTATATTAATTCTGTTACAGTAATATATATCTTAAGATATTCACTTTGCCCGGCCTTCCCCTACATAAAGGTGTTTTCACTGTGGTGTATATGGCTCTCCTACAAGCTCTTTGACCACATTGATGGTCAAGTCATTGTTTTGCTTATATAGCTAGGAATGGGAGATTCCAATTCTCGCAGTTCTATTCCTGCGTAGGATAATTTCGCGATAAACAAATAATCCATTTTACTTTGGATGTCATTTGTGTATACAAGGATTTATACGCTAGCACGTAATGTTAACAAAAAAAAACTCCCATTTCAAAACTTTCTAACAAAAATATACAACGCAAATGATTTTCCCCGCCCTACGATTGATCCATAATAATAAATCTCAAACGATTTCGTATCGATCAGAGTATTGATTACTTCATCGTGTAAACTCTTCTAAATCAATTCTTCTAAAACAAAAATTTACGCAGTTATAACGTATTTACGTTACAACTGCGTAAATTCATAAAGTCGTATATTAGGTCTTTACCTATGAAATTGCCGTTATGTATGAAAAAAATTAAACGATTTTTTCATGTATTTTATTAGTATTAATCGAAGTAATCACCCATGCAATCAATGCATCTTTGCCAACGCAGCGGCAGTTTATTGATGCCCTTCTTAAAGAAATCAGCTGGACGGGAGGCAACAAATTCTTCAAAGGCATTTTGTACTGCCTCTCGGGTATTGAATTTCTTTCCCCGCAAAAAGTTATCCAAATAGTCTGTAGGCGCAAGGTCTGGTGAGTATGGCGGATGACAGAGAGCTGCCAACCCCAGTTCTTGCAACTTGGAGACCGTCTGCTGTGCAGTATGAGGTCGCGCATTGTCGTGCAGGAGCAGCGGAGACGAGCGATTGACCAATGCTGGTTGGAGATGTTCCAGCTTCTCCATCATTGTGTTCAGTTCTTCACAGTACACATCTGCAGTAATGCTCACCCCGTTTAGTAAGAAGCTGTGAAGAATCACACCGGCGCTAGACCACCAAACAATGACCATCACTTTTCTAGGGGTAAGTTTTCGTTTAGGGCATTGTTTAGGTGCTGAACCAGGATCCAACCACCTTGCTGAGCGCTTGCGGTTATCAAACAGAATCCATTTTTCATTGCAAGTAACAATGCGTTTCAAAATTCCTTCATTTGTGTGTCTGTTGAGCAATGCAAGGCAGGTATCGACGCGTACTTCGCGCTGGCGATCATTGAGTTCGTGGGGCACCCATTTGTCAAGTTTTCTTACCTTGCCAATTTGACGCAAAAGGACCAATATTGTTTTGACGCTAACGTCGAAAGCTGCTGCTAATTCAGCCATAGATTGTGTATCATCGGCTTCCACAATCGCCTTTAATTCGTCATTGTCGACCAAAGTCTTCGGATGATCGCGAGGTTCATTTTTCAGGTCGAAATTTCCAGAACGGAAACGAGAAAACTAATAACAGGCGGTGCGTTGGTTTGTAGTGTTAGCTCCGTAAACGTCGTTGATGTTGCGTGCCGCTTGTGCCGCGTTGCTGCCACGACGATACTCATATTCCATAATTACTCGAATTTTTAACGTATCCATGATGACGAAAAAGATTGAAATGTGATGAAAACGTAACACTAATCAATAAACAAATGACTACTTTTGGAAAATGAATTCCATGTTTTAAAATAAAATTAATTTGAAATTAGAATTCTTAGCCAAACAAAAATTATTTTGATTTGAAATGGCTAGTACTGCAGAACGGCAATTACATAGGTAAAGACCTATTATAATATGTACCTACACTTGTTTAATGCTAATATGCACACTAGTTTTGTTAATGATGAGGAATGCTACGAGTTTTATATAAAAATAAAAATACATGGGTATAAAGTATATAATAAGAAATATATGTAGGTACGACAACTTACATAATTACAAATTTACTTAATTTGTCAATATGTCTACAATATTAAAGTTACATGTCCCTATTAATAACATAACCAATTTAAGTATGAATGATAAAAAATGGATTCAGTAAAAAACGTTCGCATTGTAACTAGATGACTCGGTGACAGATGAATGGCCGGACGAGCCGATAAACTAGTATACATGGTTCCGTTGTTACCTTTACGGAATCCCAAATAATATCAAGATGGCGCCTCTGTGAACAAATAAGATCTGATAAAGTTTTAGCGGCAGGTAAACTTGACCCTATGGATATTTATTCAACAAAATACAATCGAATAAAATGTTCATTTTAGGTGTTACATATTTAGATCCTCTTAATAATTTGCATATTGTGCTAACAGTGACTTTAAGCATTCAATTAATTAAGAATTAAAAAAATATATATTCTCCTAATCCGTATATCGTGGGGCCGATCTAAAATTTGAGTGTCAGTCAACTGTGCCGACCGTTTCCTTATTACGATCAGAGATAGCCGCTTCATACGTGTAAATGGTTTGTAGCGTTGTTTTCAATTTTATATTGCTAGTTAAGCTAACAATTCAATTTAAGAAAGTGTATCTACTATTCTCTTCATAATAATCACAAGAATATGAAGTGGGGTGCACTTATGAAGCCTTATAAATGATGAAATGTTACGTATTAGAACCGGTTTTGTAACGCATAGGTATGCTTCTTAGTATTTAAATCCTGTAAAATAGATTTCTTATAAATTTTCTCCTCACACTCTCTTTCCGTATCGTGCAAGTTGAATGCGGGCACGGCATTTTGATCCTCTGCGGTTACATTTATTCCCAAGGGATGGCTATATTAACAGGTTTTTGATGTGATAACGTTTTATAAATCAATGTACACTGGCTGCCCATACGGCAGATTGTCACGTTCCACCAGAGCCGACTGTGCAAGCGAGAGCGCGGAACAAACGATAGAGGGGCAGAATCGGCCGACGCGTTCGGCTTGTGACGCATCTATCTCGCAAAATCTTATCTTTATATATAAAAGAAAGTCGTGTTAGCCACACTATTTATAACTCAAGAATGGTACGGATTTGACTGAAAATTGGTGGGGAGGTAGCTTAGAACCAGGAGACGGACATAGGATATTTTTTTATCACGTTCGACCGCTTTCCCGTGTGACGTGACATAAAACGTCAAAGAGAATACAAGCGACTATAAAACGTAGTACAACAAAAACGCACCTGACAAGTAATATCATAACGCAAATGACAGCTAAACGTAATTTTATTAAGTATGGTTGAAAATTTGATAATTATAATTTCGTCAGAGATCAATAATCAGTAATTTATATTCTCTTTGAATCATCATTAACAATGCCACGACCAAGACGATCGAATCTTGCCCGACAAATCCGTAATGCAAGACGGATGCGAAATATTGCGAAAGGACTGAAGAACAAGAAATTGCCCGTAAAGGGCGCCGCGTTAGTATGGCTCGACTTCGTGCTCCTCAATCATAAGAGAAAAGTGAAGCAGCCCGTGAAATGGCTCGGTGGCAATGCGAAATCGTCGAGTGGCTTAATAAGTTCTTAGTGGATCTCCGGGATGTGTACATCCGTGCTTGCAGATCCTACACTCGCAACGGCGCTATCACCGCGGCCGCACGGTCTACTTTTAGGCTGGCCTCCATCACGCCAAGAACTTTGAGTGCCAGGAGATGCTGGAGAGTCTCAAACTAGACCCCTGGCCCACTCCCTATCGCACGGCGCTGAGTAAGATCCGATCACGGCATAATCGGGGACTAGATTTTCAAAAATTTAGAAAAGCATATTTACGTAAATCATTATGGCGGTACGAAGTTACACTATTTATAGCTCAAGAACGGCTGTACTGATTTAGCTGAAAATTGGTGGATAAGTTGCTTACATCCAGGAGACGGACATAGGGTACTTTTTATTCTGTTTGATCACGTTTCCGTGTGACGTAACATAAAACGTCAAAGAGAATACAAGTCACTATGAAACGTGGTATAACAAAAACGCATCTGACATGTAATAACAAAACGCAAATGACAGCTATAGACAGACTATATTTACGGTAATTTAGAAAATATATTTACGAAAAAAATATGGCCGTACGAAGTTCGCTGGGTCATTTTTTTTTTTTTTTTTTATTGCTAACGGTGGCAAACGAGCAAACAGTACACCTGATGGTAAGTGTTGCTGCCGCTCATGGACCTTTACAAGGCCGTTGCCTACCGCGAAGAAAGCGAAGGGAGTGTGAATGCGTGCATTGAGGTTCGGTGATACCAGGGGCACCACCAAAACCCTCCACACGCAATCACCCTCAGAAAGTTGGGCTTCTGGCTCTCTCGCTCACCGAACAAAGCGCAGTAACAAATTGCTACTACTCAGACGTCGATTTTCTGCGAGAGCATGGTACTGCCCCGGACGGACCGGCCCGCGGCTGTGTTAGTAGTAGTATTTTATATATTTTTTTTCTAATTTTTGAAAAGACCCTGCTTTAAATAAACGGTCCTTGTATTTCGGTGGACTTTACAAACATATAAATAACGGACACAAATCACATCCAGACTCAGAATAACAGTTTGTGGATAGCACAAAGTGTCCCGGGTGGGATTTGAACCCCTGACACTGGCACTGTAGTCGGTATCTTAATCACTACGCCAATTAAATTAACAAGTGCAAATAAATGTTAATTTATCGAAAAATTGTAATTTCCAATTACCTCCTTTGTAAATCAAAATAATCCAGTGATTCAATACAATTCGATTCATAAATATATGCAATTTTTATCAGTGTTTTCTTATTATGTTATCCTTCCGTGTGGTGACGGAGTAAGAATACAATTCGTCATCCTTATCTTACCCGTGGGTGATCGTACGAGACGACTAAGGGATATAAAACGCATATAACATCTATGCGAGAGAAGGAAAACTCGAAATAAAACCCTATACCAACACCTCTGACCAGCGTGCTAAAGTAGATCAATTACACTTCCATTATGAAGGAGGCCTGAGCCCAACAGTGGGACGTATGTGGGCTGAGATGATGATGATGATTTCTTATTACGTTAAGACGTAAAGTTTCGATTTGCCGTGAACGGACTTTACAGACAACTATTGTTTTTTCTCTCAACTCGCCCTGTCCCATAAAACATAACGCTACAACATATATGATCTCTCCGAGAAATTAATGTCAGTCAGATGCTTTAATACGTTACTATGTAAATATTATAGCAAATATAATCGTAATAAATGAAGACATGTGGTCAAAATAATACTAAATATACCTACATCCAATTTAGGGTTGCATTTATTATGTGTTTTTATTTAGACGTAATGACATACATATAACATTCTTCTAGTAAGGTCTTATGTATGCATAAGGTCGTGTTTCTGTATGATCATCTCAGCCTATCATCTTCCACTGTTGGGCTCAGGCCTCCACCATAATGAGAGGGCAATTGGCCTACTATTCCACGCTGGTCTGACGTTTCGAAATAGGTTTTTGGTTCAAATTTTCCTTCTCTTGCACGGATGTTACATATATGCTTATTATACCCTTAGTCGTCTTTTACAACATCCACGGGCAAGATAGAGAGTGGTGAATTGTATTCTTACTCCGTCACCACACGGAATGATGTATATCCTGTATGATGTTTGGGTATAATTGAAAACTTCAAGCACTTGTATTATTCTATCTAGTACTATAACTCTACTATATTTCTAGCTATCATTATGTGACATTTTTTTTTGTTGTTTTATATGTGGTAATGATTTTTTAAAGTTCCTGAGTTTAAATATAGTAATATAGATATCATCGATAGGTATTGTTGAAATTTAATGAAAATAATTCAGATTACATAAACTGTCTCATCTTTAACTGGTACATACGAGTATGTTTTTCTAATAATTACTAGTTTATTTATCAATAAACTCTTTCTTAAAGTGTTTTTCTTCTATTAAAATATGATTTTTCCGTGTGGTGATGGAGTAAGAATACAATTCAACACTCCCTATCTTGCCTATGGATGTCGTAAAAGATGACTGAGAGATGTAATATGCACATAACATCTGAGCAAGAGAAGGAAAACTCGAAATTAAACCCTATACCAACATGTCCGACTAGCATGGAATTTCACCTACCAAGGTCAAATTCCCTCCCATTATGGAGGAGGCCCGAGCCCAACAGTGGGGACGTATGTGGGCTGCGATGATGATTATCATCGATTATGTGGCAAATAATCGAACGCGATGTTTGTAGATATAGCAAAATAAATTTACCTATACTTAAAAAAAAAATAACGGATTTTCTTGGCCTTCATTTTATTCTTTTGGTCGGATATTTTTAGATTTGATAATTTTTTAGAACATCATTTTCATTTTACATTGATAATTAATAATGTAATAAATATGTTGATTGATATAGTGTAGTGGTTAGATAAGAAACCTCTGTAATAACGATGACATGCATCGACGATGTGACGATGCATCTCACACATTAAAATAGAACCTAGCAGCACCCTCAGCGCTCACCCATCAGTCCGGGTAAAGTTGTCACAACTCACAGCTATCTGCGGCTAACGACTGAAGTCAAACAAACAACCAGCGCTTACCCAAAAGTCCGGTTAAAGTTGTTGTTGTTGTAAAAAAAATTGGAAGTCGGCAGATTCGATACCATTTTTAGTTTTTTTTTTATGGATTATGGTCAGCACACAGGTCATCTGCTCCATCGGGGGTAACGATAAGGCAGAGTGTAGCACCATAACTCACCGTTTTCCCTCCCCTTATCGATTGGGCCGACCACCATTACCGACTTCCTTGTCGTCTCTAGCCAGCCCGGCGGGATACCCTTTCAGGTACTTTCCCTGCCTAACGCTCCTTCCGAGAAGTCGGTCGCCCGCACTGGACGATCCGTTACCCTAGACAGAGTTCTACTAAAGAATATTAACCTCCAACTGGAGGTTCTACAGAATGCAGGTGAACGGAATGCAGTCCACTTCAATCCCACAAACATACAAATTCGTTATAGGGTCTTATTTAGAATTATATTTTTCACAAACAGATGTTATTACATCCCTTAGTAGCCTTTTATGGCAGCCAGTACTGTGTAGTAGAGGCTACAAATACTACCAAAACTTACATCGTCGTCGTAAAAAATGACCAAGGGGTTTATATCGATCTGAAACTAGTTCATCTAATGCCGATTGATCTGCAATTACATTCCCAAGGAGGTTTGACGTCAGGCAGGCGGCGAGTCATAAAACTACTGCCAATAACTTTTGCAATATGTACGATGGTAGAGGAATATATATATTGCAGTAATTGGGATAAGATCAGGATGGTGATGATGATGAGTTGTCTTTTACGATACACAGGCGCAATAAAGACGATGATTAATTTTATTCTTACGTCACTACATGGAGACGGACATTTTACAATAGATAAATATTTAAATCAATAGAATTATCTCAAAATAATTCAATTCGAATTCAAAATGGCTTTATGGGCAAGCAGAAAGTACCAATGGACTGTGTGTTAGTCATTCAACTTCAGAAAGGCATAAGTGCAATCCCCTTAACAATTTTCCGTCTAATTGACTGAGTGCAATTGAGCATTTAAGTTGATTCGATAACAGTTAATAGCCATTTGATATGGGTGCTTTGCTCGAAAATCAAATGAACTAAAGAAAATTGCATACATTAAATATGCAGTTTGTAAACAACGAGTTTTTGAACAACATACTCACATTGTAGTTTTTTATGCTCCATTCATTTTAATTAACATCACGTTGTTTTATATCTTCGAGTCCCCAGTGTATAGGCATTATTATTTGTTAATACTTTTAATAATGATTATTGCCGTATGATAACGACCATGAATACAACAACTAAGTTTAGACTTAGTATAATAAGAATATTAGTATTGCTCGTAGGTATAGTATAGTAATACCGGACTAACAGCTCTTTACTAATCTAACTAGAATTTGAATTCAACCAAACAATTTTATTTTATTGCTTTTAGTAATAAACGAGCAAGCAGCACATCTGATCGGATGGTATATGATACTGGCACACCTTTGCAATACCAGGGGCATAGCTCTGTCACTGCCCACGGTGAATAAATGCTCTTAAACGTTATTTAAAGTAGGATGTATTATAGCGCGCGGGCAACATAGTAGCAGATAGTTCATTCCAGATCCTGCACGTATATGGGATGAGTGATCGCTGGAAACGTAAATTTGATGACCATTACGTTTCTAGGTGAAATGGAATCCTGCTACGGTATTAAGTGATATAGTAGTAAAACAGTGACGGTGGTTCCAAGTGAAACTCTTCCTCAGAACACTCCCCATGAAGCCGCCGTTTTCATGGATAAGAAGAGTAAAATTCGCGAAGACCATTTCAATATACTGATTTAAATTGCCAGAGTCTGCGGGTTCCAGTCAAATTAGAGCGACTAAGCCTCATAAGAGGGGCTCTGCTAAGAATGAAGCAGTGGTTAGAGGAGCCAAAAGGTGTTTCGACCACTACGCAATAGTTGTGATAATATATCGGGGTCTGTATCACCAGTAGTGAAAGACCGTAGACTGAGATCATATTGGATGGATGTCAACACGACAGGTTGGCGGTTTGAGATCCCAACCACTCTTTATGATGATCGTTGATGTCTTCAAGAACCACTACCTCCGCTGATGGACATTATAAATTCCCCATTAGAAATTCTTAATTAACTGAATTGACCCCGAATCACTGCCATGGATACTAATAGAGGCATGCGTAGATGCGGGTAAACCCTCCATAGTCTACCCGTAATCATAAGATTGACAGGTTAACATATTGGAGGGCCCGAAGGTGACACCCCGAGTGAATGCATACCCTGACGTCATGATAGAAGGAGATCTTCAGCTCATAACCGGGGTAATTTAGTGTCTGGCCCTACAACAATTATATCATCTAAATTCAAAATTTTTTAATATGTTAACATCTAAGCTGTAATTTACTTCTTTCCTTAGAGATTATTTACGGTCAAATATGAGGGATGATCTTTTTTCAGATTAAAAAAGAAATTAACTGATTCTCTACTATTCGACTAGCGAGCAAGTTGTACAAGATTTTAACCCAACTCTTTTTCTTTATTTATATCTGTATTTTTCTTTATTTATCTGATTATGTCGTTTAATCGTCTGTTACCACACTACTACGAAATGAAGGAACAAACGTAGTTTCGTGTACATAGGGAACCGTTCAATATGTATGAATTAAACCAACAAAAAAATTCAACAACGTCGTTTACGATACGGTAAAGAAGGAAAGGTGAATTATATTCTTACTTCTTCCACATACCGACTCAAATGGCCTATATATATATATATATATATATATTGCTGTACACCTGCATAACATTAATGAAATATTTTATGAAATCCTTGTAAAAATTTGGATAAAGGCCAATTGAAATATAAGAAATTTGTTAATTGTAATAAATTTTAAGGCTCTAATTGTAAATTCCCTATCTAGAATTTGTTAACGCTAATAGTGGTACATTATTATGTAGTAAATATATATACAATTATATATATATATATATATATATATATAAGTATACGCTATTGACTATCCTTTGAATTTATTTAATAACTAGGATTAGGAGTTTTATTAATTTTTGTTTTACATTTTATCAGAAAAGATTTAAAAATACTGTAAAATATTAGAATTGGTAATATTTACTGCTACTACTACACTAGTATTTTACTACTAGTAGTATTTAGGTAAATAAGTATCAATAAAAGCTATCGTCATATATCCCATTGTTAGACTAGAGCTTCCTCCTTAATAGGAGAAAAATTGATCCACTATTCCTCCCTAGTCAGGCGGGGTGAATTTTGCTTCTCTGGCATAGATTTTAAATGCATATTTAAATCCATAGTCGTCTTTTACGACACGGATGATATAGTCACCGGGTTGAGAGCCCTCAGCGCTCACCCATAATCCGCGTCAAGCTGTCAAGGCCATCTGCGGCCAACAGCTGTACACACACAAAAAAAAAACGGATGATATAGAGTGAATTGTATTCTAGCTTAGTCACCACACAATAATTAAAATTATACAAATATATAAAAAATATAACTTATATGACAATTATTGCTTTAGCAAATTGTACAATATTATACAACAATTATTATTATTTCAATACGGATTCTCATATTAAATCCATTTAATAATACAAATAGAATTACATCAAAAACAAAGGAGAAATTTATTATTAAAGTAGAATCATCATCGTCTCAACCCCTATACATCTCTTTGTTGGGCTCAGGCCTCCTATATGGAATTTTGACCGCCTATGCTTTATTTACAATTTCCTTCTCTAAGATCGGAGAGACCTTATCTGCATATTATATTTCTTAGATGTCTTCTACAAAACCCACGGGCAAGAAAATAATGGGGCTAGTGAATTGTATTTTTACTCAGTCATCACACGTAAACATTATTCTATATGTGGGCCCTCAAATATATAACAGATTGCCAGCGACAGATACTTCGGCTGCTACTCAAACAGCGTTTAAAACCAAACTCAGGCGCTGGCTCACTCATAATACCTTTTATACGATTAATGAATAGGTTAATTATCAATTGTGAATAACCTTTTCTATTTATTTTTATTTATTTTCCTTTTGTTTTATTAAATATTAAATGTAAAATTATTGTAATGACATTAATTCTATGTAAATGACAATTATGTAATCAGAACCGGTTTGACTTGTAATCTTGTATATTACCAATAAAAATGTTTATCCTGTTTATGTTTAAAATTAAATACTTTAGCAGTAATTTCATTTTTTTCACAATGCAATATTTACTTTCATCTACTCTGATATGGTCGAAAAACCAGCCCGTAGCTAGAGAGGGGATGGTGAATTGAATTATTACTTTTACTATATATTATAGAAACAAAATAACCTTTACCCCTTAATCCTTTGTATAATCTGACCGTAAATTTTTTGTCATAGCGTCAATAGTAAATGTGTGATAAAACGTTAAAACAAAAATCAAGACATATCAACTAATATGTAAATACGTCAAATTTAAAATTTCAATTTTATTTTTGAAGTGAATTTGCGTTTAATCTACCTTCTATTTAATTCGAAATCCTACGTCAAATAAGTGTATTATCTGTAAACTGATCATCCTCTGGTAAGTAGAGTCTAGTGTTAAGTTCCAGATATCAATAATGTCAATAATGTCATCAGCTTAATCAAACTGCCGTATTTATTAAAGGTACCTTGAAAAATTGTTAGAAAACTTCTTGAAGTTTAATGGATATTCGTTTATTGCTACTGACTGCTCATTATTTAAATCTTATTCACATTAAATTACAGTCTTTTTTTGGAGAAAAGATAAGAAATATGCTATCTTTATTATTCACATCGATATTACCATATCGACTTTTTATATTTAAAGGTTAATAAGGTACACATTTTTATTGAAGTGAAAACTTTTATAGGCAGGTTTGGATAGGGTGAATTTTTTTTTAATGGCGTTCACAAGATTTTGCCAATAACTCAATTTAGATTAACATTTATAGTTAGGAACCTAAATTCTAAGAAAATTAACTAGTTATATTTTGTTGTTGGCGTTCGAATTTATAGACATGTTGATTAGTTGGATTATTCTTAAAAACTACTATATAGAATGATTTTATTTTAAAACTACAACAATATTTGGCTACAATCACGTGGATGATAATGTAAAACAACTGTGAAGAAAAAAAAACAAAAAAATGCTAACTATAGTTTAATGTTATTTGAGTCAATTTCATCTGCGAAAATATACACAAATGAAAAATTAACATAAGTGAGAAGACAAATAAAGTTAGTAGGACGAGGAATGGAATCAACAGAAAGGATATCATCTAGAGAGAATAATGGCGCGTAAATTCAAATAAGTCGTCATTGATCAATGTCAATGTGACCATTCACATGATATATTCTTCTTCTTCTTTTTTAATGGCAGTAAACTACAATTATTAGCTATTGGTGCCAGTGTCAAGTTATAATATTCATTCTAAAAGTCTTTAGTTTCCGTATTTTAATCATAGTTGTTACCATTGATTAAATGCTGACAACGAAATCATGGTTCCTATGGGAATTAAGGTAGAATACGAAAATGCACACAATTCACTGTTATATCGTATTCACTTCAGTATGTTACCTATCTGCAAAAAATATCTGCATCTGTAATACAATATTACATAAAATATCAGCAATATGTTTCAATATAAAATTGTAAAACATTAAAGTAAGGAATAAAATTTAAAAGTGCTACATGTCATTTTGACGTTCCCGTCAAAAGTACCCCATGACGTATTAACATTCCAATACTTATTCAATAGTATTCGTACTTCTTCGTAATAGTATTAGTACTTATTCAATATCGTATTTTAGTCAGTCGTTACCATTGATTTGGTGTTGACAACCGAATCAGCTTCCTCTGGGAATTTTGGCAGAATGTGAAAATACATTCAATTCACTTTTATATCTATATATATATATATATTTTATTTACAACATTTTAGCATTTTATCCGCATTATATTACACAAAATATCAGCAAAATTATTCAGTATAACACTGTAAAGTAATGAAAAAATTTAAAAGCACTAAATGACATTTTCTTCAAAATTTAACGAATTAACGCTACAATACTACCTATGTCTGTAGCTATGTCAATATCACTATATCGGTGACAATAGATGTCAAATCCAGTTAAATGTAAAACGTTTTAATTTAATATCAAACAATGATTTGATCACCCACAAATAACAACTGCTGGTTCATAGTTTTAAGTTTTTACTTCTGCCGCCAGTCCTCATGACTGCTTTGTGTTCTTATTTTATATTTATCAAATGAGGGATGGTTTTACTATCTTTAACTGAGCACATTGCCAATCTTTAAGCTTACTGCTGAGATATTCTGTGATCTTCGAAAATTGAAAAACTATTGAAGAAAATATCATTAGCACTTTGCTTTTTGATTAAGATCCTAGTTACACAACTATGCTTATCGTGGAATTAAAATGTCCAAATTATTTGTTTACGAAATACGTAAACAAATAATTTGGACATTTTAATTACTATTATATTAATTTACTTTAAATAAGTAAATATGAAATATACTCGTAAATCATACAGCTTATCATTACATAGAGGTAGTTTTGTACAGGTTATCAGACTTGACAAGAATATATCAGTCGCGCTTTCTTACTTTATTCATCATCATCATCTTGCTCTTATCCCAATTACTTGGGGTCGACGCAATATGTCATCTGTTTTGACATATTGCAAAAAGTTTCGGCAATGACTTTTATGACCGGCCGCCTGCCTGACGTCAACCCTCCTAGGGAATGTAATCGTTGACCCAAATGGTACCAGATGGAGTTGGTCCGGGTCAATCTAGGGCTCTTAGTCGTCTTTTACGACACCCACGAGCAAAGCAAGGGTTGGTAGTATTCGAAGCTGCTACCACACAGCTTTCTTACTTTATTATGATAACAATAATAAAAAGTTCATTATTCAATTATCTTGTAATAGAGATTTACTTTTAAATTACAGCATAAAATAATAAAAAATAATTATCAGAATAAAATAATTCGCTTGTTTAATTTTAATATTTAGTCAATTTAATATTCAAAGTAACTGGCGCCTAATATTTCATTAATGGTTTAATATAATCTGTTTATCATAGATGGGGCAACTCACATGCCGTTCATTTCATCCGGGGTGACGAAAGGACAGAGTGCGCTCCCATAACCCACACCGTTCCTCCCCTTCGCCATTGGGTCGGCCACCAGTATCTAGTTATTGTCGTCCAACCATACCCAGCCCGGTGAGATATCATTTCGGATATTGTCACTCCTCGACGGCCTTCCCGGGGCATGTACCTACCGGACTAGGGTCGGTTTCTCCATAGTTTAAATGCCAATCTAATATACCTACTTATATCTTTTCTTGAATGTTTGTGAAGTCCTCCGCGACAAAGATTTATTCTATAGTGAAATGTTGTGCAAACAATCTCCTGCCAGTATTTGTATCTGGGTAAATATTTTGGTCAGTAATTAGTTGATACAGGGAGCTTGTGTCACTAAGCAAAGTCGAAAAAATATCAAAATAGAATATTGGTTAAACTTTTATGAATTGCGAGTTTTACGTAAATATATCTTTCAAAAGATTTAAATATAATGCTGAAACAAGCGGGTGATAGTTGTATACGTAAAATTTGCGAAGTTGAGGCAGATGATATAAGATGCAGATGGTTCTTTCTATGTGTCCCTCTCGTGGGCAGACCCTTGTGCAAATAGGTGCTATTCGTATATATTAAGTATATTGATACTCATTTAGCAGCGTAATAACGCTGGATAACGTAATAACGTAGGTAATAACCTACCTTATAATCTATAGATTAAAAACAAATAAAACACACTGTAAAATCATGACCATTAATTTGCACGAATTTTGTTCGAATAACAACCAAGCTATATTCATTTATTTGAAAATTTGGTGGGAGGTCACGGCAAAAGTCCACAATAAAAGCTGGGTCCGGTAGCACAATTTAATTGAGTCCTCTGACCTCATAATCCGCACCTCCCACCCTACCCGCTAAATGTTATTTATAAGCGAAACTCGCCAAACAGCCGGCGGCCGCCGCACCCACGTTGTGTATAAATTTTAGCCTATTGCACCCCATACTGGCCGGTGGCTACGAGTGAGTTTCAACGAGGCGTACTTACTTTTAATGTTTTCTTCGCGTTCCTTCTAAGTTAATAATTAATTTATAGTGATTATTATTATTGCCTTATACACTTGATTTTAAACATCTCAATAACTTAAAGTGAAATACAGATCGAAAATTGCGCGGTCACGATCAAATACTCTTTCTCATACATTTAGATTGGAGTAATACAGTAATTTTCATTGCGGATATTAAATACACAATATTTCACGTTAAAGTAAGTTTTACAAAATTTTAATATTTATGTCTGTGTATCTTTCAGTTTTATATTCTATTCTGATAATACAAACATACCTAAAATATAATGCTATGTAGTTTTGAAGTAGATAATGCCTTTTTCTTTTTTTATTTAAACGTAAAAATATAACAATGTTAAAAAATATATTGGTTGACAGCGTGGTACAAGTTAAAATGTAACATATCTATCTATTGATAGTGATTGTAGCTATTTTTAGTGTAAATCTTCGTGTTATCAGAATCTCATTTTCAATTCAAACATATGTATGTACAAACATGATGAATAGATTATATAATACCTTGATCAGTTATGTAGTTTCAGGTGTAAAAGAATTATTATTAAATTGCAGTCCATCTATTTCATACGAATTGATGTCCATGCCGATCGATTAAACACGCCGTGAGGCCATACCTCATACACAGAGCACCGATAAATGAAGAATCCAGTGTATTAACTACTGCAAATTTGACCATCTGAATTATTCGTAATCCGCTTGACGATAATTGAATGGAAGCGAGTTAGTTAATATTTAATTAATGTAGAGCGTCCCTGGCGCTATTTATATTTATCGTTACTGTCAACAGTATGTCCCAAGTCGATGCAATGTGGTTGCATCTCTAATGCCTTATGTCCTCACGTTCATTCGTGCCCAAGACACACAAGTCACAAACAACGCAGTGCGATGCGTCACATTGTCGTGTTTCGATCGCCACGCTCAACGTCAACTCGTTTTTCGTGACAACATGCGTCACGCACACACCTCATTTCAATTTTACTACAAGTATCAAACAGTTTTATCGCAACCTAACCATATCATTGTTTTCGCAAATGTTGTTGTAAATTTGCCTGCATTTTTGCATATTTTATTTACTAGACACATATCTATACCAATAAATAAAATTGGAGTGTCTGTTTGTAATGTCAAAATAATAGGCTTTTTTCATGCTCACACGGTTATTTGCACGACACCTATGCCTAAAATAGCAATTAAAAAATTTTTGTCTGTCTGTCTGTTTGTGCCGGGTAATCTTCAAAACGGCTGGACCGATTTCAAAAATTCTTTCACCAATGGAAAGCTGTAATACCAGGGAGTAACCTAGGCTATATTTTATCCCGGTATTCCCACGGAAACGGGAACTACGTGGGTAGAACGACTATAACCTATAACCGAAGCGAAGTGAGGGCGGGTTGCTAGTATTGAATAAAGCCGTTTAAAATAATTTACTTCGCTCCTTTGGAATACAGCATACACATATTATGATATACAACAATAGTATATGAATGCTATGTAAGATAATCAATGATTATGACGTAGCAATATACTTATATCGGCTGGGCAGCGTTCGGGGAAACTTCAGAGGATCTTCTCGTTTTATATTCCGCAGTGTCTGAAAATTAAGGTTTTATAACCAGTGTGTATTACCAGTGACGACATACGGCACTGAAACGTGGTCTCTAAATGTCCGCCTCATAAAGAGGCTCAAAGTTGCTCAACGTTCTATGGAGAGATCTATGCTTGGTATTCCTCTACGTGATAAAATCCGGAATACGGCGATCCGTAGAAGAACGGGTGTAACCGACATAGCCCGAAAAATTAGCACGTTGAAATGGCAATAAGCAGGCGATATCGCTCGTCGAATCGAAAGCCATTCGAGAGGAAGGGTTCTTAAGTGGCGACCATGAATTGGACGACGCAGCGTAGGATGACCCCCTACTAGGTGGACTGACGATATTTTCATAGTCGCAAGGAACTGTTGGATACAAAGTGGCACAGAACCATTCCGAGTGGCGTTCTCGTGGGGAGGCCTATGTCCAACAGTGGACCTCGGTAGGCTGATGGATGGATGGAATGTATCTACTTATATGTTAAAATGAAATTATCATTATTCTATTGTTTTCCCAAAAACAAATACTTGGGTTTGACTTAATACGTTCTCTTCTTTCATAGTACATTTTGAAAAAATATTGTCAATATTTTAAAACCAGCCGCTCCTTGGCAATGTAATTTTTGACTAGACGCCATGAGATGGAGCTGTCCCAGGCCGATGTAAAACTCTTAATTGTCATTTACGACCCCCAAGCAATATGAGATTTGGTAGCATTCGTAGATATCACCACACAACAATCTGTATATATAGCAATATATTTTGAAATGTAAATCATTCTATTTCAGTCTCATTGTCTTATCTCGAATGCACATAAGAAATTTCATAAGAAAGTGAACATTGGGCTTTTCTCTACTTAAGTAAATAGATATTTAGTGAGAGAGAATCACTGCTATGTCACCGCAATGCTTCAAAACGTCACACAACATTGCTGGAGGATTTATGTTTATGATACACATAATAGTGGCGTCAATTGAATGCTGGCGTTGAAGAAAGCGACCCCTTTTGTGTCTCGTCTCGATGTGTGGATGTTTTGTGAGGTCTCCGCCCATTACTTTGATATTTAAATCGCGCTTAAGGCTTTTATGAATTATAAGCAACAAAAAATATGTTTGAAAACATCATGATTAACAGAGGCTACTACATTTACGCTTTATGAGGCAAGAGCTATTTATGATGTTACGTCTACATCCATGTAAGCATGTTCGATAATGATGCTGTGGAGATATTTACAATGAGGAGAAAGTAATTTCTAGGCAAGTAGCTACTATTCAAATTGTGAAAATTTGTTATTTAATTGTTCACCCGCGTAGTAAGGTGATGTGAAATAAGCACGCATGTAGTGGCTGCCCGCTCGTCCCTCACACGCCCTCGCTCAAATTAAAATACGACTCCCGTTCGTCAAGCGTCTCAAAAGAAATAAGAGTAGCGTTTACAGCCCAATCATTATAATGAGCGGTTATCGATTTGCTGTATGGCGTGTTTTTCTAAAGGACCAAAATTTTGTGCGTTCGATTACGCGCCGCCGCTCGGCCCTCAGGCCATTCCGTAATCTATTCCTACCGTCGTCACGATATCGTCAACTTATCTTCGTCGTCCACTCTTATAATTTAAAAAAAATCATATAATAACATCTGATAACAATCTAATTATTATAATGTGCGCTTTAACATATCCCCTTTAGATGAGACGAAATTGGAATGAGACAGGCCTTCGGACCAGATAGCCTTTGCTAATGAAATGTAAATTACGAGATCATCTTTATGCCTCTTGCTTTAATAATAAACACATTAGTTGAGCTCATGCTTTGGATAACGGCACACAATGTATGATGATTTTTGAATATTAAAAAATAAGTCTTTTTTTATAATACAGGTTTAAATAACAGAAGTTCTTCTATAATTTTTATTCTATCTATTCTAATACAACTAATATGAAAGTCAGTTCATTATATTTTGGAGGAAGCTCAGACCTAATAGTGAGGCGCATATAGACAAATTGAAGTAGTTTAATGCTAGCATTTAAATTGAGCACCTATATAATATTGGATGTTTGGTGATGGAGTACGAATATAATTTACCAACCCCTCTCTTGCCCGTGGGTGTCGTAAAAGATGACTAACGAAAACTTGAAACAATAGTCTGTACCAACACGTTTGACCAGCGTGATATAGTAAGTTATCTACTTGCCCTCCCTACAATAGGAATATGTGAATTTAGTGGAGTGGTAGGACTACACTGTCGACAGTTATCTGTCTACAGCCGCGGGCCGATCCGTCCGGGGCAGTACCATGCTCTCGCAGAAAATCGACGTCTGAGTAGTAGCAATTTTTACTGCGCTTCGTTCGGTGAGCGAGAGAGCCAGAAGTCCAACTTTCTGAGGGTGATTGCGTGTGGAGGGTTTTGGTGGTGCCCTTGGTATCACCGAGCCTCTATGCACGCATTCACACTCCCTACGCTTTCTTCGCGGTAGGCAACGGCCTTGTAAAGGTCCATGAGCGGCAGCAACACTTACCATCAGGTGTACTGTTTGCTCGTTTGCCACCGTTTGCAATAAAAAAAAATTACAATTCACCTAATATACCACGCTGGTTGGACGTGTTGCTATAGATATCCACAGAGGGGGGGTGGTGAATTGTATTCTTAATCCTTCACCATATAGAAAATTATAATCTATACAAATAAATAAAACTGAAGTGTGTGTTTGTTATGTCAAAATAGTAGGTAGGTTCACGTGGTTATTTGCACAATACCTATGCCTTAAAAGCAGAATATTTTTTTTTATTTATTTGTGGCGGGTAGGTAATTTTCAAAACGATTGGAGCGATTGTGATAAATCTTACTACCAGGTAGTTGTCTAAATAAGGACTGACTATGGCTATTTTACTCTCAGAATAACCCTATAAAATTTTACGGGACTCGAATCCGAGACCATAGGTATCTTAGAAGAAATTGCAGATTAAAAAATGCGGTTGCGAAACAGATAGAACCAATGCGAAGTGAGAGTAAGTCGCTAGTTACAAAATATAATTGAAGAATAACGTGATGAGAAAGGGCTTTAATATTAATTTATGGCAAATTTTATTTTTAATACAATAAAAATTCAGAAGTTAAATAAATGACATCTTAACGTACCATTAAAAATGTTGAACTGAGGAAATATATATAAAAACATACAAAGAAAGATTCTTTTTACTCGCCTTGCTTTTCACTGAAGCTGTGAACCGTTGACAGAAATTGAATATTCAGGTGTCGTGCAAATTTTCGTCTCTCACCATCATCAATATTTATGCAGCCTGACAACGATTCTATATGAAGGACAAGCAGCCTGGACGGAGAGTTTCCGATACGCGTATACGTATATCGCCGTCCGAATCTCATCAAATATTGACGAAGAACTGAAAGGTTCCAGCTATCATGGTATGTACTTTAAGCGTGCGATGTTGTCTATATATATATATATATATATATATCACCGTTTGTACTTACACAATCCTACTAATATTATAAATGCGAAGGTTTATGAGAATGTATGGATGTTTGCTCTCTGTACGGTTGGGGAGGAAGGGAGAAGGTGTTCTCTTTCATGTATCTTGTCCTTGATCGTCGACGATTGCCCTCTGCTAGTCGGCTTTCTTTTTGAAATTAAAAAGTGTGTTATTGCTAGACACCATCATCAGTAGAAGATTTTAATTTTTAGGTTGTGGAAGTCTTCGTGCAAAGAAGCTTAACAGCCCAACATGCCTGTTTCACGAAAAACTAGATTTTGGCTTTGACTTTTTATGTTGGCTTTAAAAGTATTTTATTCTAAATCGTAGTTAGTAAAGTAGTTTTAATTTAAAAAGAAATATGAATATTTGAGTTAAACTTTGTAAGTTTATGTCAATGAAAGTGGATAAAAATATTTAAAAGATTCCGTTCAAAATTGCTATAGAAAAACCTTGAGAGAAGAAAAGTGATTCAAAAATATCTTACATAATTTTACTTAGGAAACATAAAGTTATCCTGGGGTATCTTTCAAGTTATATAGTATAGATACCAAACAGAATAAAATATTCATGCTCTAATCATATTTAATTAAATATGATTAGAGCATGAATATTTTAATATATACATAATTGTATACCTATAGAGTATATTGATTAAACATTCTATATTCACAATGATTAAAAGAAAAATTGTATATGAATAAATTCATTTTCTTAAAAGAAGATTTATAAGACAATTTTATATAATATTAATAATATTATTCACCGGTTATATTGTTAAGTGTTGGTTGTTTTATGGAAGTGTTTGTTACATATTATTCACCTACATGAGAAATGGCGTATGTTAAGCGCATGCGTAGAGGCACCGGCATAATTAACTTACACGAGTAGTAGTATTTTGTTGTTGACTGTGTAATTGAAAAACGCTGATACTGCTGGTACTCTCGCACTGGCAACGGTCACACTTACTCCATTATATCAATACCTACTATAAGAAATACTTAAGAAATCTCTCCAACAGCAATTGAAGAAATCTCTACAATTAACACAAAACCTTCTCCCAGTGTCACATAACAATATACCTAGTTTGGTCATACGTCCTGTTACATATAAAAATACATTTTGAAGAAGTAATTTATTTTTAAAATACTGCTATGTATAAATAAGGGATCCGTCGCTCAGGAAACCTGGCAGATGTGAAACATCGACATTCTTTTGTACAAGAATTGCGGGCCGGTCCGTCCGGGGCAGTACCACGCTCTCGTAGAAAATCGACGTCTGAGTAGTAGCAATTTGTTACTGCGCTTCGTTCGGTGAGCGAGAGAGCCGGAAGCCCAACTTTCTGAGGGTGTTTGCGTGTGGAGACTTTTGGTGGTGGCTTTGATATCACCGAGCCTCAATGCACGCATTCACACTCCCTTCACTTTCTTCGCGGTAGGCAGCGGCCTTGCAAAGGTCCATGAGCGACAGCAACACTTACCATCAGGTGTACTATTTGCTCGTTTGCCACTGCTAGCAATAAAAAAAAAAAAAGTACCTACATATGCATAAAAGAACACAGGAACTAATATGACATAAAGTATTAATAAAATATTACGATTTTATTCAATAAACATTTATTTTCATTAGTATACACTATATATGTATGTTGTTAGGTTAATAATTTATTTTTTGCTCACTAGATGGCGTTGTACAATATTCTAAAACAGGTTATGGTTTCGTTACATAAATGTACATATCCAAGCGTGGCGTTAACGCTACGCCAGCAATCAGCTTCACCCTCGCCTATAGATGTTTTACATGAATAATGCTGTTTATATTTATTTATTGAAGTCTAAATAATAAATAAAAATGTATTCCTTTAGAAACCTTTGCTTTTATAAAGGTTTTTAATATCTCTGGCCGCAGAACTATGGATATATGAACTATTACCATGGTGAATTTAGTTACTGATGGTCAAGAGATTTCTTAAGCTTCTCGATGTCAGCGTTTCGTTTAGAACAGGCTATAGTTTCTAAAATTGACCATCATTTGTGGTTCAAGGAAATCAGATTTGGGCTAGACAAGGGCCAGTTTTTAGTTCTGCAGTGACTTCGAGGCCAGTTTATGCAATTCAAGTCTTGTGACCAGTTCCAGAGTCTTGCTAACAAGTTCAAATTACAATTTTGAAAATAGTGCATTTATTTTTATTTGTAAAAGAATACACTGCACGATATAAGACAGCCTGTCCTGTGGGTATGTAAAAGACGATTAAGGAATATAACACACCTTTTTATTTTTTTTTTTGTGGGTGGGCTGCGTCCGGCGCGCCTTCGCACCACTCCGTCCGGGGCGACAGAGGGGCTTAAGCACGCAACTCCCGCAACCCACCCGAGAACCACCTCGACTTCGTCATTGGGCCGACCATCAGAGCTGTTTTACTTGTCGTCAGTGGTCGGCCCGACGGAATACCCCCTACGTGGGGTACCCTCCCATCGACCGACGTCCCCCCCTCGGGGAGGACGTCGGTCTTTCCTCACGCAGTCGGCCTCTCGGCGGGTGACGGGCTAATCCCCGGTCACGTCACCCGCAGCCTCAGCTAGGGCGGCATGAGGCGCAGATAGTTGCGCCTACGCCGCCCCAGTCGCCTATAATATAACAGACCTACACGTAACACACAAGAGAAGAAAACTTGAAATAAAAATCTACATCAACCCGTCTGAGCATCGTGGTACAGTAGGTCAAATTCCCGCCAATTTTGATAGAAGCTCGAGTCCAATAGTGAAATGTAAATGACCTGTGATTATGTTGATGAGGAGGGGTTGATCATAATAATGTTATGTTTACGAGAAGAAATCCAGCATGTGGATTTATCAAAGAAACATTTCTGTTGATCTAGTAACAAATAATAAAGAGTTAATGGATGAATCCAACTTCTTCATGGTCTGACGACTAAATAGTCGTCAGACCATGAAGAAGTTGGAGTACGCTGATGAGTAAATTGTAATAATAATACAATACTCCTTGCGGTGGCGGAGTAAGAATACCATTCACCATCCCCTCTCCTGCGCGTGGGTGTCGCATAAGACGACTAAGGGATAAAATATGCAGGCAACACGCAGGTAATATACAGATAAGAGAAGGAAAACTTGAAAGGAAATTCCGTACCAACATGTTTGACCAGCGTGCTATAGTAGGTCAAATTTCCTCCCATAATGGAGCAGGCCCCTGCCCAATAGTGGGACGTATATGGGCTGAGATGATGATGAATAAATATTAATAAAAATAATACTTATTTACTCAATTCTTCAACTTTTATGATAATGATCAATTCAAGTTTTATCAAAAAGAAACACTAAGTTTTGTTTTGTATGAACGGCAACTATAAAATTTGATCACCTTGTAAATACAATTTGAATAAGACAAATTTAATACTTTATTTTAATATGCTATCAACGTTAAAATAATACATTTCAATGTTTTATAAGTTATATATTATAGAATAGGTAAATAAGAGACAGTTGAATACCTTTGGAGCGGTTAATCAAGCTTCGGGCACCTGTCCTTAAAATAAATATTGAAATAAAGGTGTTAAGTCAAGATGTTTAATTTTTAGCTAATCTATAATGTAGTTTTATCGCTATGAATAATAAATACAGTTGCTATAATAAACTATGCCTGATTGTAGTATGCATATAATGAATTAGCTCGGAGGTTATGTTGTCGCAGGTGCGGTGTTAAAAAAATAGTTTTAAAGTATATACAGTAGAAACTCGATCATCTGGACCTGGGTTATATGGATTCGCGATTTACCGGTCTATCAACCGTGACCTACAAATCGAATTTATGCAAGCATGAACGTGTCTCCCCAAAAAAAAGCATGAACGTGTCTGAAACGGCATGTCCCGCGGAATCGCTGCCTCACGCATTTCGTTATTGTTTTAGTAATTGTTACTCCGTTTTGATATGCGTGCCCCGCGGGATATGTATTCGTCTTTTAATAAACGCCTAAAATTATGTACATACTATATATGCATAAAACTAAAATAGGTTTTTCATACATTCGATTATCCGGATTTTCAATTATCCGAATACCTAACGACAACAATTAGTCCGGTTAATTGAGTTTCTACTGTACATTGAATAAGCCAACGATGTGCGAAACATGTACATGTAAAAAGTGTGTTTGTACTATATACGCCCGTAAGAAGTTACACTTCTTTAGCAAGATAAAAATCTTTCTAAAAATTTATCCATCGCGTTATCCTAGGATCTATATATCCTACGTAGAAAAACGACACTAATATTAAAAAAAGTATTTAATGCATTGAATGTGTTATTCATTATCATCATCGCAGCCCACATACGTCCCACTGTTGGGCTCGGGCCTCTTCCACAATGGGAGGGAAATTGACCTACTATACCATGCTGAATGTGTTATTATAACGCATTATCTTTTTACATTAGTGACAGTGGTCGCGTGCATTGTATAAAATGTTGTCTAGCTAACTTCAGGGTGTCGGTTTCAAAAGGTCGCCAAAAGAAATATAAATTCAAAAATCATAAGTTATGAAAAATAGAAAGATATATGGTCAGACAAAGATCGATGAACAAATAACAATTTAAGGCGGTTGATATTATTTTAATTATGGAGTTCTGTTTGCCTATATAAAATTTGTTGAGAGCAATGTCATTAGACCAAGAACATTTCAATAGCCAGTGATTGAAGGTGGTTGATGTTATTTTAAATATGAATTCTGAAATGAAGTGCTATGAAATGTGATTGATATGAAGACTGAACGAATTCAGATTTGCGATCTCTGTTCGGTAATATATTCTCATATGGTAGGCAAAGTTACGGTAGCCAAACTTATGTATCTTGTTCTTTTTATCTGACTCTCTCAGCGCATACACGGCCCACTACTGGCCTCGTATCTCCTCCCTAATAGGAGGGTAATTGACCTACTATACAATGCTGGTTAGACATGTTAGCATAGGATTTTATTTCAAGATTTCCGTCTCTTTCGCAGTGGTGAATTGTATTCTTACACCGTCACCACACGGAAATGTGTCCGTCACCACACGCTTTTACAAAGTGTACACAAATTGAGTTCGCATAGATATATATTTGGAATGACCATTAATTACGAGTACATGTTTAAAAAAAAAACTTCCCTGAAGTAATAGGAGATTTTTCCTGCAATATAAGGATCTGTTATCTCTAATGGTGACAGGTTAAGAATACAATGTGTCACTACCATTTACTTTCCCATGGGATTCAAAAAAGCGACTAAGGATGATATTCTAGTGAACTACTGAAATTTCTGAGAAGAGTGCGTCTATTCATTGCGACTAAGCAATGGTAGGAGCACTCTTTTCAGAAATTTATCTATTCTCTATTATTTGTTATTATATTTAGATACAAAAAAACAAACACTTGAAAAACACCACATTTCATTTTCGCTAAAAAAAAATTGAGTCCGTACCGTATTAACACGATTTATTTATTAACTGTGCTGTCCGGCAGTGGCTACGAATATTACAAACCCATACATTGCACACGGGTGTCATAAAAGCTTAACATAGAATAGCGCCATCTGATGCTATCTGGTCAACAATTATATTCCCAAGGAAGGTCGATGTCAGTCAGGCAATCGGTGGTACTTGCAATAACTTTTATAATATATACTATAAAAGAAAAGCACGTATGCAGTCGACCCCAAGTGGTTGAGATAAGAGCATAGTGCTGATGATGATTTGTTGACTACGATTTTAAATGATTTAAAAAAGTATCTTCCTATCCTTATCCTTACTAATATTAGAAATGCGAAAGTAAGTTTTTTTGTTACGTTTTCATGCTTAAACCACCGAACCGATTTTAAAAATTATTTCACTGATGGAAAGCTATAATATCAGGGAATAACATAGGCTATATTTTACCCCGTTATTCCCACGGGAACAGGAACTACGCGGGTAAGACGACTGAAACCGAAGCGAAGTGAGCGGGTTGATAGCTTTATATATAAGTATATATATACGATTATGCGGCGAGCGTTAAAAAAAGTGTTAAAAAGAAAAAAACATGGCAAAATAATATGGATTTAATCCGAAAGATGACTACAAATTGGTTTTAAATTGGTGTTAACTCCAGTCCATGATGAGATTTGAGCGAGAGTTGTAGCGAGAGTGTACTAAGTCTATTAATCTGAATACAGGCGTATTTGGTTTGTGATCGACGTTCTGTTGATCCGTGTATTGTTTTTTTTTGTGTACAGTTTAGTTCCTATTTACGCTCTTAAAACATATATCATTTTATTTTACATTTATTCGAGGACCAGTATCCTAATATATTTTAGACTAGTCTGATAAGTTGTATTAGCAAATAATCTACAAATTCTTCTAATCTACAGTTAGAATCTGTAGTTGCTAATATAGCTCAGATTTTATTAGATGTTCCTACTTGTAAATGAAAACAATAACAATTTACTTTCTACTCAGAATTTATTTATACTCTTTGAATGCAAGCCTGCTCAAGGTGTCTCAAGTACTAGAAATAGTCTAAGCAGCGATTTTCCATGTTAAGTATCGTTGGCCCTCACGCAAGTCAGTTCTTTATATAATATAGGATTAGTGGGTTATTTGTGTTCGTTAAATATATGTTTGTAGTCTTCACGATACAATAACAGTAAGTGTAGAACGGGGAGTTATTTTAAATAAAAGACTTCCTAACGGGTTACTTATTATTCATTTTATACGAAGACAATTTCCATACAAAATTATTAAATTGTAATATGATAGTAGCCTATTTTCAAATTATTCTTCTCTAAACTATCCTAGTACTTTAATACTCAAATTCTTCTTCCCTAGTCAATTCCAGTAAACAAAAGAAAAATATTGAAAAACTAGCAACCCGCTCCCCCCCTCGCTTCGCTTCGGTTTCAATCATCTTACCTGCGTAGTTCCCGTTCCCGTGGGAATACCGGGATAAAATATAGCCTATGTTACTCCCTGATATTATAGCTTCCTATCGGTGAAAGAATTTTTGAAATTGGTTCGGTTGTTTAAGCGTGAAAATGTAACAAACAAACAAACATACAAACTTACTTTCGCATTTATAATATTAAGTAAGGATGTGATTGATTAACTAGGAATTTTCATCTATCAATGGGCTAAAGTTATGTAAATTGTATAAGATAACCGATGTGACACTCCATACTAACAATCCTGTTTTCACCCCCTCGTGAAAATATATGCTATCGTTCACATAAAATATTAATCCGAAACCCTCTCTTTGCTTAACACTCTTCATTTGACAGATTGGACTAAATTACTGAAGCTTTTTTTATTTAATTTAAGGGTAATAGCAATCGTAGGAGTACTTACTTCTCTTTTAGAATTTGTTTGTTTAGTCTCTCCATCCAAGTAGTTTTTATTGGAAATTTTGTTGACCGAAGCAGTCAAGCGTCTACGATGCTTTGCCCCCTTTGTGTACAATGACATAATATTGCTTATATTTGATTTGAACAACCCCAGTGAAGTCTCAGGAAGCAAAGTTATTACTCTTGCCTACGATTTTTATTGGATTATTATGGCTATTACTTTACTTCTATATAAAATATTTTTATGGGATGGGGGAACTTAATGAACATATGTAATTTTCTATGAATTACTATCAGTTAGTTGACATAACTATTTTAAATTTTAACATCTATTAAATTGATAACTATCTACTCTTCCGTGTAGTGATGGAGTAAGAATACCTACAATTTCAAGAAGATTCTATTCTATTTATTTTATTATCAAATATGGATAATTATGAACGATATAGTTGCATACATACATTATGTAACAGAATATTTCATATACCTGAATTATGTATAGCTTATGTAGATATGTTGGCATTTATACGCTATAGGTAAATTATAGTATCTCGTCTTTAAATGACATTGATTGTTGCATGACTAATAGCTACTACATATTTATTGTAATACATGACTATTGAAACAAACATTTAAATTGTTTATTTAATGTACTATGTATATATACAATAGTATCGAATATAGACAATAATGTTACTATCGAGCGGCATGCGATAAATATAGAAATCAAAATTTCATACCTAAATATCGTTGTTATCCATAATTACACAGTATATATACGTGTGTTATCTTGGACCATACCTAATTACATGAATGCACGCAAGCAGTGATAGCGCTGTTTATACAAATATGGCCGACCAATAGGCGGCTGGTTCTTTGTAATTGTTGTTAGTAATAATGTCAGCTTGTTCGCACCAATGACTGCTGATTCCAATTTCAGTTGATGATGGACTCATTATATTTTTCTTTTATATTTTTCTTTAATAATACACGTGCTGTCGAATATTATCTATTTTGAATTAAATGTAGTGCAGCAAATGTAGTACATAGTTGATATACTATTATGATATAGAAGTATTGACTATAGGGTCAATCTAATCTCCAGAAATTCGAGTACATAACAAAAGTAATACACTAATAATTATTTCAATTGTATTACTTCAAATATTTTAAGAATTTTTTTATACACGGAGCGTCAGTCATCTGATTTTCGCAAATACATGACGATATTTTAACATTAGACCGCAGCTTTGGATATTTGAAGCTTTTGACTGTTAATAATGATTATTATAATTTCTTAATAAGACTTCTTCGCGTAGTGACGGAGTAAGAAAATAATTCACTACCCCTTTCTTGCCCATTGATACCAAAAAGACGACTAAGGGACATAATAAGTAGATTACATCACAACAGAAGAAACACTTGGAATAAAATCCTATTCCAACTCGCCTGGTCATCGTGATATAGTAGGTAAGTATTCCTCCTATTGTGAATAGTTTCCCTCCCGTTGTGGAAGAAGTTGAGCCTAGTTGTGGGAAATGTATGAGCATGGAAAGATGATGAAAATAATGCTGAATACTCATGGGACATTCATTCATTAGAAGTATTTAACGTCGTTTTCGTAAGGTAATATAAAGTTCAAGAATTACTCGTTTAAATATATTAGATTATAGCATAATAATTAATGGGTTTATTTTATTAGGTGGGACTGCTAAATTTTAGGTAACATGTACCTAAGCCAATATAAATGCTACATAACATTGAGATTAATTAATTTTATTGATATTAATTGGTGTTAAATAGATTTAAATTTTAACGCAACACGATATAAATGACACATTATTATTGATGTATTCATTTATTTTGCCTTAAGTGTCACCTAAGCTTTATGGTCTCATTGGTGAAAGTGGTTTAACTGTGGGCTACAATTCCTTTCAGAAGTTTCCAGACTAAAAAATACGTAATGAATTTAATGTTTGTTTATCTTTTTAATTGAAAAATGTTAGGTGACCGACTCTTTTAGGGGAAGAAAATAGCCTACTAGTGCATCCCCGTGCGGCTGCAATATGCCATCATTTCTTACTTCCATTAAAGTAACAAAAACTGACAGGTAAATCACCAGTAAAATCGGTGAGAAATAATTCGGGGAAATTTAAATACCAAATGTAATCCTCAATCCACCCGCCTAGCGTGGCAATTATAGGATTATTCCCCTGTATCTATGTCTATCGGTACACGTTGATAGGCTTATGGATAAAAGGATACTACGGTGACCAGATTGATAGGCATTATTAGGTTTAATTTACAATTGTAACAGAATTTAAAATCGAGTTTGTAACATTCATTCAGCCATTAGCCAATAGATTCACTGTTGGACATAGGCCTCCCCAAGAGAACGCCACTCAGAGCAGTCCTGTGCCACTTACATGTGTGTCCTGTGCGACTTTTAAGATGTCGTTAACCCACCTAGTAGGAGGTCATCCCACACTGCGCCGTCCGATTCGTGGTCGCCACTTGAGAATGTTTCTTCCCCAACGGTTGTCGGTTCGACCAGCGACCTGGCCTTTTTTTATTTTTTTTTTTGCTCTGGCAATGCAATTTACGCACTATCCCCCGTCGGTGTCAGACGAGGGGGAGTGTGGGACTCACCGGCTATGCTTCCGGAATACCCACTAAAACCACAGCGGTCCCTTCTGCGCTTTTACGGGGTGCCGGAAAGGTCGTCTTTTGACATTCGATCCCCGACACCCCTACGCAAGGCTGTCTGGCCACGTTCTGTCGTCAATCAAAGCGGCGGAAGGAGATGCGCATATCAGCGCCTCCTCCTCCCTACTCGCCGCCGGCGGAGCGAGTCAGCGGACGCAAGTACTTCGCGTTCCCGCTCCGCGGCCTCCTTCCTTGTGATGACCTCCTCGCAGAAAGAGGCCATCGACGTCCAGCACCTGTTGCTGTCGAGCATCTCTGAGATGATGGTCTACAGCGACAGGTCTATTCCTATGACCGCCTACAGGTCGTGGCGCTGAGGCCCTCAGGCGGGACATACTTCCAGTGTGCGGCGCGCATCATCATTTGGCGCGCCACACTCATGGCATCCAGGGGCCTCTTCTCGTCCAATTCTGTGCAGGTACTTACCGAAGACCCCGTGTCCGGTAAGTAGGTTAGGTTAGGTGAAGGTCAGGTTGCCGTGCCTTCGGTTCATCCACCAGCGATCTGGCCTGTCCATGGTTATTTCAACGCACTAATTCTTCAAGCTATTTCCGTACCACCACACCATTATATACCCGTTCTTGTACGGGGTTTTGATATGCCGAACTTTAACACTTAGAGAAATACCAAGCATAGCTTTCTTCATAGCATGCTGAGCAACTTCGAGCCTTTTTATGAAACCGACATTACGAGACTTTAGAGAGCATGAAATATATATCCAACTAGCTGACCCAACAGACGTTGTTCTGTTCAAATAAAGCGCCACCTACCGGGTCCAATTGTGAATCTAAACCATTCTCGAATCTTATTGAGCACACACAAATTACTTAAATTACTTAAATCCAGTCAGCAGATATCGCCATCTGTTAGAATCATTTGGAGTTGTTAACAGATAATTGTGACTGTCAATTAATTATAGACAAATAATTTGTAATAAAATAAAATTGCGACTATAATTAAAAATCTTAGCTATCCTATTTCTCAAGTTGGACCAGACTGCTCACGGTGTGCCAATTTAATTTAAAATCGGTTAAGTAGTTTAGGAATCCATCGCGGACAAACATCGTGACAGGAGATTTATATATATAAGATTAAAAATTTAACCACTCTAAAGTTTTCCAACCATCTTAAGTACAAGGCTCACTTCTTTGAAGACTTCGCCATGTTTAAAGAAAACAAGTTGGTACTCTCAAACGGAGCGTCATAGGTGAAGTGGGGTCCAGTGTGTGCACAGTATGTCATGCTATTATTTCTAAGTCAAACCGGTCCCAATGTTTAACTAAATCTGTTTACGTCCCCGTTCCCTTTAATCTTTCACCGCCAAACTGCCCTCATATTTATTAAATAAAAATATTCAAATAGAGAAGAAAGACAGTACAAAGTTGTTCTGAGTCACTTTTTATTTATTTCAATAGAGTTCTTTCAATAAAATCCGATGATTGTTATTAATTTTTAAGAAATAACTAGTTTATATTAATGAGGACATTTATATGAGGATAACGTAGCACCAATTAATAATAAATCCACAATTAATTTTTATGTTGTCTCGTGGTTTAAATGTTTACATGTCTGCTCATATGGTGTAATAGTTTAGTAGTGAACTTTCGTGTAATGACAGTCGTGAGTTTGATTACTACGTCAGACGTTTCTCTATCAAATTGTATCGGTTAAGGTGCATGCTTAAAAATCTACAGGATTTTACATAAATACAAGTTTACCTACTTTTGTAATATATGTTAATTTGGACAGTTATAAATACAATAAAATTTTCACTGTTTATAATTAGGATTAGGTGTGATGAGGGATTAAGAATACGATTCACCACCACCTATCTTTTCTGTGGGTGTCGTAAAAGAGGACTAAACTACTATTCTGCGATCCATACCAAATAAATTAGGAAGAGTTATTGCTCTAGTTAGGTATAGGTATCTGTTTTTAACTTAATCATACTACCAAATAACATTTGTATTAGAGAAGAATTTTTTTTAAAATAAAACCCGTTCGTCCAGCATGGTATAGTAGTCTGGTCGGAGTCCCTCACCGCCCGCAACAGAGCCCTTCTGCGACGACCGCAGAGGGTTATGGCGGTAAGGGCTATTAGGGGCTACCGTACTGTGTCCTGGACTGCAGCGACACTGCTGGCAGGCGATCCGCCTTGGCCGCTGGTGGCAGAAGCGCTGACGGATGTATATCGGTTCCGCGCCACAGCACGAGTCAACGGCGAGCGGGTCTCCGCAGGGGGACTGGGCAGAGCTCGAGAAGTGGCTCGAACGGAAGTAATCCGGCGGTGGAGTGAAGATCTAGAGTCCCCCGTAGCAGGGCGGGGGACTGTGGAGGCGGTTGCGCCGCATCTCCACCGCTGGCTCAGGAGAAGGCACGGCAGCCTTACATTTAGTATGGTGCAGGTGCTTACCGGACATGGGGTCTTCGGTAAGTACCGGCACAGAATTGGAAGAGAAGAGGCCCCAGGATGTCATGAGTGTAGCGCTAATCGACGATGCGCGCCACACACTGGAAGTATGCCCCGCCTGGGGGTCTCAGCGCCACGTCCTGTCAACGGAACTGGGAATAACAGACCTGTCGCTGCCGACCATCATCTCCAAGATGCTCGGCAGCGACAGCTGTTGGTCGTCGATGGCCTCCTTCTGTGAGGCTGTCATGACAAGGAAGGAGGCCGCGGAGCGGGCACGCGAGGCGCTTGCGTCCGCTGACTCGCTCCGCCGGCGACGACCAGGGAGGAGGAGACGCCGCTATGCGCTCCTCCACCCACCGCTCTGAATGATGACAGGACGTGGCCAGACGGCCAAGCGTTGAGGTGTCGGGGATAGAATGTTGTCAGACGATCTCTCCGGCACCTCGTAAAAGCGCGGAAGGGGCCGCTGTGGTTTTAGTGGGTATTTCGGTCACTTCTGTGGCCGGCGAGTCCCACACACACTCCCCTGTCTGTAACCGGCGGGGGATAGTGCGTAAATGCATTTCCACAGCGTGAAAAAAAAAAAGAGCATGGTATAGTAGGTTAATTTGGCTCCTATTATGAAGTAGGCTCGAGTAATTGTGGGTTGTATATGAGCCGAGACAAGAAAAATTATGATATTTAGGAGGCATTTTTATATGAAACTTTTTTTCCGTGCAATGACGATTTAAGAATACTATTGGTCAACCTTTACGAGTTGATTTTGTAAAATACCATTAAAGCATATTAACAGAGAACATTACTTTAAGACAGTAAACTCAAAACAAAACCCAATGCCAATTCTTCTGACCATGAATATCTATATCCATCGATATCAGATATCTTTAAAGAAAATGTCATTATTGGAGCAAATTGGCATTTTTGGCATTCCAATAGAAGTATTGTGGCAGAATAAAATATAGAACCTATGACACTATTCTTCTAGGCCTTAAAATTGACATAAATAAGACTTGAAATTTTTCTGTGTGGTGACGAAGCAAGAATACAATTCACCAACCCTCTTTCTTGTCCGTGGGTGTCGTAACAGACGACCAAGAAATATAATATGCTTATAACATCTATGTAAGAGAAAGAAATCTCGAAATAAAACCCTATACCAACACATCTGACCAGCGAGGTAGAGTAGGTAAATTTTTCTCCTTGTGGAGGAGGCTCAAGCCCAAAAATGGGGCGTATATAAGTTATGATGGTGATGATGAGGTAATTTGATTGATTAGTATCCTTAAATTTCATTTATTAGAACTACTGATGCGAATTGCAATTAATCAAAAAGAAACATTTTAATCCTACACTTAATTAACATCATAAAAATGATAGTGTTAAAAATGTGATGGGAATTAATAAATTATATTGATGGTGTGGTCACTTTGGTCAATAGAGCGCTAACTTTGTTCTTCATAATATGTTTACTAATTATTTCCACGAAGTAATTCGAGAGGTTCTACAACCGGACGGGACGATGGGCGCGTCATTCACTGAGATGCTTAGATTAAGCGGATACCCCTGATATTATCTTACCGCTTTGCCCTAGAAATGGAATTAATTTGCATTCGTTAAAAATAAACTCATAAGAAAGTGGTCCACTTATTAAGTGTGCTCTCAAATCGACCGAGTAACAATCTTTTTATTTGATAATTAGTTTGTGGTTTATATTATTTTAATATTTGTCAATTGAATTGAAGTAACGGTATGTGAACTCACAGATTGAGATAGTGATGGATTGATCATATTTATAGTCATAAATATAAGCTCATGTTTCTTTGTAATATGTCCATTATACGTATTCTTTCATCAGGCGTGGCTTTCTTGCATAATAGGAGGGATGTTACGTCCAATAGGTAGTTTATTGTGAGGCCGTTGTAAATAATAATAATAAGATTTATGATGAAATTGTGTTATCTTTATTATTTTTGTCGTCACTATCATCGTTACAGCTCATATACCTATATTGCTAGACTCAAGCCCCCTCCATAATAGTAGGAAAATTGATCTACTATACCATGCTTGTCAAACGAATTGCTACAGGGTTTTATTTAGAGTTTCTTTGTCTTGCAAGGTTTTATATAGGTACATATTTATCTCCCTAATAGGAACTAAAACGGCAAAATGTATATTTAAAATATTACGATATTTTGCCAGAAAATGATGATTTTTATTCAATAAACTTTTCATTAAATAAATACAAGAATTAAAAATTCAAAAACCTTTCAAATTGTGACAACTAAATTTTTTTAATAAGTGATTGCTTTGCTGTAATCCTTACTAATATTATAAATGCGAAAGTAAGTTTGTTTGTTTGTTACGCTTTCACGCTTAAACCATCGAACCGATTTCAAAAATTCTTTCAACAAGGGAAAGCTGTAATATGAGGGAGTAACATAGGCTATATTTAATTTCGGTATTCCCACGGAAACGGGAACTACGCGGAGAAGGTGACTGTAACCGAAGCGAAGCGAGGGCAGCTTGCTAGTAAAATAATATAATAGTTATATTCAAGGCCTCTGACGATATTACTGTGACAATTGGTCGGAACTACACTTACTATAATAGAGCGTGGCAAGGTCTCGCCGCGGCATGCGTCGCTTTACGCCACACCAACGATCAGATTTACCATCGCCTATAGATGTTTCACATCAAAACTACGCTCCAATATTGAAATTGAGAATATTTTTTGAATACCCATATCTCATTGTACATGTTTTAATTCAGACTGTGATTTTAAACGTGATTATGTTCGACACATGTACTAAGAGATAATGCACATTTTCAAGTATGTAGTAAGTAAGATAACGCACAAATTTAAAACGTATTTAAAATTAGCAATCCGCCCTCGCTTCGCTTCGGTTTTAGTCGTTTTACCCGTGTAGTTCCCGTTCCCGTGGGAATACCAGGCTAAAATGTAGCCTAGTTTACGCGCTGATATTATAGCTCTCCATTGGTGAAAGAATTTTTTAAATTGGTCCAGTCGTTTTGAAGATTACCGGCACCGGCACAAACAGACAGACAGACAAAAAAAATATAAAAAGATTTTTAGGCATGTGTATAGTGCAAATAACCGTGTGAGCATGAAAAAAGCCTATTATTTTGACATTACAAACAGACACTTCAATTTTATTTATTGATATAGATATGTTTAATTTAACTAAATACAGAAATTTATTATCAATAGATACGGTGCATGAATACTTACCTATTAATATACTAAAATTATAATAATACCTATAATAGAAGTCCGGTGGGATACCCTTTCGTGCCCTCCCTTTCTAACGCTCTCCCGGGACGTCAGTCGCCCTCTCGCGGTCAGGCTCTCTGCGGGTGACGGACTATTCACCTTTCCAGTCACCCGCCGCCTCGGCTAGGGCGGCATCAGGCGTAGATACTCGCGCCTGCGCCGCCCAAGTCGCCAACGATGGACCGTGTCGCTGTAGAGGACTTTTTCCCGTGCACGATCCCTCGCCTCCTTCCACGAGACGACTGCAGGACTGACAGGGTATCTACCTACCTCTATTGGCTGCACAGATGGTGGAGTGATTAAGATACCGACCTACCATTTCAGTGTCAGTGTTTCGAATTACATTTTATGTGATCACCTACTTGTTGTTCTGAGTATGGATGTAATTTGTATCTGCTAATTATTATGTTTGTAAAGTCGTCCGCAATATAAAGTTTACTGCCTTAATGAGGGTGTTGTCTATTAAAAAAAAAATAGAAATATGTGTATATAGATCCTCATAGTCATCATCATATCAGCTCTTATAGGTTGTTATATAAAGCTTTACCAGCATACATGTATTATAATCATCATCATCATCATTTCACCCTATCGCCGTCCACTGGTGGACGTAGGCGTCCCTTCTGTTACGTCACAGAGTGAGGTCTTGTGGCACCTGCATCCAACGATGCCCAACAACTTTCACCAGGTCGTCCGTCCACCTAGTGGTGAGGGCGTCCTATACTGCGTCGTCTGATGCATGGTCGCCACTCGAGACCCGTTCTTACCCAGCAGTTGTCGGTTCGTCGAGCGATGTGGCCTGACATACGATGTACTGTGAAAATTTAAAATAAATGTGTGTCTATGTACGCATATAAGAAATTATTGACGTAACAAGATTTAAATCTTTCTAAAATGTTATCCTTCGCATCATCCTACGCTTGTAGAAAATACTACACTAATGATAAAAAAAAGGTAGGTATTTAATACTTGTTTTTTTTTTGTGGGTGGGCTGCGGTCAGCGCGCCTCCGCGCCACTCCGTCCGGGGCGACAGAGGGGCTTAAGCACGCAACTTCCGCAACCCACCCGAACACCACGTCGCCTTCGTCGTTGGGCCGACCGCCGGAGCAGGGTTACTTGACATCAGTGGTCGGCCCGACGGAATACTCCCTATTGGGGTACCCTCCCATCGACCGACGTCCCCCCATCGGGGTGGACGTCGGTCTTTCCTCACGCGGTCGGCCTCTCGGCGGTGGACGGACTAATCCCCAGTCACGTCACCCGCAGGTATTTAATACTTTGAAAGATTTATTATAACGCATCTATCTATCTATCTAGTTCTGATTTATGACTGTGTGCGTATCGTAAAAATTTTGACTAGCGTTAGCGTGCACACCGTCACGAAAAACTGACACCCTGAAGTTATTAAGGGTGTCAGCTTTTCGTGACGGTGTGCGCGTGCATTGCAAAAAATTACTCTCATCATTTTCTCTTACTCGCTAATATAAGTTTAACTTCAAAAATAAATAGAATGCCTTGAAATTGCATCGCAGTGGCACTTATCATAATCATCTGATTTAGTGATCTAAATTGTTTTGGTGATTTTTAACCATATTCGCAGATTAATGAACAGCATTAAAATAACACCTAAATATTATACTAGATTATTTTAATTAAGAGTTTCGTGTAAGTGTTTAAATTCTATGACAACTGCGTATTATTAAATATGTTAGCACTTAGGTAATCGTATCTAATTAGAATTTTGTAATTATATAAATTAAAGCTATATAATGTGTGCGTGTATTTAATATCAATGTTTATTGTATTGCGTAGTTGCTGGTGGGCAGCAGCGGGGCGGGTACCGGCGGCGCGGCCACCTCCCCGGACGGGGGCTCGAGTTCGGCGCCACCGCTGTCGCCGGGTGGCTCCGGCGTAGCGGGCGGCGCATTGTCACCCGGCGCCGGAAGCCATGCCAGCACTCCTGCCGCTTCTTGCTGCGACACACCGCGCCCTATCATCACAGATCCCGTCTCGGGACAAACCGTCTGTTCCTGCCAGTACGACGGAGCTCGTCTTGCCCTCACATCTTACCCACGGTTATCCAGCGCAGCTGTTGGGGTCTACGGTACACCGTACCCCTCGACCGATCAGAATCCATATCCCAGTATCGGCGTCGATAGTTCAGCATTCTACTCACCTTTGGTATGTAATATTCATATTAAAAACTCTTTATTCTCTGTTAATTAATTTTAAAGTATGTAATTACAAAAAGTTTCTTTTAATTGCATACACAATAAATACATTGCTAGTGGCTGCACGGCATACCGATTAAAAGTTTGAGACTGGTTAATATAACAGAAGTCTTGGAATCCCAATTATAGCCATATATTTTGGCTTCAAGAGTTAATAAATACAGACGGACAGCAGTTATGATTTTCACGTTATTTATTTACAATCAACCAAAGAAATTATTGTCAATATTTGTTAATGCTAAATATAGAAATGTAAGAATATAATTTTATCCATGTTGGTATGTATAAATCATTATAAGGTACATTTTATTTCAAAGATACCGTGTTTAGTTTCTAATGTAGAATGTACAGACTGCAAATTGTTACGAATAGGTCGTTTGCCGTTTAACCGTATACGATGTAAGGTTTATCGCTCTCGACTGCTATACAACGTGTTTGGCTTTTCTGGCGTGCGAGTCACCGACGAACCGGTCCGAACGCGCTGGGCCAGAAAACCACCGACACCTCCCAGACCTCACTGTCGCTACCCTGTCACGAAACATTAATATTTGAATTAAAATAAATGAATTTAATAAGTGATAGTCATTACGTAATATGTTATTGCATACCTACATTGTTCGCAATGAAATGAAATTGATCATTCCATATTTTTCATCAGTCTTTTCAAATTAAGCCATTTGCTGAATGACTTCTTATAAATTGCTATATGTGTATACAAGTTGTGGTTAGCCAAAGACTGGTTTCTTGGTTAACACCTTGTCTTTATAAAAGGACAAATGAGTGGTTATTTGTACAATATCTATAATTTTTATAAGGCAACATAATCTAAAGAAACAATTATATCCTATTATCTTTTGAGTATCAACAATGAATTACCGTTATAAAGCTCATATACCTACTTGTTAATCTCATTTATAAAGTGAAAAATACCTCAAACCCATCTACATTACTTGCACCTGCGTCTATTAAATGTGTAGTAATCAATTTTTCGTTTACGCTAAAGCCTTTACGGGACTTTTATTACGTCATTTATTAGCCATCATCATCACCACAGCGCCACGTACGCCCCACTATTGGGCTCTAGCTTCCTCCATAATGGGAGAGAAATTGATTACAACAAGCTGGTCAGATGTGTTGGTATAGGTTTTTATTTCAAGTTTAGACGTTTTGACGACATCCAGGGGCAGGAAGGGGTTGTATTCTTACTCCATCGCCACACGGAGCAAAATAAATAATTTTTTTATTGGCCATGTGTACAAATTATTCCCATTTAGAATAATATTAAACCCGGATATAACCAGATATTCTTAATAATTTTTAGCAAAAGTAACGTATATAGGTTACTTTTACGTTACTCATTAATATTTTAATTAGTTACTGTACAAGTACCAAAATAAATTTGAATCGCTTCTATCAAGGTTATTTCCTTATCTTCGAATAACAACTCTTTTAAGCTTTTGAAATTCTACGAAACACTTCTGCAATACTTCATTTATTCAATTTTTCTAAAGAAAATTCTGTGCGTTTAATAGCCAACTACTGAAACATCTTCAACGGAAGTTTTTACTGAATATATGAATGACATTTGGCACGATTATGACATTACATTTCTTGAATATTTTACATCGCGGTATATACTTACCTTACACGATATCTCTGTAATAATAATGTCAACCTGTAAATAGATAGTCCTATTATATTAAATAAATAAATAAATATTAATTTGTTTATATTAATCAAGGTATCCATCCATCAGCCTAAAGACGTCCACTGTTGGACATAAGCCTCCCCACGAGAATGCCACTCGGAACGGTCTTATGCCACTTGCACCAACGGTTCCCTGCGACTTTCAAGATTACGTTAGTCCACCTAGTAAGGTGTCATCCTACGCTGCGTCATCAGATTCATGGTCGCCACTCGAGAACCTTTCTTCCCCAACGATTGTCGGTTCGACGAGTTATGCGGCCTGTCCATTGATATTTTAATAGCCTAATTCTAAGCGCTATGTCAGTTCAGCCGTTCTTCTACGGATTTCCGTATTCTGGCTTTTATCGCTTTTATACCGAGCATAGCCCTCGGCCCTCACTCTACCTTCAGTATACAAAGCAAGAAATTCTTAGCCCCGACTTATCCGTGATTACTGTAAAAAACCATTTGTCATCATTATCATTATTTCAGCTCATATACGTTCCACTATCTGACTCGAACCTTCTCCACAACAGGAGGAAAATTAGTCTACTATAACTACGACGGTGTTGGTATAGGCTTTTCTTTTGCTTTGTCCCTCTCTTGCTTAGATGTTATATGCTTTTTCTTTTTTTTGTGGTGGATTGCGGGCGGCGCGCCGCCGCACCACTCCGTCCGGGGCGACAGAGGAGCTTAAGCACGCAACACCCGCAACCCACCCGAACACCACGTCGCCTTCATCGTTGGGCCGACCACTGGAACAGGGTTACTTGTGTGGTCGGCCCGACGGAATACCCCCTACCCGGGGTACCTTCCCATCGACCGACGTCCCCCCCTCGGGGAGGACGTCGGTCTTTCCTCACGCGGTCGGCCTCTCGGCGGGTGACGGACTAATCCCCGGTCACGTCACCCGCGGCCTCGGCTAGGGCGGCATGGCACGCTGGTAGTCGCGTAGGTGTTATATGCTTACAATATTAGTCGTCTTTTACGACATCCACCCGTAAGATAGGGAGTGGTGAATTACATTCTTGCTCCGTCACCACACAGAATATTAGCTGAATACAAGTGTTATAATAAAATACTAATAATATTTAGATATGTGCTGGATTTTATTCTTAACAATATTTATAACAATTTTGGTTTGTAATGTTCATATTTAAATAGTCGTCTTTTACGACACCCACGGGTAAGGGATGGGGTCGTGAATTATATTCTTACTCTGTCACCACACAGAAATAAAGAAGACTATTATATACTATGCGAATCTATTTATACCTACTAGCAACCCACCCTCGCTTCGCTTCGGTTACAGTCGCCTTACCCGCGTAGTTCCTGTTCCCGTGGGAATACCAGGATAAAATATAGCCTATGTTACTCAGGGATAATGTAGCTTTCTAATGGTGAAATGATTTTTGAAACCGGGGCAGTAGTTTTTGTTTTTATTCATTACAAACATACGTACACACACACAATTTTTTTTTCTGTTTATAGGTAATATTAGTGTAGATATCGAAATTAATTCCATGTCAACCCGTTTGACCAGCTTGATATAGGTAGGTCAATTACCCTCCTATTTTGGGGCGACGCCAACAGTAGAACTTAGGTACCTAAGATTAGAGGATGATCAGTCATTTAATTTTCTGCAACAATTATTACTAGGTTTTAAGGTATACTCATCATTCATCATTTATGCTCATACAATTCCCATTATTGGGCTCAAGCCTCCTCGACAGTAGGGGAGAAATCAACCTACTAGGTATACCACGCTGGTCAGACATGTTGGTATAGGGCTTTGTTTCGTTTTTTCCTTCTCCTGCATAGATGTTATATGCATATTTTATCCTTTAGTCGTCTTTTACGACACCCAAGGATAAGAGTTGGTGAATTGTATTCTTACTCCGTCACCACTCGGATTAAAGCATGCTAGTTCATTATAATTTCTAGGAGATACGCATTATTCTTAATTACATAGAATTTATGTGTTAATAAATGTACACGAAACTTACTTTACAATGTTTAGATATAAGAAAATTGGTCTATATTTCTTTAAATTAGTCGTACAACTTGTCAGTTGTGGCAATTTGTGAGCGCTATAAACATTTATTTTGATAAATTACTTAACTTAAAACAAAAATTGAGTGCATTCAACTCGTAATTATAATATTATGTTGTGTTAACTTATATTGTATGCTGGTAATTGTTGATACGTCCTATGCTACCCATAATGAGATCTATATCTGTCATGTATAACGAAGTCTACGTACCTACGCTCAGTGACCCTGTATGTTTAATAACAGGTGTTTAAATGTATGTATACTGTCATTGTGTGTGCCCTGTTCATACCTAACGCACGACAAGCACGGCCGGTTCCGTGCAAGGGACGATTTAACGAACAATGACGACGCTCCATCGCAAATACACTTGTGTCTGTTTCTGGCTATATAACTCTTCCTATAGTACCAAGTAAAATTCAACTTTATACATAAGGTAGTAGAATACATTCCTGTATTCAGTCCTGTAAACGTTTGCTAGTGCAAATATTCAACTGCCATTTTTGTACACGATCAACTCCGGTGGCGGCGTCTGTTCGAGTTCTGGCTTACAATACGAACAGCGCCATCTATTGTATGCGTTTAATAATCAATAAAAAAAAGGTTTGTTTGTGATGCCGCGTTTTAATGACGTCATATGTTATCATACTATTATGATAGATTATCATTAATAACAAATATTGAATCAATAGATAAAAGAGATATTTGAAATAGTAGGTGTAGAAGAATCAGTAAGTACCAATAATTAGGTCCAAAGAAGGTCTTGTTTAGAGTTTTAGTTCAAAATTACCTGATTTTTCAAAGTAGGTCGCTTAATGCATTAATGATTCGAACTTTCTGTTTGCTGATGGAGTAAACTGACGACATTCTCAAAGTCGCAGGGAACCATTGGATGCAAGTGGCGCAGGACCGTGCCGAGTGGCATTCTTGTGGGGAGGCCTATGTCCAGCAGTGGACGTCTGTAGGCTGATGGATAGATGGATGATGGAGTAAAATACAATTATAGCGTCTGACTAGTGTAGTATAGTCGGTGAATTTCATTCCTATGGTGGAGATGGCTCAGGTCTAGTAGTGGCAAGCTATAATATATATAATAATCTGCTCTCTTAGATATTTTGTTAAGGATATGTGAAGATCCGTGGAAAACCCGTACTTAAACGCAGCAGTCGTAGAAATAAAAATCGGTCAGTTGCGACTCGGACTCGCGCCCCAATGGTTCCGTACCATTGGATAGGTACACAAATTTACTAATATCGAGCAAAATAGACAAAAATGGCGCTTTTTGTATAGGAGCGCCCAACCCCCCTCCCCCCCCCTTAAATATTTCTTTTATTTTAATTTTATTATTTATTATTAAAGTAAAAATACAACTGAGTATTTCATGAATATATAATATTTTTAGTATTTGTTGTTATAGCGGCAATAGAAATACATAATTTGTAAACAATTCAACTGTCTAGCTATCGCGGTTCCTGAGGTGAGGCCTGGTGACAGACAGTCGGATGGATAGACAGCGAAGTCTTAGTAATAGGGTCCTGTTTTTGATGTGAAATATCTATGGGTGAGGGTGGACCTGTTTGTTGACCTGACCCTAACGCCACGCTTATGTGGATGTGGATATGTATATTTGAGTAACGAAACCATAACCTGTTTTAGAATTTTGTACAACGCCATCTAGTGAGCTCAAAATAAATTATTAACCTAAACACATACCTATTAGTGTATATATAATACTTTATGCCATATTAGTTCCAATCGTAATCGTTTCTTTTATGCATATACCTATACTTGTAGAAAATAATTGCGATGTTTCACATCCGCCAGGCATCCTAAGTGACGGCTTCCTTTTTTATCCTTTGGGTACGGAATCCTAAAAATAATATTATCCGTCCATAACTAGGAATGTAATTAATTTTGTGAAACAATATATGAACTTATCTACATATGTCTTGTCATTATTTTTGTCATATCTCTACTCTCTCTCTATTCTGTTGACAACATACGCACTATTAAAGTAAAATAAAATATACATCGATTAACTGATAATATCCGTGTGGTGACGGAGTAAGAATACAATTCACCACTCCCTATCTTGCCTTTGGATGTCGTAAAAGACGACTATGGGATATAATATGCACATAACATCTGTGTAGTGGTGCCCAAATGCAAGACCAAGACGAGACTTGGACTAGTCTTGGTCTTGCAACATCACACCTGGTCTCGTCTTGGTCTTGCGCACTCGAGTCTTGGTCTTGGTATTGCAGCAAGAGTCTCGCCAAGTCTTGCAAGTCTTGCAGTTGGAATAACGTAACAGTCATTTATCATGGCAAGGAAAAATCCAACTAAATTAATCAAATATCATCCTATCCTATCTATCTGCTAGCCTATAGTCCACTATTGAATATAACCCTTACCACTGCGGCAAATTACTCTCCTATTCCCCTGGTGTTACATTAGACAGCGTTACTACTCCTATGGCAAAGGAAGGAATTTCAAGCCTGTTTTCTTAAGACGTCACCATTCGGGGCAGTTGATACAATAAATTTTATGTAGTTTTAAATATTTTTATAATAAATGGGAGTGTCTATATTCCCCTTCAAGTTAACGATATCCGCCATACCTAATAGTTGTGCTATAAAAAGGATATGTGTTAATGACGTTTTTTATACCTATAATTCTACTTAGATATATTTAATACTAGCTGTTCCAACAGCTTTGCTTGCTTGACTTACCCATCCATATAATGCTTATATTTCGTTTAAATACCCATAACGCCTCCTGGCATTAAAAACAATATCACCACTTATAATATCCATAACATACCTACTTTAATCACAATTTTTGTTATCTAAGTAGGTAGTTGCCGTAACAACAGCTACTACGGAGGAAGCTTAACAGCTTGAAAATTTTGTCTGATTTGTTAACCTTTATAGACACTGCTCCGGACCAAATTACCAGTATGTATGTCGCAGTGTTATGTATTAGAGCCTAAAACTTTTGTGGATAAATAGACTATCTGACAAAATAACATTCTTTTGGAATATTTTCTGAGATTAGGACGTTCAAATAAACAATTTCTTCCGATTTATGATATGTAGTAGTATAAATAATAATAGTTTTTAATAATATACCTATGAAGAGGGTCACCAAATGTATGATATTCGTCGTCATCGTCTCAGTTCATAAAAGTGCCACTGCTGGGCTTAATCTTCCTCCCAGTAGAAGGAAAATTGACCTACTATACCACGCTGGTCAGACATGTTGGTATAAGATTTTATTTCTAGTAATTTTACTTCTTTTGCTTATTATATTGCGATGTTCATGTACGCATACCGATCTACGCATAATCATTCTTTTAGCCAGTCTGGGTGTTATTTATGTAGATTAATTGTAGGCGTATTTCTATTTCCAACAGTGGACGTCATTGGGCTAATGAATAAACTAATATGTAAATATAATGGGCAAGAGCACTCTCGTGTGAAACTTATTAAGACTAACTAACAGGGTGATGATTATGGTATTTTTGTGCTTAAGCCTTTCCAAAGAGTAATTCTGAAAAGCCAACAACAACATTGGGAATCCATTGGCTAATAGATGGATATCTCAAGACTGATTTGCCTTGCCGTGTAGTGACGGAGTAAGAATATATTTCATCCCCCTCTATTTTACCCGTGAGTGTCGTAAAAGACGACTAAGGGCTATAATATATAGGTATATAACATCGGTACAAAAGAAGGAACACTTGACATGAAATTCTGTACCAACACGCCCGATCACCGTGGTATAGTAGGTCAATTTCCCTCCTATTATGTAAAAGACACGAGCTCAACAGTTGGACGTATATAAGCTGAAATGGTGATTTGACTTAAATGCGCGAGACTCTTGCAGGCTCAGTCTTGGTCTTGCTCAAGTCTTGCAGGGCCAATCTTGATCTTGGTTTTACAAAAATTAAGCGGTCTTGGTCTTCGTCTCGGTCTCGCATTTCTTGCAAGACCAAGACCAAGACTGCAAGACCAAGACTTTTTTGGGCAACACCACATCTGTGTAAGAGAAGGAAAACTCGAAATGAAATCCTATACCAACATGTCTGACCAGTATGGTATAGTAGGTCAAATTCCCTCCCATTATAGAGGAGGCCCAAGCCCAACAGTGGGATGTATGTGGGCTGCGATGATGATGATGATCCGTGTGGTAACGGAGTAATAATACAATTAGGTAACATCCCCTATCTTACTTGTGGGTGTTGTAAAGGACGACTAAGTGATAGAATATGCATATAGCACATACGAAAGAGAAAGAAAACTCGAAATAAAACCAACCTTTCTGATCAGCAATGGTATAGTAGGGTCAATTTCCCTCCTATTGTGGAGAGGAGGATCGAGACCAACAGTGGAACGTATATGAGCAGAAATGATGAATAGGTACTCCTCTTCCATTTTACATATTGAAAAAATTATTAGCAATAGTTTTATAATCGATCGCCAGCTTGACGTCAACCCTCCTTGGGAACGTAAGTGTTCTGAAAATATACTTTATATATATTAATATATTCTAATGGTATATTTACTAATTTTTCCATGTGATGACGTAGTAGGAATACAATTTACCACCCCGTTCCTTCCCCGTGGTTGTCGTAAAAGATAATTAAGAGATATGCAGATAACAGCAATGCAAAAGAAAGGCATCACGCCATGAAGCTCTATGCTAAGCTATTCCATCGCATTTCCTCTCTTTAGGAGAAGGTCTAAGCCCATAGGGTCATAACTGGGCTGAAAAATAGAAAGGAATGTACTTAAATTCTAGAGTAAACAGGTACTCCATAAGTGTCGGCTTTAATATTTATATAATATACAAATAAAATAAAAGGAATTCTCATTGAAATCGACAGCAGCGCCACCTACTGAGTCCAATTGTGAATCTAAACCAGGGGGAGGAGGAGTTCAGTAACATACACACGTACACAAGAAATATATATATATAAAGATAATACGAGTAAATCGGCAATTTGTCTTTCTGATAACAGATGAAGAATAGAATATGTACCCAGCCTCTATCACAATCTGCAACCTCTATTACAAGGTACTTACTGTAAAGGGCAAGTTAAGAATGGAAATGTATACCTAACAACACTATAAGATAAATTAATCTCGAATAATATGCTTTTTCTTATAGCTAGTGAGTTAAATTATCATATTGTCCCACCTATTATAGAAGTAGATTATGGCTCAACACTGAAAAGAAAAGATTTAATACTGAAAGGTAGACTTCGCTACTAATATTCTTCAAGACTATTAATAAAGTAATATTATTTTTTCATAACGTTTATGATACTTCAAATTTTGGGTCAGGAAAATGCGTTATTAAGATTTTCGTCTAGTTAGGAATTCTTTTAAATAGAAGGCAAAAGTTCTTATTTATTATTTTATTCGTGCATGAAATAAAAATGTAAACTATCTACATTTTATAATTTAAAAAGTCGTCAAATATTAAAATCTAGACATCGTCTCGTTGAATTTATAAAAAGCGTGGCAAAATAAAAAAGAAGAAAATAGTCAACGTTCCAATGACAGTCCAGCATCGAAACCGATGTCATGAACACATCATAAAATGCAATAAAATTACTAATTATGATTTCAGTTAAATGAAAGAAAATTATGACGGCAGGCGATAAAATCAATCGTCGTCAGTATTGGAGCATGTGCACATGCGTCTTACTACATATATATCTTTCGTTCGTTTATTGCAAACGGAAACCCGCAACTGAACCCTTCTCCCAGCCACTGTTATAGCCCATTGATAGACATATGACGCGACCGTCCTAAATTAATAGTCGGTAAAAGAGAAAAGCGAAGAACTTAACACTTCAAAAAGAATCACATTTGTGAAACATTTGCGTTTTATAATGTCTTAGATCATATAACAAAGATCAAATGAAAATTTTGATACGAAAACAGACTGAGCGAAAATAGCGAAACGCAAACTCAGTAGGCAACAAAAACGAAAAAGAACTCTAATTTAAATACATCACTAATCTTAAATTAAAGAGAATACGTTTAGAAAAAAAGGATACGAGAAATTCAATTAAAGGAAGAGTAAAGAGCGAGAGACGAGACTCGCAAGAGCCACGCAAGACCGAGAAGGATAAAATAAATAAAAGTCTAAAGAAACCAGGGTATTGAGAATAGCCATTAAGGTGTTAATGAGGGTCTTATTAAGACGTCTCCTCCCAGTGGGTGGTCTGCCTATAGTGGTCGTTTTGTTCATTAATCATTGCAGATTAAATTTCTACTTATTTTATCAAACGTGAATCTCGATTAACAATGGGAAACGGGGATACAAGTTTTGATAAAGTAATTTTTATGCAATACTTAACTACACACGTTGCCGTTGTTTAATAAACGCTACTATTAATATTATCTACATACTTTAAATACATATCCTTACTAATATTATAAATGCGAAAGTAAGTTTGTTTGTTACGCTTTCACGCTTAAACCACTGAACCAATTTTAAAAATTCTTTCACCAATGGAAAGCTATATTTTATATCTGTTTTCCCACGGGAACGAGAACTACACGGGTAAGGCGACTGAAACCGAAACGAAATGAAGGCAAATTGCTAGTATTATAATAAAAAAAATGACGCTCTTGAGTTAAAACATATGATGCTCGGAGTTTTCCTGTACGTTTATAACAGACCTTGAAATAATAAATCATCTTCATATCTCTTTTAACTTAAATATTGAAACTGTAATTTAATTATAACTCATGTTATAAACAAGAATTTATTGACTTAAAGAAAACATGCAGTGTACATGAAAAATATATACAGTATTTTATAAGTTATAAGTTTATTTCCGGATAGGAGTTGGTTTTTTTTTTGACATTTATTATAGAAACTGTCACAATTCAAAATTGTAAATGAAGGCAAACGGACATTAGTAATTCGATGTGCTTTTTACAACTTTAGATGATTTACGATGGCTACATATAGCTAATTAAGATAATATTGTGTATCTACTGGATATTTTGTCATTAAATATACCCAATACATAAACTATTAAACTAAAACATTCAAATTGGTTAATGGTTGAGAACTTGAATGTATTTGTTGCATCATATAATTCATTATAATACGTTTCCATCATTATTTATGTTTGTTACACTCTACTTACACTGTTATAGGTTGTTTGTTGTTAATTAAGGGTAAGCTAATTTTAAGATTAGTAAGACATGGTTTTATTTTAATGGCCATTACTATGAGTAATAAATTTTGATTAATTAGTTCTAACTTGATGTATATATTGAATATCATGCTGATTTACATCCCATTTAAATTAATAAAATTTTAATAAAATAAAAGAATTTATTTATTTAAATAGGAACATCAAATTAATTAAATTAAACTTATACAATTTCGGCATACATTTAATAGATATATTTGCTAGATTAGGTTTAGCTCTGGACTCCACACTAGGAAACCCTGTGTCGTGGAGGCCACTCCATTCGCAAATAATTATATAGTATGTATTTAAATATATGCATGCATTCTTGAGTATATCCGTGCATGTATGCATATGTGCATGTGTAATCATGTACATGTTTCCGCATTTTCATATGTACCTATGAATTGAGTTATTATTATATAGTAAAATAATGGTAAGTAGTAAGGTGATGAAAGAATATAATTCATCACTCCTCACTCATCACTCATCATGCTCGTGGCTGTCGTAAAAGACGACTAAGGGATATAATACGCATATAACATCTATGTAAGAGAACTCGAAATAAACCCTATACCCAACTTATTTTTTTGTTCACGCTGTGGAAATGCATTTACGCACTCTCCCCGCCGGTGACAGACGGAGGAATGTGTGGGACTCACCAGCCACTGCGCGACCGGAATACCCACTAAAACCATAACGGCCCCTTCCGCGCTTTTACGGGGTGCCGGAGAGATCGTCTGATGACACTCGATCCCCGATACCCCAATGCATGGCCGTTTGGCCACGTCCTATCGTCATTCAAGGCAGTGGAAGGAGTTGCGCATATCGGCCCTGGTCGCCGCCGGCGGAGCGAGTCAGCGGACACAAGCGCCTCGCGTTCTCGCTCCACAGCCTCCTTCCTTGTAATGACGATCTCACAAAATGAGGTCATCGACGACCAGCACCTGTCGCTGTCGAGCATCTGTGAAACGACGGTCAATCACGACAGGTTTATTCTAAATTCCACCGATAAGACGTGGCGCTGGGGCCCCCAGGCGGAGCAAACTACCAATGTGTGCGCGCGAATCGTCGATTGCTGCGCGACATTCATGGCACCCTGGGGTCCCTTTTCTTCCAATTTTATGCAAGTACTTACCGAAGACCCCGTTTCCGGTAAGCACCTGCACCATCCTAAAGGTTAAGTTGCCGTGCCTCCTCGTGAGCCAGCGGTGGAGATGCGGGGCAACCGCCTCCACAGTCCCCTGCCCTGCTACGGGGGACTGCAGGTCTTCCCTCCACCGCCGGATGACTTCGGGCTATTTCTTGTGCTCTGCCCAGTCTCCTTGCGGAGACTTGCTCACCGTTGGCCCGAACTGTGGTGCGGCACCGGTAAACTTCTGCCAACCCCTCAGTCATAAGCGGCCAAGGTGGGTCGCCTGCCAGTAGCGTCGCCGTAGTCCAGGACACTGTACGGTAACCCCTAATAGCCCTCACCGCCATGACCCACTGCGGTCGTCACAGGAGGGCCCTGTTGCGGGCAGTAAGAGACTCCGACCGCACGATTCCGGTGTAGAGTCGCCGACAAGACGACCCAGGGCCACCAGTGTTTGGCAGAAGCCTTCCCAGTGCCGCAGCCGACTTAGTGAGCCTCGGGACGAGCTGGGCAAAGTGTAGCCTGAAGTTCCAATTTCTATCGAGGTGCAGGCCCAGATATTTGACACACTGATGTGTGCTCTTCGGGGGGACCCCGACACGGGCCGTGGAATAAGAGGGCCTCAGTTTTGTCCAATGAGACCCTCAGACCCAACATTCCAATCCGGTCAATGACGAGCGCTATTCCTTCCTGTGCCAATCGGGAGGCCTCCTGGAAGTCAGCCCTCTTCACCGTGATCACCGTGTCATCCGCGTAGCAAATAACCCCCATTCTAGGAAGGAGATGACCTCTCAGAAGCCAATTGAATCCGATGTTCCACAGGATCGGCCCGAGGACTGAACCCTGTGGAACGCCGCACTCCACCCGATGGCGATGAATACGCCCGTCGCTCTTCTCCCGGAGCACATGTCTTCCCTCAAGGTACCCTGCTGGAAAGCAGCCTCCGGAGGTAGGATGGCACTCCATGGTACCGGAGCGCCTCCCTCAATGTCTCATGTGGGAGACTGTTGAAAGCGTTCTTTATGTCGAGCGAAACTGCCAGGAGTACTTCCTTTTTGGCCACTGCTTCGGTGGCCAAGGACTTTAGGGCGGCCAGCACATCAATTGTGGAATGGCCGCTTCTAAATCTATATTGATTTTCAGACAGTCCCGGCCCAACTTCCTCGAGGTGCTGGATGAGACCATCCGCAAGCACTTTCTCGAACAATTTAGCCGTCTCATCCAGCAGCATCAGTGGTCTGTACGCGGAAGGGGAGTCGACTGAGCGACCTTCCTTCCGCAGCAAGCATAATTTACCGCACTTCCATTGCTCCGGAAACTGCCCGAACCCCAAACATGCGTTGAGCAGTTTCCGGAGCTCATCCTTGAAAACTCTATACCTACCCACCTGTTTGACCAGCATGGTTTAATAAGGTCAACTTTCCTTCTCTTCTGGAGGAGGCTCGAGCCCTGCAGTGGGAAGTATATGAGCCGAGATGAATATAAAATTATTGTTAATCAGAATCAGTAGCAATTTTAAATAATGACAAAGATGCCTTATGTATATGTTCCTATATATTTAGTGATCTAATGTTTTCTCAGAAATGACAATGTTAAATTAATGTCTTTGTGAACAATAAAACGGGCCTGAAATGGGCACTTAATTTGAAAGTGAGTGCTTACTGTGAATGCGCATCGTTCGAATAATTGAGTTTTCAAAACCGATTGTCATATACTTACCTACTTGGTTTACTAACTTTAATACAGTTAAAGAAAATTAGCTGCACTTGATATTGTTGTTGATAACATAAAGCATATCTTAGAATTTTAATGGTAGCTTAGAATAATAACGTATAGAAGGATTGTGGCGGTGCTTAATCGATCAATAACATGAAGCTAAAAATACTACATGCGCGCACACGATTACACACGTACACACGAACACCACTATACAAATTATGAAATCAAATTTTGTTTTTATTAATATAAATCGTCTAAATACTTTTAAAAGTATTGTTAATACACTTTTTATGTTTTTAAAATGTGTCGTGACACCATTTGAATGCACAAACCGTCATAATTACCTATTTATTTTTTAAGAGTTGCGTACGTATGTGCAATACAGTGACCTTGTACACTACGGAACGGTCCGGCGTAAGCTCCATTAGGCTCCAATTTAAATGCTTCATTTTTTGTGCGCGGGCTTACCTTCTATACGTTATTATTCTAAGGGTAACAAATACTGTCATCTTGCATCATTTATGGATAAGGCATGTCTCTCGGCAAAGTAAATTAATTTTAGTTATTTAATGTGTGTGTTTTTTCATCATCTCAGTTCAGATAAATCACCGCTGGACACAAGCCTCCTTCACAATAGGAACCTCTTTCACAACCCTGGTCAGACGGGTTGGTATTGAGTTTAATTTCAAGATTTTAATTTAGAGCTTTCTCTTGCATAGATGTTATATGCATAGTATGTCACTTAGTCATCTTTTATCATACCTCGGGTAAGACAGGTAAAGTAAATATTAAACAAATAGAGTGGGTATAAGAATTTTCTTTAACATATAAAACCTTCGATGTTTTGAGCGTTCTTTTACTAAGAATATTTTTGTTAAGAAAAGAGGTTGCTACTATATATTGTATACCAACCAAACTTTTATTTTATTTGTAAGCAAATTAGAAAGTGAACTTAAAATATTTTATAATTCGCACTCTATATGATGTAAAAGCAAGATTTAATATCCATATCAGAAATTGAATATTGCATGTGTTGACAGAGTAAGTACGCTACACTAAAATATTGCCTGTGGGTGCTGTAAAAGACGACTAAAGGATTAATATACATAAAATATTTATGTAAAAGAAGGCAAACTCGCAATAAAACCCACCAACCTCTTTAACCGTCATTGTATTGTAGCTCAATTTCCCTCCTAGTAAGGAGAAGGCAAGAGATCTATGTGAGCTGAGATGATAAGGATGATGAAGCCTACTATTTTAATAATTATTATGCTTTGATAACTTTTTATTATGACATAGATATGTATGCTAAAAAAGCTTAATATGGCAACCACTGTTACGTTTTACTACTTCTATAATTTATAAGCTAAATAATGAAAATCCTTAATAATATTATAAATGCGAAAGTAAGTTTGTTTGTTTGTCTGTTATGCTTTCACGCTTAAACCACCGAATTGATTTCAAAAGTTTTCTGCCGCCAATGGAAAGCTATAATATCAGGCAGTATATAGGTTATATTTTATCTCGGTTTTCCCACGGAACGGGAACGGGACCTACGCGGGTAAGGCGACTGAAGCCGAAGCGAAGCGCGGGCGTGTTGCTAGTATGTAATAAATAAAAACAATTAAAATACCTATATGTAATAATGTATCAATGTAGACAATGATGCTTTATGAAAAGCGTATGAACATTTCTTTTAAATATAAGTCAAGGCAAATATTAAGACCATTATGATAAAAACAAATGTCTAAAAATACAAACATTTTACATAATTTATATTTAGGTATCTATACTAGCTGACCCAAGAGACGTTCTCTTCAAATAAAATAACACCACCTACCGGGTCCAATTGTGAGTCTACAACATCCTCGAATCTCCTGGAACACACACAAAAAAATTCATTACCATCGGTCCAGCCGTTTAGGAGCAGTTCAGTGACGTACACCCGTACACAAGAAATATATATATATACATATATATATATATATATATATATATATATATAAAGAAGATATGTAAATACAAAACCTTTTTTGTCTTAACTGAAATGTATGCCCTGGAATTTTGCAAGTAATCTGGCAGCAAGCCTATTTCCACTGAAACTATCGTGGTTGATATTTGGTAGGTCCGCACATTAGATTTAGTGCATCAGAATACATGATTACTTAAATGCCGCCGAATTATTTAAATACCGATTATTAAAATGACGGACTTCACGAAATAGCGAATTATATGTTTAATTTTTTCGTGTCGTGACGCAGTGAGAATACTATTTATCTCTCTCTTGCCTGTGGGTGTCCTAAAAAACGACTAAGGGTTACAATAGGCATATAATATCTATGTTAGAGAAGGAAATTAAATCCTATATCTGCACGTCTGACCAGTCCCTCCTATTGTGAGAGGAGGCTCGAGCCCAAGAGTGGGACATATATGAGCTGAAATGAATTTTGCACAGTAACTCATAGGAGTTACTGTACATTATATACATTTGCAGGTGCTGCTTCTACTAGGGCGATGGATTGCCCTTCTCATGTATCGATCTATAGATATTTTTTCATTATTTACTTGAATATTACATGATGCAAATGTATTATATCAAATGATAGAGCAGATTTTTCACATACTTAAGTATTTTATTTACATAGCCTTGAACTTACACACTTCTAAAAACCTTATGATTTCGTGGAGCATTAGACAGCATAACAGCTACATAAATATACACAAATAAATATCATTGTAGACAGCCATATTACCAACATTACTTTGTCAACAATATCACATAAATTAGTTGACCTTGTATCTGAGTAATGTTGATGCTTTATTTTGTTTGTTTTCTTTTAAATACTCCCAAAAGATTATGATAGTACAGCAAAGAGGCACTTATGATAATAACAATTTGGTGCCTTTATATGTCAACTAGCAACCCGCCCTGGCTTCGCTTCGGTTTCAGTCGCCTTACCTGCATATTTCCCGTTCCCGTGGGAATACCGGGATAAAATATAGCTTACTTAGCGTTACTCCTTGATGTTGAAACTTTCCATTAGTGAAAGAATTTTTGAAATCGGTTCGGTGGTTTAAGCGTTAAAGGGTAATAAACAAACAAACAAATAAACAAACTTACTTTGGCATTGAGCATGCTACTCTAGATACATATCTCTTTTATATCATTTGAATTGTTAATGGAACCAAATTTTGTATTATATGTTAGCTACCACTGTGATCAGTGATAATGCTATGTCTTCAACTATTTATAATGGTCTAAAAACAATGTAACTTAATTTAGTAAATATACAATTATTAGATATATGTTTTAAAAAAATTATAAGCCATTTGCCTGCAAGTATTGATAGTATATGTTTATACTCTATAACTCGATCGATTTCAAGTAACATACTCCATAAGTTGTATTTAGTAAAATATAATTACATCTTACTTGGAATGCCTTGAACTTATAGCAATCTTAAAGAGAGGCTCAGTGCGTCTAATCTATTGTTTGTGCTTAGTAAATGTGAAATTAATGAATACATTAAATAGTTTTTTAAGGTACTTAATAATCCTGCCTTTCTGTCGAAATTTTAATAACTCTGTATCTCGTTCTAACTGTTAAGTCAAAAACTCGTACGTAGGTGTACGTACATATTTTAAAATGAGATTTTTTCATATAATTGTGTATTGAGCATGTGACTAAGCACAAATATCTACTCCTTTTTAGATCAATTTTATATCCATACTAATATTATAAATGCGAAAGTAAGGGTGTTTGGTTGTTTGTTTGTTTGTAACGCTTTCACGCGTAAACCACCGAACCGATTTCAAAAATTCTTTCACCAATGGAAAGCTATAATATCAGGGAGTAACATAGGCTATATTTTATCCCGGTATTCCCACAGGAACGGGAACTACGCTGCGGGTAAAGCGACTGAAACCGAAGCGAAGTGAGGGCGGTTTGCTAGTATTCCATAAATGGAAATGTTATTTCTAGATTGGGTAGTATACCTTGATCGGTTGGTTGCTTGTGAAAAGCAAGGGACTGCTGTGGGTGTTGTAAGAGACGATTAAGGGATTAAAAATACATATACTATCTATGGATAGGAAGGCAAATTAAAAAAAAAACGCTATACCAACCCCGTCAACTAGCTTGGCATAGTAGACTAATATATAATAATTTCCCTCCCGTAATGGTAGAGACTAACAGCACACGCGCTGTGATGAATTGTGGACTAGTTCTTTGCTACTAGCATAAGAGTCATTCTTGAACGTCAGATCGAGCTCTCAATGTTCGACATGGTTATTATACTCAATTGGGTTTAACACGATGATCACCATGTTTGCGAGGCGTTCGTAGTTGATGTCATAACTTACCCAGTAGAATACTTCTGCATACCCCTTTAGCACTCACTCAGCGCGGATTTTCACGACTACCACAAGAAACTACAAAATATGATATTTATAATCCGTCACAACACGTCACTTATACATATTGTATACAGACAAAACAACTTTAAAAAAGCATCACTATCATACTTGAATCACATAACAGCTATTATCATTTTTATCTTCAATTTATGTTTGATTTCGTTACTGTTATATGCATTTATATTGAAGATGTAGAAGAAATGATAAGTTTGAAAACATTGAGAATATTAAATAGTCTTCATCCTATATTTATTTTTTCGTTTATAAATTATATTTATTATAACATTCAAACAGAAATATTAAACATATATCTGATGATATAAGTAACATCTGTTGTGTTTTACTCGTTATGACAACATGCATTCCCGTTATTATGATATAGTATATAGTACTAACGGCTATAGTTAAATGATGCAATAGAGAGCCGATGAAACGTGGGTGGGCTTATCAATAGGTACATCGACGAATTGACATAAATGCGTTATACTTAGATTACCTATGTGACAACCGATAAAATGTTGTAAAGCGCCGCCTAGCAGTGATTGACACCGCGCTATTTACACTCTGATATCCTAACGTAGATACCTTCTGTATCGGCCGCCTTATCTACTAAACACATAAGCGTTTTAACGATATGGCAGAAATGAAAGATGGACGAAATTTCGTCCAAAAATACGTAATAATATAATGATTTATTGTTAAACATGATGGCTGCTAAAGATTTGACAATGGTCAATCACAAATAATCGCAGTAAACCATCTTAGGAACCCTCGTCTCACCTCGAAAGCGTTAATTGCTCTGCAAATATACTCATCGTCATAGTTAAATCGTTTACTTGCCGACTTTAATGAGTGGTCAAACAGAGCGCGCGGTCGCGCGGTCAGCCGCGATGTGGCACTACCGTCAATAAATCTTCGGATTTTCCCCGATTTCCCGGCGTCCCGCTGCGGCCAGCACCCTACAGCTACTCTCATGCCACTCTTATAAATTAACTACACGCTTTCGCTATAAATCACACAATGGTCGGGCTAAATGCATTTACTATTGTTTGAATACACCTCAAACATTACTATCGTGACCAACGTCCGAATGTATTGGTGTATATATCATCCAGCAATCATTTTTGGTTTGCAATTTAGCTACTACATTTGGCGGACGTTAGTCAGCAATCTTAGGCGATACAGGAAATTCGTTACGTCGCTTTGTTAGGTCCGGAACTGAAAGATATTATGACCGTTCCGTGCGAAGGCGTTTGAGATTAATCTTAAGGGAAAAGTTTGGTCAGTCGCTTGACCCAAGGAAACAAGTTAATGGGTGATAATTGAAAGAAGAATTGACGAGGGGTTGTTTAAGCTTAAAAATATACAATTATATTTGTGTGTGTGTCATTTATTAAGCGACCTATGACCACTTAACAATATAAAGGTGCTTATTTTGACCGTTATCTTTGCCGGAAGTAACAAAGTGATCCAAGCATAATTTTTGTCCGCACCGCTCAACGCGCTAAGCATTAGTTGAATAAAAAACAAGGTGTCGATTAAACTCGAGATAGCTTTTAACTACGTTATTATTTCATTTTAAGTTTGTTTTGGGATGCCATAGTTTTTGTTTTATGGTAATTTGTATAATAAGAAAGTTTTTAGAAGCAAATTATATACGACGTTAAAATAAATTATACATATATGTATCGTAAAACAATATGTTAATTTACTATAAGTGTTAACTAAGATATAATTATTCTACTTTTTTTAATAAGTAAAAAAGCCCTTCTTATTAAAAATAATTGTCACTACTATAAGATGATTTTGTTTATTAAAATATAGTTAAGGGTTTTATTAGTAACACATTCCTACCTATATTTTTTTATAGTTTCGATAGATAATTGTGATAATCAAATATATGGGTAGGATATGATGGGGATTATGAGCATAGCCCTATTGTTCGATACAGGTTCAGGGCTTACGACTAAATTGCTCAAATAATACTATTATTATTCATGTTAGTCTCCAAAAAGATTAAGCCGATTAAAAAAAGAAATAGGTAAACGTTTCTTGGTAATATGCTTCATATCTTAAAAGATAGGATAGTTTATTAGCGACTGAGCGTAGGTCACGGCTACTAGCCTAGATAAAATAGAAACGTATAAAATCATAAGCTTATAGAGCTAATAATCTTAGGGAATAATTGACAATCATTCAATACTGTTTATAATATTATGACAATAAAAGAATCCTATTTATTAATCGGTTTGGGACCACCATAATAGGTAATACTAAATCAGAACAGAATAAATGATACGTCACCAATGACAATAGTTCAATAAAGACATTTAGACGTGCAACCGTACATAACTCTACGTTAATACCAATATTCAGTGGAAAATAATAGCTGCACAGCGCTTTACAGTTGCTAAATTTCGAGTGAGTTTTTTGCAAGTTATTGTAGCGATTCGGACAGATGTCACAGGCAGGGAATCCGCGACAACAAAAGCGCCTCGGGGGCGCATTGTCCTCTTCCCCCGACCTCCCTGAGTCGACCATTAACGCTAACACCTCTAACATTTATTTTTGTATCAAAATAATGCACATAATTTATTCAATGTATTTATAGCTATATTCATTTTATAATAGTTATTGCTTTAAATGGTTTTTAATGTCCTTATTTTATAAGTAGGTAATTTATAAGTGCAGTGGTGTATTTACAGCTGCGTTTCACCCTCAAATGATGGCTATTAGTGAGACATCAGATAAATACGTTAAACGTAGGGATCTTAAAGTTTTGTGAGCACCTCATCATTCTCTATTATATTTTAATTTAATTTTAACTCCATTATAACTTTAAATATATGATAATTATGTTTCTTAACAATATCATACGCAAGAATAACTATAAAACTTGGCTGTATAGGTATATAAAACATGACTGCAGAAACATACCAATCTATTCAAAACATCTCATTTAAGTTTTTATTTTGTAACAAAATGTGCTATTATAGTAGCAATAACATTCTTCATAAGCATATATTTTGAATAATAAATGAGAATATAAAATTAAAACGTGATAAGTTAGTAGCGTTGTTTTAATATGCTGTATAATGAAGACAGTTTTAGTTGGTTTTAGAGGTTAGGGAAATGCGGATTAAGAGGGAAGTATAAGCGGTCGGCGGTCGACAAGGAAGGTGGCGCGGAGGACCGCGTCGACCGCGACACCAGAGCCATGAATCAATCACGAAAGCTCAATAATTGATCGCTCTTTGCGCGACCGGCATTGAATCGACTCTCCCCCGACCTAATTACCTCTCTCGCCCTCCATACGCGCACGGCTCATTAAGAACCGTCTGTTGTTTGTTCTCCTAATTAAAGTGGAGCTTTATCGGTCTCGGGGCCTCGTCTAATTGATATCATTGCGAGCGTTTACGATCATTGAATTACGTCGGCCGCGATCGGTTACCGTCGGGTTTGGCAGTTAAACGTGACCGCACATTGTCTGTCTGAGCTCCAATTGACTTGTTTAATCCCAGTTTATTGTTTATTTATTTATGGTGGGTGGTCTTTACTACAATACAATATTCAGGTTTATTTCATTCGCATAAATTAAAATGCATATATTATCATAACAAGCTATACAAACATATATCTATCTTAATCTTTCTGTATGTTATTGTGACCAGTTTTTAATACATTGTGTACATTCATACATTGTATTGATATTGGATCTATTAGTTTAGTTTAATAATTCTAAGTCTTATTAATAAGCTAACAAACATCGACCATTATAATTCCAATTACTGCGAACAGTTTAATTTTCAAAATATAAACAGTCGCACGATGTTAAACAGTAATAGTGTTATATAGTGTATTTGATTAAGAATAGTATAATCTGAGCAATAAAATAATATCAACTCAATATCAAAGAAATAATTTTCAGTTCTCGAGTGGAAAATAACCAATTTCGTTTAAATCACAATCTAGCAATTCTTTGATACCCGTGAAATTGCCGTAACGAAATAAATGTTAAATAAAACGTAAAATAAAATTATTGTGCCTCCACAAACAAATAATTGGAACGGGAACGTAGCTAAAACGCCCGCGCCCGTCGCCGCTCGTTTTATGGCTTATTTGGGGGAAAGCTTTATTGAACTTAGCCACGTTGTCTACGCGACTAACAAATATAGTCTTTAAAAGTATTACATCATGATTCAAAGTAGCGTGTCTTTAGTGATTGCGTCACTGTCGTGCGCCATGAAATGACTTTTTCGTTTGTATTCGCTCTTTATCCACTTAGAGTCATTCTTTTTTCCACCCGCTACAATTCACTTTTAGATACTGCTAGTTGTTTCCTACCGGTATTATTCTATTACATGAATACATTTATTTATTTTCTGTATTTATGAATGAATAATACGTCGTAACTTTGAATAATATTATAAGTCCAAATAGTGAATAGATTTGTATCAAACTATCAGCATATATGTAGTAAGAATACAATTTACGACCACAATACTTACGCGTGGATGTCGTTAAACACAACTAAGGCCTATAATACTCGGACAATATCAATACATTAGACGGAAAACTGCAAATAAAACACTATATCAACACGTCTGACCTTAGTATAGCTGGTCAATTTTCCTCCAATTACAGATGTGTCTCGAGCTTAACACGGGACGTATTTAAGTTGAGATGAGGTGTTTATAATAATAAATTAGTTATGTTAAGAATAAAACGTTATTTTAGTATTGTGCTGAAGTCATGTTTTTAACTTAAGCCAACAACCAGAATGCACTCAGCTTTCGCGGTATGATGGAGTGTCGTCGATTTGGCAAGGCGTCGAGTCGCCATGGCGCCTCGGGCGGTGCCAGGGTGCGCGCTAGCTCAAAAGGCGACTGTAACCACCGATGGGGTACGAATTTATGAACCGTCAAATAACTTATCACCAGTTTAATGCAATGAAATAAACGAGCCTTATTTATGAACCGCACAGATCAGTCGAACGTGAACTTTGTCTTTTTTGTTTCTAGGGTCGCGATGGTAGTTGGCTTTTATTTATGGATCTAGCGGCGCGTGTGAATAACGTTAATAGTAGGGCTGGCCCCCCTTTTTGCTACTGTTTATATTTATTTGGGGTTGGTGTAATGAGTCTATCTGGCGCGCTGACTCGCGGAATCTGTGGAGAATTGATTAAAATGTTGTTAGATTCAGTCTTATAGAAAAGGGGATGAAATTGGCATAGATCAGTTATTTTTTTAACATTTATGTTATATCATAAATAGTATATGAGAAGTGAATAGTATTATTATTAACTAGCAACCCGCCCTCACTTCGCTTCGGTTTCAGTCGCTTAAACCCGCGTAGTTCCCGTTCCTGTGGGAATACCGGGATAAAATATAGCCTATGTTACTCCCTGATATTATAGCTTTCCATTGGTGAATAGTGTTGCCCAAAAAAGTCTTGGTCTTGCGGTCTTGGTCTTGGTCTTGCGAGAAATGTGAGACCGAGACCAAGACCGCTTAATTTTTGCAAGACCAAGACCAAGACTGGCCCTGCAAGACTTCAGCAAGACCAAAACTGAGCCTGCAAGAGTCTCGCGCTCTTGCAATTAATTCAAATCACCATTCCAGCTTATATACGGTGGAGCTCGTGTCTTCTACATAATAGGAGCGAAATCTGCCGTGGCCGGAGAGGAATCGCCACCGTGATCGGCCGTGTTGTTACAGGGTTTCATCTCGAGTTTTCCTTCTCTTGCACCGATGTTATATATTATAGCCCTTAGTCGTGGGTTTGCACTCGCGGATAAAACAGGGGGGTGATGAATTGTATTCTTACTCTGTCTCTACACGGCAAGTCAAATCAGTCTTGAGATATCCGTCTATTGGCCAATCGATTCCCAATGTTGGTGTTGGCTTTTCAGAATTACTCTTCGGAAAGGCTTAAGGACAAAAATACCGTAATCACTAGAGTTCTCTTGCCTATTATGCAAATTTAAATATTCGTTTATTCATTAGCCCAACGACGTTCACTGTTGGACATAGAAATATGTCTACAATTAATCTACATAAATGTCCGTGTAGGAACAGAGTACGAATACAATTCACCACTCTCTTACACGAGGATGTCGTATCAAATCGGACCGAGGCAATGGTGTTAGAAAGCCATTTTTTTTTATGGGTGGGCTATGGTAATCACACGCGTGGTCCATTCCGTCCGGGGCGATGAAAGGACTGCGCGCGGGCCCATAACCCACCCGTACCCACGTTGCCTCGTTTTTGGGCCGACCACCAGAGCAGGGTGACTTGTCGTTAGTAGTCAAATAACTCCGTCGAATGTTAAATGACATAAAATTTACTGTATCAACTGCCCCGTGTGGTGACGTCTTAAGAAAACGGGGTCGAAATTCCTTCCTTTGTCATAGGAGTAGTAACTCTGTCTAATGTAACACCAGGGGAATAGGAGAGTAATATTCTCCAATGGTAAAGATTATATTCAATAGTGGATTATAGGCTAGCAGATGGATAAATAGGATAGGATGATATTTGATTAATTTAGTTGGCTTTTTCATTGTCATGATAAATGACTGTTACGTTAATCCAAATGCAAGACTTGCAAGACTTTGCGAGACTCTTGCTGCAATACCAAGACCAAGACCAAAACTCGAGTGTGCAATACCAAGACCAAAACGAGACCAGGTGTGCTGTTGCAAGACCAAGACCAAGACTGGTCCAAGTCTCGTCTTGGTCTTGCATTTAGGCAACACTATTGGTGAAAGAATTTTTGAAATCTGTTCGGTGGTTTAAGCGTGAAAGCGCTACAAACAAACAAACAAACAAATAAACAAACATCCTTACTTTCGCATTTATAATATTAGTATGGATGTAATCTATACCAATAAATAAAATTGGAGGGTTTGTTTGTAATGTCAAAGTAATAGACTTTTTTCATGCTCACACAGTTATTTGCACTATACATATGCCTAAAAATCACTTTATATTTTTTTTTGTCTGTCTGTCTGTTTGTTCCAGTTCTTCAAAACGGCTGGACCTATTTACCTACCTATTCAAAAATTCTTTCATCAAGGGAAAGCTATAATATCAGGGAGTGTTATAGGCTATATTTTATCCCGGTATTCCCACGGGATTGGGAACTACGTGGGTAAGGCCACTGAAACCGAAGCGAAGCGAGAGCGGGATGCTAGTAGGTAATAATAATATTATGTATCTAATTTTTGTTCACGTAATCTTCTGCAAGGAATATACCCATACCTGTCACAGGTTTACATGGGGATATGTATTCAACACACAGAGGCCTTTGGAGAAATTTAATCTATAATGGAATAGAACTGATGACACTCCACGTCTGCACATAGCATGATGGCTGCTGATAGTACTCAATATCTGATTATAGGGGTTTAGAGATTCTATGGACTGATATATCTTAAAATTCCTTGATTGCCTGCATAGTATTGAATGGCATCAGACAGTGACTCGCCAACTCACTGAATGTGCTCCCATAAACGGTCAGCAAGGGCAAGATTGATGGAATTGGCTAGTGGTGTAGAGCGGTGCGACGTCAGTATCATCTTCGCAGCTGAAACCCACAGTGGTTTCCCTGTAGTTATGTCCTAGAAAATGACACGTCTACCACCTAGAATTTAGACCTAACATATTACTGACCAGCCATTTACGACAAGCTATATTCGAGAATGCTGTGGGTACTCTACACCTTCCACAACAATCAGCCAATATAGACGAGCTGGATACGAGGCCCTGGGCGATTCTCTGAAGCATTTAGGACCGTAGTGTCGCTTGAGTGGTGCCACAAGCACGCCATTAAGCACGTCACAAACTGTCCTGCGGTTTACTGGCTTTTATGTGAATCTTATAATACATTTTTTTTATATCAGAATAATAGTAAAACTGTTAATGTTTTTATTATAAATTCTATTATAAACTACCTAATCTTATATCGATAATCAAAGAAATGAATAAATAATAACGTCATTCGAATGCAAATGAAATGTTTTTATTTAATTTTCAATCTTTAAGCGTCATCATCATCATCTTGCTCTTATCCCAATTACTTGGGGTCGACGCAATATGTCATCTGTTTTGACATATTGCAAAAAGTTTCGGCACTGACTTTTATGACCGGCCGCCTGCCTAACGTCAACCCTCCTTGGGAATGTAATTGTTGACCCAAATGGTACCAGATAGAGTTGGTCCGGGTCAATCTAGGGCTCTTAGTCGTCTTTTACGACACCCACGAGCAAAGCAAGGGTTGGTAGTATTCGAAGCCGCTACCACACAGCACCGAAGCCGCTACCACACAGCACTCAATCTTTAAGCGTATACCTAGTAATAATATACTTAGTATATACTTACACACCGCTAGAATATAATATAACAGCGTTAATTCGAATATATGAATTGTACGTTTGCTAAAAATAAATAAATGGATTAATAGATTAATCACGGATAGGGCACATCACGCATTCTATGATTGTATTAGGAAAATAATTCCAGCCTCTTAATCTTAGTCGTTTCGCGAATTTCTTCATCCTCCATGATCATCATTTCGCTTCATATACGTCCCACTGCTGGACTCGAGCATCTTCCGCAAGAGAAATTAATCTGTTATGCCACGCTGGTCAGACGTATTGGCATAGAGTTTTATGTCGAGTTTTCCTTCTCTTGCACAGATTTTGTATTGTATTGTATCTCTTAGTCGTCTTTTGCGACACCCACGAGTAAGAGAAGGGGTGTTGAATTGTATACTTACTCCGTCACCACACGGACAAAAAAGTAATTGTAGACTTTATTATTTTTAACAGTATTTTGCCGATTATTGTCTACTAGCAACCCGCCCTCGCTTCGCTTCGGTTTCAGTCGCTTTACCCGCGGCGTAGTTCCCGTTCCTGTGGAAATACCGGGATAAAATATAGCCTATGTTACTCCCTGATATTATAGCTTTCCACTGGTGAAAGAATTTTTGAAATCGGTTCGGTGGTTTAAGCGTGAAAGCGTTACAAACAAACAAACAAACATCCTTACTTTCGCATTCATAATATTAGTATGGATGTCATTGTTGTCACAACGTCATATCTCCATTGAGCAAACAATTATTTGACTTCCGCAATCTAAAGGTATCGTTTTCTATTTTCACTTTGTTCCTTTAACATTAAAATAAATGATAATTAACAAATTACGATTCAATGTACCTATGTAAGGTTATAGTTGTGTGGTATTATAATCGAATCCAAGACCTCGACGTACCAATCTTTTAATCTGTTATTTCTTTGGACTAGGCTGTCGTTCCGTGTTGTAATGGAGTAAGAATACAATTCACTCCTCCCTATCTTACCCGTGGATATCGTAAAAGACAACTAAGGGGATATAATATGTATATAACATCTATGCACGAGAAGCAAATCTCGAAATAAAATTCTATACCAATATGTCTGATCAGCATGGTATAGTAGGTCAATTGCCCTCCTATTGGGGAGAAGGCTCGAGCCCAGCAGTGGGACATGTATGAGAGAAGACGACCAGGCTATCGTTGCTTGATATAAATATATAATGTGTTTGTGTGTTTGAATATAACACTTTTATCTTAATATATATATACAAAAATCACATGCTTCTTTTGGGGTAATCCCCGAAATAAATGAAACGATTTCAACGAAATTTTGTGAATCATACTTTTTGATAAGATTTTTCATGCGATAGAGCTTGAAGACGGATATTCGATTTTAAAAAAATTATCTAACATTATCAGTTTATATTGGATTGTGCTATTCTTTTGTTTATATGTATAGCGAATCCGTGTGATGACGGATTAAGAATACAATTCACCACCCCTTCTCATACCCGTGGGTGTCGTAAAAGACGACTAAGGAATATCTTACAAGGATAACTTGAAACAAAATCCTATACCAATACGTCTAACAAGCGTAGTATAGTAAGTCAAATTCTTTCCTATAATAGAGGAGGTCCAAGCCCAACAGGGAGATGCGTATGGGCTGAGATGATGATGGTGAAAAGTTAAAAATAGAATATGTCATCAACATTTTTTTTCTCATAAGTGTTCGTAAAAAAGATTTACGGAAGCAAGCGGATACCGCAAAGAACAGGAATCCGAAATTAAACCTTAACCCTGTTTAACTTTTTTTATATGCCAGGCTATGGTTTGGGCACACCCAACCTATCTGTCCGGGGTGACAGATGGCCAGCCACGGCTTCATAACCTACCCTGTTCCTTTCCCATTGCCATTGGGCTGACCACTGGTACCAATTCCTTGACATTCGGGGTCAGTTCGAGACCCTGTTTAATTATTGTGATATAGTAGTTAATTTTTGGAGCCTCGAACGCAGCTGTATATAGGCTGAAATGATGAAGAATAAGTCAAGAAAAACTGTATTGTTAGAATTTAGTGCCAATATTTTCAATTTTCTCCGATTATTCTCAGTAGCAATAATAATTTGTACTCCACAGGGAAAACCAATATCAGTAAAATAAAAAAAACCGGCATTAGTAGTTTATTAAAAATATTTTACTATGCTCATAGGATCTTCATCATGTTACTATACCCTCAAGAAAAGGAAAACTCGAAGTATAACCAAATATGCCAATTCACCTGGTTAGCATAATATAGTACATTAATTTGTAAACAGTGGGACCTATAAAGGCCTATGTAGGTAAATAAATACACATAGATTTCAATTGAACAAAGTGACAATATCTAGTTTAAAATTACCAAACGTTTGACACGCTATCTTATCCTTCATTTTGTTGTACCTATGGCACTGCAGCGTGAAGCTCTTAAGATAATTTCTGTTCGTAAATAAAACAGGACAGTCCACCCGTGACCACGAGTAGGTACTGCAAAGTCTTTGAAACGCCGGGCAATCAAAAATCAAATACAAACGTGATAAAATCCATAGTTTTATTTACTTACAATGTGTAATATTTGCGTAAACATTAGAAATTGTTATAATTTCTGTTTTGTAAAGTAAATGTTCACTCTGATTGTGACTTTTGCTTTATATTAGCCATTTTCAACGTTCCTCTATACTAGTTTTCCAAGGTCGTTAGGAGGGAGAGTACACCGTCCTGCCACCACTGCGATTGCGACGAGGACACGGCGCAGCATACGCTCGAGGTCTGTGACACTTGGGCAGAGCAGCGTCGTGAACTCGTCGCAATCATCGGTGCCGACCTGACGCTGCTGACTATCGCTAGGGCGATGGTCGGCAGCGTCAGGAACTGGGACGCGGTCGGAGTCTTCTGCGGGGCAGTGATATCGCAGCAGGAGGCGCCGGATCGCCTACCCGAGGAGCGCAGCCTCGATGAGGCAATCCGCTACCGGCGACTGGGGCGGCGTAGGCGCGAATACCTGCGCCTCATACCGCCCTAGCCGAGGCCGCGGGTGACGTGACCGGGGAATTAGTCCATCCGCCAGCAATGGGACATGCCCCATTGCCCATGAGTTGAGATGAAATAATGATGAATTAATTATTTTAAGATTTCCGTCAATACATGTATTTGAAATGTTGTTATTATAAAATTACACATAACAAGATGTATTAAGAGATAAATATCACCGACTTATATACGTTCTTGCATAATATACAGAAAATCATGATATCTTGTTACTGTATGATTGGTCAGCTTCTAGATCTGTGTTTAGTATTTATTTATAAATTAAAACATTTTACAATGAGATCAGAAATGAAAACACACTTACCAAAACAACGTAAAAATGATTGCGACATCATTAATATCTATCAGTACATAAGTAAACATTACACACTCTTTCGACGTTCCCCCGAAAATAAGCCAGTGACAAATTTGTAACCGCAACTCTTTTGTGGGACTGTGATAAAAATTGCTCATTTTCCTGATGGTGACAGCGAGGTTTCCCTCCGAGGTCGGGGCGTCGGGGTTCACTAACTATGAGTGATGATTGTCTCGCCCTCCATATTAGTGGCTCGAGAAAGCACGTGCCTTCGCAAACATTAATGATTATGCTATTATTACTTAATACTGTGCATATCCGTTTAGTGTTGTATTATTTTCTTTTATTGTGAATTAATAAGAGGGTTTATGCATTTTACATATTATCCAGCTTGGGTTATTGTGATATAACCATGCAATTACCAAGTCTCACTTCATTAAAGCGATAATGTTCTTACCTAATTTTTGGTAAATTCAATTTATAATTATTCTATTAATTCTGTGTGGTGACGGAGTAAGAATACAATTCACTACTCCTTATCTTGCTGGTGGATGTCGTAAAAGACGACTAAATGATATAATATGCTCATAACATTTGTACAAGAGAAGGAAAACGCGGAATGAAACTACCAACATGTCTGACCAGCATGGTATAGTAGGTCAAATTCCCTGCCATTGTGGGGAGGCCCGAGCTTAACAGTGGAACGTATGTGGGCTACGATGATGAATCATCATCTTACATATTGCTAGGCTCGAGTCTCCTCCACAATTGCAGAGAAATTGACCTTCTATAAACACACTGGTCAGACGGATTGGTATAGGGATTTATTTAATGTATTTCTTCTTTTACATGTTATATGCCTATTATAATCCCTTAGTCATCTTTTACGATACCCACAGGTAAGAAAGGTGCTGGTAAATTTTATTCTTATTCTGTCCCCATACGCAAGAAGAATTTATAATTAATCAACTAATTAGCTTAATTTTTAGAACTGGGTTTGGTATGGATGATAATAACGCGAGATTAAATATTATATTTCATAGTGACAGATTAAATATATAAAGTGTCATAAGCTGTTATACCTACTTACGAATCTACGTAATGTCTGGGGAATTACTAATTTGTAAGAAAAATTGTGATTACCAACACCTGCCTAACATAATGAAACTATTTAACACGAAACTACTAATTCTTTATTATGATTTTCATTTTGAAAACCCATATAAAAACGGGCGTCGATTGGTTAATGGATGGAAACATTAAAACAAATATCATTTAGAATAAGATATTTTTGAAATGAAAACTTTTATAGACAGATTAAATTTGGGAGTAAATGCATGTAAGTTGTCATCGACATAGTCACGTGACGTGTTAACGCTAATATCTGCAGCTATGTTAATGTCATTATATCTATGCTAATATATGTCAAAATCAAATAACGAGGAAAAGTTTTAATTCACTAATTTTAAAAAGTGTCCATGTTTTAAGTTGTCACTTCTTTTTTGATACAAAGAACACTTTGTAATATACATATATGAAAGTGATATTTGATGAAGAGGATGTGTGAAAAAGAAAACTAGTTTTCTAAATGTAGCTAATACATTTAGAAAACTAGTTCTTTTTTTTTTAGGGTGGGTTGCGGTCGGCGCGCTCCTCGCACCACTCCGTCCAGGGCGACAGAGGGGCGTAAGCACGCACGCTCACAACCCACCCACGATGCACGTCGCCTTCGTCGTTGGGCCGACCACCGGAGCAGGGTGACTTGACGTCAATGGTCGGCCCGATGGAATACCCCCAATTTTGAGGTACTCTCCCATCGACCGATCGGTCTTTCCTCGCAGCATGGGAAGACAACTTGTGTAAAACATTTTCTTTCACATAACGGGGAAGAGTTTTGACCAACTGGGCTATAGTTCATCATCATCACCGCAGCCTACATACGTCCCACTGTTGGGCACGAGCCTCCTCCACAATGGGAGGGCATTTGACCTACTATACCATGCTGGTAAGACATGTTGGTATAGGGTTTCATTTCGAGTTTTCCTTGTCTTGCACAGATTTTATGTGTATTATATATCCCATAATCGTCTTTTACGACCTCCACGGGCAAGAGGTGAATTGTATTCTTACTCCGTCACCACACGGAAAGGCTATAGTTAGATATATGAAATGAAGAAGAAGCGCATTACTTTAATACCTGTACTGGCTGTGGTGATGAATTAAGATAACAGACAATGGAAACTATACTTGTTAACCCTCAAGCAAAGGAAACGTCCAAGTATACCAATTGGTATTCACTAATTAGAGTACAACCAAGTATACCAATTCACCTGGTTAGCGTGATGTAGTAGGTTAATTTGCCTAGCCAAACAGTCTGACCTATAATAGCCTATGAAGGGACATCTCGAAATGCAATACTGCACTGTCTGTCTTGTGATTTCTTATTTCTAAAGATAACATGCACCATTGGGTGGTCGACTTCTAGTCGACACGACAAACCATTTATCTCCATCTAGCCTACTAATAAAGGTATTTCCTAGCTTCCATGTTTTAATCGTTTACTCTAATTAGTGCCGTATTAATAAATAAGTACCTACCAGTTACGGCTATAAATTAATTTATGTGAAAATTTTTCAACGCGCTATTAATGTTTCCAGTTGATCGACGATAATTTTAATGAATTTTATAAATATTTATGTGTTGTTAAGTGTGATAAAAAATTCAGATTGACAGACTGGAAAATTTTACACTTAGTTGCTTATTACATGCATCAAGGAGGCAGAAGTAATGAAACCATCATAATCACGTAGAACAAGTTAAGTTTAAAAAAAATAGATATGTGAAGTAATTATCTTGTCATGCTGTAGCTATAATTGTGCCTATATTTACGAGATAATTTATAATATTCACGTTAATAGCTAGAGTGGATTTGAATATATACTTATTCGTTGTAAATTAAGGGGTTACGAGAGAGAGAGAGAGAGAGAGATAGAAATAGGTATATAGTTTTAGTTACAATATGGCGATAATTTTATAAATTTTTATAACATACACAATTTGAAACATAATTACACATGGCAATTCCATTCTATTACATTTGTTTATTAGGTTGATTCACAGCATAAGTATAACAAACATAAAAAATAATACAGTATGTATGAAGCCTAATTTAGTAACCAATTGGATATAGACTAGAGCTTCCAATCCCGCATGATGCGGGATTACGGGTGCGGGATCCGCGGGATTTGCGTGACTGAAAAATCGTGGTTGCAACCTCAAACTTGATAAACTCTCAAACTCAAACAGTAACATATCCTATATAAATTTACAGTTTTTAAGTGTGTTTAATTGTTTGGTTGATATTAGATTTTTTTTGTGTATTTTTGAAGATTTGTTATGTTTTGATTTGTTTTTATTCAGTACTAGCAACCCGCCCTCGCTTCGCTTCGGTTATAGGTTATAGTCGTTTTACCCGCGTAGTTCCCGTTCCCGTGGAAATACCGGGATAAAATATTATATTATAAGATTACCCGGAACAAACAGAAAGACAGACAGACAGACAGATAAAAATTTTTTAATTGCTATTTTAGGCATAGGTGTCGTGCAAATAACCGTGTGAGCATGAAAAAAGCCTATTATTTTGACATTACAAACAGACACTCCAATTTTATTTATTGGTATAGATTTGTTACTGTTTGTGGTGAAGAAAAAAACGGTGTAATTTGATTAATCTCATACTAGTAGTAATACCTACTTAAATAAATATGGAGTTAGTTGATAATTCATAGGGTTTTTGTGATAAATAAACGGAGTAATTTCATTGATCTCATATTAATAGTAATCTATACCAATAAATAAAATTGAAGTGTCTGTTTGTAATGTCAAAATAATAGGCTTTTGTCATGCTCACACGGTTATTTGCACGACACCTATGCCTAAAATAGCAATTAAAAAATTTTTGTCTGTCTGTCTGTTTGTTCCGGGTAATCTTCAAAACGGCTGGACCGATTTCAAAAATTCTTTCACCAATGGAAAGCTATAATATCAGGGCGTAAACTAGGCTATATTTTATCCCGATATTCCCACGAGAACGGGAACTACGCGGGTAAAACGACTATAACCTATAACCGAAGCGAAGCGAGGGTGGGTTGCTAGTACTTTAATAAATGTGAAGTTAGTTGGTTAATTCATTCTTTTTTGTTACAAATAAACAGCGTAATTTGATTGATCTCATATTAATAGTAATATGTGCGTAAATAAATGTGGAGTTGATTAATTCATTGTCTTATTTGCCTTAAATAAATGTGAATATTTTGGACATGCGGGATCCCGCAAATACCGAGATTGAATTCAAGCTGCGGAATTGGAAGCCCTAGTATAGACCATGCATAGTGTGGTGTACATTTAAAAATAAAATGTATTAATAAATATTTTTCCGTGTGGTGACGGAGTAAGCATACAATTCGCCAGTTTCTTGCTCGTCTATGTAGTAAAAGACAACTAAACATTTATATCCCTTAGTGAAAGAATTATATCCGTTAGTTGCGTCGTAACATCTATCCAAGCCAGAATCAAAATAAAACTTTATACCAACTCGCATGACCAGCGTGGTCTTGAGACCAGCAGTGGGACATATAGGGTTTGAGAGGGTGATGACTAAAAATTTATATACATTGAACATTATTGTAGTGAGGTCAACAGATATTCAACAGAGGTACAGGCCACTAAACTTAAGTAATGTTTTCTGTTTGCCCACTCAGTGGGTGATGAGGAGAAATATCGCGGGTTATGGGTACCCACGTCGCCCTTCTATCATTCCGGACGATTAGACATGTGATAGATAAACAAACATAAAAATAAATAAACATAAATCATATGAAAACAGTAACAATTACAAAGGCAAATATTTTAATAATTAATTTGCACAACGAACGAGTTGTTAAAGCCATTAAGCTTAGTTCTAGTATAGTAATTATGCTATTATCTTACTGATATCTATTCTATACCATTCTAATAAGGAATGTTACGAGGTTGTCGGCTATTGTATTTTTTGCCACTATAATTGTTAATGTAACTTTTTATTGGTTTCATACATTCTTGTAAGGCGTTTATCGTCAACATAAACTGCTTTAGTTTTCATATGTAAGCAATTTATCGTAATTTGTAAATTTAAATGAAACTGCTTTTTTCCTTACTAAATTATCTACCTTAAGGGATGCCACTGGTGGGCGAAGAGGTTATCAGTTTGAATAGGGTCCCCACTCTCTGTTCTAAGTTACCGATTATCTAGTAAGACCCCACGATGCTGCTTCTATTGTCCTACAGGTCTGAGCTCGTATTTCTGGCAACCTCGTTAGGTTGCTTATGCTGAGGTAGCAGACTGCCTTATCTCTACTTTCCTCAGGACAGTGTGATGGTGCCGGAGATTAGGTGTACTTTTATACCCGGTGCGTCTATTATAAGACAGAAGCATAGTAGGTAGTCTTCTGCCATTTGTGCTGTCCCGCCTTTAATACGTAGGAGGCGACGGTATTGTTCAGTTTTTGATGTGATGCTTTTATAAATAAAGTTATATATATATATATATATATATACTAGCTTATATAGCTAGTATATATATATATATATATATATATATATATATATATAGCTAGCTTATATATATATATATACTAGCTGACCCAACAGACGTTTTGTTCAAATAAAATAAAAGAAATTCTGACAGCAACGCCACCTACCGGGTCCAATTATAAATATAAATTATTTTCGAATTCCTTTGAACACGCACAAAAAATTCATCAAAATCGGTCCAGCCGTTTAGGAAGAGTTCAGTGACGTACACACGTACACAGGAAATATATCTATATTTAAAGATACATATTGTCTTTTTTATGTAGAAATATTGAGACTTCACCTACATCTATGTATTACGCGCTATATTCTCAACTCTTTACTATACGGACATAACGTAATTCACTTAACCATTTGCAGTTGGCGAAATAGAATACTTACTTCAAAGAAGTTGTACTCCACATATCTGGATATATATGCTCGGGTATACCATCATCAAATCAAATTAAATACGTTAACCATTAAAGCTAGTACTTCGCATCGTTAATCCCATATGTAAGCGGATAAATCTCGACGCTTAATACCTTTCAGTCAATCGGTCTAACAAATACGTCGGCTTGAATTTAATTAAAGTTAACTTAATAAAAGGGAATAAACTGACGAACAACAATAAAAGTCCCAAGTGTGCAGGCTGACATATCACTAGCGTATTTGCATAATGTATGGAAGCAGAGGGGAAAACTATTAAGCTTTAACGCTCCCTATGCGTGATAGTTGTTTAACAGCGAGCTAGTGAGTGCAGGGATGTTACCCTCTTTACTCAGTTATTCGCATACATTAGGAGCAACTAAATTAAAAGTGCGAACGATGCCAACGCGCCTCGGGATTCGGTCCCTTGTCTCACCCTAGCTCCTCTGATAATAAAATGAAAACCATTATGACACGTATGGCACTGGTTGTGACGCGACAACTGAATAAAAACAGCAAGCTTATTGCCCCCCTCCCCTCCTCTGTCTATTTTTAAACAAGAAAACTGCATGTGCTTGTCTTGCGTAATTTATTTTCATTTTATAACACATAAGAAAATAGTGTGTAACATTTTTATTTGAACTCTGTTAAACTTATTAATAATGTCAGTTTCCTTTTATTTTCGTTGACAGTTGATATGATGACCTCTATAGTTCTGTTTTTTTGTCGCTGTTAATGACAAATGATCTGTTAGATAAATATAAATGAATAGTAAATGCGCATCAAATAAATTTAAGTACAGCCTCAGCCGTTACCTATACCTATATAGTCTCATTAAACAAATTTCAGAAGGCATTTTCGCCTTGGAATGAGGAAGAAATTGACCATTGGTTACAATGATTTTTATTTTACATGCTTCCCTTATTTGTGGGTAAGAAAGGGGTGGTTAATGCTATTCTTCATCAGCGCAGCCCACATAAATCCCACTATAGAGATCGAACCTCCAATGTAATGGATGGGAAATTGACCTACTATACCGCTGGTCAGACATGTTCGCGTAAGGTTGTATGTCGAGTTCTCCTTTCCTTACATAGATGTTATATGTATATCATATCCCTTAGTCGTGTTACGAAACCCAATGGCCAGAGAAGGGGTGGTAAATTGTATTGTTACTCCATCACCAGACGGATGATGATGATGATATATAATTATGTAATTCTTAATTCTTTTACGAAATTCAGCAGTTTATAACAATATATATGTAAAGTAGGACAATTTTACGGTCGCTAGGAGTACACCATGCTGCCACCACTGCGATTGCGACGAGGACACGGTGCAGCATACGCTGGAGGTCTGTGCCACTTGGGCAGAGCAGCGTCGTGAACTCGTCGCAATCATTGGTGCCAACCTGACACTGCCGACCATTGCTAGGGCGATGCTCGACAGAGTCAGGAACTGGGACGCGGTCGCAGCCTTCTGCGAGGCAGTGATCTCGCAGAAGGAGGCGGCAGGTCGCGCGCGCGAGGAGCACAGCCTCGACGAAGCGACCCGCCGCCGGCGACTGGGCCGGCGTAGGCGCTACTACCTGCGCGCCATGCCGCCCTAGCCGAGGCCGCGGGTGACGTGACCGGGGAGGACCGGGTCCCCGAGGGGGGGATGTCGGTCGATGGGAGGGTGCCCCAAATAGGAGGTATTCCGTCGGGTCGACTACTGATGAGAAGTAACCCTGCTCCGGGGATCGGCCCAACGACGAAGGCGACGTGATGTTCGGTTGGGTTGCGGGTTCGGTGCTTACGCCCCTCTGTCACCTCGGACCGAGTGATGCGAGGAGTGCGCCGACCGCAGCACACCCAAAAAAAAGGTCAATTTTAATCTTGATGTTCCGAAATCGCTATTACATGTACCTATCACGAAACTCTTCCATCCAACATCTGACGTTAGATAATACTGCTTTTGGGAAGTAAATCTTAAAGCTGATTTTTCAACGATGGTATTTCTAGAATGCAATAGAATATCTACTTATATTCTAAGTATATTTAAAGTAATGTGTATAAGTATATTATTATTTACGGTTGAAAGGCTTTCATTTATTTGACAGGTACGTATTTCGTATACTCAAAGACAAGATTTTCAGACGATTATGACAGGTTAGAAAATAACGTGTGTAAAATTACCCTGTTAGCCATAAATACTTACTTGCTGTCTCTACCCAGCGGCCGTAAACTATTTCTGTACACTTAAAAATGTGTAATTATATATACGGTTATCAAATTGTTATTTGTAATCTTATTAGTAAACCTAATTAACTTGTGTGCACTAGATTAAAATGTATTATAGCTAATACTACATCTTTATTTGTTCGGCTGCGTGTTTGTTTATTGTATTTTGCGGTATTTCAGAGCAACCCTTACGCGCTGAAGGAGGGTGGCGGCGAAATGTCTGCTTGGACGTCGGCTGGTCTGCAACCCTCCGGTGGCTACTACCCCTACGACCCAACGCTTGCCGCCTACGGGTAAGTCCCCAGGGTCCGGGAGACCCCATAGGTCCACAGTGCCCGCGCCACTTTAGATAAAGCCCACGCGCCGCGCCACAACCCGGATTAACATAATACCTCCCTATCGAGACTTATCTCCGTAATAGATTGCAATGCGAAAGGCTCGTGTTTTGTATTTGGCGATTCATTTTGACTTTAATCAATTTCGTTATATTGTGCATATGCAACCCCATTCAATGCTTTAGTGTTATTGGATTCGTACTTGTTTATTGAATGATAGTCTGTTAAAATATTCTACACGGAATACATTACGGTTCTCTAACTAAATGTGTCATTCAATATGTATGAATGTATGTATGTGCGTATACATATTATATTGGTATACGTATTAAATTCACATGTTTAGTTTATTGCCTTCAATTAATTCGCTCATAAAATTGTTCTAAAATATGTTATGCGTGATTGAGTTCGATTAATTATTAGAGCGTTATCTGAACAAAATAAATTGTTCTGTTTGTTATTCGTACGTTCTCAGTTTCAACTGTTCGGTGTTTGTTATATCTATACAAATCAATTAAATTGAAGTGTCTGTTTGTGATGTCAAAATAGTAGGTTTTTTCATGCTCACGCGGTTTTTGCACGATAATTTTAAAAACATCTGTCTGTCCGTTTGTTTTTCCGTATAATTTTCAAAATAGCTGGACTAGATAGCTGTCAGTGTAAAGAGAAATTTAGGTTATTTTTTCTCTAAATAAAACCCAATGAAATTTTGTCCAGTCAGGGTCTTGAACCCGAGGCCATATCTTAGAAGATATTGCATATTTAAAATGCGGGCGTAAAGCGACTGGAACCGAAAAGCAACGAGGGCGGGTCTTTAATACAAAAGGAAAACGAAGTTTAGGCAAGCACTTGTTCAAGTATGAAAGATGTTGTATTTATTACACCATACAATTATTGTTATACAGGTTCCATAAATATATGCAGTAAACATAGCTATTATATTGATAATATGCTGTGTGTGAAATATAAGAATGTTGATAATAAGGTTTGCTCTTTATAAACCTGTATATGTTAAAAATTCGAAGAGGCCGCACTTAAAACAGAAATATATAGTGTAATAAAAAATATCAAGGTGTATCGTTAGCATCGTAATAAAGTCGGTCCTATGATCGCTAAAGAGAGATAGCTCCATCGGTATGTTGAATAAGTAAAGATATGTTACTGTACAATAATTACAACAGCTTATTGATAATTTAATTTCTCTATAAAAAATGAATATAGCAATAAAAGCATATACAAGTAGTCGTACACTAGGCTGTGCGTGTCGACCGCGCGAGACAAATGACCGAATCACCACTCCCGGTTCTCCGCCGTCTCCTTTCAACACGTACACACCCGAACCACTGACAGAGATAGATGATACTACGTCCATTCGCGCTATTGCTTGATTAATTCACAGTTTTTCTTTGAAACGCTATCACATGACGCGTTGCGTTGACGTTTTCGGCAAACTTATCAACCCGTCAGACTTGTCGATGCGCAAGGGTGGCTGCGTATAAATATATTATATTTATAAAGATCTATTCGATCAATAATTTCGTAAATTAATATCGTTATAAGAGTGTCATAATACAATATTATGCGGATGTTACAATTAATTCTATGTTTTATGGCGCACTTGAATTTTATCCATCCATGAATCACGAAACTGTCTTAAAATAAAAACAAATCATGATACATCAAAGCGGAGTTATGCTGACAATTCGACTGCGCTCGACTTAATATATAGCAGGCGGTGCGTTATAATCTAAAAATAATTAGACGCGACATTAGTTTTTATGCGTAAAAAAGACAGCGTTACGGTATAGTGACGGGACGTGCACGGAAATACTCTGTGATATATAGCGGCCCCGATGCTCCAACACAATTGTTCACTACGGCGACTCACGCATAGGGTGATCAATTTGCATTCCTCTAAACATCTCGCAAATTATAAACATATCTACATAAATTTATCTACATAATTATGTTAATAAAATGAAAAAATAAACAATCATATTCATTAAATAATTCATATATTCATTTGCGAGTAAAATAATACAAGTTGTCCGTAATAATATTGTGTACATATTCATATGAAATGAAAATCTTCATGAGAGCCATATAAAACACTCCGGACCGAATAAATAGCCTCACAAAGAAACAAGTACAGAGAAAAGCGTGCATAAGCAACAAAACTTGGCTGCCAGTATAGGCGCACTCGAGTTAAGTACCGTTGGCGTATTATTTGGAACAGCCTGTAATCTGCCACGCCCGCCGCGCGCCGAAATGAAAAATTACTCAGCTATTTTTAACAAAAGTCTCGAGCACAGAAAACGTACAAAAATTAGAGAAAAGAGACGAGGGAGCACTTGTACCGCACCATTGAGATCAAAATGCGCAGGAAATTACCGCGCCCCGAGCGCGTAGCTCTGAGGGAATTATTTGTGTGCCAACGATTTGGGTAGTTACTTTTTAAATAAGCCAAGTAAGGATGCTTGTTAACGAGACACGCAGGCTGATCGACATTTATGACCGTTTAGCACCCGTTTGTTAATATTTTTAAGGATCATCGAATATTAATAATTTACTATTTACAAATATCTTTTTGGGAACATTTAGTGATGGGAAAACGATGATCTCTAAACGGTGTTTTTACCGATGGCACAAAAACGTAGTTCATCAGTTTGGACACTAAAGAAAGCTCAAATTTGCAAGGCGTCTTTACTTCTCTAAGAAGCAACATTTAAAATAGGAAGCAGTAAGTAGCCTTTGATAGCCCATATGGTGTGACCGAAAACCGTAGGCCTGTAAGTTAATGTTCTTAAACTTAGTTCGATGTTAAAATAAATGATTACGCTTACAATATTAAAAAAGAGATTAATTATTATTTTATCATGATCAAAATCAACATAAATAGTAGCTTATCAGGACACAATCATCGTTCTGTGTAGATCATAATTAACTCTATATAAATCAAATTTCCAATCATGTGCTGTTTATTAAGTTTCATATCAATCAGTTATATTGTGAAAGCAGGAGTTTGACATAGAAAGCCAACGGCTTTAGGAAGTCGCTGTAACTAATTAACTACATCAGAATTACAATATATGATTGACATATATATTTTTCCATATAGAGGCATTTAAAAAATAGTAAGTAGGCAGTGACTTGGATAAGTCCTGAGTATGCTAAGGTCTACAAGCGGGAATCGCTTCTCATCATCGGGTAGGCTACTTACTTGTCTATAATAAAAAAGTCTTGTTTTATTAAATTATTCCTTGTTATATTAAAAAATATGCTTATGAACGACTATTTGAATAGAATGTGGCATCATCGCTTTTGTATTCTGTAATTGCTATGTGAATTTTTTTATTAAGGTAATGTTGGATACAGGGATCTTCCTGTAAATGGAGCCGAACTCCAAATATCGTTTATATTTTACATAACTGTTGGCTGTATAATCAGTTTGACACAGTAAGCTAATTTAAATAAGTCTAATACCCAACAATGGAATGTTTATAGATATAAAATCAAAAGAAAATAATAAGGAGATTCTATCATTCAAAATTTAAAGCTAGGACAAAACTTGTCAGTGAAAGCTAAAATACATTAAATGAAAATTAAATAAAATGATGGCAATCCAACTGTTAATTTCAAGCATTATTTACAAAGAGATTCTCTTGTGATAAGTTTTTTTTTGTGTACGAGATTATTATACAATATTTGAGATATTCGTATCTATGAAAGATTTTAAATATTATAAGAAGTTGCTAACAGACTATAAGTTGTTACAAACTAAGTGTGCGTAACAAACCAGTGCCTAAAATATCTACTTGACTCTCACTTGAGTTGCGAATCCTAATTCTAATACGACCCCAGCCTCCCCTAAAGCGGGGGTATTACTTATGTAGGCATTCGTACATAGCTGTATGAGTGTACGGTTACGGGGAGGGCACGTAGAGGCCGCAATTCCCCCAAGCGGGTAGATCGTAAACCTTCGATACCACGAATTGAATACTCGGCAAGCGCAAATATGTAGCAACGGTTGTAAGCGCCCGCCCAACAGCGCCGCTTTTCATCGGGGTGACCTAATGTACCTACACAGGTACATATTATTTTATTGAGCGTTTGTGCTGGTTTTCATGATAATGTACTGTTTATTTTGATTTTACAATATCAAACTTTTCCAAAGTTCTCTTATATGGATATAATAACTAGTTTTGATTTGTTCTTTAATACGTTTTTTATTGCGTGTTAATCATCAAAGTTAAACAACATTAAGCTTCTAAAACAGGAAATGTCACTAAAATTTAATCCTCACATTAATTTGGTCCATAAATATGCAGCATTACTCAAAGCTTGAACGCTGGTTTTATATTAGTGTCTTCAAATTAACAAAGATACAAAGTATTTCCGCCCAACAAAATATTAACATTCTCAGAGCCGACTGCATGTGTTCTCACAGGGCGGGCGCGACGTCTAAGTGGACTGTCTAAATTAATTAACAAAGCTTAAAGGATTCCACCCCTAGCACCGCTTTATAGCTGCAACTGTAACTGAACTATATAGAATCAATAAAATGTTAAAGCAATAAAGCGCTGTTTCACAATAACGTGGTCCTCCCTGTCGTCACTAACCACTGTAGATTTCGGAAGAGCTTATTTGTGTTCACACTAATGCGGCTTGGTTCCAGAAGCTTTGTGTGAAAGCGCATTTGACACGAGTATTAAAACATCGCAATGATTTTATTTTATTGAAATATAACTGTAAAATAAATCTAAATAGTATATTAATAATAATAATAAAAAAAAATTAAACAAATATGATTCTAGGTATAAAAAAAATAATAAGGCGGTCCTAAAACCAACGGGTAGCTTAATTCTTTCGGGACACATGTCGCTGACCGACGATCATTGAGCGACGAGCAATACCGGTAATGTCCGGTGAGCAAGATGGCGTCGCGATCGATTGGAGTTGAGTACGCCCACGTTGCCCACGCCTGCGCTGCATTACCTTGCAATTGCAATTAAGATGCAATACGCCGCTCTTTTTTAAACAATTGCGCACAACATTACAAATTTCAGTGCATTGATGATAAGCATCAAAAATAAAATATTATACAAGCATCATCAAAGTAATATTGTTACAAAAGAACAATTACTGCTACTATTACAAATTTTATTCAAATCAAATTTAACGTAAACCAAAATAGAATTGCCAACGCTAGACTGTAAACAAGACGCTTAACTATGCAATTTATGTGAATCAACGCGGGACCATTTCTAACTATTTTCACGCTTGAAACCTATTTATTGGGCCCCTTAGACCGCGCCTTTATCATGTAGACGGAAAAATCGAAGTCAGGTACGAAAACTGGTGAAGCGGGGGAAGCCACAATTATTACGCTCAGAATGCGGATGCAAATGGTTACCGTGCGCCCTAAAAAACGTTTTGAACGTCGCCCTGTACCGCGATAGCTTTATTTTTGCTGCCGTTACTTGAAATCTATGGCCTCAAATAAAACGCCTATCTGCTACGAATTTAAATGCCGCACTTTATCGCTCCCTGTATACAATTCAATATATTGACGATATTATAAATATATATGGTAAAGCCTATTATAGCAGGTACAACGGTTCATTAAATAAGTAAGAGAATAATCCATGACTAGGAATCGTATCTTTAAATATGCAAAGATTTAGATTTTTAATCGTGTTATGCCCCATATTAACATATTTAGCTCCTAACAACAAATACAATTACTAAACTGAAATCATTTGAATATATTTTGGTTTATTTAGAGACTTGAAAATTATATGATTATCACTCTTTACAACATAGTCCGAATCCATTTTACGCTATGCATGTAATCTGTGCGTTAGTTAAGGCGCTGTGCCGAGGTCGGAAGCGTATATTACCTATTAGGTATATGTAAGTATAAACATGTTTGTCGACAGATATGGAGCGGGATACGATCTAGCAGCAAGAAGAAAGAATGCGACACGAGAATCAACTGCAACACTAAAAGCGTGGCTGAATGAACACAAGAAAAATCCCTACCCGACCAAAGGTGAAAAAATAATGTTGGCGATTATTACTAAGATGACGCTGACACAGGTGTCAACGTGGTTCGCGAATGCGCGACGCCGTCTCAAGAAAGAAAACAAAATGACATGGGAGCCAAAAAATAAGACAGACGATGATGACGATACCATGCTTTCTGATGAGGAGAAGGATAAAGATGAACAAGAAGACAAATTAAAATCGCACAAAGGTTGGTTGAAATGTATTTATTACAACGTTTGATAGTCAACAAAACTTTCAAATCAAGTAATGGATTGTTTTTTAATAGTATTCGCCAGATGTTGACTGTTAAACGTTGATTTGCTTTCAACTTCTATCTTGTAATATTTCACTTAAAAATTCTAACGTTTACGCGAATTGTTAAAATGTTGTTTATTTTGTGACAGGTTTTATTTATAAGTGCAAATGCGAATTTATATTTAACTAATAATTTACTAATTCCCCTTGAACTATTCTGTACGTGTTATATCATATACGAATTGAGCCGATGTTGTTAACCGTTTAAAATTGCTTTAATTTTGTCGGAGTATAAATCCTCGAATGAATTGGCATAACGTGGCTGCGGGCCGGAGGGTGTGTGGCTCTAGAGGAGGCAAGGGGCTACAAGGGGCGTGCGGCAGCCTGACGAGGCGAGGCGGGGGAACTGAGTCTCAGGCGTGTAACTGTGCGTAACCGCTCCTCGCTACCGGATTTCCTATTCGTAGTAAAGTGGGCGGCGCCCGGGACCAAATTTCATATAACGCGTCTTCTGTTCGCTACAACGCAACGGGCCGAGGCTCGGAGGTCGCGTTCAGCTTGTCTGTCGATCTGCCCTACTTCATGTTCTTGCCAAAGGATTTGTCGAGTTCGTGGATCGTTTCTTTTATGAGGATATTTCGCTGGAACGTAAGTAAGTACGGTTTTGGGGATTTATAATGTACCTACCGATAGAAATGACTGCGAGTCGGCGCGAGGATTTTTCAGAAACGGTATTTATATTTGTTTTATTGTTTTCAACTTTCAAATATTTCGTGCATTTAAGTTGTTATTTGATAATGTTTATTTAACTTTCTGCACGAATAACACAAACTAATTGATGTGAACCATTAGAAACTAATGTTTGCGTGCACATTTTTGTAAAACTTAAATGCATAATAAAATCCAGATACACATTGGACACGGTACGCGAGAAACGAATAGTGCGGCGGTTGGGGTCGTCTGTCAACAACATAAATTATAAGTAGGCATTGTTACAATAAAGATGGTTTCTAACTGAGTGTTTTCATAGCGAAGTTCGCGGCGCTAATGGAGTAGCGAGGGCGTCACGCGTAGCGCCTGGCATACGCTCGTGTAATGAAGCCCACTATTGTTGAGTCTCGAGTGTACTTAAATTCACGGTCTATGACGAGGGCCACTCTCGACAGTACTCATAAAAAATGTTAAGATGTATAGCAGGAGCATGCCAAACTGAAACTGATGGAACTAATCTTAAATTTATAGTTTAATGCATCAGTATACAGAAATATTGTGAAGTTAACTGCCTTAATAATGATAAAAAATGTTTTGAATGGTATAGGTAGTAATCACTATGATGGAGTAATTATGACAATAAAACATAGATAAAAGTAAACTTGTATGACTTTACTTAGTCATATTTATTTCTAATACTTAATACTTGCAAGTACAAAGGTAAAATACATAAACAATATTTACATAAAATTAAGCTATTTATTTACCTAAGTATCTATGTATGTAAGTGTCTATGCATTTGCATAGAATTACGGAATGAAATATTCGATACTATGTTAAAATCTTAATAGTTTCTTCCATCTTTCTCAGCCCTTTTCTTAAGAAATAAAGAAAAACGTTTTCTCTTAGGCACAGATTTTATTTATATGCCAAACCGTCTGGTTATTATGATGTGCTAGTTCTCCCTCATCAGTAAGCGCGCGCCCAGCAGTGGAATGTACATATGATGAAACGAAGGTGAAGAAACAAGACTTCGTCAAAATTCTTCCAGGTCAGAAATTGCAGATAAATTTACAAATAAATCTGTATTACTACTTTGTAGTAGTAATAGCTGAAGTGTTTGGTTATTTTATGTCTATTTAAAAGTGCTAATAGTTCAATCGAATTAAAAAAAAAACTTTACATATAAGGTAGCCTGTTTACTGGGTCCATAAAACATAATATTGCAACAACTAGGACTTGAATAATGATCATAAATGTTAGTACTCTGAACAGACGTGTTGATACCTATAGGGTGTTATGTCAAGTTTTCCTTCTCTTACTGTGACCTTATCTGCGCATTATATATATACTTTAGTCGTATTGTACGGTACACACAGGCAAGATAGGGGGGTGTTGAATGTATTTTTTCTCTGTCACCGCACAGAAAATTTACTAAAATTTTCTCTCAAGTAATATGTACCGAAATTGTCTTAAAATGACAAAAATTTGAGAATTTAATATAAAATTGGTTACTAAAAATTAATAATACTAATTGTGTAAGTAATCTTAAGAGTTAGCGGAACGGTAATCACAGCTAGTATCTTTTCAATTTCTAAGCAGCTAAACTTAGCATAAAATAACCATAGCTTATGTCAGCATCAAATATTTATAGAATATTTGATGCCGACGTATACTCATACATATATTCTTGCACCTAAATGTCATAAAAGACGATTAAGGATTCATACAAGGCGCGGGAGAAACTCCTCTATGGCGGCACAATCCGCCGCCAGCGCCTTGGGTGGCGCAGGTGCGAGTATTTGCAACTGATACCGCCCTAGCCGAGGCCGCGGGAGACTGGACCGGGGAATAGACCATCACCAGCTGAGAGGTTGACCGTGTGAGAGCAACACCCCAGGGAGGCATCGAGGGGAGAGGGTATCCGAAAGAATATCCCACCGGGCTGGCTGGAAGTCAAGGATTCGATACCAGTGGTTGCCCTAATAGAGGAGGAGAGGGGTATACAGTGGGTTATGGGGTCACGCGCCATCGTCTCGTTACCCCGGACGGGACAGACGATGTGAGTTTGCACCATAGCTTGCTAAAAATAGAAGGTAATCGTCTTTTACGTGCAAATAATATCAATGCAAGAAAGAGACTCGAAATAAAACCCTGTGGTATAATAGGTCAAATTTTCTCTCATGAACAAGGAAGCCCGAGTTAAGTGGGACGTATATGGGCTGAGATAATGATAACAATGATGATTATTTGCCTTCGACGTAACATTAAATACATTGATTGATAGTTTAATAATAAAATTTCTTCCTTCTTTTAGATTTAGCGGCAATAACAAGAGTCTGCCTCTCAAGAGATTTCGGGTACCAGGGTAGGGTTAAACGGTATTGTGATTTACTCTTCATTTCAGCTCATATACGTCCTGCTGCTGGGCTCGAGACTCCTTCACAATAGGAATTTGACCATACTATACCATGCTGGTCAGACAGGTGAGTATAGGGTTTTATTTCGAGTTTACTTTTTCTTGCATACACGTTATAAACGTATTATATCCAATAGTCGTGGTGGCGAATTGTGTGTACTCTGTCACCACATGGAAATTATTTATGCTCAAGCAATTTCAAATAATAAGCAAAATTCTGGTAATGTAGGTAGGTTACTCGATAAACGGCTATATGTTTGCCATTCAATCCACAGAAGGTATTAACAAGTACTTTCATTGCGTAATGTGGATCTCTCACAAATAAATATTCAAGAGAATAAATTTTGGTTTGTCTCTATATTTAGGTAAATATCATCATAAATTATTTAAAAAAAACATCAGTTACGAAAAGCTCACATATTTATTTCATAAATATGATTTGCTGTCTGGTGATGGGTTAAGAATAAAATCAGTTATCACTCTTTACTTGCCTATGACGGATTGCCAGGGCAATACGTACCAGAACTCTTCCAGCGGCCAGTGAAGTATAGTAATTCTTGTAGGTATTATCAAACCTCAATCTATGTCCATTAGTGAACGTAGATAGAATAAATTACGGCAAAGTACATCTGGGCGTCAACAATCTATGAGAGTCTATTGCTTTAACAAAAAACGCAAGTTTCAAGCCACATTTTGTGTGCAGGATTAAAGGCACGCGCCCCCGCGGTGACTTCCGAGCAACGTCCCTAAACAACGGGGTGTCATCTTGATTATTTATGATTTAATATTTTTATTACACAATAAATACATTTATCCGTATGGTGACGGAGTAAGAATACAATTCACCTCCCCCTTTCTTGCCCGTAGATGTCGTAAAAGACGACTAAGGGATATAATATGCATATAATATCTATGGAAGAGAAGGAAAACTCGTAACAAAACCCTATACTAACACGTCTCACCAGCGTAGTAGGTAAATTTCCCTTCCATAGCAGGGGAGGTCCGAGCCCAACAGTATTAGTATGGGCTATAATAATGATGAATATATATTACAGATATGTATTTATTCTTGAATCATTTTTAATTCCCTAGATTTTTAATCCGTCATACCATGTCGAAATTATATATATGCTAAGTATTGAGAATTTTCTCCATAGTTTCTAATCTAATAATAGGTCATAATCGGTAATTGAATCCTAAAGTTTACGATTATCAGCTGTATACATGCCTCTAAACCAACGAAGCATTCATTTAGTTACAGTATAGCAAAAAAACGAAATAACCAAAAAAAAACATAAGATTTCAAAGATTAGATTCAAAAAGTCCGTCGAATGTTTCTAATCACATAAAGTTATTTTAGGGCTATAAGGCCTAGGGCTATAAAATTGCCCTTTCCCATTAAACATCGAGCGTCGCGTGATAAATTCCGCATTAAAATAAAACCTTGATCATTATATACAAAAATTTAAAACCTGCGTGACGGATAGAGATTCATTAGAATGAATAACTATCTAATCAAAAAGCGACCTACACCAGATAAATACTTTTCCAAACAACTTTGTGATATAATCCTAGAGCCAGAACGCAAACAAACTTCAATTCTCGCTAAAGTTCTTTCTTTTACGAAACGTCAATGCCAGCGACGTGTAATATATCATTTTAAGTCACGGCAAACAAAACCAATATAAAAGCTTTCACACGCGATCCCTAGACGTCGCGTCGTCGTTGGCAAACAAACACACAGAACTATCCGGAGCTAAGCCACTCATGAATAAAAGCTTCATTTTCGGACCCCACCAATAAATGTTAATTTTAGTTGTGAACGTTAGCATCGCAAACAAAATATTAATCCGGCACGCGTTAATGGAAAACGAGTAGAAGTAACACAAACAAATGTATGTACTTCGAACGCACGTCGTACGTCGGGGACAAGAGCAATAAATTGCATTGAACTAAGCTCTAAAATGCAGGTCCAGACATTAGGTTGTTATTATTAATATTTATAAAACTTCATAATATTAGTTTATTAAATATTCAAGAAACCCATTTGTGTCTCTATCCAATTACAATAATATACATACATGCCCTATAAATATACTTATAAAAAGGAATAATAATATTAGGCTATTAATTTAACATGTAAATTAATAACTTTATGATAATTTAATATAAAAATAGCAACAAAATCTATGTATCTAATTTCCAACGTATCTAATTCAATACAGAAAGGCAAACAAATCCTAGACGAATTATTACACCCTAAACATGGGGTTTTTCTTAAGTGGAAACACTATGGGGAGAGCAGGATTGAGTCGCCCCGAGCGACCAGGACGGGTTTTATTAAGTCGTGAGACGCCCTCGGCTTGTGACTAAAAGATACTGAAGGGAAAAGCACTCAAGACGAGGTGTGGAGACTCTCTATTTCATATATTCGCGCCAAAATTGTAATTAAGATCACATTGTATTCTTAACTGTCAAAATAAGAGTACATCAATACGAGTTGCCGTAATTATAACAATATCATGTATGTCGAAAATATTGATTTCAGGACCCATTTCTGTATATTTACATTAAATATTGAAACGATTTAAGTCAGTACGGTATTCAAGAAATTACTCGTTTCGATCGTTTTACATGCATAGAAAGAAGTTTTAAAATAATCTTGTGAAGAACCAAGTTTTGTTCAATAAATGTGACAGATTTCCTTGAAAATATTAATTAAATTACTTTTATGGTTTGCTGTTTGATTTAAAAGAATCTAACGATAATATCTATTGTTTGTTCGAATTTTCTGAATGGTTTCATTTATTGTGATAGGTCTGCCAGATATCAAGTGCAGTGTTTATGAACTGACTCGTTGTATAACCTATCAGGATATTATTCATATTTATTGTCGGCTTATTAGCTGTAGTAATCGTCAATATTGTAGCATTAGCTACAGTTTTGACGATTACTCACGTGAGTTTTGTAACTACAACGACAAAGTAAGGGGTAATGTCAGAAATCTTTAACCCGTGATCAAATGAGAAATAGCGAACATATAATGGCATAGTAATTAGAAATTGATGATAACGACCATCATTAAAATAAATATTTTTTATTAATGAAACCAAGAATATTCTTAACAAAGTTCTCACAAAGCACGTGACGTAATAGTCAACTAGATAGCAAAGTATACAAAAATGTATAAAACAGAATAAACACTGTAAGAATAACTATAACTAATAATAACAACTTAAAATGAACCACCTTTTTTGTTAAAGATTAATATTGTTGTAAAGAAATTAACTTGACGTAAAACATACCTATCTAGTACTGATATAAACATTAAGAAAACGCCCATCAGTCGCTTATCTCCCGCTGTTGTGGGCTTTTATTAGATTAATTCAATGAAAATTAAAACAATTTGCCGGATAAATATCTTCGTTGGAAGTATCGTTGGCGTCCCTATTTATCCCCAGTGAAGGGCAACACGGATAACCCCTCTTAAAAGCTAGGAGCAGTCAGCATTAAATGGAATAAAGAGAATGAAGTCGAGCGCTCGCATTATCCCCGTGGCCCGCACGCCACCTCACTTCAACCCCGCTTACGTACTCACCATGCGCTCGTGGGCCTCTGAATTTCATTAGTGGCCCGAAGCCCGCCTCCACGCCCGCCAAAAGCCACTTTACAACGGAAAATGGCATTATGATAATACTTAAAGCCTTATAAAATTCACTGAATAAACATTTTTATGTAATTTTACAACAACATCTATTTTTTATCAAGTCTATCTTTCACGGGAATAATTTGGTGACATATACTTCGAGATATTGTATTATTCAGAGTTCAAGTTATTAACTAGTCACTATTAAGCTATAGAATCTATTAAATATATGTATAATATGAGATTGAAAGCCAATCATGACCTCATAAATATAAAATGTGTAATAAAAAGTTGGAGGATTGATGACTGCAAAAGTACAAGTGAGTATCGTATCAAGGGTAACCGTTAATTGTGTCGCACACATTTTGCGGAGAAGTACAGTGCCTCGGGGCACGCCGGGAAATGCGAAATAAATGCTCGGCTTAAATACGAAAGGGCTTGGGCACCGCGCCCGCGGCAGGGGTTCGCGCCCCAAAGTGGTATTTTCACTTCGCTAATCGGATAACCACTTAACGAATGGGTCACTGCACGCCTAACGTATTTTCACACGACTTTTCTGGAGGGAGCCATGAGATTTCACTTCTTAGTAGCGAAAACTTACGTCCTGCTTGTAATGGTCACGTTGCTGAACCAATCCACAGCGTATCGATTTTTTTTCGGGAACATTTTAAGCCCTCTTTATTGTTATCGTATTAGTAATGGTCTCGGCTATTGCGACTAATCTGATTGCAATAATATGCGCTCACGCGTTTATTGCTAGTCGTACGTAATATATGATCGATGAATACTATTATCTTTGCAGATGAGGAGCGAAAAGGAGACGAGATTCTGCAGGGTATGCACCATCAGATGCTGGGCTACGGTATAAAAGAAGAAGCAAAGCGAGGCGCATCTGACTGTGGCGTGCCAATACCGGCTTCTAAACCCAAGATATGGTCCCTCGCAGATACTGCAGCGTGTAAAACGCCCCCACCAGCTGCACAACCTTGGCCACAACATGCGTACGGTCCACCAGAAAGAGCGGCACCGTCAGATGGAAGTGCGAATGGCTTCGCACTTCCAGCAACTGCAGCCGCTAGTCCAGCAAGTGGTTCCTTCGGACGATATGGTGGATTCCCTGGTGGACAATATGGTGGCCAGCACCCTTGTGTGCATCCTGCGTCTTTTCCTGATGTGCAGACGGACACGCCACCGCAGACGCCTCCGAATATGAAGGTGCCTAGTGTCGCCAACCCACTCGGTAGTGGTGGGAATGCCGGTTATTGCTTCCCTCGACATCAACAATCACCACAACGTGATCCTTACCACAACGCTCATCACGCCGCCAACAGTCATCAACCTAATCAACCGCATCACAACGAGGGATCAGCAGCGTTCAAACCATTCTATAAAAGGTTACTATTTAAATTTTTTACTTATAACCCTCCATCAGGAGGTTAGATATAAATTATTATGGCTCATAAGCAAATAACGGGCATAGTTTAGGGTTAAGTCAATTGAGATATTGCTAACGTCACGTGAAAAGAGTGAATGTTTCCTATTCCAGCTCACTACAACACGTCAACGGTTTCGTGTCGGCCGTCTGAAAGCGGACCGTGTACTACTAGCGGTGAGTTAAAGACTGATTCAGATTGAAGAACTTGACCATATTGACGACGCAATTAGCACATATAAATATAAGACTTGCGCACCTAATGGAAGATGATGCTGAAGATATCTGAGTGCTATAAACTGAGTTGCGGTTTAGGAGCGTTGTGTCGCGTCGGGGTGTCATGTCGGTAATTGAAAACAATGGAGTTGAGTCGAGGCGGAAGGGCGACACGACGCGCGACTCGAGGGCGGCGAGATTGCAATCTTGTGACATTTGTCATTGTCAGAGCAACGCGTTCCGTACGCCTACGCCTTTACTGCTGACCTGCCCAAATTAGCTCTTTTTACAAGTATGTAAAGTTATTCCTGATGTGGATACATATTCCCAAATTAAAACATAACAATTTTTAGAATCGCTGTTATATACATTTCTATATCTAGTTAATACTATATCCACATCAATTTTGAAAATAATCTTAGGTAATTTAAAATAGAAATTGGCGTTATGAAAATTATTATTTCTAGGATGAGTATTACCTAATTAAGATATTAAAAGTAACACAAATTTAGCACAGATACGACGAATTTCGTATCGTTTCTCTATCATATATTCTAAGAGCCGTCAAACGTTTTCTACGAAGGAATAGCGGCATCCGTGTCTCATTACAATAAATCGCGTCGCCACCAACGCCGCACAAGATGGCATCGCCAAGAATTTTGTTTCAACCAAACGCTCACAAATTCACTTATATAAATCTTTTGTATTATTTTGGTTTTCACGCCTTTTTGTCCCACGAATTCTTTGACGCGAAAATCCTTATCGCATTCATTTAAAGTAGCTCTAAAAAGAATGCATTTATATAGACCGTTTTTGTTCTTATTTTGAATAAAATTCCTACTTCATTTTATTTTTATTTAGTTTTTTAATTACAATGTTATGGAATTAAAGTTTTCATTGTGTTAAAATAATTATACAATTATTTTAAAATATATTAAACTTATTCTAATTGATTTCTATAGAAAAAATATGACAATGAGTTAATAGAACTGGTGAATGAATAAAAGAACTATTCCCTTCCAGCTATAAATCGCAATTAATTTCATTTACCAAACTGAGCATTAAGTAAATAATTATCAATTCTGTAATTGTACGATGTCAATACGTTGTGCTGGTATGTTGTCGTCCGGCAGTCATGCAGGCAGTTCAGAGCGAACAGATAACGCCCGTACCCCGATCGTGCGTGGGCGCGGAATCTCAATGGGTCCTCTTCATTCACAATACAACCTCCGCATTAAAAGCTGCTTTACTTTTTTTCAACGTCCTAATCTTTCCTCTTATCTTTCGATCCTGACTCGGGTCCTTCTCCATTTCATTCAGGCGCAGGTCGCTCAGACAACCTGTTTGACTTCTTTTTTCATTGACGCCGTACAAACTTTAGATGACCGCGGCCGAGGTCGAATTTTTATTTCTTTCACATTTTGGTTTTCCGGTCCAAACGATTCGTTAATAAATTCTCAGATAATGAGACTGAACGTTTCGTCACCTCATCTCGATTGGTTTAGATTTTTTCTTTTTTCGGTTTATATGTGTGAACGCGGCGGCGGGCTCGCACCGCCAACACCGCGATAGAATCGAAACAGCTATCCGAATGGACCTTCTTTTTTATTAATTTAAATACCGCTATTCTTTTAGATGGATATTTTATTGTTTTAAAAGAAACATAAATAATCTGACCGTTAAGACGATCGGAAAGAATATATTACAATCTAATGTTGTGTTTTTATTTGTTGCAGGTAAAGCACGTGAAACCTGGGTCGCTGCTCTACTCATCAACAACTAGGGACTGTCTGATATCACAGTGGCACAGTGTTTCAGTTCTACGATAAGATCTACAACGCAACAATATACCTTAGTTAAATGGGCTCTGGCTGATTATACGATTAAGTCAACAGACCCAGTGTCAAGTATAATTATTTGGTGTTATACACAATTTGTCACAATACATAGTGTAATTATTAATTCGTGAAGTATAAATGCACTCATTGTAACCGGTTTCGTTAAGTACATTGGGTTTCATTTAATGTGATTACATGCCAATTACAAGATATTCAGGTACGATTGTCACTTGTACTTATCGAATAAAATATTGTATGAAATCAACGTTGCTCAGTATTTTTATAGATATAAGAATATTATGGATATAATATCCAAATTATTTATAGATACACAGAAAGCGCAATTACATTTATGTAATAAACTAGCCTGTATTGGTTTTAGTAAATTGTAAATTGATTGTCCAATTATGGAAAATATGTTATAAGGAATCTTATAAATATTATGTTTTCGGTTAGTTCTTCCAAACTTGTTTTAATGATTTTAATTATTTGGATCAATAAATTATATGTTAATATCGATGCCAGATCAACATGCGCTATATTAAATGCAATTGTACATTTAGAGGGTAGAGATGGTGTGTTGTAGTTTATTTGGTATCGGTATACAACACGAATTATTATTTAATTTTGTTAATATAACATAAACAGTCGATAGATCGTATCGATTTGGTTATTGTTGTTATAATTGTATATATAAAATGTTTTTGTAGATTGCCTATTTTAAGTTGTCAAGATGTGTACAAAGTTAATTAAATATCATTTCATCACGTTTGATGTTATTGACGAATAATTTGACATGAACATTTTTTTAATATTGTTTAAAGTATTATTAGTATACATTATGTACATAAATATTTTGAATATTTTTTTTTTATAAATCGGTCACAGCCTGTTTTGGGATGCAAAATTTAAAATGAAATATAATGAAGTTCTGAATATAATCGTAATATAAGACTTGAAATGGATAATGCTTCTGAATAAAATGAAATGTGAAACAACAACTCAATTAGATAATGCTATATGTGGCCATATTGTATCTATATATATATATATATATATAAATGAAATTATATATATGTGGCAAATAAATAGGCTGTATAAATTAATATTTGGATATTTTGTTTAATTAAAAGCAAAATGCAACAATGGTTTGGTAGATATTAATGACAATGGACCTGTGTGCTAGCAATAAGAGGCGCAATTAATACCTTTGAGACTTCTTCAATATTTTCATATGAATACATTGCAAACATACATCGATCGATAAATTTAAGATAATTTATTAATCATTATATAGAGGTAATAATTTTCTCAGTACTTATGAAATATGTCCTATTATTTTCGGGTTACAAAAAAAGTCAATAGTTTGGAGATTATCATTAAAAACAAAATTCAATAAGCTATACAAACATGAAGAATTAAAATGTTTAATGTGACCAAATCGAATACATTCGCTTAATATTAAATGTTCTATATAGATATTTATAGAATATATACCTATTAATTATTATTATTATGAGTAAAATTATGTAACGATTGTAATTAAATCTTTATTTCAACTGTGTAAGTTTTAATTTAACATATTCCTGCTTATTCCGTCCTCAATATATTAAATTTAAACACTATTTGCTTCTTTAGTCACTACAGATCATGTTTTATACAAATAAAATTAGCAATCATTCGTTAAAGAGCAACGTATAGCATTTAAAAGGAAAAAAATAACAATAAAAAGGTAGTGTCTACCTGCGGGCCTCACTTTTAACTAAGTAAATTATCAACATCGTTATAGCACGAGATGGACGGTGACCCAAGGATTTCGCCATTTATTCCTAATTAACTCTTAGTTACAATAAGTAAATCCCACTCAACCCTTGCTAAAACTGTATTTAATTACAATTAAATTAAAAGAATTCCCCTTAAAATGCTTCGAATCTGAGGTATATATAAAGAAAATGGGGAAAAACTGTATAATGAGCCGCTAAAAGTTGTCGAAAGCTGAGGGTTGCCTCCCTTGTTTAACTCTAAAGATTACTTAAAAGCTAATAAAATGACCTTTTCCCCACTTTATTAGATATAATTATGAACTTACTACCTGAGTTAACTCATTTAATGTACTTATCAATTAGATATCTGTATTTTCTGACATTTCTAACTATCTAGCTTCACCACAATTACCTTCTTCAATACGATTATACATTTAAGTTTACAAAACCACTTTATTTTGAGTCATGTATCCTAAAATAAATTAAACTAAATAAAAATACTTCTCTTTTTTATTTATTTTTTTGTTATGTATCCAATACTGGACGGATAATGGATATCCTTAGATTGATAAATGATATAATCTTAGATGATATCTATGATGTTTCTGTATTTAATTGCCAATTTAATGAAGATATAAAATCAACAAACATAAAGAAAAATATCTGAGTAGAAAATAATAATAAATTATTATCCTTCTAGAAGATTCTCTTTATGATATTTCAATGACCCTAACTTACCTGGGAATGTTTTAAAAGACGAATGATAAATGTACGTGGATACGTGGTCCCTTAAATGTAGGCTTCATAACCAAGCTCAAAGTCGTTCAGCGTGCTATGGAGCCGGCTCTATAGCACGCATAAGCTCGGGATTTTTCTGTGAAATAGAATCCAAAATCAAAAAATCCGCAGAAGAACGGATGTAATCGACATAGCACAAAGAATTAGCACGCTGAAGTGGCATTGGGCAGGCCACATCGCTCGACGAACCGACAATCGCTGGGGAAGAAAGGTTCTCGAGTATCGATGTAGGATGCTTCCCCCACTTGCTGGACCAACGACCTGGTGAAAGTTGCTGGGCCTCGTTGGATGCAGGTGACATAGGACCGCACTCTGCGGAGTAAGATGAGGGAGGCCTACGTCCAGCAATGGGCGGCGATAGGCTGAAACGATGATGATGATGATAAATGTAAATATCATATCCCGTATGGTGACGGATTAAGAAATACCATTCACCCCTATCTTGCCGTGAGTATTAAAGAGCAACTAAAAACATAATATGAATATAACATCTATGCAAGAGATTTTTTAAATAAAACTCGTAACCGATACGTCTGATCAACGTGGTCTATTAGGTGGATATTCCTTCTATTATAGAGAACACTCAAGCCCAATTGTGGAACACATATGAGCCAATATGACAACGATACTAATAAGTTAACAAGTTTTGGGAATCATATTGAAGAGGTGAGATTACTTAAAACTTTTATGCGATACCGGCTCCTTCCCCGTAAGTATCATGGACAATAATTAAATAATCTAAGCTAACTATATCAGTACAATAGAAAAAAGTTTTTAAATAAATACCTATAATATTTTATATATTACTAGTAATTCAACATTCCCTTTCTTACCCGTGGATATCGTAAAAGACGACTAAGGGATATAATATGAATATAACGTCTATGCAAGAGAAGAAAAACTCGAAATAAAATCCTATACAAACCCGTCTGACCAGTGTGATATAGTAGGTCAATAACCCTCCTATTGTGGAGGAGACTCGAGCCCAGCAGTGGGACGTATATGAGCCGAAATGATGATGATGACGATCTATAATAATAAATATCAAAACATTGGGACGGCGTGGTATTCCTAATTTGTTGGCGTTTCGTATCGGCACTGAAAACAAAAAACACTATAAAAAATTAAAAGGAAAACATAAAGTAACTCAGAAAATGTTTTAGATTATTTCATCGATCAATTCTGAGCAACACGTTTTTTGATTAACAATATCATACGTATTTATGCCAGAGACTAGATCATAAAATGGACATTTAACAACAAACAAAAAGCACCAAATACTTGCACTTAATCAAAACCATTACTATAGCAATTGTATCTGCAATAAAACCGCTATTGCAAATAAAATAGCCATAAACATTGACAGTACAAATAGCGACTAATAATCAACGGAACCAATCTGAACCTACGAATGTGACAACAATAACATTTTATGCCTACCTTTATTGAGATGCGTTGCAGAAGATTGCTACAATAAAAATGTTTGCTATCCACATTTTTAATTAAGTATATATTTATCAATTTAGCTATAACGACAGAAATAGCGACAGGCGAAAAATTATATTTTATGAATGTCATTTAAGATGTTATTTGATCTAATTTAATCTGATACACTACAATCTTGCCTCATTGTCAGTAGGAATCATTGAAAATCTTGGGCAGTGGAGAGTGTTAGCTAGTTTAGAGTAAAAACCTTGTAGTAATTTTGTTTAAAAATATCTTCATTAATATAACAAAAAACGTGTTTTGAAATATATAGTTATGATATAAAAAGCTTAATAATACGAATCGGATTAAATTTCTTTGTTCTAAAGTATTATATTTTTTAATGCCCTAAACTAAAAAAAAAAATTATTCCAGATTTTATTACATTAATACAAAAAGAAGTTTAATATAATTAAATCTATTTAAATAGCCCCTTAAGAAATTAAAACAAGATGTTAAATATGTAGACAACGCGGCAGCGGTTGCATACAAAGAGATAATTGTATTTAAAAATAGGGTTATTTAAAAATAAACATAGTAGGTACCTATGAGTGAAGTAATAAAATACGTAAGGTAATTTTTTTGCAATGTAGTTTCAGAAAGTAAATAAATATTTAGGTGTGAGCTTCATTATTATTTAAAGCAAAACAAAACTAGTATTAACAAAATAGATTCCATGTTATTATACACGAAAGTAACTGTAAAACAACGAACACATTTACTTAACAGTCTTTAACGAGTTTCAAGTAATCTGCAATAGATGGCATATGTAGTCTACTTTTCTGTGCCCTGGCTGGCTAAATTTTAGTTAAGAACTTTGCTTGCGTACGACAATCATTGTATCTTAATTAATTGGAAGAATTAACAGGAGTTACATGCCCACCATATGTGGTAGAACTAGCATCAACAACAAAAAAAAAATATGAAAAATTTTAGTCATTTAACTAAGTAATACATAGTTGTAGTATAGTACATCAATTTTTTTATTGTAAACCATTGCATACGAGCAAACAGTATACCCGAGGGTAAATGTTGCTGCCGTTCATGGACCTTTGCAAGGTTGCTGCCTACCATGAAGAAAGTGAAGGGAGTGTGAATGCGTGCAATGAGGTTCGGTGACACTAAAGGCATCAGTAACACCCACCACACGCAAACACCCTCAGAAAGTTGGGCTTCCGGCTCTCTCGCTCACCGAAAGAAGCGCAGTAACAAATTGCTACTACTGGGACGTCATTTTCAATTTTACTCCTAGCCTGAAAAAGCTTATTCTTTGGAGCAATATTAAGAAGAAATTATCCATTTTTATGATAGCGCTAATCTTACGATTTTTTTTTTAAGAATACAGCGACCGCCAAAAATAAAAGTCACAGAGAACTTTACAAGCATAACATTAATGGTCATAAATTACAGCGAAACTGAAAATTATCATATTTTGTTCTGCGTGGGGTTTGCATCAGCCGACGATGTCACGAGGGGTCAGTATTTACAGTGCCCCGGCGTCTGTAAAATTAAAACAATCGCAGTATAAGAGATTTTAATTATTTTGTAGGATCATATAATCTGTTTATATAAAAAGGCATAAAAATAGATAGTGGATATTATTATTAACCATGTGTTGATGGAGTATGGATCCATTTTATTTTGCCTGTGGGTATCGTAAAAGACTAGTAAGTATGCATAAACCATTTACGCAAGAGACAGAAAACTCGAAATGAAACTCTATACTATCACGTCTGACCAGCTTGGTAGATAGGTAATTTTCCCTCCTATTATGGAGGAGACTCAAGTCCAACAGTTGTACGTGTATGAAATGATGATATGAAAAAAATAAATGTTAAATCAAACATAATGTTAGAAATTATTGAAGCAGCAGAACGCTTATAAATGTAGTGTTTAAAATACCGACCTACAGTGGCAGTATCGGGGCTTCGACACCCATGCGGGACAATACTTTGTGTGATCCACAAATTGTTGTAATTTGTGTCCGTTAATTACATGTTTGTAAAGTCTTTGACAATACAAGAATTATTTTCCTAATGGAGATAGTTAAGTTATTTAAAAAAAATGAAACAAGTATGGAATGATAGATTTGGAGTACAAGAATTACAATGACCAAGTAAAACAAGAAAAGTTCCGCTAACATAATACCGCAGGCATTATTACTCTAATATAAATAGAAGCTATCACTTCCTTCTGCTTCTCATAAATTAATGTTATTGTTGTTGATTATATGCACTTAAATCAGGCAAAAAGGAACGAGATTTGTACGAACAATAAACCAAAGGTACTCTTATATGTACCTAATACACGTCATGAAATATAGTTATGGCATCAGGTTCTAGAGTTTAGAATGCAGCTGCTTCTTCTTAGTCGGTTGCCACTCTGTCGTTGGAAATGAATGTCCTATGATGTAATAAACTAGTCTACTATACGGCCATCAAGCGGGTTACCATAAAGTTTTATTTAGAAAAAAAGAACGATAAAGAATTTGAAACTTCTCATTTATGTAAATAAAACCAATGCAAGGATCCTATCGCGTTTGCATTTGATTTACTTTTAGTCCGCCCATGACCATGAACGCTGCAAAGAGTTCGAAACGTCGGGCAATCAAGAATCAAACGCAAACGCGATAGGATGCCTGGAGTGGTTTTATTTACAACTAGCAACCCACCCTCGCTTCGCTTCAGTCGCCTTAGCCGTGTAGTTCCGTTCCTGTGGGATTACCGGGATAAAATATAGCCTATGTTACTCCCTGATATTATAGCTTTCCATGGATGAAAGAATTTTTGAAACCGGTGTGGTTTAAGCGTGAAAACGCAACAAACAAACAAACAAACTTACTTTCGCATTTATAATATTAGTAAGGATAACTTCTCATTTATGTTATTAACCTAGAACTGTGTGTTGGCAGCTACGAATACTACCAAATTTTACATTGCTCGTGAGTGTCATGTCGTATTACGACAAACTACTAAGAGCTTTATATCGACTTGGGCTAAATGAATCTAATACCATCTGGTCAACAGTTACTTTCCTAAGTAACGTTAATGTCAGTGTGGCAGCTGGTCATAAAACTATTACCAAAACTTACTATAAAACATGTTTTTCGTGTGGTGACGGAGTAAGAATACAATTCAACATCCCTATCTTGGCCGTAGATATCGTAAAAAATGACATAAAATTATAACAAGAGATAGAAATTTTATGCCATTCCATCTGACTAGCGTGGTACACCTACTGTATACTTCATTTTTCCTCTTGTTGTGAAGATGACTTGAGCCCAGCAGTGGGATATATATGATGATGATTCCCATTGCCCAAGCGACTTGCCTTAAGATTATAAATTTTGTTGCAGTTCAAGACTAGAAGATAAATTATTGATCCCTCGTTGGACAATATTTTCTATGATTCACAGAGTACTGTTTTGAGTGTGGGTATAATTTGTGTAGATATGATTTGTGTCCGTTAGTCTGTGTGGTGACGGAATAAGAAAACAATTCACAATCTCTTGCCCCTGGGTGCTGTAAAAGAAGACTTAGAGCTCCCGCAGACATACAATTGTAAGTTAGCCGATTAAATCGCAACTAGGTGTATCAGGTGTAGTTACTTATGCTAGCCCGCACATCTTCTCCAACTAAATCGTCCAACTAATTAATTGGACACTGATCGTATCAGAATCAAGATTCCTTTCCGATTACGCACAATTAAAAAGTTGTCCAACTATCGGTCAACTGCTTGTAAGCACGGTTATCCTATGCAAGTTCGCACACTATCCAACTTTGTTGGGCAGTTGCACGGCAAGATGCAAGATGACCACACGCGTGCGCGTGATTTCCCCACACTCGCATCTTCGTCGAATGGTACGACGTCCCCGATCACTTGTTGCAAATGAAAAATTAGAAGAGCTCATAGAGGAAGTTCAAAAAAGGCCAGCGTTGTACAAAAAAGACTTGAAACAATTTATCAGGGTAATATCTAAGTTTAGAATGCAATGTATGATGCTGCCCATATTGTAATCTGTTACATAATATGAGATGCACCCAAATTGTTCTCTTTTGTTTTCGTCTTCTTTTTATTAATAGAGCAATTAAAGGGTATTTTTCTCGCATTATCACGCACACGCACCGCGCTGGCAATACTGGTACCGACTAAATCGATTAAGTCTGCGGCTTGTAACCAATAAAATAAAGTTGGTCAACTAAATTATAAAAGTATGCAATTTAGTCGTGCGATAGTCGCCCAACTTGCAATTATATGTCTGCGGGCTCTCTAAGGGATATATTACGCAGAGAACATCTAAGCAAGGGAAGGAAATTCGACATAAAACCCTATACCAACACGTTTGACCAGCGTAGTGTAAATGTATTATTTAGTAAATGAATTTGCCTCCCATTGCGGATGAGAAATGAGCCCAACAGTGGGACTTGTGTAAGCTGAGATGATAATAATCAATTATATACACAATACAAAACAAATGTCACTTTTGCGGAGTTTATTGTCTTTAAAAAGAAACACTTATACGATATACTTATAACATGATTACGAAATTTACAATTACATTACTTAAAAAAAACAGGTGGCTTCCACCCACCTGCCTAGTATTGAGAATGTCGAAGCTAATCACTTCAGATTTCGATGCGAAGGGTCAAATTTATTCATAACCTCACATTTATCACCGCGGGCCATTCTGAGTAGTTTTTCGCATGTATGAGAAAATTGCCGAAGCAAAATTCTATCACGCGCTCTGAGGGCGAGAGCCGTTAGAATCTCGTGCACCTTGCCGAAACCAATAAATCAAACTATTGCGTAATACTGCCCCTATATGCATAAGGATCACGATGGACCTTCAATTTTATTTATTATACTACCAAACAGACTGTACTAACGATTTATGAGACGTTAAATGGTAATAAGTACTCTTTTCTAAATATATTTATTTCTGTTATAATCAATATTGCTAGTATGGTGACAGAGTAGGAGTACAATTCATCACCCTACATTACTCGTGGGTATCGTAAAAGATAACTAGAGGATATGTAACCCTACTAACACAACCGACCAGCGTGGCATAGTACATTAATTTTACTCCTTTTGTGGAGTGAGCTCGAGTGGGATGTAATTAAGCTGTGAAGATGATGAAAATTAGTCTATATATTAACTGTATATCTTTTTTTTTGTGGCATCGGCGGCAAACGACAATATACCTGATGGTAAGTGTCGCTACCGCTCATGGACATATGCAAGGCCGTTGCCTACCGCGAAGAAAGTGAAGGGAGTGTGAATGCGTGCAGTGAGGTTCGATGATACTAAAGGCATCACTAAAACCTACCACATGCAAACACCCTCAAAAAGTTGGGCTGCCGGCTCTCTTGCTCACTGAACAAAGCGCAGTAACAAATTGCTTCTACTCGGGCGTAGATTTTCTGGGAGAGTGTGGTGCTACCCCAGATGGACCGCCCCGCGGCTGTAGACAAACTGTCAACAGTTTTGCTGTAATTTTCAATTTGCAGTCTGACTTAGACTGTATCAACCGCGTAATTTGAAATTGTTAAAGTACATATTAAAGATAAGTGCAAAAAAATAACAATTTGATATAATAATGAATTGGAAATACATTAAATTAATTGAAAACATTACGCACACTACCATGCAATTGGCACACCCACATGTATAGGTATACTCTTATGTTTATGGTTCGTCTATGGTCTAATTGAATGTCAAACAGATTTATAATTATGATGACAATTGGACTTATGAACTTTTGACGCGAATGTCAAAATGTCATGTAGCGCTTTTATATTGTTTTCATTATTTTAGTGTTTTAAAGTGTTATATTGAATAATTTTGCTGATATTTTATGTAATATAATGCAGATAAAATTCTGAAATGTAGTGAAAATAATATAATAGTGAATTGCGTGCATTTTGACATTCTGCCCAAATTTCCAGAGACGCATGACTTGGATATCAGCACCAAGTCATGTTAACGACTGACTGAAAGACTAAGACTAAAGACGTGAATAATAATCAATATACTCGACACTGGCACCAATAGCTCATATTATTGTAGCTCATTGCCATTAAATAAGAAGAAGAAGAAGAATGGGACTTTTGACGAGAGTGTCAAAATGTCATGTGGCGCTTTTAAATATTATTAATTATTTTAGTATTTTATAGTGTTATCCTGAATAATTTTGCTAATATTTTATGTTATATAATGCAGATATTCCGTGTGGTGACGGTCTTGCCCGTGGATGTCGGAAAAGATAACTAAGGGATATAATACGCATATAACATCTATGCAAGAGAAGGAAAACTCGAAATAAAACCCTATACCAACCTGTCTGACCAGCATGGTATAGTAAGGTCAATTCCCCTCCTATTGTAGAGGAGGCTCGAGCCCAACAGTGGGACATTATGAGCTGAAATGATGAAATGATGAATGCACATAAAATCCTGTAATGTAGTGAATATGATAGTGAATTGCGAGTAGTGTTGTCCAAAGAAGTCTCGGTCTTGCAGTTTTGGTCCTGGTCTTGCGAGAAATGCGAGACTGAGACCAAGACCAAGACCGCCTAATTTTTGCAAGACCCAGAGCAATACTGGCCATGCAAGACTTGAGCAAGACCAAGACTGAGCCTGCAAGAGTCTCGCGTCTTGCAGTTAAGTCAAGTCATCATTTCAGCTTATACACGTTGGACTGGCTGTTGGGCTTAAACCTCCTCATAATAGGAGAGAAATTGACCCACTATACCACGCTGGTCCGACGTATTGGTATAGGGTTTCATTTCAAGTTTTCATTCTCTTATATTAAATCCCTTAATCGTATTTTACAATCATCATCATCATCATCGCGGCCCACATATGTCTCACTGTTGGGCCCGGGCCTCCTTCACAATGGGAGGGAATTTAATCTACTATATCATGCTGGTCAGACATGTTGGTATAGGGTTTCATTTCGAGTTTTCCTTGCAATACTTACGTATAAAAGAGAGGGTGGTGAACTGTATTCGTACTCTGTCACCACACAGAAAGTCAATTCAGCCTTGGGAAAGCAATCCATCCGCCAATCGATTTCCGATGTTGGTATTGGCCTTTCAAAATGACTCCTTGAAAAGGCTTAGGACCAATAATACCATAATCACCACCTTGTGTGTTAGTATTGACAAGTTTCCCAGGAGAGTGCTGTTGCCCAATTTCTTTATATCCTAGTGAACTCTCAGCCGATTTTCTCGTACTGGGAAGGGGTGATGACACTTTATATTTTCAACCCATGACCATAAGGGCTTGAAATCGAAAGTTGTTAATGTGTTGTTTTAATCCTCTTTGTTAGTGCACGGTTTTCGTTTTAATCATTCATCATCCAACTATCCATCCATCCATCCATCAGTTCATAGACGTCGACTGTTGGACATAGGCCTCCCCACGAGAATGCCACTGGGAACGGTCCTATGCCAATTGCACCCAACGATTCCCTGCGACTTTTAAGATGTCGTCAGTCCACCTAGTAGGGGGTTGTCCTACGCAGCGTCGTCTGAACCTTTCTTCCTCAACGAATGTCACTTCGACAAGTTTTTTCTAATAGGTATTACATTAATTTGGTTAGATTTTTCATTTCCTTGATCAATGACTGTAGTGTTATTCTAACTGCAAGACTTACAAAATTTTGCGAGTATCTTGCTACAAGAACAATACTAAGACCAAGACTTGAGTGCGCAATACCAAGACCAAGACTAGTCCAGGTCTCCTCTTGATCTTGCATTTGGGCAACACTAATTGCGAGTGCATTTCGACATTCTGCCAAAATTCCCAGAGGAAGCATGATTTGGTTATCAGCACCAAATCTTTACTAACGACTGGCTAAAATACGGAAACTAAAGGCGAGAATAATCAATATAAAAACTCGATACTGGCACTAACAGCTCATATCATTGTAGCTTATTGCCATTAAATAAGAAGAAGACATTTTAGTTAAAAACAACTTACAATTAGTCAAATATATATCTACATACGATTACTCCGCGACCACTAGTTATTCTTAAAGTTCTTTAACCTTTATAGCTTGACATTCTATAGTTTCAGAGTCGTGCACGATGGGTGTGGCGATGTTGTTTTTCAAGAGCCACCTGCTGTAAGTTGCTGGAAAGACTTGAAAGTGGGTGGCACAGGATCGCACGAAATATGAGGGAGGCTTACATCCAACAGTGGATAGCAAAGGACTGAATAATGATCATGATGAACCTTTAACCATAACACTAATATTTATTTGCCATATAATGACATCATAAAGCAAGAAAATTATAGTTCTTCTAAGTTACTATGTTATTTGTGATGTGAAACATCTATAGGCGAGCGTGAAGCTAACTGTTGGCGTGGCGTTAACGCCACGCATGCATGTTATTATTTGTATAACGAAACCATAACGTGTTTTAGAATTTTGTACAACGCCATCTAGTCAGCTCAAAATAAATTATTAACCTAAATACATACCTATAGTATGTACTAATGAAAATAAATGTTTTTTGAATAAAAATCATCATTTTCTGGAAAAATAATCGTAATATTTTATTAATACTTTATGCCATATTATGTCCTGTCGTAATCTTTTATGCATATGTACTTGTATAGAATAATCTCCATGTTTCACATCTGCCAGGCGTCCTGAGCGACGGCTTCCTTGTCATTTGTTTTATTATCCGTTTCGTTTACGAATACATATTCAATCAGCGCGTTTCTAATAATATAAATACCTCAACACCCTCCAGTTCTGTGGTGTTCTTAATAAAAGACTAATACGCTTGCTTACATAGCTGACATAATTTAAAGTTAAAAAACATAATAAAGAAACCCTATGTTCACCAATCTAGTCAAACAGGTGAGTTTAATTATAAAGCTGACAGTCAATATTTCAATAATAAAATTTATATAGGACAGAAGACGTAAGAAGAAAGAATATTTATTTTAATATGCATAAACTACTCCATTTAAGCTTGTTTATTTATTCCGTGTGGTGACGAAGTAAGAATACAATTCACCACCCCCTATCTTACCCGTGAGAGAAGGAAAACTTGTAATAAAAACCCTATACCAACACGTCTGACCAGCGTAGTATAATAGGTCAATTACCCTTCCATTATGGAGGAGGTCCGAGCCCAACAGTGGGACGTATATGGGCTGAGATGATGAGATGATGATTTATTCTCTCTCGAGGACACATGTACTCAACAGTGGACATCTACAATAGGGTAGGGCACCAAATATTGAGGAAAGACCGACGTCCTCCCCGAGGGGGGGACGTCGGTCGATGGGAGGGTACCCCACTAGGGGGTATTCCGTCGGGCCAACCACTGATGACAAGTAACCCTGCTCCGGTGGTCGGCCCAACGACAAAGGCGACGTGGTGTTCGGGTGGGTTGCGGGTGTGCGTGCTTCCGCCTCTCTGTAGCCCCGGACGGAGTGGTGCGAGGAGCGCGCCGACCGCAGCCCAACCCAAAAGAAAATAAATAAAGGGCATCAAATACGCTGATGATATAATAACGATGATTTTTCATAATCTACTCCACCGATTATTTGATACTCCTTAAAATGGGGATAATGCCGTTATCCACGTTTGACAGGCGGCTATGTAATCACAGTTGATGTTAGGAGTGTCTCAAAAGAGTACTCTTGCATCATTCTCCTTTTTTTAGGAGGCAGGCAATGGTATGATCACATTCCACACAATCTGTTCAAAACGATGGAAGAGAACAGGAGGGATGGAGTCACGCGGTAAAAGATGTGAATTGTTGCAACCATCACACGGTAATATGTATAAGTAGGTACGAATAAAAACTACCAGTATTCATAAATTCTGGTCCCTTTTGAACTGAGACAAATCTAATTATTTATTGTGACATAATGTGTTATTCGTTATGTTATTAATCAGAATAGCCATCAATAAATCTCTATGACTTCGATAAATAGGTTTAGCCGACGGTTCGCGCCGATAACAAACTAGTGGCTACCAGATGTGTGCCGGTCGCATATCAATACATCGATCGCTCCCAACGTACCGAGATGTGATCGCTAGCATTCCACCATACCGACATCGGAGATAACTGAAAACATTACGTTTAATAATTTATCTACAGCAATTCGTCTGCGCTCGGCTCCTTGTATCTTATATACGATGCGTACCGTCTCGCACCTTTACTTGTTACGCGCTTCCAACACTCATAGGCTTTACAAATATTAATGCTGTTATAGATAAAGTAGATAACATAACTGAAATATACTGCATATCTAAATTATTAGCATTTGAATTGCTTTTTTTGGACGGCCGCACGTTGTCCTTTCAGTCCGGGAGTAGGTACAAAAGGGTTACGAACGGCTCCATAATTTACCGTATTCCCTCTCCTTTACTATGAGGCTGGTACTGGTATCAAGTACTTGACGTTTGTGATCAGCCCGATGGGTTACCATTTCGAGTACGCCTCTCTGCGGGTAACGCAATATTCCCAGGACCAGAGCATTTTAGAATGCTAGACTATTTTTATTGCCATCGAAAAATGATTACGATACTTGGTTTTTGAACTCATATCTATAGGCAGTCCATTCTAACTTACCAATTAAGCTAAAGTGGATATCCACATTAGGCTATGGTATTTACTTTATTATCCACATTAGGCTATGGTATTTACCTAACATAAGTATGGTAACCATGCTCTTTACTCTAGACCTTCTTCTATATCATCTTTCAGAAAATATTTACAACCATCATCATTATCTTCATCTCAGCTGATGTAGGTTAGGACCCACTAGGGTGCTAGACTTGAACCACTTCCACAATCGAAGGGAAATTGACTACTATAATACGCTGAACTAAGAGAAGAGTGCATGCTACAGAGATGCGAATGCTAAGATGGATGTGTGTGGTTACAAGGTAAGATAAAATAAGAAATGAGTATATTAAGGGAAGCCTAAAAGTGGCACCAGTGATCGAAAAGATTGGGAGCGCGAGATTGTCATAGTATGGACATGTGATGAGGAGGGATGAAAGGCATGTGACAAGGAGGGTTGTCAATATGATTGTGGATGGACAAAAGAAGCGTGGGAGACCCAGGAAGAGATGGATGGACTGCGTGGATGAGGATATGCGTATGAAAGCAGTAAGTGCGTATATGACGGCTGATAGGAGGCTATGGAAGGTAAAAACATGTTGTGCCGACCCCATTTAGCGTGGGATGAGGGCAGGCAAATGATGATGAATACGCTGAACTAAATTATAATTAACAACGAGACTACCACGCTAAACTAAATTGAAACTGACAAGTAAATTGTAAATCACATTATTATCTTTACGGGAAATAAATATTAAGATATTTGTATATAAAGATATATGTTAATGTTTGATACTCAGTGAAACATAACATTGGATTGAAATTACGATGATTATTAGATTTTATCAACACCATAATCTCGGCTCAAACACGTCCTACAGCTGGGCTTAAGCCTTCGCCACATTGAGATCCCAATTGACCTACTATACCACGGTGATCTGACGAGTTGGCATAGGATTTTATTTCGAATTTTCCTTCTTTGTCTGTATATCTCAGATATGTGCATTTCATATCTTTAATATGGCAAGGATGATGGTGCACCATCATACATTTCAATGTATTCTTATTCCATCACCTTATTCATCTGTAATAAAATATATTAATAAAACTGTGTTTTTAGATAAAATTATAAGTGTAATTTGCAAAACTATGTACACATGGCAAAAAGTTTATGGAAAATCTTGAGCAGATAAATAAACGAGAAATTCAGATTTCAGCTGACGTGAGATGGGAGAGCAATGATTCACTTTATTAATATTTCTCTCAAAATCAAATAACATATACCAGAATACTTTCACGGCGCAATCGACGCATAATCTAAAGGAAAATCAATGAGAAATTCCTACACGCCGCTGGAGGGTTCGCGATTCAGAGGAACTTTGGAGTTTAAATGAGTTCACCTTTCACAGTGATTGCGCCATAACGTATTCATACATTGATATACGCATGCACATAATTTACTATAGAAAAAAAATCAGTAGCATTCGATTGTTTCAATATTATGTAACTGATTAAGAAATATTAAACAGATCAGATCAGAAAGGTGATCTACACCTTTTGATAAGTAAAAAATGAATATTTTGAATAACCCCCGACACAAACTAAAATAATAAAAAAAAGTATTACTTTCCCTTCAATAGCAATTATCAATTAATTGTCATTTAATGATTATAATGTAGTACAGTAATTATACGCCATTACATCATTTTGGCAAAGAGCTCTCACACTGCTAGAGCGATATTAACCAAACATAGCTAAGAACTACCACAAGGAAATTGGCTCTCATAATGAAAAAAAAGCGCATCGTAATCGGTCGATCCGTTTAAGAGCTTCAATGCTTATGGCATACTATACAGACACATAATACAGACAGACAGACATCGACGTCAAACTTATAACACCCCTCTTGAATCGGGGGTTAAAAACAATAATAATTTAATATCATGCCCTCTGAGTTTTCTTGCCGGATCATTTTCAGTGTGGCTGCGATCCGATCCGGTGGTAGTATACTTGTTAAGTTTTAAATTAATACATTGTCATAATATAATGATGACTACAAATTTAATCTATATCTATACTAATATATAAAGCGGTAGAGTTTGCTTATTTGAACGCGCTAATCTCATGAACTACTGGTACGATTTGAAAATTCTTTCAGTATTAGATAGCCCATTTCTCGAGGAAGGCTAATAGGAACGGAGCAACAATGAAAAATGTTTCAGAATCGAGTTTTTTTACTCTTTTGAGAGCTGCCGCTGCGTGCACTACATAAACGGTTAGGTTTCGCAAAAATCATGTGTGACAGAATTGTATTAGGTATTTAAAAATATTTTCACCTTCTACGTAAACAAAGTCGCAAGTTAAAGTGAGCATTAGCCTAAAGTAACTGTTCCACGCGGATGAAGTCGCGGGCATAAGCTAGTGTTTAATAATTACAGTACAAAAACAATGTCTTTTTTTTTCATATAGAATTATTTTCTTTTTATACTGGCAATAGATTTGTATCAATATGTGGCTCAAAATTTACTAACTAATTTTGTAGCAGGTAGATATAAATCTTTATAATAACGACTTGTTGGACGTGAGACATCTCAGTCCGCCCGTGACCGAGAACAATGAAAAGTGTTCGAAACGGCAATCAATAATCAATTTGATTATTGATTGCCGTTTTTTATAGATTTTATGGATGCCGAAATTATTTTTATGGATTTTATCGTATTTGTAAATACAAATAATTTTATTTATAAGATCAAAACAGATTCGCTTGCTAATGTCATCGAAGTAAAAGAACACGTACTAAAGAAAAAAGCAATGTCGTAGAAGTACTTAAAATTGCCTGTATGCTTGATATTTACGACTTGCTGTACCTTCTACGATTACCAACTGAATACAATAAAATTAAAATATATCATCTGATATAAGTAAAATAAAAGGCGATTCAATTTTTTACATTAACAAAAGCGTACAAGACGATATAAAACAATATACCTTGGACCCCGCCGCGTGAACTGCGGAGTTGCCTCACTCATGCGCCGAGAATATGAGCAAATACTTTATTACTCTCATTCTAACATACATCGGAACACGTAGCGCGATCGATGAGTTACGATACAGTGCGGCTGTCAATTTCGCGGTATAAAATTCCTCTTTGGACACGACAAAGGCAGCTGTCATCGTGTAGCTTGAAGGGTCGCCGCATCCCTCGAGGCTAAGCCCCTACCGTCCGGCGGAGACACGCACGTCGTCCGAAACTCACCTAATCCGTACCTACTCCACACATAAACCCATCTAATTGTTAATAAAAGGAGGAATTCAGAAGCGTGCGGTTACATCACTTGGATGGCCTCTGTAATTGATTTTTACTGCCTTTCTAATTTATTGCGAATTTATAGGGTTAATTGGTACTAAATATTGTTTAGCGCTAATTATGTGCAGCCTGCTTTTGTGATACATCACAGGGTGCGAGGGAGTCTAAATTTCTTGTCAAATGCCTTTATGCAATGTACGAGATTGTCATATTCTGAAAGTTCTTTAATTACAGTATTAACTTAGTGCTTAATAACTTTAAAAAATAAAGCAACCCATCTTTTTGTTTTTGCAGATTTGAGGTGAGATATAAAATATATTATTTTTGTTACACTTTCATATTGGGATAGTATTCTTACAATTGTCTTCTTCATTACCAATAACGAAATAAAACATTAGCTCCTTTTTTATACGAGGCTTCAAACTTGGAAAGTTTGTTGGATTGTCACACGTAGCTGAAGTAGATATGTATTTTGTATAAGTACATTAAGGACTGTCCACATGTATACATTAAGGATACTATACATGTTGATTTATGAATCATATCACGACATCAAATAAAATCTGTATTTTTTTTTTTTTGTGGGTGGGCTGCGGTCGGCGCGCCTCCGCACCACTCCGTCTGGGGCGACAGAGGGGCTTAAGCATGCAGCTCCCGCAACCCACCCGAAAACCACGTCGCCTTCGTCGTTGGGCCGACCACCGGAGCAGCGTTACTTGACATCAGTGGTCGGCCCGACGGAATACCCCCTATTGGGGTACCCTCCCATCGACCGACGTCCCCCCCTCGGGGAGGACGTCAGTCTTTCCTCACGCGGTCGGTCTCTCGGCGGGTGACGGACTAATCCCCGGTCACGTCACCCGCGGCCTCGGCTAGGGCGGCATGAGGCGCAGGTAGTTGCGCGTACGCCACCCCAGTCGCCGGCGGCGGATCGCCTCATCGAGGCTGCGCTCCTCGCGCAGGCGATCCGCCGCCTCCTTCCGCGAGATCACTGTCTCGCAGAAGGCTGCGACCACGTCCCAATTCCCGACGCTGTCGACCATCGCCCTAGCGATAGCCGGCAGCGTCAGGTCGGCACCGATGATTGCGACGAGTTCACAGCGCTGCACTGCCCAAGCCGCGCAGGCCTCGAGCGTATGGCGCGCCGTGTCCTCGTCGCAATCGCAGTGGTGGCAGGACGGTGTACTCTCTCTCCTAACGACCTTGTGCAGGTATTTGGCGAAGCACCTATGCCCCGTCAAAACCTGCACCAGTCGGAAGGAGAGCATCCCGTGCCGCCTTTCCAACCACTGTATCAGCACCGGCCGGAAGGCCTCCACGGTTCGCACCCCGAACCGAGGCCTCTCCAGCCGGACTGCCAAACGGGCAATGACGTCTCGGAAATAAAATAAGGAAAACACTTCGTAATCTAAATCAACTTTTATCCCTTGGCCTAATAATATTATAAGTCCAAGAATTTATATAATATCCATATATTTGCTACTCTTTTATACAAAATATACAGGACTGATTTTATGCATATTTCTCAGCAATATAGCGCATTTAAGTCAAAATAATATATAAGTTACAATTTATGAAAAAAATGTATTTCATTTATCTATAACATTACAATAAGTAAATAAATACGTCGAAAAATTCCTCTGGGAACTGTTTAGGCGTATGCTGCCTAAACCATTGCAGTTACACAAAGCTAATGAATCGTGGCTTTTTATCTACGGTACAGGCTAGACAATGATATGCCATGTTTGAATGAGCGACCGAAACCTGAAGAAGGACATATGATTTTTATTGACATAATACGCGAAGCTAGTGTTATTTAATCTCCCTTGGTGCTGGTTAATCTTTATACTGAGAATCACATACTTATTACGTTTTATCATTTAAAAAGTACACGTAATATAATTATCAACAATAAAGTTAATTAATTATTATATTCAGATTTTGTAGTCACTTCATAGGATTTAGATACACATAGAGGACATAGAGTGCTGGAGGCCCTTTTCAGTTTAGAGTAGGTAGCTACTAGTAAAAGCAGACATTTTGATTTTGAATTACTAGTGTTGTTTTTTACTTGTTTTATATATCTTTAATTTATTTACATTTTCCATAGATAACTATTAATATTGCTCACCGTTTGAAAATGTTAACCACCTACTAAACTTATGAATAGTGCTAATTTTTTTTCATAAAATTTCATATTAATTTAGCGTTGCATGACACGAAATGTTAATAAAATAAGCAGTTACTCATAAATTAATATTAAACTAAATTAAAATCACCCGTAAATCATAACAAAATTCCGTTGAGAGTTAGAAGCATAAAATATTCTAAATATGTTATTTTATTGTGTAGACGTAGATATGTTTCAAAGATCCGAAATGTAAATACCATAACATTATTTATCAAATTAAATCTCTAACACCTCGTTTTATTTGTACTTATTCCAATCGCATTCAAAGTATAAAAGCAATAAACAACCGATAGACATTGTATTATGTTCAACAGCGGGGTGACACTAGAAAATTTCCTACATTTTATTCTATTTTGAAGTCATCTTAATACGACTTGGACAATATTTTTTGTGAAATGTCTTATTTTCTAGTGAATAAGAATTTGTTGGGACTCCTTGAACGTGTACAACATAATGTTATTATAATTTATGTCATACTAAGCAGGTGAAGATATACGAGCGGGTCATTCATTTTATTAAACATGTTTGCTAAGTCGATTTTGTTATTTTTTTGTCGCTCGTTCGTGGGCATCTATCACGCAGCGTGCGGGCGCTTTCTCGAGCAGCTCTTTATTACGGCACCAATGATTTCCGGAGGTCAAGCGGAGCGGCCAGTCAGCGCAATCCTCGCTCCTCCTTCCTTCCCACACAACACATGAGGTTACATTTGCATAAAAACAGATAAATTTCAATGTTATTTTTGAGGCTGAACAAGCTCCTACCTACATACTTCTACACTGAGCAATCATTTACTTGAGTGCACAACAAACAAGCCCATATTTGTATGTGGTATGTATAGATACGATCGAACTATTAACTTGCCTAAACCGTTGTCAACCTTTATCACAAATTACAACTATTTAAAAACGCTGCCTATCTTTGGACAGTCTTTAAAATATCTTACTTTTAAGTAAAAGAACTGTTTTATCTCTGATGTCCAAGCAAGACATAAAATACATAAAAAACTTACAACATTTTTATTAGGATTTGTGAAGTATTTCTGTAGATTACTGTCAATAAACGAAGATATGAGATTTTTATATTAAACAACTGTGATACGTACACATCACTAGACCAACATGCTATACTAGCTCACTACTAGACACGCTCGTCACAGCCCGCGGTGGGACGCTAGAAGAGGCGGTAAGCCTGGCGACCTCGGGTACCGAGGAGGTCGTCAGATGGATCGAGGCGCTGGGGTTGAGGGTCGCCCTGGACAAGACGGAGGCCCTCTTGTTCCATGGGCGCACTATGAGCCCTCCCATCGGCGTCTCGATCACCGTCCACTCGGTCGACATCAGCATCCGGGCCCATATGAGGTACTTGGGCCTGGTGCTCGACTGGCGATGGTGGTTCCGGGAGCATATCCGCAGGCTCGCTCCGCGGCTCGTCGGCGTGGCTTATGTCGAACGTGGGCGGACCGAGCGCTGCGTGCCGACGGCTGTACGCGGGGGTCATCCGGTCGATGGCCCTGTACGGCGCACCGGTGTGGGCGGGGTCCAAGACCGCCCGACTTAGGGCCCTTCTGTGGCGACCACAGAGGGTCACGGCGGTCAGGGCCATCCGCGGATACCGCACGGTGGCAACGGAGGCAGCGTGCCTATTGGCCGGGACTCCCCCGTGGGACCTGGAGGCGGAGATGCTCGCCGGACTATATCGGCGGGTGACGGGGGTGCGAGCGGAGGGCGGTGTGGTCTCGTTAAGGGATCTCACCGCCTGGCGCGTCGACGCTCGCCGAGACGTCATCGCCCGTTGGGCAGTCCGGCTGGAGAGGCCTCGGTTCGGGGTGCGAACCGTGGAGGCCTTCCGGCCGGTGCCGATGCAGTGGTTGGAGAGGCGGCACGGGGTGCTCTCCTTCCGACTGGTGCAGGTTTTAACGGGGCATGGGTGCTTCGCCAAATACCTGCACAAGGTCGTTAGGAGGGAGAGTACACCGTCCTGCCACCACTGCGATTGCGACGAGGACACGGTGCGCCATACGCTCGAGGCCTGCGGGGCTTGGGCAGTGCAGCGCTGTGAACTCGTCGCAATCATCGGTACGGACCTGACGCTGCCGGCTATCGCTAGGGCGATGGTCGACAGCGTCGGGAATTGGGACGCGGTCGCAGCCTTCTGCGAGACAGTGATCTCGCGGAAGGAGGCGGCGGATTGCCTGCGTGAGGAGCGCAGCCTCGATGAGGAGATCCGCCGCCGGCGACTGGGGCGGCGCAGGCGCAACTATCTGCGCCTCATGCCGCCCTAGCCGAGGCCGCGGGTGACGTGACCGGGGATTAGTCCGTCACCCGCCGAGAGGCCGACTGCGTGAGGAAAGACCGACGTCCTCCCCGAGGGGGGGACGTCGGTCGATGGGAGGGTACCCCAATAGGGGGTATTCCGTCGGGCCGATCACTGACGACAAGTTAACGCTGCTCCAGTGGTCGGCCCAACGACGACGTGGTTTTTGGGTGGGTCACGCGAGTTGCGTGCTTAAGCCCCTCTGTCGCCCCGGACGGAGTGGTGCGGAGGCGCGCCGACCGCGACCCACCCACAAAAAAAAAAAAATATTAAACTACTTTTCCTAACCGGCTTATAACAATTTTCTATTATAATAGATGAATACAATTTTCTCAATTATATTTCTGCAATACATATTAAGATATTACTAAACGATTTTAATAAACGCCTTGTACTAAAGTATTAACAAATATCGAAATATATCTAAAGGAAATTAATAAAAAGGACAACAAAACCATCGATTTCTCTCTGAAAGATATATATTGCGATATAATAAGAGAAACATTTGCGCAAAATACGAACATCGAGATCATCCATTATACGATGTCGCCGACAGACCGACCACCTCTCACAAAAGCACTTTGTATTAAGTCAACAAATCCAAAAACCATTCAAAAGACATTTGTTTCCATGAATAATAATATGTAAATACATTATTATATACACGTTTGGGCAAATCTCATGACTACATTGGGATTCAATGGCGTTGCAGACAATTAAATTAATGTCGCATGCTATTATGGATTTTATTAAAAAAAGGCAACTGTTTTGTTTTTATATCATCATAGTATGACGTGACGTTTCCGTGAGGTGGTAAAGTAAAAAGAATAATTTACCACTCCCAATCTTGCCCGTGGATGTTGTAAAAAGTGACTATGGAAATAAATATGCATATAACATCTATGTAAAGGAAAAGTTGAAATAAAAAGCTATGTTAACCGATCTGACCAGCGTAATATGGTAGGTCAATTTCCTTCCTATTGTGGAGTAGGCCCAAGCCCAAACGGGACGTATATAAGCTGAAATGATGCCCACAGTATTATGCATGAAAGTTAATCATTTTTTGAAGTGAAACTTCTTTAGAGTCGTTGTGATTTCAAACTCGATGAAACGAAAAAGCGAGTCCACGGAGACATAAACACGTAAATGTAGGATTCAGCCGGCGAGAGAATGAGATAGAACACATTATACGTTCTCGGTCTCCTCTTTGTACTATGCTTCGTGGTGTCCCCACTATCATCTACTAAGCATTGTCCATATGCTCCTGTGTAGTGGGATAGTCAGTACATCTATACCTTGCTCCCAGTACCGAGCGTTCTACGTGTTTATGTTAGGATGTGTTTAATACATGTGTTGCGCATGAGTATTAGAAAGCTTTAATATAAAATAAACGTGTTGATTTTTGATGACTTTTTTTTTATTTTTGCCAAAATTTACTCTTCTGACATGCGTACTTTGTACGCATGCTCTTTTTTTTGACAGACGCCTCGTCCGTACCGTCCGGGGTGCACCGCCCGGGTGGAAGAAAGGTCGTGCATCCCCATAACCTACCATACACGAAGGTGCTGATACTACAATAATCTCTTGCAGTATCAATTTTTTTTATTAAACATAAACCGATATGCCGTGTAATAATTATGGATTATTTTTTTTCTTTAACACATCAAATATATATTTTTTAATAAATTACTTCTATTTTATATTCATATTTCATCACTATGTACTTTTTATCTGAATATACTCGGTAACAATCCTTTAATTTCTAAAAAGTATTTACCGTAAAAACAATACTTACCAAGTAGTGCTCAGTTATCCAAATATATATGTTGAGTAAAATTTATAGCTTAGAATATAATTAAATTGTTATTGTATTAATGGACTTTTAGCCCACTTCACTGTTCTTCTCTTTTCTAAATTTTGTCAACGTACCTGAGAAAGCTTGACATCGTTCATCTCTCTCATCTAACTGGTATGACTTTAGAAATTTATTGACTTGCAATTACTGATATTTAACAAGTAAAATTGTCCGTGTGGTGACGGAGTAAGAATACAATTCATCACTACTAGGGTTATCTTGCTGGGGAAGTCGTAAAAGACGACTAAGGGATATAATACGCATATAACATCTATGCAGTAGAAGGAAAACTCGAAACAAAACCCTATACCAATCTGTCTGACCATCGTGGTATAAGTAGGTACGGTCATTTTAAATAAAGCTACTTTACGGATTTTATCGCGTTTGTATTTGATTTTTGATTGCCCGACGTTTCGAATACTTTGCAGCGTTCATGGCCGACTAAGATGTCTCACGTCCAATAAGTCATTATTATTACAGAAAATTTATAATTATCTACCCGATACAGAAATTAGTTATTAAATATTGACCCACATTTTGATACAAATTTATTGCCAGTGTAAGAAGAAAATGATTGTATATGAAAAAATTATATTGTTTATGGTTAGTAATTATTTAACATTAAAATTAATAGTAATTATATTTAAAAAATAAACCTAACAATCTAGTATAGTACCCTAGGTACCCCTAGGTACGGTCAATTTCTCTCCTATGGTGGAGGAGGCTCGAGCCCAATAATGGGACATGTATGAGCTGAAATGATGATGATAATGAATGAACGAGTAATAAAAATGTATTGTCAATTATATTCGTACTCCGTCACCTCACGAAAATCTGTATCTGTACCTATCTGTGTATATATCATAACATATATAAATTACGTGTCACGTTGTTTGTCCGCAATGGACTCCTAAACTACTTAACCAATTTTAATCAAATTTGCACACCGTGTGTAGTGTGGTCCAACTTGAAAGATCTTGAAAGATAGCTTACATCTTAATTTATAGTCGCAATATTATTTTATTGCAAATTATTTGTCTATTATTTGACATTCACAATTATCTTTTAACTCCAAACTATTTTAACAGATGGCGATATCTGTTGACTGGTTTGAGTAATTAATTAATAGACATAGCAATGTCAAACCTACAAACGTGTCATGTACGATTTTAACTTGCTTTTTTACATAGATGCCGTTTGTAAAAAAATATGACAACCTCCATGACAGATGTTCTCCTACAGTTCCACTTTAATATATAATTAAATTAATTCCAAAATGAGAGCTATATTAACTCGTAATATTGCATTAAACAGATGAGATAACCGACGGTTTTATTTCATGTTTTCCTTCTATTCGATTAGCATAAATCATAGCGGTTAATAATCTACATTAAAATGAACACCATATTGATATTAGTCATCGCTCAATAAAATAAAAAAAGACAAACAATAAATATCACATTATCAAATCTGATTAAGTTAATCGGTTCTCAATTATCAAAAAAAAAAGTAGTGTTTGTATTTGAGTAATGAGAGAGTTAGAGACGTGGACCGTCCGTCCACTGAGTTTAACAGATTTAATTTTCCTTTTGTCTTTATGGATCACGATATGTTTTGTGTAGTGGTACCCCGGGAGGCCAGAGCCAAGACCCCCCGCTGCGGCTTCCTTCCTACATCGACTCACTACAAAAACGCTTGTTATGAAAATGCACGAGGAACAAAAACGCTTACGTCGGGTGACAAGTGGTCTTTGTTTATAATATTCGTTGATTTGTTCAAGATGTTTATGAATGTTTATAACACCTGATGACTATGCTATTTTGTAGCTTATAAGCATTGCTTCAACGGTTGTGTGTAAACAAACACCCAATATCTTTGTGGTAGGTAAGGGCGAGAATTTATCGGGTTGAATGACCCCTATTATGCATAGATTTCGATTTAAAATACAAACAAAAATAATGCCACAACAAAAACTTAAACGGAACAACCGTAGTTATTTACTATTCTTTTCTCTGAGCCGTTGGCCTTAATATGTGTCACAATGATGGCCACGCGATTATATCAGAATAGGGTAATTAGCCTACTAGTTAGGTACTGGTAAAATAGTTTGGCATAGATTTTTTAATTAAGTTTTCCTTATTTTGCTGTGGTAACCTCTTGGTTCTTCATCTCCACTCATACATATGGCTCCAGGCGCCTGCAAAATAGCAGGGTAATTATTTTTTTAATTTTTAACTGGTCAGACACGTTGGTGATTTTTTTTTATTGTGTGGGCTATGGTAAGAGCACACGCGGTCCATTCCGTCCAGGGCGACGAAAGGACGGCGCGCGGGCTCATAACCCATACGTAGTAATCGACACCTTGTTTTAACCCAATTACTAGGGGTCGACTCAATATGTAGTAAGACCACACTTTTTAAATAAAACTTCTTTACGGATTTTATCGCGTTTGTATTTGATTTTTGATTGCCCGACGTTTCGAACATTTTGCAGTATTCATGGTCACGGGTCATACATGTCTGTAATAACGACGACTTGTTGGACGTGAGACATATTAATCTAGTATCAGTAGTCATCTTAGTATCAGCATTTCTTACAATATATTATATCGTTAAAAAGTATGAACATTCGGCATAACAAAAGTGTTCAGCCATCTGAACACCTTTGTATGGCAAGCCAATTTAATTTTTCCATACTTAAGAAACGCTTGCTTAATATTAGAACTTGGTGGTAATAGGTGATAATATATCCTTCGTTTAGTGACTAAAGGTTCTCTAGCAGTCTCCACTTAGTAGATAGAACGACAGGCGGTTTGTTTTTTTTTGTTTTTTTTTTGGGTGGGTTGTGGAACGACAAGTAGTTGTTAGTAATTATATATAGTGTTAGTTACAAATTATCATCATCATCATCATCGCAGCCCACATACGTCCCACTGTTGGGCTCGGGCCTCCTTCGCAATGGAAGGGAATTTGACTTACTATACCATGCTGGTCAGTCAGGTTGGTACAAAGCTTTGTTTTGAGCTTTCCTTCTCTTGCACAGATGTTATGTGCATATTATATCCCATAGTCATCTTTTACTACATACACGGGCAAGATAGGGATTGGTGAATTGTATTCCTACTCCGTCACCACACAAAAAGTTATATGTAATGTTACAAATTATAAACACATACAATCGCCAAACGACCGATACAAGAGATCTTTATTAACTAACACCTTAGTATAAAGGTGTTATTATCGAGACATCATACTAATGTTGAATGTTAAATTTATCAAATATACGGTATTTGGATGAAAACGTACAAGTTGACAACACGTGTAGTCGCTATCTAAGCGGACGGATCGGACACCCCGCGGCGCGGGTCTGGCTTGCCTGCATTACTCACCGTGACCTAATGTGCGGGGATAAATCATATGTAAGTCAAAAAAAAAAATACAAACAAACCCAGAAAAACGACCGATGTTGAATAAACAAAATTCATGGAAATGGGGACAAATCTAACAATACCGTGTCCGGTGGTCGGTGCGATCGTCGTGTGCTCTATATGCGAACTCAAGAATGATGACGTCACTTAGTACTATTGTGACTGCTTCTGTGATTTTACAAATATTATGAGATTATTTTTAGTTTTATAAGAAAGAATATTTCTTATATCATCATCATCATCATCGTAGCCTATATACGTCCCACTGTTGTGCTCGAGCCTCCTCCATAATGGGAGGGAATTTGATCTACTATACCATGCTGGTCAGACATGTTGGTATAGGATTTCATTTCGAGTTTTCCTTCTTTTTCTCAGATGTTATGTGCATATTATCCCATGGTCGTCTTTTACGACATCCAAGCAAGATAGGGAGTAGTGAATTGTATTGTTACTCCGTCATCACGAGAGGTAAACTTGAAACAACACTCTATACGAACCTGTCTGACCAGCATAGTATAGTAAAGTCAATTTCTCTCCTATTGTGGAGGAGCCACGAGCCCAAAAGCAGTACGTATATGTGCTGAAATGATGATGATGATATATACTCAGTTAGTTTGGTAACCAGTTCGTCGGTTAGGAAGACATCCTAGCCAAGCGTATTACAATACGTCGCAAGCTCTTAATATCGGGGAATTAGTCCATCACACGCCGAGAGGCCGGCAGCGTGAGACAGGACCGACGTCCTCCCCGAGGGGGGACGTCGGACGATGGGAGGGTACCCCAAGTAGGGGGTATTCCGTTGGGCCGACCACTGATGTCAAGTAACCCTGCTCCGGTGGTCGGCCCAACGACGAAGGCGACGTGCATCGTGGGTGGGTTGCGGGTGTGCGTGCTTACGCCCCTCTGTCGCCCCGGACGGAGTGGTGTGAGGAGCGCGCCGACCGCAACCCACCCCAAAAAAAAAAGCTCTTAATATTGCCTAAGGAGCGCTGTTGTCCATTCTCCTGGTCCACGTTTAAAGATGGTATCTACCTATTTTCCTGGTTATTACTCAGCCGATTTTTATACCTTCCAAGAGCCAGTAAGGGGCAACAACAACTGCATTTTTATCCCAACACCGTGTAAGAAAATCTGATTGTAAATATTAAATTAAAGTTTATGCGTATGCAAACAGGCGATAAAGAGTCATCGCTTCAACGAAAATGAAGATATGAATACCCTCTAATACGATTAAATGAAAAGTGCAACAAATTAAACTCTCCCACGCGAAACGTCCCTTGCATAAAGAAAGACATTACTTCGAGCCCCAAATAGGAACAATTCATAAAACCAAGCGAGCCCTTTGATATGAAAATACGGCTAATCCGAGGCACGCGCACCGAACTCCGGGAGGTGACCTGTGTTTGTTTGTTTGCTTCACGATATCATGTTGTTATTTATTTATCATAACTCTGGACTTTTCAATACTCTCTTCCAAAATTTATTAATGCGCCGTACCTACGCAGTTATAAATTATAAATTTATCCTGAGATTAATGAACGTAAGTAAGTTATAATCATTATGAGGTATTACTTTAAATATATGCGTATATTTTATCTCTGGAGCGCTGGTATGTCTTTATTGATTAAATCTTCGTAAACAAATTATATTATAATAAAAAGAAAATTATGTTCAGTCTTGATTTTTTAATATATTGCATTTAAAATAGCTATTTGATATGAATTTAAAGGGTAAACATTTTCATTATCATCAACCTGTTCTAATCTATATTAGTTCAGCTTGACACCATATGAAAGAGGAGCCTCTTTCGTTGTACCTAAGTTAATGGTTAAAAGTTTTGTAACCGGCCGCCTGTTTGACATCAACCCTCCTTGGGACAGTAGTTGTTGACCAGACGGCATCAGAAGGAGTTAGTTCAGGTCGATGTAAAACGCTTAGTATGTCTTTTATGACCGGGTTATATTAGGGTTTGAAGTATTCGTAAGTACTAAACAGCTTTACATTAACTTTAAACGTTTTAATGGTACTCATTGTATATTCGGCTTTCGCAAACGCAAATTAAGTTTCTATAATTGTGTTAGCCGAAAGGCAATTTAGTAATAATAGTTGTAATCTGTATTAATAATAAGTATTAATAATGTAGTTAAGAATAAAATAATTTTTCCACATAAATCTTACCTCACCACCCCCTTTTCTTGCCCATGAGTGTCGTAAAAGACGACTTACGGATATAATAGCATATCTTATATCTTTAAACGAGCAATTCTTGTATATATATATATATATATATATATATATATATATATATATATATTCAGGATCTCGGCAACGGCTCCAACGATTTTGTTGAAACTTGGCATACTAGAGGTTTCGGGTCCAAAAAATCGATCTAGCTAGGTTTTATTTATAGAAAATGTTGTTTTGTCCGTGTTTTAGCAAAACAAACAATGACATAAAATTTTAAAAGAATATGAATTCAAATTTCGTTATCAACGTCATGAGTTCCGATAGCTGAGGTGGGGAGGCGGGCGGTTTTAATTTTGGATTATGTGACATTTAAACAGCGTCGGTTCGAATCTCGGTGTTATTATTATTCTCTTTTTGTAGTTTTTTATATAATTTTCATTATTTATTTTTTATTTTTTATTAATATATATCTAAATAAATTCGACAAAAATATTCCGAGCGAAGCTCGGTCAACCAGATACGAACACTTCTGACCTGCATGATACAAGTAAGTCAATTTCCCTTCCACAGCGGACGTAGCTCGAGCCCAACAGTGGGACGTCCCACTATTCATCATCTTAGCCCATACACGTGTATGGGCTAAGATGATGAATATCTATGTATGAGAAGAAAACTCGAAATAAAATCCTCTACCAGCACGACCGACTAGCGTGGTATAGTGAGTGAATTTCACTCCCATTTTGGAGTAGGCCCGCGCCTTCTAGTGGGATATAAATGCCCTAAAATAAAATACAGAATTTTCACAGATTAAAAAAGTAGCATCTTGATATGAAAAACAAAATTAAGACACGCTAACATTTTGTGCCCTATTAGATTATTACTCATTAATTTTATTTTACAAGGAATAAGTAAAGTAGCTTAACTTAATTTAACTATTTACAACCACTTATCTTAATGTAAGATAAATAAACAAAAGAATTATCACATGTATTAATGTTACAGTGAAAGGGACGGGCTATACTTTTAAAAGGGTATTATTAAAAGTCATTCAGAATACGGTATAACGACAAATAATAAACACGAAAATGACCGTTGGCTTCTTTTGAATGTTTTCGATATAAGCACCAGATGATAGGACGCTTCGGTTGCCCCGAATGATTTTATTAATTTTAAATTGATTTCGATTGTAAAACTCCTTTTTTGTGTTGTGTATAGATCCATAAAGGATGAATGAAGTTATTATAGCTGCCAACAAACGTTTTTATAAACCATAATAACTATTTTCCTTCATATGTTTTCAAAGTTGATGTGGATGTCTGTGTATTAATTTTTATTTGAACTATTTTATTTTAGAACCTGGAAAGTGAACTTAAATTACTTCAATGAGATGTTTCATTAATATTGATTTCATTAACGCCTTATTTTCAATAAATTGATGGTGTTTGGGCCATATAGATACCTTGTTTTTATTAAGAAAAAGAGAATAATACCGTGCGTTGATGGAGAAAGAATACAATTGACCACCCCTTCTCTTGCCCATGGGAATCGTAAAAGACGACTAAGGGATGAAATAAGCATATAACAAACGAAGGAAAAGTCGAAATAAAACCCTATACTAATAAGTCTGACCAGCGCTGCATAGTCGTTTCAATTTCTTTCTTATTCTGGAGGAGGCTTGAGATCAACAGTGGGATCTATATTCAATGATGATGATGAACGCATGATAGTATTTCATGAAAATAGTAGGTGACAATGTGGTATTACGGAATAAAAATTATATACAGAAATTACTAGGAGGTTAACTAAATGACGACCTAGGGAAAGCAGGGACACTCAGAGAATTGAAATCACCAGGTTATACAATGAAGTCAAGTACTCGTCGTTGCTAGTGAAACGCTTCTTGGATAAAAACAGGTTACGCTACTAGTTAGGTGCTGTGTTGCATTAGTATTACCCTAGCCTGCTGCACTTAGTATAGCTTATTATATAAGCTTCAGCATAAATAAGGGAATTATAACGGGAACGTACAATGTCATGTGACTATCACAATATATTTTATTTAATATTATAGATGCGATAGTGAATTTGTTTGCATGTTTCTGTATTGTTCTGCCCGAAGGAGATATAAATAATATTTATAGCAGTCGTTTTTCATAATAACTTGGTTTATTAACATGAATAAATGGTATCCAAATCGTACTGAAGCACAGAAAAGGGAGGTACTGTGTAGGGAGGTACATAAAGTCTTCGTTTTTCTTTTTTAGCCCGTATAGTGTTGCTATATTGTGTAGTTGTCTATTTTTCTGGTGATCTCTTTAGCTGTCTTTTGCGACTTATGCGAGAAAATAGGTGATGATATATTGCATTCTGAACCGGTCACTATATGTGGAGGAAAAAATTGAGCCTAAAAAATATTTCAGTTAGTTGCAAAGTTTACATTAAATCCATCCAACTATCCATTAGCCCGTAAAGGTCCACTGCGCGATAAAGGCCTCCCCACGAGAATGCTACTTGCATCTAACGGTTTCCTCTGACTCATAATATTATCAGTCCACCTAGTATGGCGCCGTCGTACGGGGCGTCGTCCAATTTGTGGTCGCTACACAAGAACCTTGCTTCCCCAACAGTAATCGGTTTGACGAGCGATGTGACTTGCTCATTGCCATTTTAACGTGTTAATTCTTGGGACTATGCCGGTTAAACCCATTCTTCTACGGTTTGCCGTAATTTTGTCACGTAGAGAAATACTGAGAATGGCTCACTCCATAGCACATTGAGCGACTTTTAGCCTTTTAATGAAGGTATACATTTAGAGACATTTAGTGCCATAGGTCACTGCTGTTTTGCAACCTGTTTTCAGATACTATAGAATATCGAACAAGAATATCTTCTTAAGTTTCCCGAACGTTAAATAAATGCCTTTACATTAAATAGTTTAATAATATTTGTCATAATTTTCGCTAATAATTGAATGTTGTTTAGGTTTCTGTATTTTGGATTTTATAGATTTTCAATCATATTCTATTGCAATTTGGTCACGTTTGAATATAATGAAGTATACTGCATATGTAGTTAGGTACGACAATAATCATTAATTCTGATAATGGGAGACGAAACTACATGGAGCGTTCATGTCAGATCTAGTAAACATGACGTGAAGCCCGCTATCGCACCACGATCAATGATGTATCGATATGGTATTTCATTAAGCACGTACGACAAGCATAGATATATACACATACTAGATGCATTATTATTAAAATTAAATAAGCGACTTTATATGCATAAATGAACATGCAAATGAAACAGTTTTCTTTATTTTTTAAAGAACCCACATTGAAGATTAAATTATCGGGTCGCGGGACCTTTTCAAACATACAATTATCGGACTCAAATAGCACTTTACTTCTTTATCCAATTGCTTATATTTAGGTTTGTTTATATTATCTTCCTGAACAGTTAATATTGCCGTGAGATGATGGAGTAAAAATACAATTCACCACCTCCTTGTCCGTGGGTGTTGTTAAATACGACTAAAGGATACAATATTTACGCAAGAGAAGCCAAACTTGAAAGAAAACCCTATACGAACACGTCTGACTAACGTGGTATAGTATTCCAATTTGTCTGCCATAGTGGGGAAACTAGAGACAAACAATAGCACGTGTATGGGCTGAAATGATGACGATGATGAACGGTTAATAATAGCTATTACAAACATTCATTTTTAGTTAAGTTTCTAAAGAAATTCAGAATAAAAGCTCTAAATGATGTCATAAAAAAAATCCATCTGCGGCTAACAACTATAGTCACGCAAAAAAAATGATAGGAAATAAACCGATCAAAAATTATAACTTGACAAACACCTGTTTGTCACCAGTAATTGTAACTATAATTGTAACCCTGGTTACAATTATATACCAACATGTTTGACCACCATGGTATAGTAGGTCGGGCAGTCCGGCTGGAGAGTCCTCGGTACGGTGTCAGGACCGTCGAGGCCTTCTGGCCGGTGCTGATGGAGTGGTTGGAGCGGACGCACGGGGTGCTTTCCTTCCGACTGGTGCAGGTGCTTACGGGGCACGGGTGTTTTGGGAAGTACCTGCACAAGATTGTCAGGAGGGAGAGTACACCGTCCTGCCACCACTGCAGTTGCGACGAGAACACGGCGCAGCACACGCTCGAGGAGTGTGCTGCATGGGAGGGGGAGCGCCGTGAACTCGTCGCGATTATCGGTGCCGACCTGGCGCTGCCGACCATTGCCAGGGAGATGCTCGACAGCGTCAGGAACTGGGACGCGGTCGCCGTCTTCTGTGAGGCCGTAATCTCACGGAAGGAGGCGGCGGATCGTGTGCGAGTAGAGCTCCTATTCGGCGACACGTTCCGCCGCCAGCGACTTGGGCGGCGCAGGCGCGAGTATCTGCGCCTAATGCAGCCCTAGCCGAAGCCGCGGGTGATCGGACCGGGGAATTGTCCGTCACCCACAGAGAGGCTGACCGCGCGATGGCGACTGACGTCCCAGTACGTCGAGAGGTGAGGTTACCCGAAAGGGTATTCCGTCGGGCCGACCACTGATGACAAGTCACATCTGCTCAGTCACAGCCAGGCAAGTCAGACAAGTCACAGCTGCGGTGGTCGGCCCAACAACGAGGTGACGTGGGTACGGGTGGGTTGTGGGTCCACGCGCTGTCCTTTCATCGCCCCGGACGGACAGGACCGCGCGTGCGCTTACCATAGCCCACCCATAAAAAATAAATGGTATAGTAGGTCAATTTTCCTCCCTATTTTGAAGGAGGCTCGAGGCCAGCAGTGGGACGTATATTGGGTGAAATGAAAATGATGAAATTCTCTACTGGCTAATTCGTCATACATACCTATATGTACTGTCTTCCGCACTGCATAACATGGAAATGGAAGCTATTTACCAAAAAACGTCTTGTTTATTTTAAGCATTTATTTTCCTGTACGTCCCAAGACAATTAAAAGTTGTCCTCGAGACTTCCCGAGTCTTAAACCTTGGTGACATTCTTGCGTAATGTTATAGATTGCCTGACTAAATTTGAAGTATTGGTTGTAGTCATTTTTGATGGTATTCATCCGAATTTCTATCCATATATACATACCATTATTGACAATTTGCATCAAGCTTAAAATTGATCCCTAGCCGAGACCACGGGTGACGGGACCGGGGAAATAGTCCGACACCCGCCGAGAGGCCGACCGCGTGAGGAAAGACCGACGTCCTCGTCGAGGGGGGGGGACGTCGGTCGAGGAGAGGGAGCGCTCAGGGGGTATCCTTCGGGCCGACCACTGACGATAAGTCACCCTGCTCCGGTGGTCGGTCCAACGACGAAGACGACGTGTCGCGGGTGGGTTACGGGTCCGGGTGTGCGTGCTTACGCCTCTATGTCGTCCCGGACGGAGCGGAGCGAGCAGTGCGCCGACCGTAACCCATCCCCAAAAAAATAAACAGGCTTTCATTTCAAGCTTAAAATTGATGCATTCTAATAATTTCGTTATTACATCTAGAAACTCCTAAGTCATCTTTACCATGGCTGGCATTCGTCTATGTTAACAATTTATTTATAACAATTACTAATTGTTGATAATGTTCGATGATAATATATTCTAATTAAATATGACGTTATAGGTTATCGCTTGTGGCACTTATCATTATGTTTTAATGAAGCTCACAATGCCAAATGATGTAATTAAAAGAAACTAATTAATAATTGCGTCATGTTTTAAAATATGTTTTAAGTATTATTTATTATGTTTGCAAGCAAATACTAAGATTAAATACTATGGAGTAATCCTAAAAGAATAACATGATATTTCTGCGAATATTTGTGCCTAATATGCATTATCCGACTAGTGTTGCCCAAAAAAGTCTTGGTCTTGCGGTCTTGGTCTTGGTCTTGCGAGAAATGCGAGACCGAGACCAAGACCAAGACCGCTTAATTTTTGCAAGACCAAGACCAAGACTGGCCCTGCAAGACTTGAGCAAGACCAAGACTGGGCCTGCAAGAGTCTCGCGGTCTTGCATTTAATTCAAATCACCATTTCAGCTTATATACGGTTGAGCTCGTGTCTTCTACATAACAGGAGGAGAATCGGCCGTGGCCGGAGGGGAATCGCCACGGTGATCGGCCGTGTTGTTACAGGTCATACATGTCAAGTTTTCCTTCTCTTGCACCGATGTTATATATTATAGCCCTTAGTCGTGGGTTCGCAGTCACGGGTAAAATAGGGGGTGATGAATTATATTCTTACTCCGTCACTACACGGCAAGTCAAATCAGTCTTGAGATATCCATCTATTGGCCAATCGATTCCCAATGTTGGTGTTGGCTTTTCAGAATTACTCTTCGGAAAGGCTTAAGGACAAAAATACCGTAATCACGAGAGTGCTCTTGCCCATTATACATATTTATATATCCGTTTATTCATTAGCCCAACGACGTTCACTGTTGGACATAGAAATATGCCTACAATTAATCTATATAAATGTCCATGTAGGGACAGAGTACGATCACCATCAGGCAGTACATGAAGCGTTGCTCCCAGCGCTATTTTGCCTCTGCCACGACTCACCCCAATCCACTAGTGGTTGGGGCGGTAAACTACGTCCCCTCAAAAATATCCGCGGTCCGACGTCCTCGTCATCTTCTTGAAGAAGAAGATGATGCTATTATGATCGCCCAAGAAAGGACCCACACAGCTCGCGCAGCGATAACAGATAAAACTCCGCGGTATCGGCCTCGCCGTCGAGGTCGAAAACCGCGCCGCGTAAAAGTCATTAACCTAAACTTGGCCACGCCCATTTTGCTCTCAGCAACGCGCCGAGCCGAGGTCCGTTCCCCACAGGGGGGAGCCCTCGGGCGATGTTCGCTTAACTTACTTACCGGGTTGAGAGCCAGTAATCACCCATTGACCGCGTTAAGCTGTCAAGGTCATCTGCGACCAACATCTACAAACACACAAAAAAAAAGACAAAGTACGAATATAATTCACCACTCTCTTACCCGTGGATGTCGTATCAAATCGGATCGGGCAATGGTGTTGGGAACCCATGAAAAAAAATTGAAATAAAAATATCGATTCGTTAATGAATTGAGAGACATGTAAGTTCTCAATTTTGTCATCGTTTTTTCGTGTAAATTGATTAAAATGTATAAAGGAATGATACTTAATCTACAACATATTCGTATTTTGTTAAATGTTCATTAGAATTTGAATAAATCAATGATTACGTTTGCATAAGCAAGACAAACTTCGCTTTAACATAAATCAGCTGATCGGCCGATGACCGTTGATGAGTCGCCTTTGTACCTACGTAACCATTGAAAGGTTCGCGCAAATCTAATACCTATTTATACTGTCGAAATATTACATGCTTACATATATCCTGTCTGTACATACCTACATAATGCATAAAATTTAAGGCATAAACTCTTAGACACACATTTTTGTAATCACTATAACTTTTACGTTATATTGTTTTTGTGTAATATACATTCTAATTATGATCTATGACTGTTGAACTACAACATACATGAACAGTTGTCCCATAACCTGATACACCCTGTGTATATATGTGCAAGAGAAGTGAAACTAGAAAGAAAACCCTGTACCAACATGTCTGACCAGCGTGGTATAGTAGATCAATTTTCCTCTTACTGGAAGGAAGCTTAAGCCCAGCAGTGGCACTTTTATGAGCTGTGACGATGACGACGAATATCATACATTTTACAAGTATTAAAACCATAAAATTTTAAAGCAGTTTTATATGTTCTTGAATAAATAGTATATTAAGAGCTACATGGATCCAGCGGCCAAAGTATTTATATAGGCAATAGAGCAACAGGTTTTTTCAAGTATCCAGAGTATCAGTAACTAAACTGGAAATACAATAGATACATACCACTTAACTTGAAGGGGAATATAAACAATCGCATTAATTGTAAAATATCGCATTGATTATAAAATGACATAAAATTTATTGTATCAACTGCCTCGTGTGGTGACGTCTTAAGAAAATAGGGTCGAAAGTCCTGTCATAAGAGTAGTAACGCTGTCTAATGGAACACCAGGGGAATAGAAGAGTAATTTTCTCCAGTGGTAAGTATTGTATTCAATAGTGAACTATAGGCTAGCAGATGGATAGATAGGATAGGATATTTGATTAATTTAGTTGGATTTTTCATTGCCATGATAAATTACTGTTACGTTATTCTAACTGCAAAACTTTGCGAGACTCTTGCTGCAATACCAAGACTCGGGTGCGCAAGACCAAGACCAAGACTCGGGTGCGCAAGACCAAGACCAAGACGAGACCAGGTGTGATGTTGCAAGACCAAGACCGGTCCAAGTCTCGTCTTGGTCTTGCATTTGGGCAACACTATATCCGACGCTGTGAGTGAAGAAACCAACGACCGCAGGTACCTATACCTATGCTGGACCATAGGTATACTATAGTTATGGTAATACCTATGGTCGTAGTTCATTTCTTCCAATTTTAAAAGCTTTTCCGAACCAGCAGTGGAATATACCCCGAAGTATAAGGAAGCTGAGATAGGGTGTGACCATAGCCAGAAATAAATGGATATCCTGGCAGCAGTAGGCTGATCATGCGGTACCGGAATAAGAATACCCATAGTGCTCTGCCAGCCTTACTTTTTTCGCTGATGATTATAAAAGAGGACTTATCAGAGATTACTAAAATTTTACGTACCTATACATACCTACACTAAAAAAAAGAACAAGAAGAGATGATATTAATTTCGTTGTAATGAATTTCAAAATAGCTTAACTGATTTTGACATACCTTACATTCTGTTAGTAGAGAAATATGCCAGAGTACAGCATAGACTAATTTAATTTCAACCCTAATGGATAGGTTATATTGCAACACAGCCTTTTGCATATATATTTTTGTCAGTTCTATAATAAAAAAGCGGAGTTTATTCTTCTCTACTAGTTTTAAAACGATGCCGCTACTTAGAATTTTCAGTACGATGTAAATCTCTTGGCCCATCATGATCAACTTGGGACTTTACCTTTTGTACTCCCTTCTCACGTATCATTAAACCAAGGAGAGAATTATAATACTCACCTGTGTTAGATAGTTCTCCAAAAATAATAATATATTAATTAGCACATCTAGTCTGGTTTTTAAGTTTCTGTGAGCATGCACGGATGAATGTCCTTGGTTTCTAAAATCATCGATCATATCTGAGACTCGTTTACGTGGTATATATTACCACATATTATAATCATTATGATAATTAAGATCATCAACAAATATATGTAATTTAAAAATACAATATCAGTTCTTATTTAATAGTTGATCATTAGGGGAACGAAGTATGACTACGAGTAAGTACTTATATTATGTTTAAAATACCTTTTAAAATTCCACCTCAGATAAGAGAAATTATTCAACCATTTTATAAGCCAGAAAAATTAACAAAATCGTCATCTAAAGAAACAAAAATAAGTTACATTGTTATTATTAACATTAAAATTCACCCACATTTCATATTTAAAAGCCCATTGAGGAGACATCTTTAGAAACGCCTGAGTATTTTTATATGGCAACATATATTTACAGTAGGAACAATAAACATTTTCAGCAGGCGTCGTTCATATACGTACGTAGAACGCTATGAACCAGTTATAGAAAAGTTGTAAGCTTTAGGACGTAATAATCTTCTTTTTTAATATTTATATCGCTTTAACGTTAAGATTTACTTTACCTTTGGTAATATGTAGCAGTTAATAGCTATCTGTATAATCATTAAGTAAACAGGTGAGATAGCATTTATTAATAGAATAACATGTTTATCTTATATATAAATTATTTTATGTTTTATTTAAATATTTTGATGTTCTCTGGCTTTTATTGATACACGTATTTCTTATAATTTTTTAAAATCCACGTAGCGTGTCTATTACCGAACAGAGAATGTCTTTAAATTTTGAATTGCTACTGTGAATTGATTTTTAAATACTAAGAAAAAAATAGTAAGTGTAGGCTAACTACTTAGTAAATAATTTTTCGATTTCGATTCCGTGTGGTGACAGAGTAAGAATACAATTCATCACCAAGAGATGGAATACTCGAAATATAACCCTATACCAACCCGTTTTACCAGCGTGGTTATAGTAGATCAATTTCCTACCTATTATGGAGAAGGCTCGAGCCCAGCAGTGGGACATGTATAAGCTGGGATGATGATTAACTTTTCAATTTTGTTTATATATATGATTCAACAGTGTGAATGACTATATTGAATGAATAAGATGAAAGGCCCATGACCCATTAGCTCAGTATCGTGATTCTTGATTTGTAAAATAATTATTAATGATTTTACAGAGTTATAATGTCTGATAACTAAGTATATTCAGAGAGTCCACCTCTCATTCTGCACGCGGATATCGTAAGACATGACTATAGGACGTCATCAGTTATATATTATTACTGCAGTATAAGGAAATCTCGAAATAAAACCTTAAGTCGATGCGGCACAATAACTTCTTTTCGATTTCAAATTATGTTTGAGCTCAAGAACGGCATTTAGAATATGGCATAGAACTCTACATATAGGTAATGATTAAAGTTTACATAAATCTTAAGCATATATCTTGAGTTTAGGTACTTTGTAAAAAAAGAACACAAAGCAATCATGAGGACTAAGGACATGAAACCTTAAAACTGAGAACAAACAATTGTTATTTTTGGATATTCAAATTAATTCTTTGTTCTTAAACTAAAATTTGCAAATTAAAACTTTTTACATTTATCTGGTTCTGACATATATCGGCACAAATATAATGACATTGACATAGCCACAGATTAGCGTTTACAGGTCAGCAGACAATAACGATGACGATTTATATAAATTTACTCCCCATAGAAGTTTGCACTTCAAAAATACTGTAATCTTACTATCAATACAACAACTATAATTATCTCAATAAAAAATCTTGATACCTTACATTTAATAGTTTCTTTTATCTGCACTGTATCTACATATATATTCTCAGCAGTGGCCTTGACACCTACTGCGTGGGTTACTTGCAATGCGACATTGTGCATTGCAATTATTTCACCTCACAGTGTCATCTCATATATCTCCAGACATATTTTACCGTCGACCCTCATTTCACGGAATCCGACCATATTATGGCGGACAACATTCAAACATGTACGCAAACATCTTAATGTTTACTAATGAAACATTTCTAAATACATTGATTGATGATGTTCGCTGGCACGGTTTTGTGTAGTCTCGCATTATTCTATTCATAAGTTGCACTGCGGGAAGCTCAACGTCAGCGTTGGTGGCTTTGCTATTGTTCAGAGATACAATTCGCCAAACATTCTCATGCCATATATTTTTTTTTCACTGTTTTCCTTTCGAGTGGATCATTTAAATTTCATGCGTATTTTATAGCAAGAGAGACGTCGTTGATGGGTTTCCATTAAGAGTAAATGATTAAGAGGTCGAGTGTCGAAGTGGCGGGGCTTTCTGAACGAGAGGGCAGATGTCTCAAGGGAGTGTGTGGAACCCCTGACACCAGAGTGTGATCCTGTGCTTGCAATTAACTGCTATATTTGGCATTATCTTAGGATTACACAGATTTTTGGATATATGTATATTACAGTTTCATCTTTATAAAGACGCTTATTATAATTTCGTTTTAATAATACTTGTATAGGATAACAGAATTTTTAATGTTTTCAAGTCTGCCATAATACCTTCCTCATTATTCTATTAAATGTTAATTATCATTACAAAAAAATAGATAATTTGTGTAATGCGAAAAAATATATAGGTATGTAGCTGCCATTGTCTATAAAACCTTCGTTATACATAATTATGTTTGGAGGTGACCTAAAAGTCAAATGAACAACAAACAATTTACTAACGTTTGTAGAGAACAAAAACTCGAAATGTCAACGGTTGTGATTGTCAATATAAAAGTTAATCATGTTAGTGCGCCGGGGTGGGCCGGGTGTTGCGATATCATTGTCCCAGGTTCAAACCCGACCACCCCCCGCATGGATTCGTTGCTTATTTAATGCAACGATGCACACGTAAACATCTAAATAACTTTTGTGTGACACTTCTCCCCTACCCTCTAATTTTACTAAGTAGCCGTATCTTTACAAATGTATTGGGGAAGAAACATTCAAACCAAATGTGTTTCAGGAGCAGTTTTGTTGTCTCTTCTCAATTACACTGAGCGCCGCAAAAAATAGTAAAATTACTAGTAGACGTTATTTTAAATAGCTGCGGTTGTCATTAGAGTATTCGGTAATTAAAGTCTATTCATATTAATATATTGCAAACTTGTAATATTAGCATGTTTTTTAACTGTAAGAAAATAGTAAATGTTTTATTTATTTGATACGAAAAAGATGTGTAACTAAGAAAAGAATATATCAGAATAAATCTTAATTTCTTTGCTATTTAACTGGTATTATTTCTTATTTTTTCATTTCAATTAGATTCTATTCCTATTTAGACAAATTAAAATAATGCAATTGTTATCCTAATTAGATATATTGTAATAATATAACTATTATCTTTATTATGCACTGACTGACACCTTCGAAAATTGTGAATGTTTTCTTCTTTTTCTCATATATTTAATCATTCTGGTTAAGTTATAACATATACCTATGATTCTCTAAATAGTAACATAAAGCATTCTCGCAGAATGAAAACTTAAAACAATGAACAAAAAATAATTGTTATTTTTGGATATTCAAATATTTAAAAATTAAAATTTATAAATTTTAACTTTTTTACAGTCACTAATAATAACTGTAAAAAAAAAGTTTTAATTGTACCATAGTATCTACCTTTAATTCCTTACTGTATCTATTATTAGTTAAGATTTATAAATGTTGATAGAAGTTTTGTTATGTCAATAAACAAGTGTCAGTCTAGAGTTTAGGGCATCAATATTGATATCAATGGTGCATGAACGCTGGTTGATAGTACTGTCCATAAGGCATTTACAACGTGAAACTGGAAAGCCGGCACCCAGCATTGAGAGCCCTAAGCTTGCACCCCATCACTGCTGCCACTCTCCTGTCACAGCTTACGCAAAACTGACAGCCTTCCAATAATTCGCAACGAAAATGTGTTAATCGGGCGCACTATACACTTTCACGGTTCGCAACACAAAATTAGATTAGCGCGATGACAATGGTTACATTTGTAGTTGAATGAGACTCGTCATATTTTGACAGGTATCGTCATATGTCCCGTACCCTTGTCTGCCCACATACACGTGTTTGCTTGTCTCAGTTGGACTTGCGTACGTTCTAACGTTCGATGTCAGTCTTGCTTTCTAACAAAAGTCGTGATTTCACGCGGCGCGAACATTCATCCGATTGTCGTGAATTTCGTTATCTTGTATTAGCGAGCGTGTGAGGTGATATTGAAAAAATAATACGTTTGGGATTTGACGGCTCCCCATGTGCGCACGGCAGCTTCCTTTTCACTGCAACGCTTCTATAAACGAAATGGGATGATAAATTTATTTAATGTATACAAATGTTTGGACATTTTTATTTTGCTGTCGTTTAGACGTAGGTAACATAATTTAGTTCACCATATGTTAAGTCGTTACAACGTTGTGAGTAGGAAGTTGAAAAAAAATGTTTTATGACTTGTGAAAGATAGTATGACAAAACGGCTGTTTTCTGTGTATCATTCTTGTTGTATCTATATCCAACACCTTTTCTTCTGCGCGAAAAAAGAATGTGTCTTTTAAATAGACATGGCAGTGAAATTAATTTAGTTATAGTATTATTATTATATATTGACTGAAGCATACTTGTAGCGTAAATTTAAAATTTAGTTGTAGCACATATGTTAGTATTAGTTAGGACGAGAAATATATTCATCGTGAAAGAGGGAAAAGCATTGAGTCAATTAAAAGCCGTTATAGGTATAATTGAAATAAAAATTTGCCGGCTCATTAACGAGGGGTTTAATCCTGGGTTTCCGTTTAATTGATCTCTGGCCGGAGTAATTATTCACAGGGGGTATATAAAGTAATTATTACTGGGTAGCCCTTTTTCCTTGTCGCTGTACCTCCCTTCCCCCCAAAGCTAATCATCGCCCGCGCCCGGTGTCAATGACGGCTCGCAACTGTGTCTTGGATCGCGATGACAGGATTTTAATATATTTTGTTGTTGTATGTAAATGGCAACACAGATGTTACATACATTGGCGGCTGATACACATAAGTTCCCGCATCATTAAGTAAATTTACACGATGGGAGTAGATACTTCATATGTTTGATACAATCACAATTGCCTCAACATTAACAAAAACACGTTATCTATATATTAATACGTGAAGCAAAAACTTTATACCTACCCCTTTTTACGAAAGTCATGCAGATGGACAAATATGAAATTTGCCACAGTTGAAGAGTATATTGAGGAGAAGTGCAGTGAACTAAAATTTGACATAATAATGGATTAGAAATATATTAATAAATTCATTAAAAAGTCATTACGCACACCATGCAATAGCTACACACACACACACGCTTATATACATTTTTGTTTACGGTTAAAATTTCTGGTCGAACTGAATGTCAAACAATCATAATTATGAGGACAATGTCTCATTGACATTTGTACATACTTACATATTGGTTATTAGTGTAATAATACATACATATGTATAATTAAAAGAAAATTGTGTAGCAGAAAATTAATTTAAATGAATTATGGCCGAATTTCGACCACTCGGTGACCACCAATCATTGTTATTAAGTCAAGTTAATTATATTTACAACATTTTTCATAGCTTCTTGTGACATTTTAAAAGTATGTTTAAATGAAAATAAAACGCTTGAATATTATATTTAGTTTCTTACTTAACCAAAGAGGAGGTTTACAGCAAACAATTACAAACCATAAATTAACGTTACCCTTAAATGCCTCAAAAAAAGACCAACGTAGGACGAAAAGGAGATTTATACTTGTTAAGGCGTAGTTGTTCGTCTTCATAAGGCTTGACGTTTCATTTCTGTCTAGGCAGGCCGACAAGTGCTAACCCTCCTTCGTGTCCCCCGCTCTTCTGTCTCCCGTCTCGAAGGGCTCCCCTTGTTATGCATAAAATTTTGTCTTATTACTTCCAACTTTGCTATTATATTTGACGAGACGGAGTTTGCAAGTTATTTTGTTATTAAAATTTTTGGCCGAAGATGGTGGCAAGATGAATCTAGTTCGAATATAAATGCGAATGCTTAAATTATAAAGCAAGAACTTATTTGATTTAACAAACCTTACAATCTGGGGATTAATGTCGGAAATTCGAGGAGGAGAAGGTCAGAGTTGTCATCGGGATTCACTTAATGTTAGCCGTAGCTCTGCGGCGCATCTCCGGTAAAAGCTGACAAAATGAGATTGCCGAACACCACTTTGTCAATTTTAGTACAAACGTATTATTTGAAACAGCATTGTATGGAAGTTAAGCTTAATATATTTTTACCAAAATGTACCTAGTTATGTACAATTATGTAGGTACTTTCTACAGTTTACCTATGAGTATCTCGTAATTTTCCTGTGTGGTGACGAAGTAAGTATACAATTCGCCACTCCCTATCTTACCCGTGGATGTCGTAAAAGACGACTAAGGGATATAATATGCATATAACATCTAGTAAGAGAAGAAAAACTCAAAATAAAAACCTATAACAACCTGTCTTGACCAGCATGATATAATAAGGTCAATTTTCCTCCTTTTGGGGAGGAGGCTAGAGCCCAGTTGTGGGACGTATATGAGCTGAAATAATGATGATGATAATCTCCTAATTTTATATTTGTTTTGAGGTGGTATGAATAAATATCACTAAAACCTCCGATGGACTTGTAAACAAAATATATTTTAAAAACTATATTATTTATTTATAGTGTCAGCTTAGTACTACCTGCAGTTGACAATATAAGCAGCTAAGTAGTTTTCCGTGTGGTAACGGACAAAGAACACAGTCTGTGAGTGTAGTAAAATCGACTAATGGATATGGATATGCAGCTAATACTTATACAAGAGAAGGATAACTCGACATAAAACCTTATGCCAACACGTCTGACCAGGCAAGTATAGTAGGTCAATTATCCTTCCATTGTGGAGGGCACTCTATCCCAACAGTGGGACTTATAGGGGACGGGTGTGACAAACATGCGACTACCGCTTAGCACGATCCAGGTTTATATCCTGGATCGGTTAAAAGTATTTAGTTTTGTTCCACAGAAACTTCATTCATAAGATGTCCGGGAGGCGGCAAGACCTTAATTAATAATAAGGTGGATACAATACACTTTCTTAGAGACTCTTAGAGAATAGACAAGAAACTATTAAAAAACAAACACTTTAAATCAATTATTTACGATTTCGGTACTACATGACACATTTTTTTTAGGGTTCCGTACCCAAAGGGTAAAAACGAAACCCTATTACTAAGGTCATTGTCTGTCACCAGGCTGTATCTCAAAAACTGCGATAGCCAGACATTTAAATTTTTACAAATTATGTATTTCTCTTGCTGCTACAACAACAAATACTAAATAATACTAATACTAATTCATATTATTTAAGAAACGCATTGTGAGTGTACTGCTATATACCTAAATATGTTGTAGTTAGAGTGGCACGAAGACTATAAATATGACATCATACACTAATTTCTAAATATCCAGCGACGCCCCAAGCCGAGGTCCGTTCCCCACAGGGGGAGCCCTTGGGCGATGTCGCTTAGCATACTCTTCTCCGGGTTGAGAGCCCTCAGCGCTCACCCATAGTCCGCGTCAAGCTGTCAAGGCCATCTGCGGCCAACAGCTGTACAGACAAAAAAAAAAAAAAAAAAAAAAAAAAAAATTTCTAAATATGACATTATAACTAATATTACAAATATGACATTATTGATTTTGGATTTTAAATATGTAATATAATTGATAAATGTTGAGTTCTCGCGACATATTTGTTAAATATTTACATGCTATTAGAATATGGCATAATGTGTCTTATGCTGCCTTGTAATAATTATGAAACATCTCTGTACTTACCACATTATATGCAAATAAATAAATAAATAAAAACAAAATAAAATAAATATTTAAGGGGTCAATGACAATACAAAAAACGCCATTTTGCCTATTTTTTGCTCGATATCAGTAAATTGTTGTACCTACTGTTGTTTACCTAGTCAATGGTACGGAACCCTTCGTGCGCGAGTCCGACTCGCACTTGACCGATTTTATTTCATCTGTTTCCGATTTGAAATAGATAAAAAAAAATGTATTTTCTTGCAGCGTTTGTTCGCATTCTACAAAATGTATTATTCTCATTACACCTACAGAACTCAGTCTTTGTCGATGTTTCTAATTAATATGTAGGTTGGTCCCCGAGTCCCTTAAGATGTAAATGGTTGTTTAACTAAATCGTACGCGGTCGCACGGTCGGGGCTAAGAAGTTCACTCAAGTGAAGGAGTAGCTAGATACTTAATGTAAATCACTTGAGTTGTTAGTAAGTAAACAGCAGTAAATAACATAGTTCATTTGTTTTTAACCCATCGATGCATATTATACAATAACTAGAATGTTGCTCCATCTTTTATATTACACTCGCGACATTAAATATAGTTTTTTTAATTTCTTAAGCAGAAGAAATAATTAGGGTCTGGAATCTGGATGTGTCGTGTGTCTTCTAGTTAAGTACGTAGCGGCGAGACGTGGCGGTGGCGAATAGCGGGTACAGAGACGTCGTACGTAACATCTGTTCCTTTTGTAGCGACAAATTAACACCGTCTTGAGCAAACTGAGGCAATGCAATGACCCATTCTCAGCTTGAAACGAGCCCTAAAGCTTCCCTTAAGCGCGACGCCAGCTGCTCACAGTACGTACTAAATTCCACGTTACAATGCTTTGTTTTAAAATTTGTAATCATTCTCACATTTTACGACGGTGAACGGTCCGTTTCGGAAAATTTGATACGACTATAAAGCCTGTAATTGTGTTAGCATTCCAGTTAATTAAAAGTTATGAATTTAAAGGCGCACTGCTTTAGTACTCTTTGACGCTCGCCGTCTGAATAAAACGCTCATATAAAACCTGATGAATTTCTTTTTACTGCACGAAAGAGAGTTTAGATAACATTTAGCTACTGTTAATGAGCAGACAAAAACATTATGAGTCTTTTTGTCTATCAGTTTTTATCTTCAATTGTTATGGCATGCTATTTAACGTACAATGAACGCGCTGTTCAAACGAGGCTCATAATGTAAATTGTGTGTACTAAGCATACGTATTTAATATAAAAAGCATCTCTCTGTAAGCATCTGCTTGCGCAGTAGTAATGTATTAAATCAATAAATTATAAAAAATATAAAAATGCAAGTCAAAATGTTTGTTTCCCACAGTGATTAAACGGTAACGCGTAAAAAGGGCAAGCTGAAAACACTATAGAACAGTGAGTTATGAAAACAAATACACATTACGAGTACGTACGAAATCTCGTACAACTAATGACGTTAAAAGCGAGGGGTAAGAGTAACATTGTTAACAGTCATAGTTCGGGTGTGTGTGCGCCAAAACTTGGATACTGCGGCCATAAATACCGCGGCAGGGGGTCCACGGCGTGGCGGGCCCTGGCGCGAACGTCTACACAATAACCACGACGTATGCCGTGTTAACATTAGCTCCGTACTTAATTCCATGTTGCCCTAAACTCGCTTAAGAGGGTAAGACTGTGACACTGTGTTAATTAAATAATTACTTTTAATAATAACTCTTCGGCCACCTAGCCCACCTAACTAAACTAAGCTAAAAGTGCCAAATAATAACATGATTTTATTAGTAATCTTTTTTTTTATTGTACAGATAGCGTAGCAAATTTGACTTCCAAATAGTTTGTTTTGAACTTTTAAGTTAGCCTTTTATGTGGGATACGAATCTCGACTTAGGGCATTGCTGAGGGCATTGTGGCATTCTCTCGTTAGTTTAACTTATTATTATGAGACACGGTTTGGCACCTTGGTAGTGAGGATGGAACCAGGATTTTTTAATCGTTATTATAAACTGTGATCTGAGCTTTGATGGTCTCAATATCGACGAGGCTGAGGGATTTTCCAATCAAGGACGGAATGAAACTGGATATATCGACCTTTAAAGGGTTAGGGTGGTTTAGGGCAAAATCAACGTATCTATAGGCACATTGTTTCATATAGGTGGGCTGATAGTTGGCAAGTGCAACTCTATGGAGATCGGCTTGGTTATGAAGCACGTTGCATCTGTAATGTTATGGATTAAGCTATTCTGTAGTTTTTGACTTCAGATCTCGTGTAACGTAATATGAACAATATTGCACTGGTATAGGTCATGATGCAGTTTTGAACTTTACATTTTAGCGATAGCTTACACTTGGAGTTAATTAGGCTGTGTAATAGACTCATAATAAATACTACGTGCGAAATCACAGTGATTATATGTTAAGCGAAGACGAGAAAATAGTGAAGAATAATGTTTAAGTAAACCATAACTGGGGAAGAAAGGTTCTCGAGTGGCGACCACGCATCGGACGACGCAGTGTAGGACGCCCTCCCACTAGGTGGACCGACGACCTAGTGAAAGTTGCTGGGCGTCGTTTGATGCAAGCGGCACAGGACCGCACATTGTGGCGCAACATGAGGGAGGCCTACGTCCAGCAGTGGACGGCAATAGGCTGAAATCATGATGATGATGATGAAACCATAACTTTACCCGTATGGTGACAGAGCAAGAATACAATTCACCACTCACTGTCTTACCCGTGGATGTCGTAAAAGACGACTAAAAGATGTAATATGCATATAATGAAGAGATGCATATAATGAGAGAAGGAACACTCGAAATAAAACCCTATACCAACATGTTTGACCAGCGTGGTAGAGTCAATTTCGCTCTCATAGTGGAGGAGGCACAAGCCCTACATGGGAACTCAAAGGGGCGTGTAAGAACTGAAATGATGATACTGAAATAGTTTTAAATATAATCCAAATTATCGAAATAGTTAAATCATGTTAACAAACACAATATGATAATAATATCTATATTTTCCACACATATATTTTTATCTTGTATTGTATACGTTTATTGGCGATTAAACCATAATGTTAAATAACTAAAAGCTTTTCCTATAATGTGTGAGTTCGCTATTGGATACGAGTTGTTCAAAACTACGCACATATTATAATATAAAAAACAAGATAAAAGTAAAAACTAAAACCGAACTACGATCAAAAACAAGTTATCGGATAAATACGGATAAATTCACGAGCAAATGCTAATAATATATATGCATATATTTAATGCCCTTTCCAATCATATGAAACACGACATAGTTGCATCAAATTTATTTTTTAACACAATACTTTAAGACCTTTAGAGGGCGCCATATTAGATTCAGTAACACGTCATATGGCCTATAACCAGGGGACAATCAAGACACTTCTAATGTTACCTCATTTGTGCGATTCTAATAAGTAGTTAAGGAGCTATGAGGGAACAGATGAATATACATACATAACCTGTCAAAATTATAACCCACCGTAATCGCGTAAAAATAAATTTGGTTTACGGACGATAATTTTACGCGATAACCTCATAAGAAAACATTGATGAAAAATTGTATTCTTTTATGAATTGAATTATTATCACTGAATTATCATTACTTTGTGTAATACAAATAAAGAATTAATTGAAAATTACAATTTGAAATTTTTATTTGCACTCATTAAATTAAATATTTTTTGACGAGAAACACGAGAGCTAAGGCATGTCGTGCGTCTCTATCGCTTGTTTTGCGCTCTCGCTTTCACGTTCAGGCGGAACGTGACAATAAGTTATGCTTTTCGGCGTTCATCGATTTATAAAGTGTCATCACGTCAATAACTTTTGAATGATAATATCATACATATAATCTTATATCTTCAAACGTGCAATTCTATAGTATATATATATATTATAAAAATATTACAACAATTTGTAATATAATACAAAATATGACGAGCATAAAACACAATTTAACAAAATGTTAATACGTTCCCTTCATATCAAAACTAAATTTTAATGGGAGAGCCGACTTCCTGCAACTACATTCACATAAAGACCTTGGGTGATATTCAAGTGACTCATATAGTTTTTAAAATGTTTTTGTTACACAAATTGCCTGAGGAGTATTCTTGTTCTTTAGAGATATTATTTTACTCATAGTGATGTGGAAGTTTATTGCCTATTTTTGATATTTTTTTATTTTCATATTTATTTATGGAAATGTTTAAATACGCTACTAAGTATTTTGTCTCCTAAAAGTCAATAGTTGTACAATAATTGTTTCATATATAAATTTTCTCTTTCTGTGCCGATGGGATAAGAATACAATTGTCGCCTTTTAATTTTTGGCCGTAGAAGACATAAAAATCAGCTAAGGGTCCAACGAGAGAGTGGGGAGTAGTGCTGTCCTGGAAATTTATAAGACCGATGATGACCGTGCTTACGATTACAGCTCTTATGCCCTTCTCACATAAGTGAGAAAAGAACCACAAAACAATGCTCTGTGGCGAACTATGAAGGAAGTTTACGTCCAGTAAGGGATGGCAAAAGGAAATGATGATTACATTCTATTTACTTATAAATAAATTGTTTCAAAAAATATATCCTTACTACATTATAATAATGTAATATATAAATAACTAGCCACCCGCCCTCGCTTCGCTTCGGTTTCAGTTGCCTTACCGCGTAGTTCTTGTTCCCATAGGAATACCGGGATAAAATATTGCACACGTTTCTTCCTGATATTATTGCTTACAATTGGTGAAAGAATTTTTGAAATCGGTTCGGTGGTTTAAGCATGAAAGCGTAACAAACAAACAAACTTACTTTGGCATCCTTACTAATATTCAGTGTTCCGCCCATCACGGAACACGAGATGGGGGTGGCGGTGGCCCGCATGCGCGGAAAATCCACCGGCCCCGGGCCCGATGGTGTTCCCAACCGTGTGTTGGCCCTGGTTCTCGACCACCTGGGTCCCCGCCTCAGGGGGCTGTTCGACGCGTGTTTAGCGTCCGGACGGTTCCCTGGGTGCTGGAAGGAGGGAAGGCTGGTGCTCCTGCCGAAGCCGGGACGGTCTTCCGAATCGCCCTCGGCCTACAGGCCTATAGTGCTGCTCGACGATGCGGGCAAGCTGCTGGAAAGGGTGGTAGCTGCCCGTATCGAGCGGCACCTCGTCGGCACGGAGCCGGATCTATCAGACGCCCAGTTTGGGTTTAGGAGGGGTCATTCGACGATCGCGGCTCTGTTGCGCCTGAGGGCCGTGGCGACTGAGGCCGTCACCGGCGGGGGAGTGCTGTTGGTGGTGTCCCTGGACATCGCCAACGCATTCAATAGTCTACCATTCAGCTGTATCAGGGAGGCGCTCCGGTATCACGGGGTGCCAGCTTACCTGAGGCGGCAGACTATTCGGAGGGGCGCAGCGTCCTCTGCACCAACCGAGCAGGCGACGGATTTATATAATTCTTTGATAATTCTTCACCATTAGAGTGTTACAGTATCCCTGAGTAACATAGGCTATATTTTATCATGATATTCCCACAGGAACGGACTCTACTAAGGCGACTGAAACCGAAGCGAAGCGAGGGCGGGTTGCTAATTTATAATATTAGAAAGGATAATACAGATTGACTAGTCATTGAAATTATTAAAATTTTGATGACATTTGTTAAAACGGCAATTTACCTGTACACCATCTTCTCCTTTTTCTTTTATTTAGGTACCCATTTTCTTTAGTCCAACTATCTGAGGGTGTGTGCCTGTGATGGGTTTTAGTGACGCTTTTAGTATCACCGAACCTCATTGCACTTTCTTCGCGGTAAGCAGCGGCCTTGCAAAGGTCCATGAACGACAGCAACACTTACCATCAGGTGTACTGTTTGCCCGTTTGCCAACGTTTGTAATAAAAAAAACATCCGCAACTGTATTAGTTGAATCATCATCATCTCGGCTCATATTCCATAATAGGAGGGAAATTGACTTTACTATACCATGCTGGTCAGACAGGTTGGTATAGAGCTTTTCTTCTCTTGCTTCGATGTTATATGCTTACTATATCCCTTAGTAGTCTTTTAAGACATCCACGGGTAAGATGAATTGTATTCTTACTCCGTCACCACATAGAATATTATTATTAAAATCCGTTGTCTGCCATCCTGCTAACCTCGAATCTCCTCCAAAACGAGGGAAAATTGATCTACCGTACCACGCTGGTCGGGCGTTGGCATATGATTTTATTTCGAGCTTTCCTTCTCTTGCATAAATGTTACCTTCTCTATATTATGATCCTTAGTCGTCTTTTACGATACCTACGGGCAAGAATGGGGGTGATGAATTGTATTTTTACTCCGTCACCATACGGAATATAACGGATAACACATGTTACTTTAAATTTAATATTTGATATATCCAACACTAATTCATTATTTACACACATAAATTATTTAAATGCCACAATAAAACGCTTATTTCTTATAAGCGTATACCTAGCATCACCGGCCATTAAACTTTGATTAACAGTTTAAGTTAACAAATAAGTTCTAAGTGGTAATAAAGTAAAAAACGAATTCAATGACAAAAAGAACATTATCAATACAATGTGGTAACCCCATTATTACAGTTAAATATTGGTATGAAATTAAAAAAAAAATACTTTTACAAATGACGCTTTTTTATGTGGAATATATTGGAGATTTTACGCCTTAAAATTATGCGAACCTGTCTATTGGCTATAGTAACTTTAGACTCTTTGCTAATTAGAAACTGAACACCGTATTTCTGAACCCATAGCCAGCTCAGGATTTAAAGTTGGTCAGTCGTATTAATCTTATAAAGCTGCACCAACGTAACCAGTTCACAAAATTGCCTTCATATTTTCAAAACCAATTATATTTAGATAGTTTAAGATCCATCCTTGCATCATCTTGTGAATAGTTTTAACGTTCTATATTCTATAAGCATGTAAAAACACATCAAACACTCAAAACATTATAATGTTCTTATCCAATAGTTTTACGAGTTGATAAGTAAGTATGTACAGTTGCAAAAAGCTAATTTAACATATTTTATATAAATTGCCTAATTAACTCCATTGTTTATTCCTAGGAGCGTAGTTTTATCAGTCTTGGACGGTTAAAATGCGTCATAACGCTTTATTTTTATGAAAACAGAGAATAATTTAAATGAGTAGAGTCGCACACAGTCGCTACTCGGCTGTTGTTTGCTCATTAAGGCGGGGCGAGCGAACGCCAGCTCTGTGTAAAGCCTACCCTCAAGCACCTACTCTATTGACTTTCTTCCGTCACTTTCTTATCGAGTTATGATAAATGGTTTTAGCTGCGTGAAGAAAACGACTCTGTTAACAATGTATAAACGTATATTTTCCTACAACGTCGACAAATGAGCATAATTCGTTTCACCGCATCGACGTTACTTCTTAAATAATAAAAGCTCTTTGTAAAACTTTCCCTCCTTGAGCGTTCTAAAGCTATTTGGTATCCAGTAATTAATATTCATGGAGGCTCGTGCCGGAGGGGCCGTGTAATTAATAAACTTATATGATACTTTTGTTTACAGTGTCATTCCTGAAACGCAGGGGAGCTTTGTAAACGCCTGTTTGTCTCGGTGTTCAGTAGATTGCATCCCTCCTCTTTATATATTTTACTTATTTATGTCCTATTGTAAGAAATTTTAATAACGAATAAGTTAATTCATATATCTACTGGTTAGTATAAAACTGAGACCCTAAAATAAATTAATGATTCATATCAACGAGCGACAAGTATCGTTTAATTTAATTTGAAGGCTCAAATAATTCGACAAAACTTCTGTAATAAAATTATCGAGCATTGACCGTGGTGGATGATAAGACTATGAGTGGATGTAGTGTTGAGCGGTAAGACGCGCGACCGGACATAGCTCCACATGTTAATACACGTAAACCGAGATAATCCATAAAACTCACAGAAGGTGCCGAGTTGTCTTCACGACGCACCGCCCGGTTACACAGAAGCACTTAACGCCGTCTTAATTAATATACATTTTGTTAAAATATTAGATGTATATTAACTATTAACGCTAACTTTATATCACTTTAGTTCCAGGTATTTTAATTTTGAATTTATTTTACTGTAACTGAGCACCCGTTGGTTAAAATTAGCATAATTATTTAGATTAGCAATTTAAAGAGGTATGTTAATTAAGAGTTTAAATCGTGTGAAGTTTAGTAAGACACTAAAATGTACAAATGATAATATCAGGAGTGCTTATTCATCAATGGTACGCAATCCCCTCAAAGCACTTAAGCACTTAGCGCAAACATATCGATTCTCCTATGCGACGCTGACGCCCCAGGGACATCAACAATGTAAAAACGCGACTGCAGCGAATAGTCGTCACTCGTCTATTTGTCCTCTTGCGCGAACAGTAACGAACGTTAGGTATCAAACGAGAGTTAAACTAGGGTTAAATGTATGGAGGGTCCTACCCGACCTCATAATATTATAACATGTAAGGAGTAAAAGAGTCGGCGTTATCTTCTACACAGGTCCGATTCCTGACCACTTTAATGGGAAAAGCATGTTAGAATTAAACTAAACAAAGACGACGCATCAATTATGGGCTCTTCTTGTTTTTTATCATTTTTTAAAGGGCTTAACTTTTTAACGTTGTACGTTGGTCAGCCGGCGTCCGAGTTAGTTCGTTATTTTTTACCTATTTTATTAGATCAATCTCAATGATTCTTGTATGGATTCTAATTAATACGATAAGCGGATAAGTGGGTGCAAACATTAACTTACGTTTATTCTTTTGTTAACAATAATTGGAGATAATGCGGTTGCTACCAGTTATTATGATTATTGAAATTTGTCATATTTAATTTCATTCGAGTTGCAAATGTGAGATTTTTACATTTAAGATTTTACAATTATAGAAGTGTGCACCGTTCTAATTATCTATTATTTTAAATAATACCGTATATATTAATGTGATAATGGTGTGTAAGTCCAATTCGCAAAATTAGGATACTTCAATTACATTAATGGCACTCTAAAATCCTATATGGCTAAGCAAATATAAAAGTTATTGTCATACCACTAAACAGATTTGATTATACTAAAAATGAAGTGCCATAAAACTGTGAGGATAATTCAGCTGTAATTAAGACGAGGTAAATATATGGAACGCATTGACGGATCGTAAACTTAAAGGATTCAAAACAACAAACTGCAAGCCAGTGTTTACGACGAAGACCGAACCGCTTTTATTGTTGTTGTAAAATTCACAATCCATTATTAATTATTACAGACATCATTAATCTACTAATCTATTTAAGGGCGTACGATAAGAATCTCATTTAAAGTATTGAATGAAGAGTGTCCGTAGTGGACTCGAGATAGGCTTAAATTAGCTGGCCAGTCGTAGATATAACTCGAATGTTTTCGTTAAACTAAATTGATCGTTAATATCAAGTAATTACGATTTGAATTACATAAACATATAAATGGAGTTGTGATGTATCATAGTATTTAATGTGGCAGTTGATTTATTACAGGTCGGTGTTTAAACGACAAATGCATCGAAACAGATAGGAGCGACATGTCCGACATTGGAGGACCGATGTTGACCACTATACATGGTCCATACACCGGATTACAGTGCATAAGCATTTCATAAGATATATGCCAATTAATAACCAACATTTTTAAAATACGTACCTTTTTTTAAATATTTTTATATAATAAATATCAACAAAAAAGAGCACATTAAATGTACAATCTAAATTCCATCCATCCATCCATCAGCCTACAGACGTCCACTGCTGGACATAGGCCTCCCCACGAGAATGCTACTCAGAACGGTCCTGCGCCACTTGCATCCAACGGTTCCCTGCGACTTTGAGAACGTCGTCAGTCCACCTAGTGGAGAATCGTACTACGCTGCGGCGTCCGATTCGTGGTCGCCACTCAAGAACCTTTCTTCCCCAACGGTTATCGGTTCGACGAGCGATGTGGCCTGCCCATTGCCATTTCAACGTGCTAATTCTGCGGGCTATGTCGGTTACACCCGATCTTCTACGGATCTCCGTGTTCCGGATTTTATCACGTAGAGAAATACCAAATATAGCCCTCTATATAGCACACTGAGCGACTTTGAGCATTTCTATGAGGCCGACATTTAGAGACTACGTTTCAGTGCCGTAAGTCATCGCTGGTAACACACACTGGTTATAAACCTTTGTTTTCAGACACAATATAAATTGACAGTTATTAATTTGGTTGTTATAAATTATTATGCATGGGTTTTTAGCCGATTGCTATCGCTTTTACTATCCCCATAAAATTACCGAACAAGCCATTAAATGTAAAATAACCTATTGTGAATTGAGTGTAATGAATTTTGCGATGTACGTGGCTAGTGGTTTTATATGGCAGTAGTTTATTTCCTTAATAAGCCAAGTTTTTACGCCCAGTTTATAATATGCCACTGCAAATTTCGAATCCTTACTAATATTGTAAATGCGAAAGTAAGTTTATTTGTTACGTTTTCAAGCTTAAACCACCAAACCGATTTCTCAAATTTTTTCACCAATGGAAATCTATAATATCAGTAACATATGCTATATTTTATCCCTATATTCCCGCGGGAACGGGAATTACGCGGGCAATCTAACACCGAAGTGAAGTGAGGGCGTGTTGCTAGTTCTTACTAATATTATAAATGCGAAAGTAAGGATGTTTGTTTGTTTGTTACGCTTTCACGCTTAAACCACCAAACTGATTTCTCAAATTTTTTCACCAATGGAAATCTATAATATCTGGGAGTAACATAGGCTATATTTTAGCCCGATATTCTCACGGGAACGGGAACTACGCGGGTAAGGAGACTAACATCTAAGCGAAGCTAGGGCGGGTTGCTAGTAAATTATAAAACAACAACAAATGTATTTAACGGCTAATTTGTTATAAACTAGCTGACCCAACGGACGTTGTTTTATTCAAATAAAATAAAAGGCATTCTCCTTGAAATAGACAGCAGCGCTACCTACTGGATCCAATTGTGAATCTAAACCATTCTCAAATCCCCTTAAACTCACACAAAAAAATTTCATCAACATAGATCCAACCGTTTAGGAGGAATTCAGTGACATACACGCGTACACAAGATATATAGATATATATATATATATATATATATATATATATATATATATAATCATATAATTTCATCTACGGAGATGGGTAGAGGACTAAGCAGCAGTCCATCATACCAAGAGTCGTGGATTCAATCCCCGTGCAGATTCTATCTATAATTTTATGTTTCTAAGCTCGTCTACAAAATCGGCCCATAAACATTGACCAATAGTCGGCCCATAAACATTGACCAATAGTCAAAAATATTTGTAAATATATAAAAATGCCTTTCTTAATACTGAAGAAAATTTTAATTACATCAAGAAAATTTTGAACGGCTGCAGTTAAATCTTCTTCAATATATATAAACGTAACTGATCACGCAAAAAATACGATTTATGAAGTTATGATATTATTCAAGTTAATATTAAAATACAAGTAGTTTTATTTCTAAACTAGCAACCCGCCCTCGCTTCGCTTCGGTTTCAGTCGCCTTGCCCGCGGCGTAGTTCCCGTTCCCATGGGAATACTGGGGTTCAATATAGCCTATGTTACTCCCTGATATTATAGCTTACCATTGGTGAAAGAATTTTTGAAATCGGTTCAGTGGTTTAAGCTTGAAAGCGTAACAAACAAACAAACATCCTTACTTTTGCATTTATAATGTTAGTAAGGATGTAGGTATATATGTAAACACACATTTCCATATATTAATATCCTTGTATTATTTGTCTTTGATCTTACTTAGTGAATTAGTTAATAATGATTTCTGATGTTTACGCGAGTATTACATATTTTAAATAAAACTACTTTACGGCTTTTAATCGCGTTTGTGTTTGATTTTTGATTGCTCGACGTTTCAAACACTTTGCAGCGTTCATGGTCACGGGCGGACTAAGATGTCTCTCGTGCAACAAGTCATCGTTATTGCAGAAAATTTATAATAACGGCAGTTGGATGTCAACTCACTTCTTTGTTCAGGACTATGAAAGCTTAGGGCGAACCTTCTGCGAAACACTGTTAGACTTTTATGATGAAGACCCTAGCAAAGAACGGTTAAGAACAAAAATTGTAACCAGATTATTAAAAGAGGGATCTAACGCAGATGAACCAACAAATATTGATCTTGCCGATTATTCCAGGTATTAATATAAATGTTCTGTAATAACGATGACTTGTTAGACGAGAGACATCTTAGTCCGCCCGTGACCATGAACGCTGAAAAGTGTTCGAAACGTCGGGCAATCAAAAATCAAATACAAACGCGATAAAATCCATAAAGTAGAATTAGTTAATTTTTAAGATTGTTGATAAGCAATGTGTTATCTATATGTTTCTTGTATGAAATGAAATGAAACGAATACTACACTCAAACTTCTTGGCGTCGATCCATACAACGCATTCACAAATACCTATAATTTTTCGATACTAAACGTGTATTTGACGGTGAAATGTTATGTAATACCTTTTCAAAAATGAAGGAAAACATCGCGCGAAAATTATCTAATTAAAAATACTTAAGAAGAAAAATATGGGATATGTGAATTTCATGCTTTTAGTCGGAGCCATAGAGTAGGGCAGAGCGGGGTCTCTTAAGCTGCGGGGTCTTGTGTGCCACCTGTAGTATCACGCACACGATGTGGGATACCTACGAGTGAGTGGTATTAGATAAACCGGGGGGTTGAGGGACCCGCGCCATTATTACATTAATCACCGACCGGCGTTTATTTGAGTGAGACCGGGTAATGTTAGGAGTTTGGTGCTAAAAGTAAAAAACATCATGCTATTGATATTTAGTTTAAAAACTACGAATATTATTATACGGCCATCAAGTAAGTGTATTTTGATTTTATGACGATTGCTGTTGATGTTCTAAGCACCATAAATAAATTATTTTTAATGAATTTTTAGTTACTTCACATATTAAATGGAATTCGGGGAAGGGGTCATTTGAGACAAAACAATTGGGGTCGATTGAGCCATGTTGAACTAACCCCTACCTAATATTTAGTTACGCTACTCTTGAATATTTCTACATTAGGTAATGTTCTTTTAATTTTAGGATGTGAACTAACAAAAGAAAAACGGAACGTGCTGATACTGCTAGAGAATTAATAAAATAAGCTGTATTTATATGAAGTCATTAATGGTACAAGCGGCAAAGCTGCTAAAGAAAATAAAATAGTACTACGCTTTCAAAATACGTCAATAAATTAAAAACTAACCCTGAATCTTATGTGTTCAAGAAGTAAACAAACGTACGCCAAGTTTTTCAGTTAAACAAGAAAAAAATAAAATAAACTATCTTCTAAAAGTGGTTCTATATCTTATGGTTTTTGTTTCTATGAAGTATCCCAAAAATGTTATTGTTCTATGAGAAATCTCAAATATTTTGTCAATGGTGTCTAGTGACCCCGATAGATGGTCCAAAAGACCACGACTGTGGGGTCTTGTGAGCCAACTGATTTTTTAATTATAAGGTAAATTTAGTAGAGTAAACATCGGATTTATCAAAGCTTTTTGATCTTAATATGTGGCCCAATAAATAAACAACTGATTTAAAAATAACTCTTTGTCTATTTTTCTTTTGAATGGACGATAAACTGATTTGAACAAAATGCTGATCAAGTGACCCCGCTCTGCCCTACCTTAAACGGTAAATCGAGGTTATAATCAATATTTAATTTAATCCTTCAAATATCTTGATCACTGTTCCAATCCTAGAATATTGCTTTCCATTTCAGTTGCATAGGTTCAAGAAAGCATCATCATCATCGCAGCCTACATACTCCCCACTGTTGAGCTCGGGCCTCCTTCACAATGGGAGGGAATTTGACCTACTTATACTATGCTGGTCAGACATGTTAGGATTTGGTTGTATTTCAAGTTTTCCTTCTCTTGCACAGATGTTATGTGCATATTATATCCCATAGTCGTCTTTTACAATATCCACAGGCAATACAGGGAGTGGCGAATTGTATTATTACTCCGTCACCATACGGAACGAAGCAATAACTTCATAGCAAATGAGATACTGGATTAGGTTAGAAAATTGACATCAATAAGACATATTTTCAGTTATTTTTATATCTGAAATGAAATACTCACTCAACTGAAAACAATTATTGGCTGAATCTCAAACGTCAAGAGTTTAAATTAATAAAAAGAACTGTAAAATCTTAAGATATTTCCTTGTCGCATGTGTATCAGTATTACTCAAAGACCGGATGGGTGTTTCTTTAAAACATAATCTTTACAACAAAATGTGATCGGATCACACACTAACGAAGTAACGAAACACAAGAAATAGATTTAAGTAGCACTGATTATTAGAATGAATCTTCGTATTCACTATCTGTTGTCTTAACAGGGCCTTTTGTTACATTGTTCGTAAGTATCTTGGAATTTAAAATTGTTAAGTGTTTTCGCTTTTTTTATATTGAATAATTATGGATATTATCTTTTTATAGAGCGTAAAAATATGGATAATAAGTATTATATGTTATGTATAATTCAAGATATTAATGCGACCTTCTCTCGTCATAACCATTATGCAATGTGATAGGAAATTCCTTCACAAAAAGAAAAGCGTCAACTATTCTACCTATTATAGCATTAGATATTACTATTTACGATACTACTTACTAAAATATGAGTATGAAACTCAATCAGATAAGAGCTATTCAAGGGAAGGAAAACTCAAAATAAAATCCTTTGCCAACCCATCTAACCGGCTCGTAAATCAATTTCATTCCTATTGTGGAGATGGCTTAAAGTACTTAAGCCTGACTTGACTGATATGAAAAGAAATAAATAAATATTTTTTTTAACTAACCCCCGCGACGATAATAAGGAAATAGCTCAAAAAAGTAAGCATAATTTATCATCATCACAACAAATGAACTGAACTATTCTTAAGAAGAACAAATGAACTGAACTATTCTTCTTTATTCTTAAGAATACAATTCACCGTCCCCTCTCTTACCCACGGGTGTCGTAAAAGATGACTAAGGGATGTAATATACAATTATCATCAATGCAAGAGAAGTAAAACTCGAAATAGAACCCTATGCCAATACGTCTGACCAGCGTGGTATAGTAGGTCAAATTCCCTCTCGTTAAAGAGGAGGACCGAACCCAACTATGAGGCATTTGTGAGCTGAGGTGATGATAATGATTTAAGACGAATCCGATGAGCCCAAACTTGATGGATTTGCTAATTTTTAATCCAGGATTTCTTCTCCTACCTTCGACATCCATTACCTGAATTAGTAGAGCTGCTACGGTCTCTAAGAATAAGAGCTGATGATCTTGAAATACCTTAATTATAGTTAAGCATAATAAATTGTATTTAAGAGCCCTCTCGATCATAGCAGTTTTTCAACAAAACAAAATATGCATCATAATTGGTCCTTATTCCGTGTGCTGAAGGAATAAGAATACAGTTCACCACCCCCCTCATATGCAGATAATATCTTGACCACTGACGTCAAGTCATCCTGCTCCGGTGGTCGGCTCAACGACGAAGGCGACGTGCATCGCGGGTGGGTTGCGGGTGTGCGTGCTTATGCCCCTCTGTTGCCCCGGACGGAGTGGTGCGAGGAGTGCGCCGACCGCAACTCACCCCAAAAAACAAAAAAAAAAAATAAAAAAATGCAGATAATATCTATGTCAGTGGTTCTCAAACTTTTTAAATGACGGAACCCTTTTGGGAAGCAAAATACTTGATGGAACCCTACAATAAAACAATTATTTTTATAAGTGTATTCTATATTAATCAGCATAATAAAAGTACAATGTATCAGTTACTAATTATTATTTACTTCACCACTTGGTAAGGACAATAATAGAAAACATTAAAAAAGAAAAAATCTAACTAGTGGGAGGTATGAAACTGTTTTTTATTTTTCATCAATTGCTTGATATCAGGTTTGATGGAAGAAAGTTGGAGTCTCATATCAGCTTCGGCGTCCAGTCTATTGCGATATTTTGTTTTCGTGGCTGCGTAGGTAGAGAATCCTGTTTCGCACAAATATGTAGTTGGGAACGGGAGAAGAATATCCAGAGCCATTTGGCCAAGCATTGCATATTCATCTTGGATTCTGCACCAAAAATCATTAAGAGGCGTCGTTTTGAACAATGACTCCATACTTGTGTCTGATGACATTTCTAAAAGAGATTCATATATCTCATTTGACATGTTTTCAGGCTTTTCCAAGTTGGGTAAAAAAGGATTATGAATCCAGGAGTTCACTTTAATTTTTGTATTGTGTTCTTCGGGAAAATACTTTTCAAAAGATGCGCGCATCGAACTGAGATATTGGACCAATTCTTCAAACACATTATCTTCAAACATTTCTGAGTCGTTTTCGCTAACAAACTCACTGAGTAACGTAAAACTTTCTATTTCTTTCTTACCAATGCAAATGATCCAAAAATCTAATTTTCTTTTAAAAGCAGTTATTTTATTATAGGCCTGAAACACTGTTGTCTGTTTACCTTGCAACGATAAATTTAATTCGTTAAGTTTTTGAAAGATATCCGCCATAAAAGACAATCGGAACAACCAAGTTTTATCATACAAACGGTCCTTCAAATTAAAAGAAGTATCTGCTGAAAGAAACATTTGTAACTCGGCTCTAAGTTCAAATAGCCTTGTTAAAGTTTTTCCCCGAGACAGCCATCGCACTTCTGTATGGAGCAGCAGTGTTTTATGTTTGCTGCCATAATCTTCACACAATAATGAGAACAATCGGGATTGTAGTGGTCGTGATTTGATAAAATTAATTATTTTTACCGCTTCATCCATAACTAATTTTAGATTAGACGGCATTTGCTACATCGCAAGTGCTTGTCTATGCAGAATACAATGACTGGAACTACAATTAGGCGCTTTATTTTTCATTCGTGACACTGCTCCTGCTGTTTTACCTGTCATCGCCTTGGCCCCATCTGTACAAATGTCAATGCAATTGTTCCAACTGAGATTATGTTCTTCAAAAAATATATTTATTTTATTAAAAATTTCTTCCCCGGTAGTGTTTGTAAGCAGCGATGAACACATAAGCATGTCTTCTTCAAAAGAACTTTTATATGGATATCTCACAATAACCAGCAGGATAGCCAAACCAGCGACATCAGTCGACTCGTCCATTTGCAAAGTGAATCGTGTATTTTGTAGACGTGTAACTAGTTCTTGTTTGACGTAGCTTGCCAGATCATGGATTCGTCGTGAAACAGTATCGTTTGATAGCGGAACAGTAGAAAGATGCTTTGCAGATTTTTCATCAAGCATACATTTTGTTATGTCTAATACACATGGTTTTATTAATTTCTCAGCGATAGTGTGCGCTTCACCTGCTTGTGCAATGCGATAGCTAACTAAGTATGATGTCTCCGTGGCCTTTTCGTTGGTAGTTTGTGTTACATGCATCATATTTTTTTGACTTTCTAATAACTGATCTTTTTTGCGAACAAAAAATTCTTTATTCTTGTCTTTAGTCTCGGGGTGTACGGTTTCTAAATGTCGACGCAATTTGGCAGGTGCCATGGAACTATTAGGAAGCAGTTTACTACAGAGCATGCAGAGAGGTGAGCCGTTGGAATCAACAAATCCGAAACTGATATAAGATTCATCATACTTCCTTTTTTTCGTCTTTGAAACCGTCGAGCTTGACGTCGTGGCACTCGTGGCATCATCTTCTGGATCGGTGATTGCTAAATTCTCCGCGCGCATTGCTTTTGAACATTCAGCGTCATTAGAAGATGTTGTTGGAACACGTTTAACACCTTTAAGCCAACGTTCCATTCTTCTTTATTTATAATGTTACAAGTCAGGATAGTGGGGTTTAAATAATGCACAATCGTTACTGCGTATAAGAGACTAAATTTAGAACCTACAGGGAAGAAATGTATAAAACTGAGACAACAGAATACAGCAGGCAGTAAAACAATGAACACTAGTTTCTCGCTAGCGAGCTTGTAAGTAGGTAGTAACTTATCGCTCCGAACGCTAATCATCAACTGACGACGCCAATTTTTTTTTTTTTTTTTTTTTTTTTTTTCGGACGGCGGACTATGGGTGAGCGCTGAGGGCTCTCAACCCGGAGAAAAGTATGCTAAGCGACATCGCCCAAGGGCTCCCCCTGTGGGGAACGGACCTCGGCTTGGGGCGTCGCTGGAGGCAAAGTGGGCGTGCCCACGTTTTTGGTAGTGACTTTTGCGCGGCGCGGTTTCGCACCTCGACGGCGAGGGCGGAACCGCGGATATTTATTTGTTAAGGCCTCGCGGGCCGTGTAGGCTCTTTGTTGAGCGAGTGTGATAATGTCGTCCTCTTCGTCGAGGACGTGACGAGGACGTCGGATGGATGACGACGCCAACGCGCGATCGCCGCTTTTATACTTAGTCCTAGACTCGATCTCAAATATTCTCGAAAATACTCGAGTCGGCACCTTTGATAAACAAAAAGCAAAAATAAAAACAGAAATTTAAAAATAGCGTTGTAAACAATATCGACTTTATCCTTTGAAGTTAGAGACGAAAGTCGCTAGTTGACAACTATAGCGTCTAATTCAGAAGCGGCTTTTATCAAAGAGACTGAGCGCTTACAAGTATACTACCCGCTCGTTTTAAGTTTGCCGCTGGCGATAGGTATGAGTGTATGACGTTCGAAATTTTTTATTTAATTGTAACAATAAAAATTGTGTACGTTAGATATTTGGGTAAAACTATGACACATTATAAGTTTTGTTGTCACGTGGGGGAGGGTACGCGCATTCCACAGACCGGCAAACTTAGAGCGAACGCGTTGTACAAGTATAAAATTGTTGAGACCAAACTTATGAGATATTGTACCAGCTAATGTAACACAAGCTTATACAAATACAAATAAATAAATAAATAACATTCATAGCGTTTTGTCTCCGCGCGGCCGCGGAGTCCGCACAGCCGCGGAGCGACCAGAGAGAGGTGTTTTGATTTTTTTATTTCTAAATTCTTGCGGAACCCCGACAGATGTATCACGGAACCCTAGGGTTCCGCGGAACACACTTAGAGTATAGCTGATCTATGCAATAGAAAGAAAACTCGACATAAAGATCTATACTAACACATCTGACCAGCGCGGTATAGTAGGTTAATTTCTTGCCCACTCTGGAGGAGGGCCGAGATCAATGGGGGTCTTATATGATAGGAGATGATGAAGATGAGGAATCGGTCCATTCACTTAGAAGTTACGATACCACAAACAAACACACAGCCACGTAAACTTACAACAACCTTCTTTATGCATAGGGTGTTAAAATACGAATGAGAACTACTTAATAGATACGTACATTAATTTAGAAATACATAGTTTTATATTTACTTTTATATAAACAAATGTTTAATGAAGGTCAGAGGAAATAAAAGTTATTTTTATTTCATTTTATTGTTATAAATAGTTTTAACTAATAATATCTCTCAGTAATATCTTATGCATGAACCTTTTAATTTGCTTTAATTTCGTAATCGCCACGGTTGGCAGGCGGATCGCCGATCGCAATTTGAGTTATGAACATCCCCCAGCATATCGTAACTATCCACTACATTGGTGTCCCCTAAGTAGCTTTTATGCCTTTCAAGTGAAAGTATGTATTAAAATAATTTGTAAATATATTTATTTAATATTTTAAATTGAATCCAACAGTGTGTATAGACTGAGAAAATAGACAAAACGAATTTAATATTTATAAAATGACTTATTTAAATTCTTAACACATTGCGCAGGGAAATTGTATAATTACCATCAGGCATTCGTAAAGCGAGTAATTTTTTTCATAATTTAATACGTAGTTGCACTAACACTTATAATATAAGCGGTACTAGACCAGTTATCATAATTCTGTAAACGGTATTTATGAATATTTTTTTCTGTTATGTATAAAATCTTTCTGAAATTTTTATTGTTTGTTTTACTCGCGAGAAGTTGTGAAAGCTGTGTTTAAGAATCAGTAAAAATGCAAATAAAAGTATCAAAGTGAAAGCATTGTATGAAATATTTAAAAATCACAATGCGTTACATGAGCGATATATAGGAACTTTAATTAAATATACATCAGCATTTTATTTTGTTTGAGAAGATTATTCCGAGGAAATATGCATGTATTCACCATCTCAGCTTATATGTGTCCAACTGTTGGGCTCGAGCCTCCTCCATAATGGGAGGGGAATTGACCTAGTATTACTCGCTGGTCAGACGTGTTGGAATAGGGTTTTGATCCGAGTTTTCCTTCTCTTGCATAGATGTTATTTGCATTTTATATCCTTTCATCCCGTATGGTGAAGGAGTAAGAATACAATTCACCATCCTCTTTCTTGCCAGTGGGCGTGCCCCAGTGTTTGAATAGGGTTTTGATCCGAGTTTTCCTTCTCTTACATAGATGTTATTTGCATTTTATATCCTTTCATCCCGTATGGTGAAGGAGTAAGAATACAATTCACCATCTCCTTTCTTGCCAGTGGGCGTGCCCCAGTGTTGGAATAGGGTTTTGGTTCGAGTTTTCCTTCTCTTGCACAAATGTGATATGCTTATTATGTCCCTTAGTTGTCTTTTACGATTACCATCGTAATCTTCTGGGGCTGGGATCTCATAAAAAAAGCAACTCGAGACAGAAAATGAATTACAGAAATCTGTAAAATCCGATTTGAAATGTTAACTGTTTTAATAAAATTTAATTTTAACAAAATATGCTTTCGAAAAATCTGTTGATCAAATTTCGCCAATTCTTTAAAGTCTAATAAACTAAAAACCAAGCTTCAGCAAATATATAGTATAAGAAATATATGGTCTTTTTTTTTTTTTGTGGGTGGGCCGCGGTCGGCGCGCCTCCGCACAACTCCGTCCGGGGCGACAGAGGGGCTTAAGCACGCAACTCCCGCGACCCACCCAAAAACCACGTCGCCTTCGTCGTTGGGCCGACCACTGGAGCAGCGTTAACTTGTCGTCAGTGGTCGGCCCGACGGAATACCCCCTATTGGGGTACCCTCCCATCGACCGACGTCCCCCCCTCGGGGAGGACGTCGGTCTTTCCTCACGCGGTCGGCCTCTCGGCGGGTGACAGATATATATGGTCTAAGAATTACCACTATATTTCTTAACCAAACACAATGTCATAAGGTGTCATTTTAATATAATTACGATGTATAGGCGGCATAAAATGTGCACCAAATGCGGTTCTTGCATACTAATAAGATAAGTATTACGGTAGTTTTTAATCCTACCGCTATATTATTAAGAATAGACATTAAAAGTTTCGTCAATTAAGTAATGGTTGATGGCTGGTTTGGACTATGTCCGTGACTATTATTTTAATTAATAATAACGTAGGTAATAATATATCTTTGGATGTATGTTTAAATAAAATGTATAGTTATTTAAATATGGTTTTGAAGCATACTCTCAGGGTTAAAATTCACTGAGCTTCCGTTTGCTGAGCGGGGGTTCGGTGCAGACGTGCGGCAGCCGGTAGGTTGATAGTGGAGTTGCCGTTAGCCTCAATGTCGCTGCACGTGTGAGGAGCTAGTGCGTCCAGGAGGAGGTCGAGACCCTATCCGATCACAAGTACAATCATATAGAGGTCTCCCGGCCCACCAACAGCCCAGGAGGGGTGGACGGAGAGCCCGGGTTGCCGCGGTGGGCTGTGGGTCGACTGTATAGGGCCATCTGTTCAAGGCTTGCTGTAGTGCGCGGTCAGCCTTCAGGCTAGCCGTCCGTCTCGCCAAGGACGTCAGTCGACAGGAGATGCTGGACAATCTCGAATGTGACGCCTAATGCTGCCCTAGCCGTGGCCGCGGGTAACCGAAATCGGGGTCAGTCTGTCACCGTAGAGGGCTGACCACGCAACGGCGATTGACGTCCCTGGAGGGACGTTAGGGAGGAAGGGTACCCGAAAGGGTATCCCCCGCGGGTCGGCTACGGCAAACAAAGAGCTCGGTGCTGGTGGCCCAATGGCGAAAGAGCGGAGACGGTAGGTTATAGTGCCGTCCCTTCATTACCCCGGGCGGAGTTGGACGATGTTGGCGATGTGCGCCGACCCATAACGAACCCCAAAAAAGGAGTAAATATTATATTAAATCTAATGATTGTTCATTTTATTTTTTAATTATAACCCATATTATTCAAGTCAATTAGTTTAGTTTGCAGTCATTTGAAGTTCAAATCTCAATTATGGTGTAAATATTTACCATAATATTGACCGTTAGATTAATTTTTAGAAAATTGTCGGCACTTTTGAGTGTAAGTACATAAACTCTTTAATATGTAAAATAATTTACCAAAGGTAAATATTTTGGGATCAAAATATATTTACTTGATTATCAATTTAAAACAAAAAGTATTACCCATAAAAATATATATAAACAAACAAGAGTCAATTATTATAGAAAACAATTGCACGTTAGCTGCAGTGGCAAATAGTAGTTGAGAATCACAGAAACTATTGTGTTGCGAACTATCTACAGAATAGTACAGATACAGACGAGAGTATTGTACGGACGAAATTGCTGTTCACCTCTATGTGTACCTGTGAGGGAGGACGGCGGTGGCTAGCGGGGTGAAGGGGGATGAGGGCGGCTGCATTGCTTCGTTCGCTATTCCACGCCACCACATAGTTTTGTTCGCAAGCTCTCATCAGCCTCGAGCTTATACTTAAGGCTCAGTGCTTACTAATTGGACATTTTCAAGTATTTGGTACCGGTACTAGAGCCAACAATGGAATAAAGAAGGGCTCATGAAAATACTCGTATACAGATGTACCGTATTATGGTTAATGGGGACGTTATGCATGCACTAATTATTTTGGCCAAAGGCATATTACTTCTATTGTTAATTACGAATATTTATTTAGTATGTTTTTTTATTATTAACAGTTAACAATAGTATTATGTTTTAATATATATATGTCATCAATTTTAATTATTTCTCTTCAATATTTATACGTTTCTATGAATGATATGAACCTTCTGTATTAAAGTCAAATCATTATATTTCACGCTAGACTGGTGTTCTGGTGTAGGGTTTTAGTTGAAGATTATGTATTGTTGCTATCACCTGCTTAATTTTTAATGGCCTCACAACACATGTAAGATAAAAATTGAAAAGTTTATTATAAGAAAAAATGGTTAGAAGGTAAATTTTATCTATTTATACTATAACAATTTTCTGTATGATGGAGTAACAATAAAACTCACTGACCCTTTATCTCACTCGTAATAAACGAGTAATATAATATGTAAAGTAGAAGTAAATAAAACCCTATATCAACTAGTCTGACGAGATTGGTATAGTAGGCAAATTTGCCACCTATTGCAGGGACTTCAGCCCAGTAATAGGAGTTATATGAGCTGAATACGTATGTGATGATAATTATGATGATTATAATAATAAATAAAATATTTTCAGTGCAGTTATTTGCTTCTATCCCTTAGTTTATTCTATCCATTTGTGTGGTGAAAGAGTAAGAACACAATTCATCCCCCACTTACTTGTCCGTCATCATCATCGCCCTCTTGGGCTTGGGTCACCTCCACAATGGGAGAAATTTGACCTACTATACCACGCTGGTCAGCCATGTTGGTATAGGGGTTCATTTCGAGTTTTCCATCTCTTGCATAAATGTTATGTGCATATTATATCCCATAGTCGTTTTTTACGATATCCACGATATCCAAGATAGGGAGTGGTGAATTGTATTCTTACTCCATCACTACACGGAAGTATACTTGGCGTGGGTGTTGTAAACTACGACTAAGAGATATGTTATACAGATAATATCTATGCAAGAGAGGGAAAACTCGGCATAAAACTCTATGCCAACATGTCTGATGCGAGGTATATTAGGTTAATTTCCCTCCCAAGGTGCAGAAGGCTCGAGGCCAACTGTGGAGACTTATGTTGGCTGTGATGATGACATCCCTTTACTGTCTTTTACATAAACGAGAAAGATTTTGAATTTTATTCTAACTCCGTCACTGCATTAAAAACTCTCAGTACCTATTTCTAATAATATAATAATAAACAATATACTGTTATATTTTTTTTTTTTTTATTTATTGTGTTCAAAGAAACAAACAGTATTATGAGCTAATTTACAAGGTAAATAAAATTAATAACGCTGTCACCAATTAAGTTTCTAATAAATATATATTATGAAATTAATAAACAATGAGTTTTATTTATATTATATAAAACTGAACAATAGAAAAGAAATACATATTAGTGCAAGTTATGTCGCTATTTTTAAAAGTTTAGATTGTAAAGTATTAAATATTTCGTTAAAAATATCAATACTATTATACTTATTATTGTAATGGCTACAATGCTCGTCTTATAAATCTATTTTGTCCATACGAAGTTCTCTAATAAGGAATCAAATAATATTTATAGGTATACCTCACATTACTAAATGAACATGTTTTTTATAAATAAATAAAATTAATTTACTAAAATAAATTATGATACATGTACGCTATAGAAATACATTTAAACAATTATAGATAATTATCTAAACAAATACAGAAAAACTGATATTTATTTATCCTTTTAAAGTATGTACTTGAACTATACTTAGTTCTAAGAAATGTCTGATTATATTTTTTTAATTTTTTTTCAATGCGCTCTCTCGAAATATAAATAATTATACCCAGAGTCAATCAATCTGTGAATTGCATAAAGTATTATCTCGTGTAGGAATTGAACCCACTAGCACTGGCATTGCAGGTCGATACCTTAACCACTACTCCAGCATTGCAGGCAAGTAAAATTGACATTTTAATGAATAACTGAAAAGGTACTCGAGTATCAAAATGGAAATAATTATATTGCAAACCAGTGTTCAATGCGATGTTATATCGACAGTTCTATTAATAACGATTTCTGATAATTACGCGAGTATTACACATTGTAAAAAAAGATGACAGATATCTTAGTCCGTCCGTGATCATGAACGCTGTAGTGTTCGAAACGTCTGGCAATCGAAAATCAAATACAAACGCGATAAAATCCATATTTACAGTTCTATTAATTATTAAGTCATGCATGTTCTACAAAATGAGTATAAGTAATTGTACTTATATTATTATTGGCTACTTTCTAATGAAAGCAAATCGTCTTACGAAAGAAAGAGGTTTTAACATATTGTATTCTAACTTCATCGCCACTCGTATAAAAGAAGTGAAGCTTAACACGCATTTTTTAGAACTGTTAATTCAATGAAACGACTAGTTGTGTTCTTAGCCTTAAAACTGAGCGGAACTTCGGCAGCGCAGGTTCTTGTTAAACGCTGCCGCCCTGCAGCTTAAAGCAATTTGCAAGAGTTCATACCATAGCAGAGTTGTTTGTTCAACGGTTTTATTAAATGCTCTTGCAGTTTGTTCGTGTGGAAATTATTTGTTGTATTATAATTTTTCAACTGCAAAATGGTCATCGCAGTTACTAATTAACTAACGCAATTAATGACTATTAATTAAAAGCGCTTTTTTAATTAGAAGCTATTCTGTGTAGTGACGGACTAAGAATACAATTCGCCCTACCTTGCCCGTGGATGACCAACATGTCTGACCAGCATGGTATAGTAGGTCAATTTCCTTCCTATTGAAGGGGAGGATTATGCCCAGCAGTGGGACGTTTATGAGCTAAGACGAATGAGATAAATTAAAAGCTAGTACCTACTTCACTTCAATTCGGGTTTGTTTTTGAAATTTGTTATATCTTGGACTTGACTTGGCTTTTAACATCGTCATCACAACTCGTACTAAGAATGATTGTTATATTAAGCTCTCCATCCATCCATCCATCAGCCTATAGATGTCCACTGCTGGACATAGGCCTCCCCACGAGAATGCCACTCGAAACGGTCCTGCGCCACTTGCATCCAACGGTTCCCTACGACTTTTAAGATGTCGTCAATCCACCTAGTAGGCGGTCGTCCTACGCTGCGTAGCCAGATTGCGACTGGGGATTCTTAGCACCCCCTGCCCCGCCATTCACGGGTCCGCTACCAATATGAATCCGCTTTGAGGCGGAGCTGCCGTGACTGGGGGCCGTTTTTTTTTGTTTCATCCATTTTATTTTTAAGAGGGTGTTATAATGCCATAATCGCCACGCTTGGCGGACGGGTTAGCGATCCCAGTAGATGTCATAAGTTTTCCCAGGTGATAGCTGCTGCCCTCTCTCCTGGTGAGACCCTTAGCCGATTCATACAACTCCCACGGGCAAGTAAGTGTGACGACAATTGTATTCTATCCCGTCGCCACACGGGTATTAAGCTCTATCAGCATACATATGTCATAACAAGTGCGAGTCGGAGTCGCACAAGTAGATCTCCGTACCATTATCTAAAAAAAATAGCGTTTGTTGTATGAGAGCCCCCTTAAATATTTATTTTATTTTGTTTTTAGTATTTGGTAATATAGCGGCAACAGAAATACATAATTTGTAAAAATATCAACTAACTAGCGTGGTTCCTGAGATACAGTCTGGTAACAGATTGACGGACGGACAGACAGCGAAGTCTTAGTAATTGGGTCCCGTTTTTACCCTTTGGGTAAGGAACCCTGATAAAAACTCATTAAGACACAATTATTGGAATAGTAAGCCATCATCTCAGCTCATATACTGGGTCACATTGCTGGGTTCGAGCCTACTCCAGAATGGGATGGAAATTGACCTACTATACCACGCTAATTAGACTGGTTGGTAGAAGGATCCTTGACAGCACAGCGACGAAGGCGAGGTGCTATATGGGTGGGTTACGGGTGTGCGTGCTTTCGCCCCTCTGTCGCCCAGAATGGAGCCAGGCGATGGGTGCGCCGACCGTAGCCAAACACCAAAAAAAAAACATGGTTGTCTGTAAAGTCGGTTTACGGACGATAGTTTAACGTGACAACGTCATAACAAAACATTGATGAAATGACTGCATACTTTTATGAATAAAATTGAATCAGCGTAACGGGATAATGGTTGTAATGGGACAACGAGCGTAACGGGACACTTTTTCGTGCATGCAGCCAGCGTTCATCGATTTATTAGACGCTGTCACGTCAAAAAAGAAAGTAGTCTACGGCACCCACGGGCAAGACTGGTAAATTGTATTCTTACTCCGTCACCACACAGATTACCTTAATTCAAACAAAATGTAAGCTCACATATTTAGTCAAGCTATAAGATGAATTCCATTTAAATTGCCACTTAGAATTCGTAAATGATCTTAAACAACATCCCTAAATTAACAAACATATGATAATGGATACATACATAGCTGCACTTAAATTTTCGTATAAAATTATGATCAGCACAAGAGGGCTAATTAATAATGAAAATTTAATAATGTGTGCTCTGTACTTCACTAAAATTGTACTCGTGTATTCTGTCTGTCCAATAAAGACAACCTGTCAAATGAGATCAAAGTAAAAAAAATGATAATAATGCTTCTTTTATTATCCGTGTCATAATTTACGTTATATCATAGGCAGGCCTTCGGTTCGCTTCAGTTTCGCCTTGTTATTTTAAATCTTTAATCTTTATATTTCTTGTGTACGTGTGTACGTCACTGAACTCTTCCTAAACGGCTGGATAGATGTTGATGAATTTTTTTGTGTGTTCAAAGGGATTCGAGAATGGTTTAGATTCACAATTGGACCCGATAGCTGGCGCTGCTGTCGATTTCAAGGAGAATTCCTTTTATTTTATTTAAACAGAACAACGTCTATTGGAACTGCTAGTATCTTCTAAAATATTACGATACACGACTGCAATGCATGAGCCGTCGGGTTCGATTCCCGGATCGAGCGAAAGGGGTTTCTTGAGAGGAAATATAGCTTAAGTTACTCCTTACATAGACAGACATAGGAAGTAAAATATCGTTAAAATCGGTCCAGCTATTTGGAAAATACCCGGAACAAACAGACAGACAAACAAAAAATTCCGTTTGCATATGAAATAACCTACTTTATTATTTTGACATTACAAACAGACTCTTCATTTTCATTTATTTGTAGGTAAATTGGTTTTTATGAAAAAGCTCTTAAAAGTGCAAAACAAGTCAACCCACTATTGGCACAAAAAAACGCGCAAAATCAGTCAAGCCTACTCTGTAATAAAAAGATATATTAAAGTTAGATTAGCATAAGTTTAAAAACTTGAACCAAGTAGGTACTCGTACATGACTACATTTAAGAACTAATCCGTATTGAGCTAAAGTAGGAGACACGGGTGTGAAGTGATAGTTCATGCTTGACAGACTGACGATTACTAAATAAGGGATAATATTCCTTATATCTCTAACCGTACAGTAGAGATCTCCTTATAGAAGAGTCGTTGGCGCCACATGCAAACTTCGAGACAAACCAAAGGAAACATTTCAGATACGCGATCACGCTCTAAGAAAGTTTCAAGTATTCAGTTGAGTTCAACGTGAATAGTGGTAAGGTAGTTTCACATTGTATATTCTGTTTGAGAAAATTTTGTTGTTATACATCGTGTGGATATAGTTGACTAGTACTTGTATATTGTAAAGAATACTATTTTACGCATTTTATCGCGTTTGTATTTGATTTCTGATTGCCCAAAGTATCGAACACTTTACAGCGTTCATGGTCACATGCGGGTGCTGTAAAGTGTCAAATACAAACGTGTTTATTGTTTACTAGCAACCCGCCCTCGTTTCGCTTCGATTATAGGTTATAGTCGTTTTACCCGCGTAGTTCCCGTGGGAATACCGGGATAAAATATAGCCTAGTTTACGCCCTGATATTATAGATTTCCATTGGTGAAAGAATTTTTGAAATCGGTCCAGCCGTTTTGAAGATTACCCGGAACAAACAGACAGACAGACAGACAGACAGAAATTTTTTAATTGCTATTTTAGGCATAGGTGTCGTGCAAATAACCGTGTGAGCATGAAAAAAGCCTAATATTTTGACATTACAAACAGACACTTCAATTTTATTTATTGGTATAGATTACTAGCGTAAACATCAAAAATCTTTAGATGTAAATTCATATTTCACGGTAAATACAAAACGTTCAGTACACTTTGTATTTCTACTTATTCCTCAGTATAAAATGGTTTTGAACTTTACTTTTGAGAAAAAAATCTTTGGCATTATTTTTTTTGACTTATAAGCAAATGTTTAAGAATTCTATATATCTGTAAAACTTTTGTCTTTAATGCAATAATTCTATCATTTAGAAGTGCAAAGTACTGTTGTCATAAAAATAGATATTGTTGTAAAATTATATTTACTTTAGATCACATAGACAGATGTGCTAAAAACATTTTAACAGCCTGCACTAAGGAACGAAGCCTTGAACTGCTAGAGAATTTACAAATATATAATTAACAGACATTAATTAAACCCGTATTCATAACAGTACCTAATATATGGATCGCACATATACTTAACAGTATTCTTGCGTGGGAATAAAGTCGCGACACTTCTGATAACATGTTGTTATATTAACCACTACGCCATCTGTGCAGTACAAAGGTTTTTTTTAATAATTAATTAACAATAATTTATTTACAACTTTTATGTACAATAAAACAAAAATATAATAATCTAATTCTTATTACATACTAGCAACCCGCCCTCGCTTCGCTTCGGTTATAGGTTATAGTCGTTTTACCCACGTAGTTCCCATTTCCGTGGGAATACCGGGATAAAATATAGCCTAGTTTACGCCCTGATATTATAGCTTTCCATTGGTGAAAGAATTTTTGAAATCGGTCCAGCCGTTTTGAAGATTACCCGGAACAAACAGACAGACAAAAAAATTTTAATTGCTATTTTAGGCATAGGTGTCGTGCAAATAACCGTGTGAGCATGAAAAAAGCCTATTATTTTGACATTACAAACAGACACTCCCAATTTTATTTATTGGTATAGATTTATCGTTAGCCTTTCTACTTACGAGACGTTATACAAAAGGGTATCCCGCTATACCTATCATATACCACTTATCAGCCCAATGGCATAGGGGAGGGAATACGGTGGTTTATGGGGCCTCGCGGTGCCCTTTCGTCGCCCCCGTACGGAACAGATGACGTGAGTGCTGGCCATAGCCCCCAAACTCGAAATAAAACCCTATACCAACAGCAACAACACATCTGATTATCATAACATGATTGATGGATGCTTAGTTTAAGTTAGACACGATTAAGAATATAAAAATAAATATATTCGTTCATTCTTAAAATATAAAATATTTACGTTTAATATCAGGCTAAGAATGCAGTATCTTTCTTTCCTAGGTATCATAAGACTATATTCTTACACTACTTTTCAGCCATAATAACTAAACACTTAAAGCAATATAAATGAGCATGGGTGATTTGTAGTCTTAGTTAAGAGATCGTTGGTGAAAATGCTCATTAAACTCGTCATTATGGTCAACCGGTAATTAGATCGTGAATTCTTTCCAATTTGGCGCTATAAAGTGAAACATATTCATGGTCAGACGTCTAGCCACACGACGAGCATCGATCAATTCATCGTTGACAACACTACAATGAATAGTTCGCCAAATTTAACCTTTTATTTCATCCATTATTATACAAATAGCAAAAGAATGGGCCAATTTGCTTGTCAGTATTCATGTTCGATTACAATGAGGATTTTTATAAGCCTGCAACGAATAGGTTTTTATTGAACCAGTGCGCTTCGTCACGTAGCCTCTTGTTGCCTTTTACAGGTAGACGTAAGTATTCAATTACTTATCGAAGTAAGAACAAATATAATATATTGATATGATAAAATTATGTCATCAATAATGAAAAAAATATTTGTGAGCACATGTTATTGGTTTTTAAATAATTGAAGTTATTTTGAGAATAAAAATAAAATAACTGGGTATTTGTTTTCCGTACCTTATGTATATTATTATCACACGTCAGGACATCTGTTAGGTTGCCTAGGATAGACGCACAAAGGGCTCTATTGAGGCGTCCATAAGTAACCGTGGCGCTCAAGGCCATATGCAGTTATCGCACTATGGCGACTGAAGCAGCGTCCGTGTTGGCTAGCACTCATTCTTAGGACTTGCGGCGGCTGATGTTTGCCAAGCTCTGCTGAGTGCGGTAGTGTTTCGTCTAGGGAATTGAGCGCATAACGCGACTACCATGGCCAAAACGTTATCGTTCCTTGGCAAATCCGACTGCGGGGGCAACAAAACTTCTCAATGCTGACACGCTCCGCTGCCAGCAGGTTGACCGGAACTGGCACGAGAAATTGCATCTAATACCGCTCTAGCCGATACAGCGAATGATCGGGCCGGGAATTAGTCTGTCACCCGCGGAGGAGCAGATCGCCCAAGTCTGACGGACCAATAGATAACGATGTTACCAGAGTATCGACACGAGATGCTCCCCGAAAAAGTAACACACTGTATGAACTACCGAAGACAAGTATATGTCCCATAAGAAAAGAGTAGCCCCAGAACGTATATTAATTTAAATGAATGTTTTTCTAGGAATTTTACCGACATGCTTCACAATATGTAGTTCTGTAGTTTATATTTAAGTCATTGATCTTGTAACATTTTTATTATATGTTTAGATTTTATTAGCCACCCCTGGCTGGCTACCCAGGTCAAGGAATTAGTACCATTGGCAGTCCAACGCCGATGGGATGGAAAACTAGGGCCGCACGTCGCCTGGACGGATCATACATATGTCCAGAGTACAGCCTGACAAACAAATAGAACAGAGTTGCGTATCTACGTGCAGTACAGTGACCTTGTATATTATGGAGCGATTCCGGCATAAGCTCCATTAGGCTCCAATTGAAATGCTTCACTTTTCGTACGCGAATTTACCTTCTATACATTATTATTCTAAGCGTATATCTATTAAAAGTAAACAAAAGTGCATGCGCCTGTTGTTTGTATTTATTATAATTTTTAAACTAAGTTTGTATTATTTCTTATGCAATTGAAAGCCCCTAACAGCAATCTGAGTAGCACCTGTAGCTAGTTAAATCCAGTTCACAAAGTACTCGTTTATATATGCTACTTTATTCAATGTAGCCAAGCTATATTTGCGACTAGCAACCCGCCCTCGCTTCGCTTCGGTTTTAGCCGTTTTACCCGCATAGTTCCCGTTCCTGTGGGAATACCGGGATAAAATATAGCCTAGTTTACGCCCTGATATTATAGCTTTCCATTGGTGAAAGAATTTTTGAAATCGGTCCAGCCGTTTTGAAGATTCATCATCATCATCATCATTTCAGCCTATTGCCGTCCACTGCTGGACGTAGACCTCCCTCATGTTGCACCACAATGTGCAGTCCTGTGCCGCCTGCATCCAACGACGCCCAGCGACTTTCACTAGGTCGTCGGTCCACCTAGTGGGGGGCGTCCTACACTGCGTCTTCCGATGCGTGGTCGCCACTCGAGAACCTTTCTTCTCCAGTGGTTGTCGGTTCGTCGAGCGATGTGGCCTGCCCATTGCCACTTCAGCGTGCTAATTCTTCGTGCTATGTCGGTTACACCCGTTCTTCTGCGGATTTCCGTATTCAGGGTTCCATCTCGCAGAGAAATCCCGAGCATAGCCCGTTCCATAGCACGCTGAGCGACTTTGAACCTTGATATGAGGCCTACATTTAGGGACCACGTTTCCGTGCCGTAAGTCATCACTGGCAACACACACTGGTCGTAGATCTGTGTTTTCAGACACTGAGGTATGTTGGACGAGAAGATCCTCTTAAGTTTCCCGAACGCTTGAAAGTTTTGAAGATTACCGGAACAAACAGACAGACAGACAGACAAAAATTTTTTAATCTGTATTTTAGGCATAGGTGTCGTGCAAATAACCGTGTGAGCATAAAAAAAGCCTATTATTTTGACATTACAAACAGACACTCCAATTTTATTTATTGGTATAGATATAGATAATAACGTAGATTGTTTTGTGAGTGAGTGTGAGTGAGTGTTAAAAGTATACCTGTGTATTTCAAAACTTTTAAATTATATCTGTCATTAATTGATTTACAAGTAACTATTGCTCAATTATTATATCACATCGCAGCCTACATAAATCCCTCTGTTGAGCTCAGGCCTCATCCACAATGGTCGGGAAATTGACATACCATACCCCGCAGGTACGATGTGTTGGTATAAGGTTTTATGTCGAGTTTTCCTTCTCTTACACAGATGTTATCTATATATCATATCCATTAGTCTTCTTTCACGACACCCACGGGTAAGAAAGGGGGTAGAGAATTGTATTCTTACTCAGTCACCATACGGATTATTATATACATCATCTATACAAATAAATAAAATTCATCTGTCTGTAATGTCAAAATACTGGGCTATTTTCATGCTCATAAGGTTATTTGAACGACACATATGGCGAAAATCCAGTATAAAAAAAATTCTGCCTGTCTCTCTGTTTGTTTGAGGTAATCTTCAAAACGACTGGACCGATTTTGATAATATTTTACTTTCAGGTAGCTGTCTATCTAAGGAGTAACTTAGGCTATATTTTATCCCGGAATTCCAACGGGAACTACGTGAGTAAAGCGACTGAAACTGAAGCGAAGCGAGGGCGGTTTGCTAGTTAAATATAAACTTGCTATGCTGTTATTCTACAGGTCTAAATTAAATTTTATTCTAGACAACCTTCTGTCTTTGTATGTTCAACTTAAAAGTCTCTCATTGTTCTTAACAATGCGATATAAGAAACTCTTATAACAATACACCTTTCTTTCAAACTGTTTACTTAATAACTTAATTGAACAAAACTTCAAAATGATAACGTCTCCGTTACATTTAAACAGCTTTTGTTTTCTAAGTCCTCCTAAATAAATATCATTATCCATTAACCAATGCTGATATTTATTTATTTTTAGTCGCACCTTTGATAATTTTATGATATTAGAAAGGGTTTTAATGTAATTGCTATACACACAACATTTACTTTGAAATTCACTTTTTATTTTTATTTTTTTTATTTATTTAAGACAACACCCTGCACTAAGGAAATAATCCTTGTATTGCGGGGGACTTTACAAACATATAATTAACGGACACAAATTACATCCAGACTCACAACAACAATTTGTGGATCGCACAAAGTGTTGTCCCGCGTGGGATTCGAACCCTCGACACTGGCGCTGTAGGTCGCTATCTTAACCATTACGCCATCTGTGCAGTTCACTTTTAATACCTAGGTATTTATCGCTGATGTGATAAACGAAAATGATTTTTATATATTTTGTACGTCGTAATGATATTAATGGACTAATGAACGGGTCACACTTTAGGTGTGGTGGCAGAGTAAAAATACAATTCAACGACCCTTGGCTACCCTTAGCTAGCGTAAAAGACGAGCAAGGGATATAATATGCATATAACATCTATGCAAGATAAGGAAAACTCGAAATAAAACCATACATTAACCCGCTGATCCGCGCGGTATATCAATTTGCCTTCATTTGTGGAGGAGGCTCGAGTCCAATAGCGAAATAAAGAAGAAAGAAAGAAAGAAAGAAATTTTATTTTGTAAACCTCACACAATATAGACAACAACGAAAGAAATAAGAACTACTAACTAAAAACAAGGAGTTGAAATATGTGAGGCCAAAATATGGTGCCCATCTCAGGTTATGGTCCAATAAATATGATACTACACCGCTGATATTCTGATGGACCCGTACAATCAAGTCGCGGAAGCAATAATATATGCAAAACAAATATATTTTAAAAAAGTTAAACAGTAATATTTGAAATAGTAACATTAAATTAAGAATGAAATAAATTAATACTATACTATATCATATTCTAGTTTGTAAAAAATATCATAATTATCACATAGAATAAATAGCTTAAGTAAAATAAAACAAATTATTTAATAAAGACATATAGAATATAAAATAAAATAAACATTAATAGTATAAAGAAGAAACCGAAAGTACATAAATCTTGAAGTTAGCTACGAGTCCTTGATGAAATAGAACGAGAAATAACTACAGTAAATTTGTGGTCTGTATACAGAATATTAAGGTATCAATTTTTGATTTTCAAGTAGGATTAGCTTAAGTCTTTTTGGGAAAACCCTAGTAGTTTTTGAATGCAATAAAGGGGGTTGAAGTACATTCCAGCAACGACTTGCTGCAAACCTAAAGCTGCCGCGGAAGGCAGTAGTTCGATGTTTCTGAGTATTCATCAGGTATGTTGATGCTCTAGTTATGTAACTATTATTTTTTCGTGACCAGCTTATCTTCTCATAAAGATATATAGGTTTTTATGAGAAACAATACGGAACAAAAGCGTAGCTATATGGAGATGCCTACGTGCTGACATTTTCATAAGGTTACCTGCGTTCAAAAAAGGTGTGATATGTGCATGGCGAGGAATATCATAGCAATAACGGGCGCAAGCATTTTGCACTCGCTGTATTAGTTTTTCCGTCCTAGCTAATAAGCAAGTACCATAAACACTGTCAGAAATATGTATGAGCTTAGATGAGTCTACTAGGCATAGGTTCCATGTTCCTACTGAGAATTTCCCTAGCAAAAAAATCTGATAATTCACGATTTGCGTAAGTTATTGCATTTTTAACTTCTCAAAATAGTACTTATTACATAAAAATCTAATATCGTATAAATAGCAGAAGCAAAAACTAAAAGGAGAATTGATGCAATAAATAAAAAAATATAATCCATTTTACATAGGTCATAGGAGGTTTAGAAGCAATGTTTGTATTGCTTTTAATTTAAGGTAGCTATGTAAACGACCACCTCAATCGAGTTTAATGTTCTTATTATAAATATGTATCATTATTCTAACCCATATAGGTACGTCTCACTGCTGTGCTTAAGCTGCTTAAAAAAATAGGAGCGAAATCGACCTACCGTACCACGTAGATCAGACAGGTTGATATTTTTTTTGACAGACTAGGGTCTGCTGGTGTGGAAAGGGCGACGCGCTTCATCATAACCCAGCGTACCACTGGTACCCAGTTCCCTGACGTCCGTGGCCAGCCTAGCGGGATACCCTTACAGGTACAGTTCCTCCGCGCGGTGAGCCTCTCTGTGTATGACTACTATTCCTCGTTCCAGTTACCAGCCGTATTAGCTAGGGCAGCATTAGGGGTATGTGCTCGCGCCGGCGCCACCCAAATCACTGACGGCAGACCTTGTCGTAAAGGAATACCTCCCAGACACACTTCGCCGCCTCTTTCCGCGTCCCTCGTCGCAATCACAGTGATGGCAGGATGATGTGCTAAGCGTGACTGAGCCACCTGCGACCCGTGTAAAGTCCAGCGAGCATTTCCACCTCCAATTCCGGTGGTCACAGTGATCGAAGTGCTGGTGGGAGGACTAATGCGAAACTCGTAAAACATATAAAGCCTCCGTATTATCTAGGGCTACCCACAACCCCACCGCCTCGTTCCGCCTGGCAATCTCCTCAATGTCCAGGGATATCAGGCGTACCGCCTATTCTAACATCCCACTCCAAGCTGTGACGAGTGTATCATCCAGCCCGGGTGAGAGGCTCCCTCTTAACGCCCAGTGGTAGGTAGTCAATGTACCACAGAGCGGGTTCCAGAAGCAACCCGCCGCATGACATAGACGGGTTGGTATAGTGTTTAATTTCGAATGTTCTCTTTCACAGATGGTATATGCACATTTAGTCGTCTTTTACAACACCTCCGTGCAATATTTCTGTGGGTAAATTGAATTCTTATTCCATCAACAGAGAGAGAGAGATGAGATATATACTCGAACAGCATAAGACAGACAAGGCAATGAATTCCAGTGTATAAGTGTACTTTTTGTCAAATGACCTCGTTGTTTGATCAAAACATTTTACAAGATATTGTGAGTATGTTTACCAAAATAAACTGCAATATGAATATTCAATACAATACACCTTTAATACACCTTTTACTTCACTAGTATATATTTTACTCGTATTCGAAAATATACGAGAGACTATATTTATCACCCTTATTTTACAAGTATAATTGTAGGCGATTGTACGATCAAGTGGTATACGAGTCTTGCAGAATTATTTACGTCCAAACTGAACAATACTTCACACTCCACCTGTAATTACGTTATTATAAAAGAGTACGTACAAATTCAAGGCTCCTTAACTTAATAGATGACGAAGGGATCTCACCCTGTTATTAGCAGTTATTTTAAGGTCTGCCTCGTTACCCCTTGTTAAAATGCGTTAATTTCAATATAAATTTTCCTTAAGTTTATTTTGTGGGTAATGAAAAGCGAACAATGTTATCTTATTGACTTGAAACATTATAAAATATGCCTTACCTTATTACTTAGCAAAACAAATAAAATAGCCGAAGTAATCAGTTAGTAATGATTTTTTTTTTGTGCGGGTTATGGCCTGGTAGTTTATGTCCTGGATGACAAAAGATCAACGCACGATGCCATAACCCACCGTATTCCTTCCCTTTCGCTATTGGGCGGACCTTTGGTACCGAGTGCCTTAACGTCCGTGGCCAATCCAGCGGCATGTCCTTTCGGTTACCGTCCCGCCCTCAATTAGAAATGCTAAAAGAAAACCCATTAAGCGTGAAAAACCCTCTAAAATTAGGGGTTTTTTTTCCATGTGGTGGTCACCGCTCCCTATCTTGCGCGTGGATGTCGTAAAAGACGATTAAGGGAAATAATAAACATATAACACCTATGCAAGAGAAGGAAAACTCGAAACAAAACCCTATAAAGAGAGGGTGGTGAATTGTGTTCTTACTCCGTCGCCTCATGGAATTTTAAAATAATAATTCAATTAATCTGATTTTGCATTAATGAGTTCTAAAATTTACGCGATTACGTCTGTGCCATAAAATTACATATTCTTACGGATTTCATTGCGTTTGTTTTAGATTTACCTTTCCCGATGTTTCGACGTTTCATTTCAACATTTATAGTTAAGTTATCATTACATAGGTTTATAGAGGTTTTTTTCTACTTGATAGTATTGAACAGTATTAGTTTTAAATATTGATCCACATTTTAGATGCAATTCCAATGAGTTGCATAAGAAAATAATTCTATATAAAAATATCTATATTATTTTTGGTCAGTTATTATGAAACATTAAATTTATTGTATGCATGTAACGTCTATGCAAGAAAAGGAAAACTTTAACTAAAATCCTATATCAACACGTTTGACACTTGTAGTATAGAAGCTCCAATTTAGTAGTATTGCAATAATAAGCCAGCATATTAAAGTTATCATATTGGTTCTAATTAGTAAGACTTGGTCTTGCGGTCTTGGTCTTGGTCTTGCAAGAAATGCGAGACCGAGACCAAGACCGCTTAATTTTTGCAAGACCAAGAGCAAGACTGGCACTGCATGACTTGAGCAAGACCAAGACTGAGCCTGCAAGAGTCTCGCGTCTTGCATTTAAGTCAAATCACCATTTCAGCTTATATACGTCCAACTGTTGAGCACATGTCTTCTACATAATAGGAAGGAAATTGACCTACTATACCACGGTGACCGGTCGTGTTGGTACAGGATTTCATGTCAAGTTTGCCTTCTCTTGTACCGATGTTATATACCTATATATTATAGCCTTTAGTCGTCTTTTACGACACTCACGGGTAAAATAGGGGATCATGAAATGTATTCTTACTTCGTCACTACACGGCAAGTCAAATCAGTCTTGAGATATCCATCTATTTACATTGTCTATAAAGGTTAACAAATCGGATAAAATTTTAAAGCTATTAAGCATTCTCTGGCTACTTAGATAACAACAATTGTGATTAAAGTAGATATTATAATAATAATAACAGTTGTTAACCCTCTGGGCCAGTTGTTATCTCACTATGAGACTAACGCAAACTTCGGCGCAACATTATATGGCTCTCTAAGTTCTTTTGATATAAAAGAAAAAATGTATCACAAGATTTATAGGACAGCCAATAAACCGCAGGGCAGTTTGTGGCGTGCTGAATGTGAGTGATGACACTGCAGTCCTGAGTGCCCCAGAGCCAGGGCCTCGTATCCAGCTCGCCTTTATTGACTGGCTGGAGTGGAAACCGAAGAGTGCCCGCAGGATTCCCAACTCTGGCTTGCCTTAAACAGCTAGTCAGAGAGGGGTCGTCAGAGTTATATGCTCGGGGGTGGAAGTGATATTTTCAAGAGCATAACTACGGGGAAACCATTGCGGGTCGCCCTTTAACGCGGACTTGCGATGATGAAACCGGCGCCGCACCGCTCGACACCCCAAGCCACTTACACCAATGTTGCCCCCTTGTTGCCCGTATGGCCTGCGTGTCTGTGGCGACCGTTTGGGTGGGCCCATTCAGTGAGTTGACGAGTCACCGTCTGCCAAAGTTTAAGACGTATAAGGTGTTGAAGGCAGATGACAGTTTTAAATCAATAGTTTCATTTAATCCAGTCCATCAAACCTCACAACCCCATAATCAGGTTTTAGATATCATAATTGCACAATAGTTTTACACCTATCGTTGGCAGTCCACGAGTGTTGTGTGCAAACGTGGAGAGTCATCGGTAGACGTCTCATCATATTTTAACATTAAATATCTCCATAGACCTCTGCGTGTTGGATCCATATCCCCATGTAAGCCTTTCAAAGGACCGGGTATCTTCCTTTGGAAGATACCAGTGACACTGAGATACATGATAATAATAATAATTTTATTTGCCAGAATGCAGGTAGTTACTATTAGGTGACAAACATTATAATAAGAGGTCTAGTACATTCTACCGATTAGGCATGCAAATATTTTGTAATAATACATGTATGTCCTTATAGTTTACCTACATACTAGACAATAGTAGGTTCGAACTCTAAGTAGGTAACTAAGTTAAATAAAATGGACAATAATAACAAAAGAAAAATAAAGAGGCTTAATAGAACACTTAAAAATAATATAACAGACTTATTAATTATAAACTAACATCATTTAGAAATCCTGACACTGGATAATAGCATTTAGTTATAAGTCAGTAAACGGTGCGTTAAAATTTCTTACAGTTTGATCTTTCATAGATTTAGGTATTTTGTTAAAGATAGTAGGAGCTATAATAATTACATTTTTCTTGTATAATGTAGTTTTAAAGTTAGTTAGTTAAAACCAGTAGTATGAAGCGAATTTTGATATTTAGATCTCATTGCTACATTTCTGAAACGTGACTCATGTAATGTTGGAAATAGATGAGGATTTGTTTTTACAAATAATGCAATTTCCAAAATATACAGACAAGGAAATGTTAACATTTTATGTTTTTGAAGACTGGTATGCAGTTTTCTGTGACTTTCAGGTTAATAATTGCTCTTATGCATCGCTTTTGGGCCCTGAAAATGCCTTCTCTTTCGCTACAATTGCCCCAAAATATAATACCAAATCTTAAAACAGAAGCGACAAGGCCATGATAAGCTATTAATACATATGTTATGGAAATTATAAGTGGTGATATTGTTTTTAATGCCAGGGGGCCATATGGGTATTTAATCGAAATATATCATTATATGGATAGGTAAGTCAAGCAAGCAAAGCTGTTGGAACAGTTAGTATCAAATATATCTAGAGGTAGATAGAATTATAGGTATAAAAATCGTCATTAACACATTCCTTTTTATGGCGCAATTATTAGGTATGGCGGATATTGTTAACTTGAAGGGAAATATAAACACTCGCATTTATTATAAAACGATTTAAAATGACATAAAATTTATTGTATCAACTGCCTCGTGTGGTAACGTCTTAAGAAAACAGGGTTGAAATTCCTTCCTTTGCCATAGGAGTAGTAACGCTGTCTAATGTATCTCCAGGGGATTAGGAGAATACTTTGCCCCAGTGGTAAGGGTTATATTCAATAGTGGACTATAGGCTAGCAGATGGATAGATAGGATAGGATGATAGTTGATTAATTTAGTTGGATTTTTCATTGCCATGATAAATGACTGTTACGTTATTGCAACTGCAAGACTTGCAAGACTTTGCGAGACTCTTGCTGCATTACCAAGACCAAGACCAAGACTCGAGTGTGCAATACCAATACCACGATGAGACCAGGTGTGATGTTGCAAGACCAAGACTAGTCCAAGTCTCGTCTTGGTCTTGCATTCGGGCAACACTAGTTCTAATAGATGGCCATATTGACCTGCCTAAAAGAGAGGCCTGCGGCCATATTTTTAGGTACGTAGATCTTAATATAAAGTATTTAAGTCATAAATATTGCAATAACTCAAAAACATTAGAAATATTTGAATGTTATTTGTTTTTTATTCTATTTGGAATGCATTATTATTATATTTTAAGCATTGCCTATCATTTCACGTATCTTCTCGAGATAAAAATTAAATTCCAATAATAGAATTGGGTATCAGTGAAAACACTATTGCAGCGATTGCCTTGCACAAAATTTGGATGGAGCCGTCGTTCAATTTCAAGACACTTTCAAAGCTACTTACAAGTCATCTGTCCGTATATCGTACTAACGTAGGTATGCCAACGAATTCTCTGATGAAGATCATATAAATGCGGGGAGGCCACAGAATTCAAAAGTCTGTTGTTGCTTTTAAAGCCAGAAGAAGAAAAATTTAAGAATTTAAATATAACTTGAAGATGGTGCTCGTCGTTTTGTCGAGGGAAGTTAGTTATAGTTATAGTTTTATATGTCCTAACTCAAACCCTACAGTTAGAGAGAGTGGTTCAATCGAAATACTTGCAGGCCCGTATCCGAGTGAAAAATACAGAAATTTCCTTTTAACTGATGAAAAAAATTTCACAGTTGAAGAGCACTAAACAAGTAAAATAACAAAATGTTCGCTCATACATCCAAAGGAGATTTATAAGTGGTCTGCAAAATATGCAACGTATTCATCAGGATCAGCCTACATTAGTATGATGAGGGGAGTGTTTTCAAGAAGTCACAAAGCTTCATGTAGGTAGGTGAAAAAGGAGAGGTGTTCAGCTAAACAAGAGACTATTTTAAATCGTTATGTCTTAGCAAATTTTTCAACTTTGACTTTCCAGACTAATAAGTCACAATGCACAAACTGTCCAAGCTTGACTTGAAGTCTACGCTCCAAACTTTATAAGAGTTGAAGACTAGGCTACATGAGCAGTTCAAATCTGAAACCACCATGCACTAAGGAAAAGTAGATCCTTGTATTGCGGGGACTTTACGAACATATAATTTAACAGGCACAAATTACACCCAAATTCAGTAAACAATTTGTGGATCGCAAAAAGTATTTTCCTGTGTGGGAATCGAGCCCACGACACTGGTACGTTAGGTTGAACCACTACGCCATCTGTACAGTCAAAACTTTGAACTACAAATTCCGATCAATTTTAGAAAACGTGGGTCTGCTCTAAGCGATATGCCGACTTCATGTTTCTTAAGAAATCTCAGAACAAGATGTGACTAAATTTCCTATACAAACAGTGCGTAAATCCGTTAATTCGTTGCCAGACAGATTAAAATCTGCATCAAAGTCAATTTTTTGAAATAGGATCCTTTTCCTTTATTGCTAAGACTTCAATAAACTAAATGCTTTTTAATTTATCGATTATTATCGTTTATTCTACAATATAATATCTTGTTAACATACTGAGTGAAATTCAGCTTGCTCGGTATACAATTATACATATTATATCTATATGAATAAATAAAATTAGAGTGTCTGTTTGTAATGTCAAAATAATAGGCTTTTTTCATGCTCACACGGTTATTTGCACTATACACATGCCTAAAAATCACTTTATATTTTATTTGTCTGTCTGTCTGTCTGTTTATGCCGGGTAATCTTCAAAACGGCTGGACCGATTTCTAAAATTCTTTCACCAATGAAAAGTTATAATATCAGGGAGTAACCTAGGCTCTATTTTATCCCGGTATTCTCACGGGAAAGGGAACTACGCGGGTAAAACGACTAAAACCGAAGCGAAGCGAGAGCGGGTTGCTAGTACTTATATATAACTAGCTGACTCAACAGACGTTGTTCTGTTCAAATAAAATAAAAGAAATTCTCTTTGAAATCGACAGCAGCGCCACCTACCGAGTTCAATTGTGAATCTAAACCATTCTCGAATCTCCTTGAACACACACAGCCGTTTAGGAGGAGTTCAGTGATATATGTACACACACACACAAGAAATTTATATATAACATATATGAATTTCTTGTGTTCATGTGTGTGTGTGTGTGATTTTCCAAACTTCACATTAACATATGTGTCTCAATGGATAAATTATGATTATCACAAGTGGATCAGTGATATATCTATTTATATATATCTTATTGCCGTGTCTCAGGGTCTATTGGGATTTGTTTCCAATAACACACCTCATTATCATTATGAAGCGTAAAAAACATTTTGTCTTTCGCAACCTAGGTTAAAATTATATAATATCAAAATATGTTCCATATTAAAAATCCAATATTTCTAGCATTCGATTTTGTTTTATTTTTACAAGTAATTCTCTATGTTAATTTTTTTTTATAAAATTTTAAATTATTCAAATGTATACATTGATTTGTAATAATACTATATTTGCATATTGCTAGTAGAAAGTTGATAGCCCATCAAGGTATCACTTTCCTGTCTATTTTGTACGACTCCTCTACAAATACTAATATGTACTGTCATGCATCCCATTTTTGTACCATTAGTCTGCCATTATTCTGCTAATAAGTAATACTTTAGGCTGAAACAGAAACTGTATAACAATATTATTTTAATTCATAGGCATTAACATAGCATAACAAAAGGATAATAATATTTTATTGCGTAATACCAATATTTAACCAGTATTTAGACATTATTATAAGCATCAATTTCTTCACTTTTATTCCATTCCGAATAGTAATAAAAATCCAATTTTAAAAAATTAAACTTCCATTTGACGGCGTGTGTGTGACGAATGAAAATCGACTAAAGGGGGGGTCGTCAACCCCTTTCTTTAAAGTCAACGTATTAGTCTAACAATCTGTGTCCGAAATTATGGTGACAGACACTTTTTATAGCGCCCTCGTAATATTATATTATGAAAGTAAATTAATTTATAGCTACGTTAATAAAGAGAGACATAATTTTTAAATTGGTAAGTTACGTGTTGAGTTCCGTCAATAAAGTATGACGAAGCTAAAAATGTCTATTCGTCCAATAAGACGCAGGATTGATGGGAGCTTATAATTAGACACGCACTTCTATAGTAGGTGTGTAATAGCTTCATAATGATGACAGCGGAACGATTTAATATCTACACCCAGTGTGGATGTACTTTTAATGTGGCTATTTATTGTATATGCTTTTTATAAAAGTAGAATTTTATTACATTTTTTAACAATTATCATAATAAGCTATATAAATACAGAAGTAAGTAATGAATGTATGCATTTTTTTTTCTACTACGTTATTATTCAGTTTTGTAATCGGTTAACTGGTTTTAACTGATTTGACTGTATAAATTTATGAACAAAATTATAAAATAGAATATATATTCATCAAAATTCAATAAATGTAAATGGTTAAGATATTAGATTAGCGATAGAATGATCCCCTTCCATGATAATAAACAACCACATTGGCAAATAAAAGTTTGCTCCTAATTCTCACACGAGCGTAAAGCAATTGGATCGAAGTAATTTACGAGTTAAATCTAAAAATATGTCTTTTCTATGGCGTCCCGGTTTCGTCACAGATGGCTACACAATAATATCAGGAGTAAGACCCCTTCGCGAGGGAGCGAGCCACTTATTTTATAAAGTTTGAATAAGATTTTAAAAAGCTGAGTGAAGCTTATAGAGAAAGATTTGGATGGAAACTGGATGGAAAACGTGGGGGATAATGTTTCGGAAAGTTAGTAAAAAATATTTTAACATTGCACACTGACTCTCATCGACTTCATGTTGGTTGAGGTTTAACGGTTAAAATATCGTGATGGATATTTTTGTTAAATGTACATGCGTATGCGACTGAAATCTGCCAAAATCTTCATGTGGAGCATTTTGAAGGATTACAGTCACACACTGAATTTATTTTTGTTAATTGTAGGTATTTGAATCGGTCCTTGAACAATTTTGATTTACAATTCGACCAGATAGCTATTATTGAATCGGATGTCTGTTTTCATGTTAATTTTTTGATAAATTTTCCGCATTAATTGTATTTAAATTTATTGTATCAGGACATAAAACTAAAACTCTTATCAAAATTACTTCAGCTGTTTAGGGAATATTGAGAACACAGAATACAGAAGAAATTTTTGTTTATAATTACTACGTTTGTGTTTAAGTGTATGCCTGAATTATCTAGATTTATGCTTGTAAAACGACAAGATGACCCGCGATTGTGTTAAAAGAGCTCTTTAAATTTTATGAATAGTTTATTTATCATATTTTAAAGTTATCAGAAGGTATGATTTCTGAACCAAATATTTTATATTTATTTCAATAAATATACATATTTATATACTTACTGAAATCAAAATAAAAATACCCATAATTAATTGACCATTAAATTTTATCTTCTAAGAATTGAACTTCTTACGTATATGTTTTATTTATTTAAATGTCATTTCTTATCTTTTAAATTTACAACAGATAAATGTTCAGATTCCTTGAGGTGACATGATGGGATACAATTTCCCCTCTTTTGCACGTGGGTGCTGTGAAAAGACGACTAAGAGATTAAATATGCATATGCATCTATGCAAAAGAAGGCAAACTCGAAATAAAATCTTATAGCAACACGTCCGACCAGCATAGTATAGTAGGTCAATTTCCCTTCTATTATAGAAGAGGCTCGAGCCCAGCAGTGTGACGTATGTGAGCTATGAATAAAATGTTCAGATGGAATAACGTCTGACGGACCCGCTAACATAAAATTAGAAATAGTAATTAATATTACATTATTTTTATTTCCAAGCAAATTTCCCTAGTAATCATCTTACACTGAGAATATTATGTGAGGAAAGCATGTACTAACCTAAAAGGGGTGCTTAGTAGGTGCGATCAACGTTCGCAAGGGATTAACTCACCTATACGCAATAAAACTTTGTCTTGTAACACACACTTTTTATACTCTAACCACAGTATATTTCCCTGGGCACACCTAGTATCAGTTTGCAAGTAATTCAGTATGACTACAATACGTGCCTGTGACAATGTTCGCAGCGTGTTCTTAATATTTTCCGAGGCTTCCCTTATCCACCACGCCTCAGAGAGGTATCATTATGTTTTATATTCTATAAAGGTTTATATATATCTAGATATTCCAAATAAAATTATTATATGTTAAAGTCAATCTGAAAGTGTAAGTCGTTAGTATATTACATATAATGTTGGTTATGTTGCTGATTCTCTTCCTTATTGAAAGGGAACAATTTCATATTTGTCATTTGTTCGACCAAAATAACAAGATAACGATCATCTATATTTGCAAGAAAAACAACAAAACCACTTTTAACTTTTCGATACACAGACTAACCAAGAATAATCCAAAATTAAATCTAGACAGACGATAGTCTCGAAATATTCGCTACAAAATCGATCATCCGCCTAGCATCCCTACTTTAATAATATCAAAGATAAAGTCCAGTCTGGCAGTTTCTACTTACTATATTCAGAATATTTGTTATTCTACGCGCGTCTGTTAGCGGAGCCTCATCCCGCGCCCTTTGCGCCCATGGTCTCTGTCATTATCATCGCTTTTTTCCTCACATAACTGGCCACAACCTCGAGAAATGTTTCTACCGATGTGCCGCCACTACGCACCAATTTTATGTACCTACACTTAAGTGAGTAAAAATAGTTTTTTATAGGTGATTCTTGGATAATGTAGTTGGTTGAAACTGATCATATAAACGCTATCTTCGTTTCATTTGGAATAATTTATCGTTTATATTACTTGTACGATTTTTAGATAGGAAGAAACTTGGTGTAAGTAGTTTCTTATTAATATAGTTTTATTCAGGTAAAATTAAAATACAGTAGACAAAACTCGTATGTATATAAATAAATATTTATTTTTATATCTAAATTATAATTCAAAGGTTTAATAGTTTATATAAAAGGTTTAAAAGAGATGGTAATATATAAGACAAACTAAAATATTTGTTTGTAAATCGTATGAGCTAAATGGTATGAAACTGAAAAATAAAAGACAACAAAATGAAACGCCATTTTGATGGTTTTCGTTCGACAGAAAGGCTAACGGTTAACGATGGTGGGTGGATGATATTGTTGTCTCTGTAGCCACAATGTGTTTAAAGAGAATGCTTAATCGCCATGAATATAATAGAGGTTTTCATTTAACAAATATGTTATATTATTTTTTATTTATTATTCATTACTCATACTCATTTATTTCGTAAAACCAATTTACATGTCAATTTTATAGTCATATTACATTATTATTATTAAATTAATATTATTCCATTATTATAATTACATTCTACTACCGATACTACTGTTACCTACCTATTACTACTATTCACCACTTAGGAACTTATCCGTGGGTATTGCGAAAGACGACTAAGGTATTAAATATGCATATAACATCTATGCAAGAGAAGAAAAATTCGAATTAAAACCCTTTGCCAACACGTCTGACCAGTGCGGTATAGTAGGTTAATTTCCCTCCCATTGCGGAGGAGACCCAAGCCCAAAAGTGGGATTTATGTAGGCTGATATGATGATGATGATGATGGTACTACCGATATTTAACATAAAGTTTGTCAATATTTGGAGGTAACATTAGCATACCCATAGATTTAAATCTATGAGCATACTACGCTATTTTAGCGTGTAGATTCAGAAGTAATTTCGAGATTCCCTTTAATCTTTATATGTTTACATCCTTTAGCTTCTTTAGCTACTCTTATGATATTCGTAGGAAAATGATGTGTGGCAATACATTCTATTCTTATTTAGGGTATAATCTTAGAATAATAATTAGCTTAATTAATTTTTTTACACAAAAACACTATTTATTCCAAAATAACAAATAGAAAAAGCTTTCAGAACCTTTCATGTTTATAAACATACTGTTGCTAGGATACACATAAATACATGTTCACTGGGCTTCATCTGGGGGCACGGCAGTGCCCCCGCCAAATCGAGCAAAAAAAAAGTCGGGCAAAACGCAATACTGCCGTAACATACTTTTCTCGAAGCCATTCAGGCCATTTTCGACCCCCTATAACTTCGTTGTTAATAAAGTTAGAAAGCTGAATTTTTAGTAACCTAGCAGGAATTGTATACACATTGTGTATTTCAAATTTCATTCAATTTGAACCAATAGTTTTAGAATTATAACTAGTCAAAATTTTCTAATTTTGTCACTCACTGACTGACTGACCGATCATCAATATTAAAGTGGCACTTCTAGCAGACATAGAAGCTTCAAATTTAGAATACAATTAGTGTTTAGTGTATAAATGAAGGGAAAATTATGAAACATTATAATTTTCACCCAGTTTCCGAGATACACTAACTGTATAAATAATACCATCAAAAACAAGACTTGTAAAAAAAACCAAACCTCGCAACTGAATTCTTCTACCATAAAAATTTGTGAGATCCATGTTATACCAAGTCGGTTAACTCATTCAGTCCCTGCTTAAGGCACCTTGCTTCTTAAGTTATTACGTAAATAGCTAACCTAACAACTTCTTATAGTGACTATATCAATATTAAAGATCTTTTATGTTTTAAATAAACAGAATGACTTGACAATCGCATGAAAACACACCTCACAAGTAATACATATTATATTAAAATGTACTAAACATAGTGCGATTGCCAAGTCAATCTATTTATTTAAAACATGAAAGATCTTTAATATTGATATAGTCACTATAAGAAGTTGTTAGGTTAGGTATTTACGTAATAACTTAAGAAGCAAGGTCCCTTAAGCAGGGACTGAATGAGTTAACCGACTTGGTATAACATGGCTCTCACAAATTTTTATGGTAGAAGAATTCAGTTGCGATGTTTGGCTTTTTTTACAAGTCTTGTTTTTGATGGTATCTCATTTCTTTTTGTAGATAGACCTACTTATATGCCTTTTCGGTAGCTTCTACTTCTTGAATACCAACAAAGGATTTTCTTAGAGCACTCTCTCTGAAAAATGAGACATCTCTCCTTTCCGCTTGAGTCAATTCTATCTAAACTAAGCGGAGAGATGTGGAAATAAAGAAATTTGATTGGTTTTTCGAAACACATCTCCTCTAGTCTCCTCTCCGCTTTGATGGCAATCGAGCCTAATGATGGCGTTCTTTCTTTCAAATAAATTTGAGGCAATTTAGTTTGCTTAATACTTTGGGAGATTTTGGTACAATGTCATAAGACACGTCCCAACGTTGCTTTTTCATTAAGTTGGTTGACCATTTTACAAGTTATCTTTGAACATAATTATAACTAGGTATCTGTCTACACCTATTATGCCAATCATCATTCAGCCTATCGCCGTCCACTGTGGAACATAGACCCCCCTCATGCTTCACCATAAAGTGCGGTACTGTGGCACCTGCGTCCAACGACGCTTAAGGGTTGCCATTACTAGAGCTCATTTTTCTTCGCCATATGAGAAATAATGACGTAATCGCCACGTTTGGTAGGCGGGTTAGTTTCGCAGTGAGATATCATACATTTCTTCGACAAGAGCTGCCCACTCTCCTTCTTGTTGAATCTTTTTTTTTTAAATGATAATGCCTTGCACTAAGGGAATAATAATTCTTATATTGTGGGGGACTTTACAAACATATAATTAAACATCGCATCATCATCGCAGCCCTCATATGTCCCACTATTGGGCTCGGGCCTCCTCCACGATGGGAGGGAATTTGACCTTCTATACTATGCTGATCAGACATGTTGATATAGGGTTTGATTTCGAGTTTTCCTTCTCTTACACAGATGGTATCTGCATATTATATCCCATAGTCGTCTTATACGATATCCACGGGCAAGATAGAGAGTGGTGAATTGCGGAAAGAACATATAATTAACCGACACAAATTACATTCAGACTCAGAACAACAATTTGTGGATCGTACAAGGTGTTGTCTTGCATGGGATTCGAACCCGCGACACTAGCGCGGTACGTTAGTGTCTTAACTACTACGTCATCTACGCAGTCTTAAGCCGCTTGTTATGATTCCCATAAAGAAGCAATGATGGCGACAAATGTATTCTTATTTTTTACAAAGTTACATTTCATTAACTGCAAATGTAACTTTGCAATCCTATATATTTATATGAGTTTACAAAATTATTTATGCAGTTAGTGTATCTCGGAAACTGGATGATAATTATATTGTTTCATAATTTTTCCTTCATTTATACACTAAACACTAATTGTATTCTAAATTGGAAGCTTCTATGTCGGCTAGAAGTGCCACTTTAATATTGATGATCGGTCAGTCAGTCAGTGAGTGACAAAATTACGAAATTTTGACTAGTTATAATTCTTAAACTATTGGTTCAAATTAAATGAAATTTGAAATACACAATGTGTATACAAGGCCTGCTAGGTTACTAAAAATTCAGGTTTCTAGTTCTATTAACAACGAAGTTATAGGGGGTCGAAAATGGCCTGAATGGCTTCGAGAAAAGTATGTTACGGCAGTTTTGCGTTTTGCCCGACTTTTTTTTGCTCGACTTGGCGGGGGCAGTGCCGTGCCCCCAGATTTTGTAAACTCATATAAATATATAGGATTACAAAGTTACATTTGCAGTTAATGAAATGTAACTTAGTAAAAAATAAGAATACATTTGTCGCCATTATTGCTTCTCTATGGGAATCGTAACAACCGGCTAAAGACTACGCAGATGACGTAGTGGTTATGATACCAACGTACCGTGCTAGTGTCGCGGGTTCGAATTCCATGCAAGACAACACCTTGTACGATCCACAAATTGTTGTTCTGAGTCTGAATGTAATTTGTGTCGGTTCTTTCCGTATGGTGATGAAGTAAAAATAAAATTCACCATTCTCTATCTTGCCCATGGATATCGTATAAGACGACTATGGGATATAATATGCACATACCATCTGTGCAAGAGAAGGAAAACTCGAAATGAAACCCTATATCAACATATTTGACCGGCATGGTATAGTGGGTTCGATTCCCTCCCATTGCGGAGAAGGCCCGAGCCCAATAATGGGACATATGAGGGCTGCAATGATGATGCGATGTTGAATTATATGTTTGTAAAGTCCCCCATAATATAAGGATTATTATTACCTTACTGCAAGGCGTTGGTCATTTAAAAAAAAAGATTCAACAGGAAGGAGAGTGGGCAGCAGCTCTCGCCGCGGAAATGTATGATATCTCACTGCGAAATCAACTCGCCTACCAAACGTGGTGACTACGTCATTATTCCTCATAAGGCGAAAAAATGAGCTCTAATCATGGCAACTCTGTTACCCTTGAGCGTCGTTGGATGCAGGTGCCACAGTACCGCACTTTATGGTGAAGCATGAGGGGGGTCTATGTTCTACAGTGGACGGCGATAGGCTGAATGATGATTGGCATAATAGGTGTAGACAGATACTTAGATATAATTATGTTCAAAGATAACTTGTAAAATGGTCAATCAACTTAATGAAAAAGCAAGAGTGGAACGTGTATTATGAAATTGTACCAAAATCTCCCAAAGTATTAAGCAAACTAAATTGCCTCAAATTTATCTGAAAGAAAGAACGCCATCATTAGGCTCGATTGCCATCAAAGCGGAGAGGAGACTAAAGGAGATGTGTTTCGAAAAACCAATCAAATTTCTTTATTTCCACATCTCTCCGCTTAGTTTAGGTAGAATTGACTCAAGCGGAAAGGAGAGATGTCTCATTTTTCAGAGTGTGCTCTAAGAAAATCCTTTGATGGTATTCAAGAAGTAGAAGGTACCGGAAAGGCAAATAAGTAGGTCTATCTACAAAAAGAAATGAGATACCATCAAAAACAAGACTTGTAAAAAGAAGCCAAGCCTCGCAACTGAGTTTTTCTACCATAAAAACTTGTGAGATCTATGTTATTCCAAGTCGGTTAACTCATTGAATCCCTGCTTAAGGGACCTTTCTACTTAAGTTATTACGTAAATAGCTTTTTTTTTTTTTTATGGGTGGGCTATGGTAGGCGCACGCGCGGTCCCGTCCGTCCGGGGCGATGAGAGGACGGCGCGCGGGCCCATAACCCACCCGTACCCATGTCACCTCGTTGATGGGCCGACCACCGGAGCAGATGTGACTTGTCATCAGTGGTCGGCCCGACGGAATACCCTTTCGGGTAACCTCACCTCTCGACTCGACGTACTGGGACGTCGGTCGCCATCGCGCGGTCAGCCTCTCTGCGGGTGACGGACAATTCCCCGGTCCGATCCATCCACCCACTCCATCAGCACCGGCCGGAAGGCCTCGACGGTCCTGACACCGTACCGAGGACTCTCCAGCCGGACTGCCCAACGGGCAATTACTTCGCGGTGGACGTCGACCCGCCAGGCGGTGATCTCCTGCAGGGAGACCATACCGCCGCGGGCGCGCGTCTCCGACACCCGCCGATAAATGTCGGCGAGCATCTCCGCCTCCACCCCCCACGGGGGAGTTCCGGCCAGGAGGCACGCTGCCTCCGTCGACACCGTGCAGTAACCGCGTATGGCCCTGACTACCATGACTCGCTGTGGTCGCCTCAAGAGGGCCCTCAGCCGGACGGTCAGGGACCCCGCCCACACCGGTGCGCCGTACAGAGCCATCGATTACGTAAATAGCTAACCTAACAACTTCTTATAGTGACTATATCAATATTAAAGATCTTTTATGTTTTAAATAAATAGATTGACTTGGCAATCGCACTGTGTTTAGTACAATTTAATATAATATGTATTACTTGTGAGGTGTGTTTTCATGCGATTGCCAAGTCATTCTGTTTATTTAAGACATAAAAGGTCCTTAATATCGATATAGTCACTATAAGAAGTTGTTAGGTTAGCTATTTACGTAATAACTTAAGTAGAAAGGTCCCTTAAGCAGGGATTCAATGAGTTCACCGACATGGAATAACATGGATCTTACAAGTTTTTATGGTAGAAAAACTCAGTTGCGAGGCTTGGCTACTTTTTACAAGTCTTGTTTTTGATGGTATAATAATAGTCTCCTAGTTCTCTAAAATCTTTACCTATATATATATCCGTTAGGCTTGAAAAGAACAGCGTCTATTGGGTCAGCTTGTTACATTAAATGTTTTATTATACCTACATCTTCCGTGTGTTAAATAAGCAATTATGACGATGATACTCACATTACAAAATAAATTAATGCCAGCAGTTTTGAATAATATTGACTTTATACATTATGGTAAATATATGCTGACAGCTTTCATGCTGACATTCATTAGAATGCCTGAAATAGCCAAAAATAAATAAATTGTAGTTTAAAAACTAAAAATCACGCTTACAAGTCAAGTGGTTACTAGTAGATAATTTATTTTCATCTTACATGTTTTGAACGCAACTACCTACTTTTATCTTTTAATTTTGGGTGGGCTCTGGTCAGGACACCCGCTGCCCGGACGACAGGAGGGCGGTGCGCGGCTCCATAACCCACCCGTAGCCACATCGCCTTCGTCAGTTTGCCGACCACTGGCCCCGAGTTCCTTGTCTTCAGTGGTCGGCCCGACGGTACAACCTGACAGGGTACCCTTTCCTATCGATGCCCCTTTCCCGATATGTCGCTCGCCGTCGCGCGATCAGCCTCTCTGTGGGTGACGGACTAATCTCCAGTCTCGTCCCCTCGGCGTGGAGGCGTTCTTCCGTGCGCGCTCCGCCGCCTGAGGGAGGCAACCGCGTTCCAGTTCCCGACACTGCCGAGCAATCCCAAGCTATGGTCGGCAGCGTCAGCTCAGCACTGATGATTGCAACGAGTTCACGGCGCTGCCCGGCCCACGCGGCATACACCTCTAGGCCTCGTCGCAATTGCAGTGATGGCAGGACGGTGTACTCTCCCTCCTAACGACCGTGTGCAGGCGAAACCGTGCCCCGTCAAAACATGCACCAGTCGGAAGGAAAACACCCCGTGTCGCCACTCCAACCACTGCATCAACTCCGGGCGAAAGGCCTCGACGACGGTTCTGACACCGAACCGAGGCCTTGCCAGTCATACTGCCCAACGTGCAATGATGTCTCGGCGAGCATCGACCCGCCAGGTGGCAATCTCCTTGATTGAAACTATCCCCCCTCCCGCTCGCGTCGGTGAAGACCAGCGAGCATATCCGCCTCCAGAACGCTTCTACCTTGTCTTTGCTGCATAGTGCTAAGCTGACAGCCCGAATTGTAGAAGTTTCGAATTTCGCGCATGCGTAGTTCGCACACTAGCTCCATCTTTCTGGCTCTTATGCAAAGGATACGATAAGAAATTACTAAATCCTGGTGAATAAAATCATATTCGGCTATTTCGATCGAATTATTGCATTGTCATGGGCCTTTGAAGAGTGTGCAAAGTTTAAATAAAATCTGTTCGTTCAAAGTGGGGCAAAATGACGTTTAAAGATTCCGTTACATACATAGATAGAGGTGAAACCAATAAAAGCGTGTATATAAGCTTACAGTACATTGGAGAATGAAGAAATCTATGTATCACTTCTCTTTCTATTATTAAGGGTAATGAGAAACGTAAGGAGACAGCAATATACTCGTATCTAGAGAAGCAAAAGTTCAAATAAGGACATATACGCATCCGTTTCGGCAGTGCGAATACTAGTATATTTTTATTTTTAAGAAAACTCATATGCAACATTCGTACGTACTTACACGAAGAAAAGGAAAGAAAACTTTAGTCTCGGTAGTGTCAAATCTCTGGCCAATAATCGATCAAAATCACGATATTAATGTTATATTAAATGGTTTATTTGTGTTATATACATACGGCTCGAAAGTTCTTCGGATGGTGACTTTGCATGATAAAGATAGATGGTGATTTTACGATCAGAATTTACTTCACAACACTAAATTGATTACAAAATATCTCAATTTAATATACGATGAATGTTGCATTTGCTTTTATCTTTCTTTGTTAACATATTGTCTTAATACGTTTTCGTATTTTTATATATAACTAGCAACCCACCCACGCTTCACTTCGGTTTCAGTAGCATTACCCACGTAGTTCCCGTTTCCGTGGGAATACCAGGATAAAATATAGCCTATGTTACTCCCTGATATTATAGCTTGCCATTGGTGAAAGTATTTTTGAAATCGGTTCAGTGGTTTGAGCGTAAAAACGTAACAGACAAACAAACTTACTTTCGTATTTATATTATTAGTAAAGATTTCAATACTTTGTTTAATTTTATTATTTATTGAATTACCTGTAAAACATTATTTTCTATAAAACATTTTTGTTCAAAAGTAACAAAAATAATTAAACATAATATTATCTTTTTGTACAATTTTGTTATGACATTGACGGTTAACCAAGCGGTTACATGTCCAACCATAGATAATATTCTACTGATGTTGAAGCTTAGTGTTATGATATTTGGCTAACGTACAAAATATGACAAATAGAGTTATTAATCAAATATAAAAATCACTGATATACATTATGGCTCTACTTATATGAGAACAAAATAAGAATACAATTCACCACTCTCTATCTTGCCCGCGGATATCGTAAAAGACGATTAAGAGATATGTACGCATATTACATCTTTGCAAGAGAACGAAAACTCTTTTTTTTTGTGTGTGACTTAGTTGTTAACCTCAGATGACTGTGACAACTTTACCCGGACTGGTGGGTGAGCGTTGAGGGCTCTCAACACGAAAGGAAAACTCGAAATAAAACCCTATATTAACCTATCTGACCGCCATAATATAGCAAGATCAATTTCCCTTTTATTGTAATGTTTCATAGAATTCTATCTAGTCATTTTTCATGAAAATGAAACGGACGACCATACATCCTGAAAGACTTATGTACGTATTTATAACGCGTATGCGTTTATTTAGTAGGATTTACTACAGTGAATTTACTATTGATATATTTTATAATCGCCGCATAATTCAAAATATTTACTAGGTAGTAAACGAGTCGAGCTTACACGTGAAAAGACAATATAATTTTTATGTTTCCTCCACTCTTACTTTGCGTAATGACACTATTTTATAGCGAACTCGGACTATAAATTATATTATGATTTATTGTAAATTATCGTAACATAAATAATAATATATAGACATATGGTTAAAGAACATATATTTAAATCAGTTGAGATTATCCTTTAGTGCATATGAGTACCTAAATATTTAAGAAAATTGAGTGATATGCAATGTTCTTCGTGATATTTCTTACTTCCTTCTTAGCTTATAAACGTACACACCACGCTGGAGAGAGTTTTATTGCCTGTTTCCTGTTTAATACCCTCTAGTCCTTTGCAACATTCACTATAATCTATACCAATAAATAAAATTGGAGTGTCTGTTTGTAATGGCAAAATAATAGGCTTTTTTCATGCTCACACGGTTATTTACACGACACGACACGGCACGACACCTATGCCTAAAATAGCAATAAAAAAATTTTTGTCTGTGTCTGTCTGTTTGTTCCGGGTAATCTTCAAAACTGCTGGACCGATTTCAAAAATTCTTTCACCAATGGAAAGCTATAATATTAGGGCGTAAACTAGGCTATATTTTATCCCTGTATTCACACGGGAACGGGAACTACGCGGGTAAAATGACTATAACCTATAACCGAAGCGAAGCGAGGGCGGGTTGCTAGTAGAAGATATAATTGCATCATAACGAATTATTTGCTCTTGAGTATTAAAAAAGACTACTGAAAGCTGTATATTGATTTAGGACAACTCTATCATCAGGCTATCTTCTGGTGGAAGGAGGCAGTGGACCGTGTGCATGAGGAACGCCTCCACGCGGACACAGTCCTTCGTCGGCGACTGGGGCAGCGCAGTCGCGAGTACCTGCGCCTGATGCCGCCCAAGCAGAGGCTGCGGGTGACCGGAACGGGGATTTAGTCCGTCACCCACGAAGAGGCTGACCTCGCAATGGCGACCGATATCCCGGGAAGGGGACGTCGATGGGAGCAGGTACTCCTCGGATATTCCGTCGGGTCGACCACTGAAGTCAAGGCACTCTGCACCGGTGGTCGGCCCAACAACGAAGGCAACGTGTCACGGGCGTGTTACGGGTGTGCGTGCTTACGCCCCTCTGTCGCCCCGAACGGAGCCGGGTGGCGGTGATAAGATAAGAAATAATTGTGATAAGAGTAGACTTTGCGATCGTTAATAAATATTATTAAAAAAAATATATATATGTACTAATGTTTACTATACCATTGTTAGAGGCAGATTTTTATATACAACTAGCTTTTTTTTTTTTTTTGTGTGGGCTGCGGTCGGCGCGCTTAAATATATATACAACTAGCTGACCCAATCACCTTGAAATCGACAGCAGCTCCACCTACCGGGGCCAAATGTGAATCTAAACCATCCTTGAATTCCCTTGAACACACATATTAAGTTTCATCAACATCGGTTAAGCCGTTTAGGCAGAGTTCATTACATTACACCAATAGTTGTAACTTGTATGTCGATTTTATAAGGTGTCATAGTAAATTTACTTAATCCGTGTGGTGACGGAGTAAAAATACAATATAGTTCCCCCATCTTACCCATGGGTATCGTAAATGAGGACTAAGGGATATGATATGCAGATAATATCTATCCACGTGAAGGAAAACTCGACATAAACTCCTATTTTTTTTTTTTTTATGGGTGGGCTATGGTAAGCGCACGCGCGGTCCAGTCCGTCACCTCGTTGTTGGGCCGACCACCGGAGCAGATGTGACTTGTCGTCAGTGGTCGGCCCGACGGAATACCCTTCGGGTACCCTCACCTCTCGACATCCTGGGATGTCGGTCGCCGTCGCGCGGTTAGCCACACTGCGGGTGACGGACAATTCCCCGGTCCGATCACCCGCGGCCTCGGCTAGGGCGGCATTAGGCGCAGATACTCGCGCCTGCGCTGCCCGAGTCGCCGGCGGTGAAACGTGTCGCCGAATAGGATCTCTACTCGCACACGATCCGCCGCCTCCTTTCGTGAGATAACGGCCTCACAGAAGGCGGCGACCGCGTCCCAGTTCCTGACGCTGACGAGCATCTCCCTGGCGATGGTCGGCAGCGCCAGGTCGGCACCGATAATCGCGACGAGTTCACGGCGTTCCCCCTCCCACGCAGAACACTCCTCGAGCGTGTGCTACGCCGTGTCCTCGTCGCAACTGCAGTGGTGGCAGGACGGTGTGCTCTCCCTCCTGACAATCTTGTGCAGGTACTTCGCGAAGCATCCGTGCCCCGTCAGCACCTGCACCAGTCGGAAGGAAAGCACCCCGTGCGTCCGCTCCAACCACTCCATCAGCACCGGCCGGAAGGCCTCGGCGGTCCTGACACCGTACCAAGGACTCTCCAGCCGGACTGACCAACGGGCAATGACTCCACGGCGGGCGTCGACCCGCCAGGCGGTGATCTCCTGCAGGGAGACCATACCGCCGCGGGCGCGCGTCTCCGACACCCGCCGATAAATGTCGGCGAGCATCTCCGCCTCCAGGTCCCACGGGGGAGTTCCGGCCAAGAGGCACGCTGCCTCCGTCGACATCGTGCGGTAACCGCGTATGGCCCTGACCGCCATGACCCTTTGTGGTCGCCTCAAGAGGGCCCTCAGCCGGACGGTCAGGGACCCCGCCCACACCGGTGCGCCATACAGAGCCATCGACCGGATCACCCCCGCGTACAGCTGTCGGCACGTAGCGCTGGGTCCGCCCACATTCGGCATCAGCCGCGAAAGGGCGGATGCCGCGCCGACAAGCCGGGGAACAAGTCGATGGAGATGCTCCCGGAACCAAAAATGCCCGTCGAGCACCAGGCCCAAGTACTTCATGTGGGCCTGGATGCTGATGGTGACCGACTTCACGGTGATCGACACGACGGCGGGAGGCCCGGCGGTACGGAGGCCATGGAACAAAAGGGCCTCCGTCTTTTCCAGGGCTACCCTCAACCCCAGCGCTTCGATCCGCCTGACAATCTCCTCGGTGCCGAGAGTTGCCAGGTGTGCCGCCTCCTCTAGCGTCCCACCCCGGGCTGTGACGAGTGTATCGTCGGCGTAGCAAATTACGCCCAGCCCGGGTGGGAGGCTTCCTCTCAACGCCCAGTCGTAGCCGATGTTCCACAGGGTCGGACCCAGAACCGACCCCTGTGGGACACCGCACGTCATGGGCGTTCGCACAACGTTCCCTACTCGGTCAACGTAGTGGACGCTGCGCCCCTCCAAGTAGTCTGCCACCAGCCACCTGAGGTACACGGGCATCCCATGATACCTCAGCTCCTCCCTGATGCAGCTGAATGGCAAACTGTTGAAGGCGTTGGCGATGTCCAGGGACACCGCTAACAGGACTCCTCCGCCGGTGACGGCCTCCGCTACCACGGCCTTCAGGCGCAGCAGGGCCGCGATCGTCGAACGCCTTCTCCGAAAACCAAACTGGGCGTCCGACAAATCGGGCCCGATCCCGACGAGGTGCGACATAAAACCCTATGCCAAAACGTCTAACCATCGCGTTATAGTAGGTCAACTTCCCTTCTATTTAAGAGGAGGCCTGAGCCCAACAGTGGGAATTACATGGGCTGAGATATGATGATAATGAAATTTACTTTACTGTTAAAGTCAGTGGCAAGTAGCAATTTACTTACTAATTTTAATAAGTATGTTTTGAGAGCAAAAGCGAGCGCTATTACTTACAAATTGGAGATTTTTGTCATTCACTATAGTATCTTAGGAGTATCCATTGTCTCCGACCACTGACGTCAAGTCACTCTACTCCGGTGGTTGGTCCAACGAGAAGGCGACGTGTCACGGGTGGGTTACGGGTGTGCGTGCTTACGCCCCTCGGTCGCCCCGGACGGAGTGGTGCAAGGAGTGCGCCGACCGTAATCCACCCCAAAAAAAAGGAGTATCCATTGTCTACGTTATCTGGGAGGAAGAATAGTCACACTACGGGCTGTGAGGAGTATATTTATGGACCAGCTATCCTGAAGGCTTGGGAGAGCCCTTAAACAAATTAAAAATGGTACTCGCAGATTTATAAATCAAAATATTAAATAGCATCATTCATCGACCTATATCTTACCAAGGATTGATGATAGATTTTTGGCTATAGGTTGCCGCACAAGAACACCACTTGGAATGGTACTGTGCCATCTGCAACCAAAGGTACCATTTATACTAGACCCTGGTCAATAAGTCCATCTTTTGGGCGACTTTCTGCATTTCATCATCCGTTTCAAGGTTGATATTCTAGAACCTTTCGTTGTTTTCGATTTTATGAGCTATATGTGTTAAGGAGACAACGCATGACGATACCCCAGCAGCCAAACACGTTATCAGGGTATCGATAAAAGATGTTACCTGAAAGAGTAGCCCGCTGGGCGGTCTATTGAGAATATCGAGATTCTGTGGCCGGCCCAATCAGCAATGGGTTTAGTATGCCAGGTTATGACGTTATACACTGTCATTTATGCCACCTCGAAAATTTTGCGCGAGCTAATATGACCGTATTTTTATGTCAAGATGGAACGCTTGTTTATTTATTTTATTATATACTAGCAACCCGCCCTCGCTTCGCTTCGGTTTCAGTCGCCTTATCCGCGTAGTTCCCATTCCCGTGGGAATTCCGGGATAAAATAAAGCGGGATAAAATACATGCTACTCCCTGATATTATAGCTTTCCATTGGTAAAAGAATTTTTAACATCGGTTCGGTGATTTAAGCATGAAAGCGTAACAAACAAACAAACAAACAACCAAACAAACTTACTTTCGCATTTATGATATTAGTAAGGATAACACCGGATATTCAAATAAAATAAAAGGAATTCTCTTTGTAATTGACAGCAGCGCCACCTAACGGGTACAATTGTAAATCTAAACCTTTCTCGAATCCTCTTGAACATTTACAAAAAAATTCATTTTAGGAGGAGATCAGTGACATTCGCATGTACACAAGAAATATATATATATATATATTTTTCTACTCTAATCTTTATAGCTTAGAGTAGAAAAATGGATATCACCAACTAATTAACAGATTAGTTTCTGTACCATTATGAAGGTGGATCTAAGCCAGTATTGGAACGTATACCTATGCGCTGAGATAAGAATGATGATGACAGTCTAGTTGATACAGTGCCATCTGCCGATTTTTACAACTCCACGGGAGGTTACGAGTACATTTGTATTTTTAAACCATTACTAGACGTAAAAATCATATTAATTCTTTTAATTGCAATTGATTTTGGCACATTACATACAACATATAAAATACAAAAAAAAAATTTTTTGTCACTTAGTATCTATGTAATCAATTTGCCCCAAACCAGTTTCATTAAAAAGACAAAAATGCAAAACTGGTTTTAGAGCACTAATAGATCGCATTACCCGATAGACCCGATAGGTGCTTCTGTGGTAGATAAAAAAAGCAGTGTCTTTCGAGTCGATATTCCAGCTCAATATGTATGTATAATTATTTATTCCTGATTATAACTAATAATACCGAAAGCCATATATCTTTGTCAGCAACACGACCGCAACGGATACAGTTTAATCATAAAACGGCACTACCTGTTCATGTAAACAGTATTCCCAATAGTGTGACATGTTTATTTACCGACATTGAAAGCCTGGCCGTAGAAAGGAGTAAAATGAAAAGTAGACACGGGTCCGATAAATAATTGAAGGCTTTGATAGAGCACCGGGAATTGCCAGGTTCGAGTACCGCCCGGCGGATCTAAAGGGAGCTATCCTTCAAACCACCCTCCGTTGCTACTGAATTATTCCGCAATAACACACTTGTTATAGACGTTTCTTGAGAAGTGATACTTTTATGATTTACTCCAACTTTTATTGGCACTTAAAGGAAGTATACGATTTATTTTCCGTTCAATATAACGTAAGAAGTACATCATTTTTTGAGTCAGTATCGAAGTCTCTGAGGGCGCAGGAACGATTGGGCGTCACACACCATTTATACTTAAGACTGTATGATACTTTGACGTGCTCTAGCTTTATGAATTATTTTACTGTCTGAAATACTAATAACTATATTATATAGGTAGATATTTTTTCTTAATATAAAGACTAGTTATCGTTGTATATATAGATGTTCTTTTCTTCCTCTTCTTTGTACATTCGGGCCCCTTTCACAACGGAAGAGATATTTGACTTGTATCACGCTGATAGGCGAAGTAGCGTAAGATTTTTATTTCTAGATTTTCTTTATCTGATGCTGTGCACTTACCTCTCTGAGATAAAACATTTGAAGCTCAAGCCTCATTCGCTGTAAGAGGGATATTGACTTATTATACCACGCTGGTCAGACATGTCAGTATAGGGTTTTATTTAGAGCTTTTCGTCTCTTAAAGTAACGTTTTCTTCACATTGTAGCCATTAGTCGTTTTTCACGACAGCCGTATAAAAGAGAAGGTCCTGTGAATTGTATTCTTATTTCGTCACTACACGGAAGCCCGCCACCCTTACTTCACACATCATAGAAAAATTCTTTGTGAGTTATAATTAAAACGGAAAACTAAAACGTTACTTACAACATGTTAGGGTTCAAATGAGGGTATAATTTACTGCAGTTTACAAAAGTTAGAATGAGGCAATCAGTCGTATATAATAGTATAATATCAGGTTGACCGAGCTTCGCTCGGAATATTTTTGTAGAATTTATTTAGATATATACTCGTATTAATAAAAAATAAATAATGAAAATTATATAAAAAATTACAAGAAGAGAATAATAATAACACCGAGATTCGATCCGACGACGTTTGTCGCCGATGTCAAAAATAAAATGAAACCTGACTACTTCGCCACTGAGCTATCGTAACTCATGACATTGACGGCAAAATTTTAATTCATATTCTATTAAAATTTAATGTCATTATATTGTCTACCAAAAACACGGACAAAACAACATGTTCTATACATAAAACCTAGCTAGATCGATGTTTTGGGCCCGAATCCTCTAGTATGCCAAGTTTCGACAAAATCGTTGGAGCCGTTTCCGAGATCCTGAATATATAATATATATATATATATACAAGAATTGCTCGTTTAAAGATATAAGATCTGTCTAAAATTTATAACAATAATATGTCAAACATACTGTATTAATAGGAAGAATTCTCAACTCGTGGTAATTTCTAAACATTAGGTACTCGTAAATTACATATGGCTAAGTTAAATGAACAGGTGAGTGAGTTTAAATGGCCACCTGTTCAACTTTATTGATAATAATTTAAGTAAGTATGCATAAGCCATCACTCTGTTTGTGTTAAAGGGTTATAATACTTAAAAATTACCGGAATCACAGAAGTGTTTGCGCGTTATTTGAGTCGAGCGGGTAATATTAAAATTAGGTAGTCCTCAAAAAGTTTAAGAACGAAGTCTTGTAAGTAGTCGAGTACGTCAGTCGTCATTTGAGTATTTGGCTTGGTATTTGTCAAGTTACACGTGCTTTACGTTGCATGCCAAACCCTGATACATATCGTTAACGCATCCGATCAAAAAATTATTATATGAGGACATTAAACCGCTGTACATTGTGCTTTATTAACGTCACTTCCGCAGCAATAAAAACGGTTTGTCTTGAAAATGCATAATTTGTACGACAGTCACGCGTATAACGATACTAAACGGTGTCTTTGAGAACACATTTCACACTAAACACTCCGGGGGCTGCCTTTCGATCATAGATAAAGCTTTATTTTATGCGTTAGAATTATTATAGTCGAATGCTTGTTTATGGTTGTGGGAATATTAATATTTATTTATATCGAATACGCACGCATTAATCCAATGACATAAATATGCTCAGAATTAAAATCCATGCTATGAAGATGACATGTCTCCTATCAAAGTAATTAGTTCATAGGGTTACAAAAGAAAATATAGTTACTCTAGAAGATGTAAAAGGTTCGCTCTTGTTTCTGTTAAACTATTACAGATATTTTTTGTACGCTAAGCGGTGTCTTTTGTGACAAAAACGATTCTAGCGAATCCATTAATTAGTGAGATATACGACGCACCCACAGCCTTTGGCGCTCAATTATAGCCAAACCTTTGACGCTTGATTAATTCCGACACAAAGCTGACCTATTACAGTTTATTGATTACAATCTAATCGATTCAAAGGGCCGCGCTTCCCATATGCTAGTTTGAATAAAAGTTTAAAATACTTCAAATGCCTATCCAGAAAAACAATAACCGAGGAGGATAAGGACGGAACGGGGGCAGTGTCACGTAATAGGTCCAGCTTCCGGTGCGTTTATCAAAAAATTTATTTGGACATTCCTAGCGCGTCTTTTCGCTGCGCTTGGCCCGGCTGGATGTGTTGGCATTTAATTTATCTGTAACGCTGAAAATGCCGGAGACGGCCGCGCAACCGTTATTACTGGGGTTCTCTCACCACTGGCAGGCTACGCACTTCCGCTATGTCAATGATTTATAGCCGCTTATGGCATTTGCGGCGTTTAACTGTGTGTTGTCCAAGCCATTGTCCGAGAATCGTCGAATATGGACGAGGATGATTCTTGAATTATGTGCGAGGGTCGCCGGCTCCATAATTTTTGATTCGCTAATGCAAAGGGTCAATGCGTGCATTGTCGAAGTTAAATCTGTTTGCGTCGCCTAAAGGTGACGCTGATTTGTTTGCTTTACGAATTGTCGGTCTATTGTTAAGAACATTTTAAAAACATATGAATGGGTTTAAAAATCAGCTAAAGCCGGAAGCCAAGAAGCTAAATATTAACATATCTTATTTTGTTATTGTTACTGACCGTGTCGAGCACATAACAGGATATTTGTTTCAATTATCATTGACACATAATATTTTTTTAACTTTAGGTTATTAACAAATATAAATCGTTGTATTTCTTAACGGTGACTAAACGTATCGTTTGATTATTTTCAAAATTAATGTGTTAAAATTATTACAATTTTAAAAGGGTTCGCCCATAGGTATTATAAATGTCAATGGTTAGATGGTATGACGCATACCATTATGTATAATGAACATCCATACTGTTCTCACGCCTAGTTTTGTCAACAACTCGCTTATTCCGTCAACACAACATCAATACTTTGTAATGCATTACCTATGCGCTTTACGATAGAACACTTAAAATCTGAAGAGTATATTAATATAAATACACGTTAATACTTCACTGTAGTCAACAAAAATATGACAGGTATAACATTTTTAAACAAATTAATAAAACGGTAATATTAACGCTTGAGTTGCCAATATTTTGTAAATATTACTACTAACATATTTATGATTTAATAATTACATTCACATGGTTTGGCGTCAGGAAGACGACCGGTTATAAAGCTATGGCCAATCAATACAATATTTACTATGAAAGAACAGTACATAATGAGTCGACCCTGAGTAATTAAGATAAAGAGCAATGTGATGATGACATTTAGGATTTTATAAAAATTTCTAGCGGAATTGAACGAAGAATTTTTTTGATCGAACTGAATTATCAACCAAACCATTCTTCTAATCCACATGTACTCACATAAAATATTTAAAAAATCACATATCTACAAAGAATTCTATATTTAAAGACATATTATTATATCATCTATCTATCTCCTCTGGAGTTTGTTTTTGTAACTATTAGCCCTAGCTATTCACCCTTATATTCGAACTATAGATTTGAAAAACAGACAACTAGTTAGCGAAGCAGTTCATGATATTACTGAGATATTGAGCAACTGTTGTTGTTTAGCATCAGGTGACTAAAAATAAAAGATAATGATTATTTTGCATGTACCTATTTAAAATGCATAAAATGTCATATTCGTTTTATAGTGTAATAATACATCTAATTAAAAAAATTAGAATACTATCAAATTTCCATCTTTGTATCAACATCGTATCTTATAATAATCTGCATGTTTATTAATAACTAGCTGACCCGGCGAACTTCGTACCGCCTTTTCTTCATAATTATTTTGTTTTAGTATTTATCAGTTTGGTTTTAGTATTATCCGTGCGGTGACGGAGTAAGAATACAATTCACCACCCGTGTGTGTCGTAAAAGACGACTAAGTGATATAGTATGCATATAATATCTATGAAAGAGAAGGAAAACTCGGAACACAACCGTACACCAACACGTCTGACCAGGGGGGTATAGTAGGTCGATTTCCCTCCCATAGTGGAGGAGGCCCGAGCCCAACAGTGGGACGTGTATGGATTGAGACCATGATGATGATTTATCAGCCTCATACAAATGGCGTAAAGTTGCTGATTAAGGATTGAATTTACGGCAAGTGTTATATTTCCTTAGTCCGCAACTTTACACTATTTGTGGGGGGCTGATAAATCATCATCGTCATCTCAGCCCATACACGTCCAACTGTTGGGCTCGCACCTCCTCCACTATGGGAGGAAAATGGACCTACTATACCACGCTGGTCAGACGTGTCAATATAGGGTTTTGTTTCGAGTTTTCCTTCTATTGCATAGATATTATATCCGTATTATATCCCTTAGTCGTCTTTTACGACTCCCACAGGTGGTGAATTGTATTCTAGCTATTTAATAAACTGCCTTTTCTTATCGATTCCAAAACCTTTTTTAATCTAGATCTACATGTAATTATGCCAAAAATGCCGAACCAACGGGATGAACATCGGATGTTTGACAGGTAAGAACAGTTAGTATGGGAAAATAAAATTGTTGTTTTTAGTATTTTACTTGCAATTTTACCATATTATTTTCCTGGATTTCCACAAATAATTCAAGACCAAAAGTGGCCAAATCGGTCCAACCGTTCTCGAGTTTTAGCGAGACTAACGAATAGCAATTTATTTTAATATATATAGATTTTGCACAAAAATTGCCTATTTAATAATAATTTGATAAAGTATTTAATGGTATATTACAAAACAATATATTTCTGAGGATTATATACGAAACTGTACTGTAAAAAGTTTAAAACTCAATATTCTAATACTTTTAGGCGTGCGATTTGTTATCAATTTTTAAAATGTTAATGATAAAAATATAATATCACAAGAGTTTCTTTTCCCTATGAAATCGTGATCTGCTCAAAATAATCTCGTCGTGGTTTTGAGTGTTAATAAGTAATGTAGATCGAAATAGTATCTACAAATTCGACATGACGTGTGGCCACAGGAATACTACAAATACAAAACCAAAATAACCTTAACCCTAAAGTAACGCAAGTATGGCTGCATTTGATAGATTTGCATTCATTAGGTTATCTTTTAATTATTATGTAAACTTTTTAATTAAGTAATCTAAATTTACGTGCTTTAGAAAAAGTAAAAATACAATTCTCATTACTTTTTAATTTCCTGTAGGTTTCGTAAAAACAACTACAACTTTTTTGATATTAATAGATAACGTTATAAATGGTTTTTGTGCGCGAACTTACCTTCTATACGTTATTATTCTAAGATTGATTTTTTTTTTTTATTCGTGGCAAACGAGCAAACAGTACACCTGATGGTAAGTGTTGCTGCCGCTCATGGACCTTTACAAGGCCGTTGCCTACCGCGAAGAAAGCGAAGGGAGTGTGAATGCGTGCATTGAGGCTCGGCGATACCAAGGGCACCACCAAAACCCTCCACACGCAATCACCCTCAGAAAGTTGGGCTTCCGGCTCTCTTGCTCACCGAACGAAGCGCAGTAACAAATTGCTACTACTCAGACGTCGATTTTCTGCGACAGCATGGTACTGCCCCGACGGACCGGCCCGCGGCTGTAGACAGATAACTGTCGACAGTGTGGTCCTACCTATATCTATAAACCTATATTATATATCTATAAAGTTTAGCTGTTGCTATTGCTGCTGAAAGTGTTCCGGTATATTAAAACTTCTTCCATTTCAAAAATACAATTATTTAAACGAAGCTTTGTATTACTAGCGCAGTCCTTCATGAACCCTTCTCCTTCGACAGTTTTTACGAATGCCATGAGAAATTAAAGCATGATAACACTTTGTACTTTAACCTGGGAAGACATGGGGGAGCGAGTAGAAACTGTAATACACAGCCCATATTTAGCGCAATATTAAGAAGTTGAATGGGGACACATGTTGGGCGACATTTATATAGTACCAGGTGACCCAGCGGACGTTGTTTTGTTCTAATAAAATAAAAGGTATTCTCCTTGAAATCAATAGTAGCGTTACCTACCGGGCCCAATTGTGACTCTAAACCATTCTCGAATCCCCTTGAGTACACACAAAAAATTTCATCAACATCTATCCAGCCGTTTAGGAGGAGTTCAGTGACATACACACGTACATAAGAAATACATATATAAAGATTTTGACCCACTCGGCGTTCAACGTGTTAAAAGACAGCTTTCTTTTTCAAAATCATCAAAACTGCTTTTTGATAATTATATAGATACCAGCAACCCGGCTACGCTTTACTTCGGTTTCAGTCGCCTTACCCGCGTATTTCCCGTTACCGTGGGAATACCGGGATAAAATATAGCCTATGGTACACCCTGATATTATAGTTTCCATTGGTGAAAGAATTTTTGAAATCTATTCAGTGGTTGAAGCAAACAAACTTACTTTCGTATTTATAGTATTAGTAAGGTTATTTAATGTTATTTAAATTCATTTTAGTATATTAAAAGATGAAATTAAAACGTCATCATCATCTTTCATATACATCCCGCTACTGGATTCGCATCTCCTCTACAATGAAGGTAAATTGACCTACTATCCCACGCCGGTTGAAATTGAGTAAATAATTTCATAAATTCGAAATTACATATAATAGAGTACAACTAATGAGTCTCGTAAAAGATACCTCATAGCATCGACCTGGGTCAATTCAATACCTTCAGGTCAACAATTATATTCCCAAGAAAAATTTGATGTGAAGCAGGTCATAAAACTAGGATAGGATTTTTTTATGGGTAGGCTATGGTAAGCGCAGTCGCCGTCCATTCCGTCCAGGGCGACGAAAGGATGACGCGCGGGCCTATAACCCACCCGTACCCACATCGCCTTTGACGTTAGGCCGACCACTAGTGCCGAGTTCCTTATCCTCAGTGGTCGCCCAGACGGAATACCCTTTCGGTAGCCTCACCTCTCGACGTCCCTGTCCCGGGACGTCGGTCGCCGTCGCCCGGTTAGCCCCTCTGCGGGTGATGGACTAAAGTCCCTGGTCCGATCACCCGCGGCCTCCGCTAGGGAAAAACAAAAACTAGGATAGGACAAGAGTAGCATGATGATATAGTACAAAAAATGTATACAAATTATCTCTAATGTATTAAAGATTCACAAATATTTTTTATATTTATTAACGTTTTATATCAAAAGGCTCCCAAAAATATATGTATATAATTTTCTAAGCGGCGACCTTTATAGTTTTGTGTTGAATGAATAAGACAAATTTGTTGTCGGTACTGCGTATTATTAACATCAAAGTGAGCCGAACTTATGTGTGTGAAACATGTTGAGACTATTATATTTTATTATGTGTGGCTCAAATTCGCTGCATTGATGGATTTATTAAATAACTTCGACTGCACAAAGTGCGGTGACGAATTAGTACCGACTGCCGCGCCTTGGGTTTGGTTTTCACATATCTATGTATATCATACGCTTAAGCCGTAATCCAGAAATGATTTTTTCTACATATGGATTTTATTTGTGTATATAATATAAAGTAATCAGTAGTATTATCGGTGTGGTGACCAAGTAAGAATACAATTCACCACTCCCTAGCTTGCCCGTGGATGAATGTCGTAAAAGACGACTAAGGGATATAATATGCACGTAAGATCTGTGTAAGAGAGAGAAAACTCAAAATGAAACCCTATACCAACATGTCTGACCAGCAGCAGGTATATAGTAGGTTAAATTGTAAAGTAAATATTTGTGTACTCTAGAGACCATTTATTAGTGTATATCCTTACTAATATTATAAATGCGAAAGTAACTCTGTCTGTCTGTCTGTCTGTCTGTCTGTCTGTCTGTCTGTCTGCTACGCTTTCACGTCTAAACCACTGAACCGATTTTGATGAAATTTGGTACAGAGATGGACTAAAGCTTGAGAAAGGACATAGGCTACTTTTTATCGCGAAAAAATGGGCATAAGGGGTTGAAATAGGGGATGACATTTTGTATGGCAATTCGTCATTTTCGACGATAGAACCATGAATCTTTGTATTAAGGCACTTTATAATAAATAAATAAATATTCGTTCTAGCGTTTTGGAAATTTCATTTATATGGGGATGAAATTCAACCCCTAAAAGACAAAAAAGCATACAGCCGAAACCACTGGGCCTAGAAACGTAATTTTTTTACACCGTAGTATTTCTTGGGGTACACGAGCTCTAGCAAAGAAATCGCGAAAAAATGGGTATAAGGGGTTGAAATAGGGGATGACATTTTGTATGGAAATTCGTCATTTTCGATGATAAAACCATGAATCTTTGTATTAAGGCACTTTATAATAAATAAATTAATATTCGTTCTAGCGTTTTGGAAATTTCATTTATATGGGGATGAAATTCAACCCCTAAAAGACAAAAAAGCATACAGCCGAAACCACTGGGCCTAGAAACGAATTTTTTTTTACACCGTAGTATTTCTTGGGGTACACGAACTCTAGCAAAGAAATCGCGAAAAAATGGGTATAAGGGGTTGAAATAGGGGATGACATTTTGTATGGAAATTCGTCATTTTCGATGATAAAACCATGAATCTTTGTATTAAGGCACTTTATAATAAATAAATTAATATTCGTTCTAGCGTTTTGGAAATTTCATTTATATGGGGATGAAATTCAACCCCTAAAAGACAAAAAAGCATACAGCCGAAACCACTGGGCCTAGAAACGTAATTTTTTTACACCGTAGTATTTCTTGGGGTACACGAGCTCTAGCAAAGAAATCGCGAAAAAATGGGTATAAGGGGTTGAAATAGGGGATGACATTTTGTATGGAAATTCGTCATTTTCGATGATAAAACCATGAATCTTTGTATTAAGGCACTTTATAATAAATAAATTAATATTCGTTCTAGCGTTTTGGAAATTTCATTTATATGGGGATGAAATTCAACCCCTAAAAGACAAAAAAGCATACAGCCGAAACCACTGGGCCTAGAAACGAATTTTTTTTTACACCGTAGCATTTCTTGGGGTACACGAACTCTAGCAAAGAAATCGCGAAAAAAATGGTTATAAGGGGTTGAAATAGGGGCTGACCTTTTGTATGGAAATTCGTCATTTTCGATGATAAAACCATGAATCTTTGTATTGAGGCAGTTTATAATAAATAAATTAATATTCGTTCTAGCGTTTTAGAAATTTCATTTATATGGGGATGAAATTCAACCCCTAAAAGACAAAAAAGCATATATCTGAAACCACTGAGCCTAGAACCGTAATTTTTTTACACCGTAGTTTTTCTTGGGGTTCACGAGCTATAGTAAAGAAATCGCGAAAAAATAGTTATAAGGGGTTGAAATAGGGGCTGACCTTTTGTATGGAAATTCGTCATTTGCGATGATAAAACCATGAATCTTTGTATTAAGGCACTTTATAATAAATAAATTAATATTCGTTCTAGCGTTTTGGAAATTTCATTTATATGGGGATGAAATTCAACCCCTAAAAGACAAAAAATCATACAGCCGAAACCACTGGGCCTAGAAACGTAATTTTTTTACACCGTAGTATTTCTTGGGGTACACGAGCTCTAGCAAAGAAATCGCGAAAAAATGGGTATAAGGGGTTGAAATAGGGGATGACATTTTGTATGGAAATTCGTCATTTTCGATGATAAAACCATGAATCTTTGTATTAAGGCACTTTATAATAAATAAATTAATATTCGTTCTAGCGTTTTGGAAATTTCATTTATATGGGGATGAAATTCAACCCCTAAAAGACAAAAAATCATACAGCCGAAACCACTGGGCCTAGAAACGTAATTTTTTTACACCGTAGTATTTCTTGGGGTACACGAGCTCTAGCAAAGAAATCTCGAAAAAATGGGTATAAGGGGTTGAAATAGGGGATGACATTTTGTATGGAAATTCGTCATTTTCGATGATAAAACCATGAATCTTTGTATTAAGGCACTTTATAATAAATAAATTAATATTCGTTCTAGCGTTTTGGAAATTTCATTTATATGGGGATGAAATTCAACCCCTAAAAGACAAAAAAGCATACAGCCGAAACCACTGGGCCTAGAAACGTAATTTTTTTACACCGTAGTATTTCTTGGGGTACACGAGCTCTAGCAAAGAAATCGCGAAAAAATGGGTATAAGGGGTTGAAATAGGGGATGACATTTTGTATGGAAATTCGTCATTTTCGATGATAAAACCATGAATCTTTGTATTAAGGCACTTTATAATAAATAAATTAATATTCGTTCTAGCGTTTTGGAAATTTCATTTATATGGGGATGAAATTCAACCCCTAAAAGACAAAAAAGCATACAGCCGAAACCACTGGGCCTAGAAACGAATTTTTTTTTACACCGTAGTATTTCTTGGGGTACACGAACTCTAGCAAAGAAATCGCGAAAAAAATGGTTATAAGGGGTTGAAATAGGGGCTGACCTTTTGTATGGAAATTCGTCATTTTCGATGATAAAACCATGAATCTTTGTATTGAGGCAGTTTATAATAAATAAATTAATATTCGTTCTAGCGTTTTAGAAATTTCATTTATATGGGGATGAAATTCAACCCCTAAAAGACAAAAAAGCATATATCTGAAACCACTGAGCCTAGAACCGTAATTTTTTTACACCGTAGTTTTTCTTGGGGTTCACGAGCTATAGTAAAGAAATCGCGAAAAAATAGTTATAAGGGGTTGAAATTGGGACTGACCTTTTGTATGGAAATTCGTCATTTGCGATGATAAAACCATGAATCTTTGTATTGAGGCAGTTTATAATAAATAAATTAATATTCGTTCTAGCGTTTTAGAAATTTCATTTATATGGGGATGAAATTCAACCCCTAAAAGACAAAAAAGCATATATCTGAAACCACTGAGCCTAGAACCGTAATTTTTTTACACCGTAGTTTTTCTTGGGGTTCACGAGCTATAGTAAAGAAATCGCGAAAAAATAGTTATAAGGGGTTGAAATAGGGGCTGACCTTTTGTATGGAAATTCGTCATTTGCGATGATAAAACCATGAATCTTTGTATTGAGGCAGTTTATAATAAATAAATTAATATTCGTTCTAGCGTTTTAGAAATTTCATTTATATGGGGATGAAATTCAACCCCTAAAAGACAAAAAAAGCATATATCTGAAACCACTGGGCCTAGAACCGTAATTTTTTTACACCGTAGTATTTCTTGGGGTTCACGAGCTATAGTAAAGAAATCGCGAAAAAATGGGTATAAGGGGTTGAAATAGGGGCTGCCATTTTGTATGGAAATTCGACATTTTCGATGATAAAACCATGAATCTTTGTATTAAGGTATTTGATAATAAATAAATAAGTATTCGTTCTAGCATTTTGAAAATTTTACTTACATGGGGATGAAATTCAACCCCTAAAAAAACAAAAAGTATACAGCGGCAACCACTGGGGCTAGAAACGTATTTTTTTTTACTCCGGCGTATTTTTGGGGTACACGAGCACTAGCAAAGTATTTTTGGCAAATCACCCCCTTAAGGGAATGAAAAGCGTATAGCCGAAACTATTGGGGCTAGGAACGTGAAACTGTGTATTTCTATATATTGTACGATTCTCTTTCTTTTGTTGTAAATGAGCTCTAAGAAATTAGTTTTTGAAATTCATTCTCTAAGAGGGTGAAAAATGTATAGCCGAAATCATTAGGCCTAGAAATATGAAATTTTGTACAAAGTTGTCTCTCTTGGAGAAAGTGCTCACTAAAAAAGGGTTTTTGCAATTTTACCCCCAAGGAGGTGAAAAGCATATAACCGATATCACTGAGCCTAGGAACGATCATTTTAGTATACGGTCGGCTTTCTTGGGTTACCCCATTATTTTTTCTTATTGCTCGCTTATCAAGATAGCTTTGGATCGACGCAATATGTAGGCACTGCTCTGCCATCATAGATATTGCAAAGGTTCTTCTAGCAACATTTTATGACCAGCTGCCTGCCAAACGACATTGCTGGCTAGATGGCATCACCAATTGGTCCAGGTCGATGTAAATCTTTGTCTTAGTAGTATTTTGCGACACTCATAAACAATGAAAGCGTTATAATATTCCTAGCCGCTACAAGACAGTAAGTTAAAATCAAGATATTAATCCAATTTTCTATGTCTAGAAATAAACAAATTTGAAGCGTCTATTCGTCTGTCAAAATAATAGGATTTATTTATGGTAACACAATTATTTGCACGATACCTATGTCTAAAAAACCGGCCAAGTGCGAGTCGGGGTCGCGCACGAAGGGTTCCGTACCATTATCTATAAAAAGGGGGAAAATTGCGTTTGTTGTATAGGAGCCACCTTAAATATTTATTTTATTTTGTTTTTTATATTTATTGTTATAACGGCAACAGAAATGCATAATTTGTAAAAAATTCAACTGTCTAGCTATCGCGGTCCTTGAGATATGGCTTGATGACAGACAGACGGACGGACAATTTTTTTTTGACTTATATTCGTTACGGGGTAACCTTCAAAACGGCTGAGCCCATACTGATAATACTTTACTAACAGGTCTACCAAGCCTTACATAAGGAATAACTTAGGCTATATTTTATCCACGGCTATATTTTATCCCGGTGTGGCTGGAACAACTGTGAGAATGTAGTCGATTTTAAAATTATTTCACTAACGCAAAGCTATTTTTGAGCGAGTAACATATTTAGGCTATTTTTTTTATCCCGATATTCCTACGGGACCGGGCACAATGCCGGTGAAATTGCGGGAACTAAATGGATATGAAAATTAATTTACGAATGAAAATCTACATTATCAGTGAATAACAAATAAAGGCTATTTTCATCCTGGTGTTTGCCCGGGAACGAGAACTCCGCGAGTAAAACCGGTGGATGTTGACTAATTTTTAAATTCTTTCACCAATAGGAAGCTACGTTATCAGCGAGTAAGATAAGCAATTTTTATGTCGGATATTTGTATGGGATTTGATAATTATTATTTTTATTTTCACCCATATAAACTTATAATATCAGCGAGTAACATAGGCAATTTTTATCTCGGCGTTTGCATGGAAATGGGGTCTACGTGGGTGAAACTGCGGAAGTTTGATCGATATTATTTTTTTCCCCAATGGAAACCTATCATGGATAATGTATTATCAGCGACTAAGGATGGCCATATTTCTCATCGTCTTTCCACTTGAATTTAAACTACAAGGATGGAAGTAATATTCAAATATAAAAATTTGTGAAGATATTTGGACGTTTGTTACTCAATCACGCGTAAACTGTTGACCGGATTTGGACGAAAATTGACACAGAGTATTTCTTAAATTAAGAATTATGAAAACCAACTTTTACGCGGGCGAAGCCGCGGGCAAAAGCTATATCTATATAAAACAAGCATCCTTTAAGTCCTCTTTTTAAGAAAAAATATATAGTTAATAGAGAAATAATCGACTCATCAATACCTACAGACTCGATTATTAAATAATTCAGAACAATAACGAATGACACGAAATGAGTTTCCAGTTGATTAGATATATATGTATATATATATATATATATTACATATTAAATAAAAAATATCCTATCATCATCGTCGTGATCATCATCACTTCAGCTGACATACGTCTTGCTGAGGATGACTGACCTACTATACCACGCTCGTTAGACATGTTTATATAGGTTTTTTTCTTTCTTTTACGTGAAATGTTTATGAAATAAGATGATGTAGGTATTGGATTACAAACTTAGTCTTTCAAAGATCAAGTTTGCGGTCTTTAGTTCAGATGAACTTTGCCAATTGAAGTTAACCAGACTGGGAGAAAGCGTACCTAATATCTACGCTACGTGAATAATACAATAAACGTAGGAAATAATTTTTAATTTAAATTCTTATCTTCTTTAAAAAAGGTTCTCAATTCAACTATATCTATATATATTAATGGCTGTTTGAGCATAAATTCATTATATACTAGCTGACCCAACAGACGTTGTTCTGTTCATATAAGCGCCACCTACCGGGTCCACTTGTGAATCTAAACCATTCTCAAATCCCCTTGAACACGCACAAAAAATTTCATTAACATTGGTCCAGCCGTTTAGGAGAAGTTCAGTGACATACACACGTACACAAGAAATTTATTAATAAAGACTAGCTGACCCAACAGACGTAGTACTGTTCAAATAAAATAAAATAAATTCCCTTTGAAATCCACAGCAGTGCCACCTACCGGGCCCAATTATGAATCTAAACGATTGTCGAATGCCCTTGAACACGCACAAAAAATTCATCAACATCGATCCAGCCGTTTAGAAGTTCAGTGACATACAGACGTACACAAGAAATTTATATATAAAGATATAAGATATATATATATATATAAGAAATTTCCACATATTGACTCATCAATATCTCTGGAATAATATCTCTGGAAACATAAGGCGTAGAGGAGTGAAGGAACAGGGTGAACTGAACTGAAGCTATAAAATGAAATTTAGACCGTAGTTTTATTATGTGACGTAGGCACCCATTAAGGGATTTTTTGATATTCTACCTCTAAGGGAGTGAAACGCAGCGGCAGTCTGTATGGAAATACAAAAAAAATCTTAAAGACTGTCTTCAAATTAAGCACAAATACTCTTTAATAAAAATAAACACGTATTTCAGCGTTTCACCATTTTCATCGTCTAAGGGTGTAAAGTAGATAGAAATATGTCAGTTTCCTGACTTATCACAGAGGGGAAACTACTGAAGCCAGAAACATGAAATTTTGACAGTAGCGTAGCTTTGCGTGACGTAGAAACCCACTAAGAAAATATTTTTCATTTCAAAATCATTACGTAGTAATTCAACCCCCTTTTTTTGGGGTGGGTTGTGCTCGGCGCACTCCTCGCACCACTCCGTCCGGGGCGACAGAGGGGCGTAAGCACGCACACCCGCAACCCACCCACGCGGCACGTCGCTTTCGTCGTTGGGCCGACGACCGGAGCAGGGTGACTTGACGTCAGTGGTCAGCCCGACGGAATACCCCCTATTTGGGGTACCCTCCCATCGACCGACGTCCCCCCAGTCGGCCTCTTGGCGGGTCCCGTCACCCGCGGCCTCGGCTAGGGCGGCATGAGGCGCAGGTAATCGCGCCTATATACGCCGCCCCAGTCGCTAGCGGCGGATCGCCTCATCGAGGCTGTATAGAGAGTTTGTATAGAGAAAAAAAAATCTTCATCGATTTTCATCAAATTCTGCACAAATACTTTTTAGTAAAATTAAGTAAACACGTGTTTCAGCATTTCCTAATTTTTACCCTCTAAGGGCGTAAATAGGTACAAAAAATCTTGATTGTCTGACTCATCAACGCCGAGCCGAAACTACTGAAGCTAGAAACATGTAATTTGGATCATAATTTTATTTTGTGACGTAGGGATCCAATAAGAAAGGATTTGCTGAAATTCAACCCTTTAGGGGGTGAACCACAGTAGCAAAGTTTGTGTTAAGAGAAAAAAAATCTTCATCAATTTTCTTTAAATTTTGTATAAAAAAATAAATATGTAAACAATGCCAATTTTTACCTTATAAGAGTGCGAACAAATATAAACAAGTATAAAAAAGTTATTGGACTGACTCGTCAACGCTGAGCTAAAACTACTGTAACTTGAAAGATGAAAATATGTGAACCATAGTTTTATTTGTGACGTTGGGATCCACCAAGTAAAGATTTTGATAAAAGAGACGAGACACAGTAGCGTTTCTAGGGCTAAAAAAATATTGATCCATTGCCTGCAAATTTTGCACAAATACTCTTCGGTAAATATAAACAAACTATAGTAATCAAAGGCCCATTTTGACAGTTCACGCCCAAGAAGTTTTCTATTTTTTACCGATCAAACTGTTTTGAAGGTAATAACATTTTACATTGACGGGTACCGCCCACTGACCTAAGTGCCGTGGCATAACGATTTTTCTCATATCGTTCACAGACTATTAATAATCGGTTAAGGAAAAATACATCGACCAAGGTATATTTTTTAAGGCGGACCCGTACTTGCCTTACTTATTAATTTGAATACTAGTATTTAGACCAACCATTTACAGAATTTCATCAGCTGTGTAGTGACTTTTACTGCAAATTCGAGACGTCAATATTGACAATATGGAAATGAAATAATATATATATGGGTAACGATAACTCAACTGACAATTTTGGCTCATCATCTTCAGAAAATGATTGATTGAAGATTCACTTTTTCTCGCTATTTTTGTGATTGAGTGAATGTTTTTGTATCCGAAAAATATTAAATGATAGAAAAATTACCATTCGTAACATTATATCATTTCAGAATATCTGAAATATCACAGTTTAAGTAAAATTTTCAAATCAGAACTTTAATCCAATGCACAATACATATTCAAATCGATTATATACTCATATAAACTTGATTCGATTTATCGTGAGTATCGAGTACTGAATCGTATGGTTCATCACTAAATACATCGGTAAGACCAAGTGTCAAAACGGGCCTCTTATTTTGTGACAACTATAGCTGACCCGACAGATGTTGTCATGTCTTAACTATGAATATTGAATTCGAATTGAATTTAAAAAAATGTTTATTATTCTTATTCCTATATACAACATACTTATTTTTTTCCTTATGCGTATGAAACCAATGAAGGTATTGGCTCTGACGACGGTACCAATGGCGTCAATTGCACTAGCGCAACACAATCCAGGACCTTAATTTTTAAACTTAAATGCCTTGCAATATTGGCATACAACGTTCATTGACCCAATACTTACAACTTAAGTTTGTACGTCTAATTGCTGCCATTTTCAAAAACGAAAATTCAACTGTAAATTAAAGAAAACTATTGTATTCTTCTTAATAACTAAGTATATCACTTGTTATATTAGTAACATGTATCTTAATTACCAAAACTCCATATTAAATTGACTTTTTATATTAGGCGTGATGGCTCTGAACTTACCTACCCTGATGTGCACTAAGAAATTCAGTTTTGTTACATTATTTCTGTAAGAAATAATGAATTAATTGTTTTACTTGTATTTTATTATTAAAATAACTCCAACTGAAGCATCTGTTTGAAATAATTTTCAATTTACATCCTCTTTGACGATATTTGCAGCACGCGTTCTGTCATCAATTCTATGTTAAACGTCATAAGGTTACATTAAAAAAGTTTAAATTCTCCAAAGCGGTTAGATTAGAAATAATTTTATATGATGGTTAAGTATTCTTAAATTTTCTAATTTTCTGGGCAAATTTCTTATTTTCTTTCATAAGAACCTTCTCCTGACAATAACAAATACAACAAAATAAGAATTAATGAAATTGGTCCAGCCGTTCACGCGTGATGGCGTGACCAAGGAAAACAGGGATTCATTTTTATATATAAACAAATATAAATTTCGTTCAGCATTTGTCAATTATCATCCCTTAGGGGTTGTAACATAGAGTACTGAATTTTGAATTAATTTCTGTACTTGATTTATCATTGAAATAAAAAAAAGTACAAAAGAACTCACTATAAGAGAAAGTATTCAGAAAATCTACCTCTCAAAAGACAAATTCTTTCCTAAGGATGTAAAATGGGAGATGAATTATGCTTTGATATTTTCACCCTAATACACAAACAATAAGGTGAAACAGCGCCAATTATTATTAATTAACTACACTAATGCCATATTTGTTAAGATACCAACCTGCCATGCCAATGTCACGGCTTCAATTCCAACGCAGAACAATATTGATCGACATATTGTTGCTCTGAAACTGGGTGTAATTTATGTCCATAACTAATATGTTTGTGAGATCCTCTGCGAAATAAGGATTATTTACTTAGTGTAGGGTGTAGCGTAACTTGTCGATTATGATGTGTGGTCGGTTACAGTTGGTGTGGACAATTACAGCATCTATGAAACAGTAAATCATTTGTTTTAAATTGGGTCAGATCGGATCACCACCCCCAGTGTGACTAAACGTATCGCTAATTTAATTTAAGTCCAGCCCGGAGAGGGTCCAGTTTAAGGTAAGGTACCATACAATCACCCGCAAGTACAGCCTCAGCTGGGCTCTGTACGACATAGGCGTTAGCACCATGTCCTCAGCGCGCTTCACGCAGCGACCACTGTGCCAAATAGGTTGGCACCAGTTGCCTTAGGTATCGAAGCACCCCCTGCTAACAGAGCACTCCCCTGATGTACCAGAATGGCAAACTATTAAATGAGTTGACGACATTCAAACGCACCGCCAATAGCACCCTCCTGCCAGTGACCGCAATCGTCTGCGCAAATGTTGGCAAGGGTTTTATGACCAGCGGCCTGATTTTGACTTTCCTTGGAAAGGTAATTATTGATCAGAAGGCATCAGATTTAGTTGCGTTAGGTAAATTGACGGCTTTTAGTCAGTTTTTGTGATAATCAACATCAATGTAAGGGTTAGCAGTATTACTAATCGCAACCACACAGCGAGAGCGATTGCAAAAAAAGTCCGTAAGAGGACTACCTCACAGAAGGCAGCGATCGTGTTCCAGTTTCTGATGATTTCGACCATTACTCTAACGACGATCGGCAGCGTCAGGTCGGCACCGATGATTGCGACGAGTTCACAGCGCTGCTCCGCCCATGCGACACTCACCTGGAGTGTGTTTCGTGGCGTGTTCTCGTGGCAATCGCAGTTGTGGCAAGACAGTGTACACTCCCTCCTCACGACCTTGTACAGATTTTTCGCAAAGCAACCATGCTCCGTCACGAATTACATCAGTCGAAAGGAGAGCACTCCGTGCTGCTGACCCAACCACTCCATCAGCACCGGCCGGAAAATATCGACGGTCCGAAGACCGTATTGAAGTTTCTCCAGCCGACCGGTACAACTGGCAAAGGTGACACGGTGGACGATGTCCCGCCTGACGGGCATCTCGCTCAGCGAGACTACACCGACCCCCACCCGTGTCGCAAACACCCATCGAGGATCCAACAAGTATTTCCGCCTGCAGGTCCCACGGGGAAGTCTCAGTCAATAGGCACGCTGCCTCCGCGGCCATTACCATCTAGATCTAACGCCTCGTTGACTTCATACGCGATTGACGAAAACTTTCAGGCTAGTAGACAATTTTATTCATGACTAGAGGTTTCTTCAATATATTTTCTTCGTATTAAATTTAAACTAACTATATTTTTGATCCTTTACCACACGCAGCAACGCGATGGCCAGCTATATTATATCACCCCATTGTGTTTAAGCTGACTGATTTTTTTTATTAGGGAATTAGGTATCCTGTACCTATTTTAAATTACCTAATCTTTATTTATGTATACATATATGTATACGTATTTCATGTATACGTGTGTACGTCACTGAACGCCTCCTAAACCGCTGGACCGATGATGATGAAATTTCTTGTGTGTGTGTTCAATGGGATTCGAGAACGGTTTAGATTCGCAATTGGACCCGCTACTACTTGAAATTGGCAGCAGCGGGCTGCTTCAAGGAGAATTCCTTTTATTTTATTTGAACAGAACAATGTCTGTTGGGTCAGCTAGTTTCTTGTAATTTTCAGACCATTTTGCAGAATGTTAGCCTAAGTCAATTTCAAAAGGTTGCTGAATTGAATGTCTACTACATTTCTAATCTGAATTTTATATTTTTTTTTTTATAAAAATAATCTCTGCTTAAATAATCTCTGTTATTCATGAAGTGACAATTAAAAAAAAATATTCTGCGATAGGCATCACTTTGGTAATAATAATTTAAATAAAAAATCTGCCACGGACGCAGTTGCGGGCACAGCTAGTATTTATAATAAAAACAAGAGATTGAAAGTTAATGCACGTTTACCACCTAAAATATACATTGTCTCGCTAATAGTGCCTAATTACATCGTTAATTCCAACGTAATAACGACAAAGCTCCATTTTTTGATTTGTTAAAAACTTGAATAAAGATATTAAGAAGTTTTTGAACTCTGTTTATTGCCATGCTTACTGTATAGTCGTAACTAGTGTGTTGATAATTTAAATATAACCTTAAAATAGATTTGCTTTAGTGGTAACGCGTTACGTAATACGTATGCAACTATGTTTTGTTAAGTTAATAATAATAACTTAAATATACGGTGAATTTACAGCATACCTGTCGATTTATGTGTTATCCGATTTTTTTTTTACAAATTTGGGCGTTTCTTTTCCGTGTAGTGACATAATAAGAACACAATTCACCAAACTTTCTCTTGTCTGTAGGTTTCGTAAAAGGCGACTAAGGAATATCTTGTACATATAATAACAATGCCAAAGAAGGAAAACTCGAAATAAAACTCTATACCGAGCCGCCTGATCAGTGTGGTATAGTAGGTCAATTTCCCTCCCAATATGGAGGAGGTTCAAGCCCAGTTGTGGGAAGTAGTAAGAGCTGTGATGAATGATGAATAAATGGTGTGTGTGTTTATCGGTATTTAGTTTTTGTACTCGTATGTGTATATCTGTTCCACTCCAATCTGTTTTGTGTCCTTACGACTCTCTTGCTCACCGGGCAGTAACAAATTGCTACAACTCAGACGTCGATTATTATTTACGTGAGTGTAGTACTAACCCCACATAGACTGGCCCGCGGCTGCAAACAGAAGATTCTCGACAATGTGGTTCTATCACATATAAATAACATAATAAATTACGTCAAATGTATTTAAAAAATCTTATACACCTATATTGCTCGTGAATGTCATAAAACACGACTAAGAGATATAATATGCACATAATATCTATGCAAGAGAAGGAAAACTTGACATAAAACCCTTGGTATAGACCAATACGTATGACATACATGGTATAGTAGATCAATTTCTCTCCCATTGCGCAGGAGATCTGGTCCCAGCAGTGGGACTTTTGTGGGCTCATATGATGACGATGATAAAGCTATAAATAACAATCGAAAATTATTATAATTATCGTTTAAATGTTTTTATTACTAAGAAAATTTTTAAAAAGCAAACTATAGTTAGTTGTGAATCCAGTATTAGATTGGTTATTTCAAATTTCCTACTTTTTGATACGAATAAAAATGTTGATATATGTCTATTCTACCGAGCAAATACACTGTTCATCGTAATGGTAATTATTCTTACAGATATGTGGTGTTAATTGTAATTTTATTTTAATATTATAAAAACCATTTACTCAATTCAAAAAGTATAATGACCGTATATTTAAGTGTGTGTGAAGTCAGCGGTCATCACTAGTTATAATAAAAAATGTTATCTTTAGTATTTTTTTTCTTATGGATATATATAATTACTACTGGTTCAAACGTGTTAAGTATTTGTTAATAAAAATAAGCAGTATTCATAATTGTTATTTTTATTACACTTAACAATTATCCTGCTCGTTTTATTTTATAGCTATATTCTATAAAATAACATATTTATTTAAATAAAAACGTTTTACATAAGGTTATATATATACATATTTAATCCATTGTGAAGGTATAATAAATATATTTTTATACAATATAACTTAATAATAGGAACGAAGTTAAAATCATAATCAAGCGTTAGCCTTACCTATTATAATTAACATAATATAGTAAAACGTTAAGGTAATTACACCAAGCTAAAGAGAAGTCTAATAAATATTATGTCTACATTATAAATTTGTTAACTGTAAATAAAAATAGCTTGACACAATACTTTAGAAAATTGCCTCTATAATAGTTTTAATATTAAACGCACTTTTAATGTCAATTATAACGTCTTGTGAAAGAAATGCATTTTATTATTCATAACTTTAATCAGAATTGGTTATTTTTTATGTTCTAGAGATATCTTTCAGTATATGTACTGCATATCTTACAATTTTGTGGTAAGTACGCAATAAATGTATTAGAAATGATAGAAGAGCCCAAACAAATGCTTTATCTCTGTGTAAATTCCTTTTGATCTTATAAAGAAAAACTAAACATACAACATTGATTGATTATAAAAAGCCGACGCTGACGTTTTTCCCACTCGTCAAATACATTTAATCTAAGAACAAGTATTGAAAATTTATTCTTCATACCCATCTCTGTTTTGCGGATCAATCTATTCATCTAGTAAGGCTAAGTTGGATGCATTGAATTATCGTTAGTGCAGGGCTTATATAGATTTCGCTTGATGTCGCTATAGGCTTATTTCTGTTGGATTGGAAGTATTGTGTTTATAAATGATCTAGTAGATCTTTGCTAACTCGCATAAGAATAAAAATTAGTTAACGAATCATCAACAGAATTAGCAGCTGTGTTAGCCGCTTGACATCGCTATAGGCTTATTTCTGTAGGATTGGAACTATTGTGTTTATAAATGATCTAGTAGATCTTTGCTAACTCGCATAAGAATAAAAATTAGTTAACGAATCATCAACAGAATTGGCAACTGTGTTAGCCGCTTGATGTCGCTATATGCTTATTTCTGTTGGATTGGAACTATTGTGTTTATAAATGATCTAGTAGATCTTTGCTAACTCACATAAGAATAAAAATTAGTTAACGAATCATCAACAGAATTGGCAGCTGTGTTAGCCGCTTGATGTCGCTATAGGCTTATTTCTGTTGGATTGGAACTATTGTTTATATATGATCTAGTAGATCTTTGCTAACTCGCATAAGAATAAAAATTTATTAACGAATCATCAACAGAATTGGCAGCTGTGTTAGCCGCTTGATGTCGCTATAGGCTTATTTCTGTTGGATTGGAACTATTGTGTTTATAAATGATCTAGTAGATTTTTGCTAACTCGCATAAGAATAAAAATTAGTTAACGAATCATCAACAGAATTAGCAGCTGTGTTAGCCGCTTGATATCGCTATAGGCTTATTTCTGTTGGATTGGAACTATTGTTTATAAATGATCTAGTAGATCTTTGCTAACTCGCATAAGAATAAAAATTAGTTAACGAATCATCAACAGAATTGGCAGCTGTGTTAGCCGCTTGATGTCGCTATAGGCTTATTTCTGTTGGATTGGAACTATTGTTTATAAATAATCTAGTAGATCTTTGCTAACTCGCATAAGAATAAAAATTAGTTAACGAATCATCAACAGAATTGGCAGCTGTGTTAGCCGCTTGATGTCGCTATAGGCTTATTTCTGTTGGATTGGAACTATTGTTTATAAATGATCTAGTAGATCTTTGCTAACTCGCATAAGAATAAAAATTAGTTAACGAATCATCAACAGAATTGGCAGCTGTGTTAGCCGCTTGATGTCGCTATAGGCTTATTTCTGTTCGATTGGAACTATTGTTTATAAATAATCTAGTAGATCTTTGCTAACTCGCATAAGAATAAAAATTAGTTAACGAATCATCAACAGAATTGGCAGCTGTGTTAGCCGCTTGATGTCGCTATAGGCTTATTTCTGTTGGATTGGAACTATTGTGTTTATAAATGATCTAGTAGATCTTTGCTAACTCGCATAAGAATAAAAATTAGTTAACGAATCATCAACAGAATTGGCAGCTGTGTTAGCCGCTTGATGTCGCTATAGGCTTATTTCTGTTGGATTGGAACTATTGTTTATAAATGATCTAGTAGATCTTTGCTAACTCGCATAAGAATAAAAATTAGTTAACGAATCATCAACAGAATTGGCAGCTGTGTTAGCCGCTTGATGTCGCTATAGGCTTATTTCTGTTGGATTGGAACTATTGTTTATAAATAATCTAGTAGATCTTTGCTAACTCGCATAAGAATAAAAATTAGTTAACGAATCATCAACAGAATTGGCAGCTGTGTTAGCCGCTTGATGTCGCTATAGGCTTATTTCTGTTGGATTGGAACTATTGTTTATAAATGATCTAGTAGATCTTTGCTAACTCGCATAAGAATAAAAATTAGTTAACGAATCATCAACAGAATTGGCAGCTGTGTTAGCCGCTTGATGTCGCTATAGGCTTATTTCTGTTCGATTGGAACTATTGTTTATAAATAATCTAGTAGATCTTTGCTAACTCGCATAAGAATAAAAATTAGTTAACGAATCATCAACAGAATTGGCAGCTGTGTTAGCCGCTTGATGTCGCTATAGGCTTATTTCTGTTGGATTGGAACTATTGTGTTTATAAATGATCTAGTAGATCTTTGCTAACTCGCATAAGAATAAAAATTAGTTAACGAATCATCAACAGAATTGGCAGCTGTGTTAGCCGCTTGATGTCGCTATAGGCTTATTTCTGTTGGATTGGAACTATTGTTTATAAATGATCTAGTAGATCTTTGCTAACTCGCATAAGAATAAAAATTAGTTAACGAATCATCAACAGAATTGGCAGCTGTGTTAGCCGCTTGATGTCGCTATAGGCTTATTTCTGTTCGATTGGAACTATTGTTTATAAATAATCTAGTAGATCTTTGCTAACTCGCATAAGAATAAAAATTAGTTAACGAATCATCAACAGAATTGGCAGCTGTGTTAGCCGCTTGATGTCGCTATAGGCTTATTTCTGTTGGATTGGAACTATTGTGTTTATAAATGATCTAGTAGATCTTTGCTAACTCGCATAAGAATAAAAATTAGTTAACGAATCATCAACAGAATTGGCAGCTGTGTTAGCCGCTTGATGTCGCTATAGGCTTATTTCTGTTGGATTGGAACTATTGTTTATAAATGATCTAGTAGATCTTTGCTAACTCGCATAAGAATAAAAATTAGTTAACGAATCATCAACAGAATTGGCAGCTGTGTTAGCCGCTTGATGTCGCTATAGGCTTATTTCTGTTGGATTGAAACTACTGTGTTTATAAATGATCTAGTAGATCTTTGCTAACTCGCATAAGAATAAAAATTAGTTAACAAATCATCAACAGAATTGGCAACTGTGTTAGCCGCTTGATATCGCTATAGGCTTATTTCTGTTGGATTGGAACTATTGTGTTTATAAATGATCTAGTAGATCTTTGCTAACTCGCATAAGAATAAAAATTAGTTAACGAATCATCAACAGAATTGGCAACTGTGTTAGCCGCTTGATGTCGCTATAGGATTATTTCTGTTGGATTGGAACTATTGTTTATAAATGATCTAGTAGATCTTTGCTAACTCGCATAAGAATAAAAATTAGTTAACGAATCATCAACAGAATTGGCAACTGTGTTAGCCGCTTGATGTCGCTATAGGCTTATTTCTGTTGGATTGGAACTATTATGTTTATAAATGATCTAGTAGATCTTTGATAACTCGCATAAGAATAAAAATTAGTTAACGAATCATCAACAAAATTGACAGCTGTGTTAGCCGCTTGATATCGCTATAGGCTTATTTCTGTTGGATTGGAACTATTATGTTTATAAATGATCTAGTAGATCTTTAATAACTCGCATAAGAATAAAAATTAGTTAACGAATCATCAACAAAATTAGCAGCTGTGTTAGCTGCTTGATATCGCTATAGGTTTATTTCTGTTGGATTGGAACTATTGTGTTTATAAATGATCTAGTAGATCTTTGCTAACTCGCATAAGAATAAAAATTAGTTAACGATTCATTAAAAGATTGGCAGCTGTATTATTCTGAAAAACTTATTACATATATTAACGACGATGGCAAACCGTTGTTCGAGCATAATTTAGCAATTATACCATATACCATAGCTGGTATTATTAGTAATAGTCTATGTACTCTGTTCTAATGTCATTCTTTGTAATCACGCTGTGTGTTCTTAAAATACATTTTCGGTTCGGGTGAAGCGTTGTCGTCTTTAGATTTACTTTTCAAGAATTTTTCAGTGGTAGTACGCAACGCGATAAAATCTGTAAAGTAGTTTTATTTATCATCATATATGGTAATGTATGGATGGACTTATCTGCCTCCCTTTGAGATATAAAGACGCAAGTCATCATTTCAGCCTATTGCTGTCCACTGCTGGACGTAGGCCTCCCTCATATAACGCCACAATGTGCTCTCCTGTGCTGCCTGCATCCAGCGACGCCCAGAAACTTTCACTAGGTCGTCGGTCCACCTAGTGGGGGGGCGTCCTACGCTGTGTCGTCCGATACGTGGTCGCCACTCGAAACAATTTCTTCCCCAGCGGTTATCGGTTCGTCGAGCGATGTGGCCCGCCCATTGCCACTTCAGCATGCTAATTCTTCGTGTTATGTCGATTACACCCGTTCTTTTGCGGATTTCCGTATTCCGGATTCTATTTCACAGAGAAATCACGAGCATAGCCCGCTCCATAGCACGCTGAGTGACTTTGAGCCTTGTTTTGAGACCTACATTTAAGGACCAGTTACCGTGCTGTAAGTCATCACTGGTAACACACACTGGTCATAGGCCTGTGTTTTCAGACACTGAGGTATGTTGGATGAGAAGATCATATGTTATAATTATTTAAAATAAAAAAATAACAAGTTTATAAAATAATTTCCGTGTGGTGAATACAAAACAACAGCCCCGCTATTGCCCGTGGGTAATATGATGGTCGTATCAGATCATTAAGGTATTAAATATGCATATAACATCTATGCCAGAGAAGGAAAACTTGAAATGAAACCCTATACCGACACATCTGACCAGCATGGTATAGTAGGTCAATTTTCTTCCTATTATGGAGGAGGGTCGTGCTCCACATTGGGCAGTATATGAGCTGAAATGATTATAACTTGTAGTATTTTTTTTTTTATTGTAAACGGTGGCAAACGAGCAAACTGTACTTACACCCGATGGTAAGTGTTGCTGCCACTCATAGACCTTTGCAAGGCCGCTGCCTACTGGGAAGTGAAGGAAGTGTGAATGTGTGTAATGAGGTTCTGTGATATTAAAGGCTGATGCAGGGTTTTAGAAATCTAAAACCCACCAGGCGCAATCACCCTCAAAAAGTTGGGCTTCCTGCTCCCTCGCCTAAATCTAAATTATTTAGTAGGTAAATATTGACAAAAATTTAATGTAATGTTGATAATTATATTGTGGCATATTGTAAAGAGGACACACTAGATAACTGCAGTCATCAGTAGGCGAGACATGCAAGGGACGGTATAGTACACATAACTATGTTCATTTATCGTTTGAGAGCAATAAAAGGCAAGCGCAAAAACGTCCAAGCATTTCGAGTGCCAATTAAATCGCCACAAACATCCTGTAAGCCGATATTATCGTATCGTAACAAGCATCAGAAACCTGGGCACTTCTCTCACACCGAATAAATTAAATAAAAACTCAATATAAAATAAATTAGAAATTGTTACACCAACGGTTGAGCACTGTCCTGTCCTGACTGGCTCATTAACTTTGAGCATAAGTAGAACTTAACGAGACGAAACTGAGTGGGGTAATATTAATATTTTATTCATATTTCAAGTTGTCTTTGAGATAATTTCAGTACGCGCAATTCGGTTACCACAGTGCTTATTTGTTAAAATTAATTTTACTTTTCCACAATAGATGGCGGTGTTTGGTAATGAATTACACGAACGACAGTTCTTACATATTAATGTTTTAGCTGTGTTCATAATTTTATAAATAGGATTTTGCATTAACTAACGCTTTCCTGCATATATTTATGGTGATAAACTCGAAGCAATATTGGAATTTAATCAATATTTTAAATTTTGCTAATTATTTGTTAATTTATTGTTCATCAGGTCCAATTTTATGAATTGCAATTATCTACATTTTAGAACTTTCACCCTTATTTGTAGTCTATAGGTCTGCCCATCCGAAGAGACGGAAAGGCTATATACAAAACTATTGCCCTTCTTTTTGTTTTATGGGTGGGCTATGGTAAGCGCACGCGCCGTCCATTCCGTTCGGGGCGACGAAAGGACGGCGCGCAGGCCCATAACCCACCCGTCCTCACGTCACCTTCGTCGTTGGGCCGACCATCAAGTGCCGAGTTCCTTATCCTCAGTGGTCGGCCCGACGGAATACCCTTTCGGTTACCCTCACCTCTCGACGTCCCTGTCCCAGGAAATCGGTCGCCGTCGCGTGGTCAGTCTCTCTGCGGGTGCCGGACTAAAGTCCCCGGTCCAGTCACCCGCGGCTAGGGAAAACTATTACCCTACCAGAATGTATAAATCGTATATTTTTTTAAATTAGACTTATAGTTTCTGAATCAATCAATTTTTATCGTAACTAGCACAATGTAAGTACTCAAATAAACCAAACTCCCAGCTTAATTTATTTGTATTCTTTGTATACAAAAGTGTCTGTAGAGAGCAACAAACATCTCCACCTTCAACATCCATGGTGGATTTCCAGCCATCATGCAGCCTGAGTAGAAATACAATTGATTACCCCTTCTCTTGCCCGTGGATAACGTAAAAGACGACAAAGGGCTTATTGCTTATTAATTATGCTTATAACATCTATTTAAGAGAAGGAAATCTCGAAACAAAACCTTATGTCAACACGTCTGACCAGCATGGTATATTAAGTCACTTTCCCTTCCATAAGGGAGGCGGTCCGAGCCCAACAGTGGGACGTATATCGGTTGAGATATTGAATCTTAATATTATATGTATTTAACCCTGTAAACACCATGTTTTAAGTTAGAACGCTAATAATATGCATTCAATTCTGCGCAGTAGTTTTAGCGTGGTACCCATACAAATGGTCAGATAAAGGATTGGGCTCATCATATAATGATGATGTGAACTTTGCGGTACTACCGACAGACTTGATCTATCGATCGATCTACTAATCAGTACTAGTGATCGACCTAAATGGCAATGGAAATATACGGTAGGTTATGGGGCCGCCGCCCTTCCATCACACCGGATGGTTCGGATGGATCCAGATAATGCTAATGTGTAGTTTCAATCTGGATACAGATGCAAATATCCGGTTCAGTTACGGTTATGAAATTATTTCAGGTTATCCGATAATTTCAGATAGTTTCCGTTAGGGTTATTGGATTTTTAGGGAATTGTAAAAGGTAAATAATAACTGTGGTAATAATAGTGGTATTATGCCTCTTAGAATAAGCTCACTTTTGGGCTCATAGTTTGGTTGGTTGTAAATCTATCGTAACATAATCTATACAGAGTCCGACTTTATCCGCAATTATTCGAAACTTTTATAATATATTTTAGTTTTCGATGTTACGCTTTAAAAATGCATTGTTCTTACTCGTTTCCGCTTTGCTTGATATTTGGATAGTGTTTGGTTTCTATATGTTGCAACGGTACATTTGGAACTTATAAACTTTTTCAATAAATAGGCTAAGAGATGAATAGAGTTTTTTTAACTCTATCAATTTTGCGATTAGTGTGTTCAAATAAACTTACAAGCAGATACAGACTAGCTTTATCACAGTAACTAGTTTTCTGACTCTACATCGTCTGGGTCACATGAAAGAGATATAGGCAGAGCAAGAATTAGAGTAAGTTTTAATTAGAGTAAGAGCAAGAGTAGGTTTTAAGACACCTATAACGCGTAGCGCATGCAAAAGAAACTCTTTAAAGGAATAAATTGTCGTTTTTGGGACATTTTTTATTGATGCTCCTACTGATCATAGCCTAATGTTGCACAGCCTTATAGCCTTTCTCGATAAATGAGCTATCTAACATTAAAATATGTTTTCAATTTGAAAGAGTAGTTCCTCAGATTAGCGCCTTCCGACAAACTCTTCAGCTTTATTATACCATATTGGTATACGTATATATATGAATCACTAGTCTTTCACCGCGACATTGTGCAGAAATCGTGTGCGACGTCCCCGTGAAATATCATTTCCTTTATTTCTTGTTGTAGTGTAACATTTTACACCCTTAGATGATGAAACTGATCAATGCTGAAATTCGTTTTTATTTATTTTTACTCTACTTATTTTGGAGATTTTTTGTCATTCCATATAAAGTTTACAATTTCAATTCGAACCTACTACTACAACTTAACATTTTGGTACTAGCAATAGTTTCGGCTCGGCGTTGATAAATCAGTCAACTAGATTCTTTATACCTATAGATAGATAATTCCATCAACGGACAGGCGAATGGTTAATATTGAAATTCAGAAGTGTATTCAGCAGTTTGTGTGTGTTCCAGTTTGTTTTGATCGCGCAAGGATGCAGGCTAAGACAATGATCGAACAAATAGAGGTTTGTCACGCGACGCGCGCCTAATCAGGTATCGACCATGTTCCTCAGCGCTACCCGACAACGTTTATTTATGCCTTGCCGATATCGTACGACAGTTTTTATTACCGAACGATACCTGTTATATTTCATACTACACCATGCATTTTTAACGAAGCTTTTAAATAAAATACGCTATATTGCCATCCAATTAGAATTTTCGATGGATGTTATTGTTTACTCTTGGAGGGTTGGATAAATAATGACAATTTGCTTTTATTAGCAAGAAGCATACAATTAGGTACATTAAAATATTATAGTATTTTAATAAATCAATAACTAGTCGCTGTAATAGATTCATTATATGTACTCTGCCCGCGACTTAGTTCGGGTGAAATAGTTACTTTGGCGGGTGAAATAGTTACGCTAACTTTAACCCTGCGACTCTTTTTATGTAGAAGGTGAAAATATTTTGAAATAATACGTCACTGTCACACACTATTTTTGCGAAACTAGCCGTTTATGCAGAGCACGCAGCGGAAGCTTTGAAAAGGCAAAAAAAAAAACTCCCGATTGTGAAACATTCTTTATTGATTCTCCGCTCCTATTAGTCTTGGCGTGATGATATATAGCCTATAGCCTTACTCGATAAATGGGCTATATAACCTAACCTAGCCTAAGTTACTCCTTATAAAGACAGCTACGTGGTAATAAAATATTATCAAAATCGATTCAGCCGTTTTTAAGATTACCTCAAACAAACAGACAGATAGACAGATACAGACACACAAAAAAAATTTAAACTGTATTTTAGGCATAGATGTCGTGGAAATAAACGTGTGAGCATGAAAAAGGCACGGTATTTTGAAATTACAAACAGACACTTCAATTTTATCTGTCTGTATAGAGTATAGATTTTTTTTCCTTTGTGATGCTGGAGTAAGAATACAATTCACCACCCGCTATCTTGCCGGTGAATATCGTAAAACATTACTAAGGAATATAAAATGTATAAAACATATGTTATACATATTATACATATATCTTCTGATCAACGTAGTATAGTTGGTCATTTCCCTCTTATTATGGAGGAGGCTCAAGCACAACAGGGAAACTCGGGCCTGCCACTGATGACAAGAACCTTGCTCCGGTGGTCGGCCCAACGATGAAGGCGACGTGGTGTTCGGGTGGGTTGCGGGTATGCGTGCTTACGCCCCTCTATCGCCCCGGACGGAGTGGTGCGAGGAGCGCACCGACCGCAACCCACCCCAAAAAAAAACACAACAGGGTAACAGATATGAGCCAAAATTAAGATAAATTCGTTGTAGCGTGACAATGAACGCGGAAAAATATTTGATAAATAAATACATAAAATAGTTTTATTAATTTAGTTATTCCAGATACTTTATATTTCCGTTCGTTCGTCTCACTTAATAATGTGCCACTGCTGGGCTAAAGTCTCCTCCGCAATGGGAGGCAAATTGACCTTTCTACACCAAGCTGGTCAAACTATATTTTATCCCAGTATTCCCACAGAAACGGGCACTATGCGGGTAAGGCGACTGAAACCGAAGCAAAGCAAGGGCGGGTTACTAGTCATATATATAACAAATGCGCCTTCAAAATCTTAAATCGATAAAATAAATTATACAAAAGTACTTGCTCAGTCGATTATAAAGTAAATCACAGTTGGAAAAAAGTTAGTTATATACCTATTTAATTACTGTAATAAAAACACCTTGTGCAAACTTTATTGTTATATTTGTGTAATTGAACTTCCTGGATAACAAATTAATATTTTGCGGTACACTTAATTATTTTGCACCATTTCATACAGCATATAATTTATCAAATATCATCATCTAGCTCTTATGCCAATTACTTGGAGTGGATGCATTATTCGATGCTTCTTCCATCGTACTTATTGTAAAAGTTTGTCAACCTTAGGAATTGTTGATCAAAAGCTATTAGATAGAGTTGACCCAAATCTACGTCTAATCCTTAGACAGCTTTTACGACACCCACGAGTAATGTATGGATTGTTACAATTCGTATCCGATTACAGCATATTTTGTGAAACTTAGGAAATAGTTCTGTGATTGTTAATTATCGAGCGGTTCCACTGCTTTTTCTTTTTGGGTAGTCTATAGTCTGAATGCATGGAGGCCGTTTCGTCCGTATTCCCTCTCCTTTGGCATTGGGCCGAACACTGGTACCGAATCCGTGACGTCTGTGGCGAGACCATATTTTAAAATAATAAAGATCACCCATTAATATTAACCTGCAACTATTACACAATATATTTTCTTCATAATATGTGACTTGGAAACGATATTAAAGAATGTTTTATTTAAATTGCTGTTCGTGGCAAATGCTAAACGGAAAACCTGATGGTAAGTGGTACTTCTGCTCATGTACCTTTGCTAGGCCGCTGGCTCTATAGGCTGCCTCTATAGGCTTTACTATAAAGAAAGTATGAATACGTGCAATACAATTCGATGATACTAAAGGCATCACCGAAACCCACCACACGTAAACACCCTACCGACGACCTCCCCGAGGAGGGGACGTCGGAAGATGGGAGGGTACTCCAAGTGGGGGGGTATTCCGTCGGGCCGACCACTGATGACAAGTAACCCTGCTCCGGTGGTCGGCCCAATGACGAAGGCGACGTGGTGTTCGGGTGGGTTGCGGCAGTTGCGTGTTTAAGCCCCTCTGTCGCCCCGGACGGAGTGGTGCGGAGGAGCGCCGACCGCAGCCCACGCCAAAAAAAAAAAAACACGTAGACACCCTCAGAAAGTTTAGCATCCGACTCTCTGCTCACTGAACGAAATGCAGTAACAAATTGCTACTACTCAGACTTCGATTTTCTGCGAGATTGTGGTACTTCCCCGGATGGACCGGCCCACGGATGTAGACAGACATCAACAAACGGTCGACAAGGTGGTCTTACTATATAACTAGAATATATATTTTTAGACTAAATATTAACAAAATTTGTACGGCTATCGGCATATTGAACCTCTTATTAAAATTTTATCACCTAAAAATTTATGTTACCTACTAGCAGACCCGGCCACGCGTTGCTATAGCTAATGTTTTTGTTATATTACATTTTATTAAACTATTTAAGTGGAACTAAACTATTTAGGAGAACATCTGTGATGGAGGTCGTCATATTTTTTTACAAATGGCATCTATGTAAAAAAGCAAGTTAAAATCGTATATCACACGTTTGTAGGTTTGAGATAGCAGTGACATCTATTAATTAATTTCTCAATCCAGTCAACAGACATCGCCATCTGTTAAAATCGTTTAGAGTTAACAAATAATTGTGAATGTCAAATAATAGGTATATATAGGTAATACAAATAATTTGCAATAAAATAATATTGCAACTATAAATTAAGATGTAATCTATCCTATCTTTCAAGTTGGATCAAACTGCACACGGTGTGCAAATTTGATTAAAATCGGTTAAGTAGTTTAGGAGTCCATCGCGGACAAACAACGTGACACGTAATTTATATATATTAAGATTGTATACCTACAAATTAATAAATGATTTGAATTGATTGCAGTTGGCTTGTCTACATGTTATGCCTAGATAAATCTTAAATATAATCACCATATCTACATCCATGTAGAAAGTATGTTAAATAAACATATCCACTGAGTAAAACGCGATATGGATTATACATAAAAGTTTTGTTGTTGTCTATGAGTATAAGAACTACATGCCAGGCGTTATGCGAAGTCAGTTTTATGGTAATTACTTCGTCAGCGCTTTTTAGCTTACTTAGACTTGAGTAACCTAATATTATGTCTTGTATTGATAGCATCTAGAGATAAACTTGCAGTCAGACACTCACTGTCAGCGATGTTTTGAACTAATATAAGATGGGTGTAATCTGTATCCGTTAATAGTCTGTTTGTGAGATCCTTCAATTAGATGGCGACTTTTATCTAATGCAAGTCATCATTCTCCTACCGTTTATTATTCCCCCTTCTATTCACATAAACTCTCTCTTTCAATTATTTATCCAGGGAATGATTGTTAACTGATTTTTTTCAAATATATGTAGGATTGCCTCCGTGTGGTGATGGAATAAGAATACAATTCGCCACTCCCTATCTTGTCCGTGGATGTCGTAAAATACGACTAAGGGATTCAATACGCATATAACATATATGCAAGAGAAGGAAAACTCGAAACAAAACCCTGTATTAATCTATCTGACCAGCATGTTATAGTAAGGTTAATTTCCCTCCTATTGCAGAGGAGGATTGAGCCCAATAGTGGGACGTATATGAGCCGAGATGATGATGATCTAGGATTGATTTGTTAGGAGTGATAAGTTTGTTTGTTTGTTTGTTTGTTTATTTGTTTGTTTGTTTGTTTGTTACGCTTTCACGCTTAAACCACCGAACTGATTTAAAAAATTCCTTCACCAATGGAAAGCCATAATATCAAGGAGTAATATAGGCTATATTTTATCCCGGTATTCCCACGGGAACAGGGACTACGTGGGTAAGGCGACTGAAACCGAAGCGAAGCGAGGGCGGGTTGCTAGTAATAGAATAAATCGAAGCTTCGACGGTCTTGCATTTTTATCATTAAAATTCAGATATTTTATTTAAATACCACTATGTACAATTGTAAAGTCGATTTTTCGATAGCCAGTACTAAGAATTACAAGAGAGAGAAGAGAACAAAATTATTAGGCAGAAGGCATAATGGTCAAAGTAACGACCTCTAACTCTGAGTGTGTGACCCACGTAGATCGACGGTTTGTGCGATTCAAAAATGATTATTGTACATTAAGTGGGTAAAATAATTTAGTAATTTATTTATTTGCCTGCTAAAAACATGCTTATAATCCTTAATTCCTTACTAATATTAGGTATAAATGCGAAAGTAAGGATGTTTGTTTGTTTGTTACGTTTTCACGTTTAAACCACGGATCCGATTTCAAAAATTCTTTCACCAATGGAAAGCTATAATATCAGGGAGTAACATAGGCTATAATTTATCCCGGTATTCCCACGGGAACGGGAATTACGCCGCGGGAAACGCGACTGAAACCGAAGCGAAGTGAGGGGGAGGTTGCTAGTAATTTAATAATTTATTTATTTGCCTGCTAAAAACATGCTTCCTTCAAGGAATATCTAGTTTGGCGATCACTATTGATGCTATGAGTTTCCATGGAGAACTTTCGAAGGTTCAGTATTTTTATACTCCATTATCTGGTTTATCGTAAGCCCCAAGGGTAATTAAGGTGAGGCATCACATTTAAGATGAAGATTGACTGCAATAATCATCAACTCAGCCCTCCCACGTCCCACTGTTGGGCTCGAGTTACCACTCTAGAATTCTCTCCTACCTTGATTGACTTACCATGTCGGTCAGAGGGGTTGATATAAGGTGTTATTTTGTATTTTTATTCTATCACTACGCGGCAAACATAATTTGAACTGTTTTATTTCAATGCTAAAGCAAGCAATTTGTAATTAAAATTATATTATTTATTTATCATGTCACAAATTTCGAGTGTACAAGTAACGAAGCGGTGTGAAAATTGCCAGTTACGGAGAAGTTAAGGGGTTACTTGACGTAGTATAGACATTGATGAGACGAATATAATAAGGTAGGTGAAGTTTTAATGTGAGTGTTAAAGGTAAAGTCTTCAACACCCATACCTAATTGAAACTGAGGAGTGAGGGAAGTCCAAGGAAAAGATGGATGATCTACCTGAAGCGTAAAACAAATAGGAGGTAATCACAAAGATGACTTCTGATAAGGTTGTATGGATGCAGTGAACATATTGCCTCAACCCCTATTTATTGGGATAAGAGTAGGATGATAATAATAAGATGGGTTTCAATATGGACCTCTCATGCCGACATGTCGTCGGTTCGACTCTCTCACACACACAACATGCACAAAAGTTCATCAACATCGGTCCAGCCGTTTAGGACGAGTTCAGTGAGCTACACACGTACACAAGAAATTTATATATAAAGACAATTTCGGCTTTATTCTTTGCCATCATCAACATTTCTACTCATATATGAACTGCCCATTATTAGAGGCTAGAGACAAGGAATTGACTTCAAATTGGTTTTAATATTAATACTGAAGTTGTTTAGTTAGTATGCTCTTCATTAATGAAATCAACATATGATGGAACCTAAATACAGATAACAGGTAAAGAAAATAATATAAAGATAAAATAACGTCTCAATTACAAGACACGGCGCTCGTCATTCACAAAGTTAAGTGTACTTTGGAGAGCTTAATAAACAAAGTAACACAAAATATTTATAACGAATCGTAAAGCTGTTACTTTGAGGTGAATCTCCTTATTGATCGTGGTAGTCTTAATGCATGATTACTCGTTCCTCCCACCGCAACGAACGGCTATCATTGGCTATGACCAACCAGACGCCGCCTCCACTCCTGCGCACACTCTACTTCAAAACAACTCCATCCTCTCAATAAACAAGTCTTGAAGTCCATTGTCTTTACACCATTATGCCGTCACATCGACATGTTACGGGAGCCGATCATAGAACTGTTAGAAATAAATAACAAAAAAACATTGCCAACTCTGTCACTTTAACTTATTAAATGGACTTATAAAATTAAGAACAATTTTCTCAACAATCAATTATTGTTGTTTTGATAGCTATACTTATATATATTAATTTTAGACTAACCTGCTTATTTACTATGTAATGTAACGTAATCTGATTACGTAATATAAAAGGGATTTTTATGCAATATATATCTACTTAGTAAGAACTCTTTCGAGAGATTATAGTACAATCGTTCAAAAAAATTGAAATATTTCTTTAAATTCTGATAAATTATGCCATTTGTGGGATATATAATGCAGACTAGCGTTTCCCAGAGGAGATATTAACATCATACGATGGAAGGAGAGATGTAGCGCCCCCGCTAGAATAAAACCACCGTTTGTCGCTAACGCCCGCGCTTCCCTTATAGCAAAAAGTCGAAGACGGAACGAGGCGACAACCACAGAGGCTTGCCTCCACGCTGCAGCGGATAAAATCGACATAGAATTAAAGAAAATACAAAAATCACTCATTGTTCTCATAAAATGAATGTGCTGGGACTTGAATGTGTGGCTTTTTGTGAAAATATTCTCATACTTTTAAATGGGATCTCGTGTGGCGCCTCCTAATGATTCGTCCTTTTTGCGGCGGCGTTGTGCGCGCGCCGCTGAGCTGACCAACGCTCAACGACTCAAGACTTTTGGTGTGTCGGCGCATGTCACTTTAACCTTTTTGCTTCACTGTTTTGGATGTAAATTAAACAGTTTAGGGTGCATTGTTTTCAAAAGTAGCAGAAGAACGTATTTAATTTATTGTTTTCACCTTTATTTTTGCATTTTGTTTTAAATTAATTCATTCTTTATTATATATTCTTTTAGACTAAAGGCGCGTGTGGTTATGGAGGAATAATATAACGCGTCGCTTCTAACTTGCCTGCGGCTATAGTACGGATGACTAAAATAAATAAATAGCTTTATTACAAGAGAAGGAAAACTCAATTCAAACCACTTATGCGTCTGGATGCCAATTAGCTTATTAATAAAAATTGGCACTTGCAACGAATGGTTAAGAATAACTAAATTAAAAAAAAAAACAAATTATTTGCAGACATAATTTTCGGACGTCTTTCTTAATATAAATTCTTGGTAAATTTATATGAAATTTATTTTTAAGATAATATCTTAAAATGAACTCTAATTAGCAAGAAAGGTAAATAAGGCTAGGAATTTTACAAAATAGAACAGCCATTTTACCAAATAGCAACATTTTTAAGTTAAGTAGTGTTTGACTGTTAAACTATGGTATAGGCATGTTTTTTCTTTTGGTGGCAAACGAGCAAACACACCTGACGGTAAGTCATACTGCCGCTCGTGGATTTTTGCTAGACTCCTGTCTACCGTGAAGAAAGTGATGCAATGAGCAATGAGGTTCAGCGATACCTACTAAGGACATCACCTAAACCCACCACACACAAATACCCTTTAGAAAGTTGGGCTTCCAATTCTCTCGCTCTAAGAACGAAGTGCTTGCTACTAGTCAGACATCGATTTTCGAGAGTATGGTACTACCCTGGACGGATCAATCCGCGGCTGTAGGCAGACGACTGTCGACAGTGTGATCCCCACCACATATAATAATAGTTTAAACAGTAGTTTAATGGATCGTGTAAGTATTCCGAAGCACAGAACGTGACATGGCGTGATCATACAGAATTGATCGGAATGCATATCACGTAACAGTCTCATCATCACGCATAATTGAGCGAAATGTTAAAAAATATCATGTATAAACGCCGTGGGGGCAATTACATATTGTAATTTTTTTACATTTTTCCTTAAAATTTCCACCAGATCGGAACGCGACCGCACTGAGAAGATCCGTTAAGAAACTCAGCGGGATTGTCGATTTTTTATTAATTTGCAAATTTCATTTAAATAAAAGTACTTGTAACAACATGCTTAATAATAGCTTCAGTGTCTGCCTTTTGAAATGTGATATGATAAAAACAAATATAATAAAAAGGTAATGGGTGGACCATGGACAATCAGAAAAAAATAAAAATATATACTTATTTATTAATTTATCGGGAGACCAACAGCTTAAAAAATAATAAAAATCTAGGTAAACATATTTAAGAGTCATAAAGGCAATAACAGGTCTTCGCTATTATGTTTCACATAGAAAACTTCTAAATCTGCACGAGGTCTTGCATTGCTATCTTTATCATAGTACCTAATCCTGAATCATGTTCATAATCATTATATGTAGTATAAACCGTTATGGTTTCTTGTTGTAGTGGTCAATGCCTGCGATTTTCCTCCTTATTTCTTTTTGTGTCATTCATTTGTACCAAAGATATACCAAAGTATATATATTTATACCAAAGTCGCTCAGCGTGCTATGGAGCAGGCTATGCTCGGGCTTTCTCTGCGAGATAGAATCCAGAATACGGTAATCCGCAGAAGAACGGATGTAACCGACATAGCACGAAGAATTAGCACGCTGAAGTGGCAATGGGCGGGCCACATCGCTCGACGAACCGACAAGGGGGAAGAAAGGTTCTCGAGTGGCAACCACGTATCGGACGACGCAGTATAGGACGCCCCCCACTAGGTGGACCCACGACCTAGTGGAAGTTGCTGGGCGTCGTTGGATGCAGGCGGCACAGGACCGCACTTTGTGGCGTAACATGAGGGAGGCCTACGTCCAGCAATGATGTGTAATTCAAATGATGTGTAATTCAAATGATGTGTAATTCAAATTTTACTGAAACTGTGTCTGATTAGCTTAGTGTTTTTTTTATAAAATCCACCGTTAAAGACGTGTTGCATTCTCGATTGTCAATCAAAATTATAGTGCCAATTTAGCAGTAATTGAAACAAGGTAACAATAATATGCTTAAAAATATATACTATAATTATTATTGAATATTGTACACAAGCGCACAGCTCGGCTTAAGCGTAATCGCCGTAGGTCGTCACAAAATTCCACCTCACCTGTTTATTCATTGTGCATAAATGTTCATTTGTTGTGCACGCCGATGGAGTGGCATTGTGGTTACGAGACTGAGAATAAATAATAAAACCCGTGCGAGTCGAGTCGTGACACGGACTCTTTCACTAATGGACTGACGACACTAAGTTTGCATTGTATTCCAATCAAGATTCTTCGTTAGTCTCACATTACCTATTTACTGATCATTATGATGTACACATACATATAAAATTACTAAATAGAGATTCTCACAGAGAATTATATGACACCCCTTTTGTAAATGTTGTTGCTAGTATCGAGTGTGTGAAGTATTTTTGCAAAAACACATTGAATATATTATTGTATCATATACACTAACTACACTTAATTAGTAATTACTCTCTTAATTGTATATAGATTCCTAGTCTCAAAATATAATCTGAAATGCAATATCAGAATTATAATATTCTATATTTTAGTATCTTAGTGGTTTAAAATTATGTTATTCTTGTGGTATTATATTCTTGTGATATATATATATATATATATTTGTACATTTTATAACGCAATGCAAAGGTTTTATGTCTGTTTTCTTTTTTTGTAGAAATAAAAACTTTCAGTAGACTTTTGCTGTTATAATGTAATGACTTAAACACAGATAATAAATTTTACACAAATTACTCACCTTGGAGATAGTACCATTTTATCTTATTTTTATTTGATAAGAGGTGAAGAAAACTTGGCTGTATGTCCTCTGTCCCTTTTGCCGATACGGACGAATCAAACCAGAATAATATAAATTAATGCTCCCAATATGAATAGTAACGTTTTTTTTACTTCTCCTAATGATTAAATTTACATTTAAATGTACATTTTGTGGTTAAGTTATACTCCATCGAGTCATTACGGATATAACTGGAGTAACGATTTTCTAATAATTTCTTTGGAGAAATATAACAGGTTTATTCATTGCTTTAGTTTGTATTATCGCATTGAGATTACAAAGATAATTCATTTGAAATTATTATCAGTAATTTGATTTGAAGATACCTATAACCCTTTAAAGACTCGCGAACTAAGTTTAGGCACATTAAATATCGCTCACTTAATACCTACCGTTGAGCAATTTGGCTAGGTATAGTTGTTAGATGTAAATGGCTTTAACAACTTTGACCACCCTGTTGAGTGGGCGCTGCAGTAGGTATCTCAACACGCAAAGATTCTGAACTAAGGCAAAAAGGGGTACTGAGATCCTTTGTCAAAGGCGATCCGTGGACTAGGAGTTTGGTGATACTGACCGTCAAGAAGGTTGTCGAGGGCGATCCGTAGACTAAGAGTTTAGTGGTACCGGTTTCAGGACATTGCGTCTACAATGCAAGACATTGAGCAAGATCTATAAACTGTTTGCCGAATTCGATTTATAATGCTCTCTAGAGAACAATTTGTAAACAAGCTCGAAGGCAAACTAATTTCCAAAAGCGCATACCAACAAAGACCAGGTCATCGTAGCGTAGACCATACCCATGTAAAGGCTATTATATCTAGCCCTAATAAACTATGACGAGGTCACAGTGCACAGAAACTACGTTACCTCTAACAGTACTGAGACAACTACTGATATGACGAAATGTTTCAAAAGATTAAGCTGGATCAGACGGATACAATAATTTAAAATGTTTGTAGATTACACAATTAAAACTATTTTTACGCATTTTATCGCGTTTGTATAGATTGCCCGATATTTCGAACCCTTTTCAGCGTTCATGGTCACGCGAAGATTAAACTGTCTCACGTCCAGCAAGTTATCATTATTACAGATCGTTATTATAGATTTTTATCTACCCGCTGCAGAACGCTGAAAAGAATTCGAAACATAGGGCAATCAAAAATCAAATATAAATGCGATAAAATCAATAAAAATAGTTTTATTTCAGTTAGATCAGATGCTTTATTATTATCTATAGCAAATGCGTCACTCACCTTCAATTTACAAATGATCCATCAACGATAGACGGCAAGATCTTAATGCCATTCTCAGTGCTTTTAGCAGAGCTTTCCAATTGGATATATAAGTAAACAGTGAAATTAAAAAAGACATTAATTTACTAGTCGCATCAGCACTGGTTCTAGTTGGGAATGAGATTCTCGAAGTTGTCGATCATGATAATTACGATTATTACGTTTAGCTAAAACAAAGAGACCTGTTAAGTAGATTCCATATAGGTAATAAAATCAATCGTGGCGACCGATTGGTCTATTCGGATATTGGTCGGTTGGGAAGCATCCAGGATCTTCTAATTCATCGAAGGTCTATCAGTAGCAGTCTATGAGCAGGAAAGAAAACATCCCTGATATGGTACTGTTTTGTAAAATTCAGTGCTAGTTGTCACTAGTTTCAGTGTTACTGGAGCATTGTATGTTTACAAGACTACATCTTAGTGTAAATTCACCTCCTTGGGAGATTTAAAAAAGATACACCTGAGACAGCGCTAGTTATACATGTGTTTTGATTTTTAACTTTAATTGTATTGAGGTTTTAACTTTAATTTTAGTTCTCTTCGGGTAAAGTCATAGTTTTTATACTTTATACTCAATGGCCTATGCCGCACGCTGTTATTTTCTTTTTTACTCTTAATTATTTTTACAAAACTACATACGAGCTGTTCCTAATCTTGACCGTTAATTATAAATGTATGTTTTCTTTTTATTAAAGTTGACTGTCTTAGGAATTTTTTAGGATGTTTACGTTTTGTAGAATAGTTGGTTGTTAAAATACAGTCTGGGTTATTGTCAGACTGTTTACCCTTGTTCCACTCTTTTAATTTGGATATACAAATCAGAGCATCATAATGTAGTGTACAATATAATCTTTAAGTCCTTCAAGAAGTACAATGATATGAGAACAGTTTTTCGAAGCTGATGCTGGGCACTGACACGGAACATTAATAATTTTGCAACTATTATTATCAAGAGCTTACATTATAAGTTACTGTAGTTCTGAAAGAACATTTTACATCTACTCTTAATCAGCTCTCATCAGTTGCATTATTTTCAAAATAAAATTACTTAAACAATATTGCCTTATCCTTTGTAGTGCTTTTGAATTTCCACATCTAGGGAGTCATTCATCGTCATCAAAAAGGCTTTCATTTAGGTGTAAAGTATTATCAGTAATATTAGAGGTTTCATAATTATACATGGTGGTATAAAAGAAAGTAGGAGAAATATTAAGATCTCAATTTGAAGAAGAAAAAAGTCAGGATGTTTGTGGAACTGGATTGAGTAATTTCCTGCGTTGCTGCTTATCCTCTCAATATTTACCAGCAAGATTTCAATAAAAAAATATAATTACCATTTGCAATGCATAATTTAATTAAAAAAATATAAGCATTAACAAAAATATGTACATAAAGTGTTTAAATGTCTGACAACAAATAAAACGAACTATAAACGACAACCAACCTTTCCATGAGTTCATTTTTGTGACGTGAAACTGATAAACCATGGCATGCAAGCCATTGTTTTATATCCCCGATAGGATGATCCTGAACTTTTGCAAATTACAATTTTTCTATGTTTTCCGTGTGACGGAGTAAGAATACAAATCACCACCACCACTCTTGTCATGGTGTGGTCTCTCGAAATAAAACCCCACACCAACACGTCTGACTAGCGTAGTATAGCACCTCAATTTTATTTTGTTGCGGAGAACGCTCGAGCCCAACATTGAAACATATATGAACCGACAAAATTAATGATTATACATGTATGTTTAACGTTACTTTCAATAGGGAATTTAAAATAGGTATATCCCCACTAAAGCTGCCTCTGGCGGACAATTGTCTTTATTTGAAATAAGAAAAAAATTTGCATCAAGCACGTGAATTACGTTTTAAACTCTTATATTTAGTGAATATCACTAAAAATGTCAGTCAAAATATTATCACATTATAGCAAGTTGGACTAGGCGTGCTAATTTCACTTTAAATATACAGTCATGCCCAACAGTGGCTTTATAGCTTAAATTAGAAATATGTAATTCACAATTTAATTTTAGTTTTAGTATTTAGCTGCGATATTATGTTCTAATGTTGTTTTGGTTTGCGTGATATGGCTGAGTAAGTCACAGCAAAAGTTTGACTTGTTGGCCTAATTTCATTTTACTGTATATTTTTGTTTGAAATTTTATGTGAATTTACTATTTGATTTATTTTATTCAGCAACTGGTTTGAATATATTACACAAAAATTATTATTTTATATCACAATAAGTATAAGGTTATAATCAAAATGTTACTGCTTCATATTAATAGTTACATTTAATGTTATTAATAATTCATCTATCCATCAGCCCGTAGAGTGGAACTGTTGGACATAGGCCTCCTTACTGGAATATCACTCAGAATATTCCTGTGCTACTTACATGCAACGCTTCTCACCAGGAGCCATACGCTGTTAATACTAATAAGCAAATAATCCATAATACAACAGGGCGAATTCGGAATAAAATTCTATATTAAGCCCTTTTGCCAGTTCAGTAGAATAAGTTTCCTTAGATAGAAGAGACGAGTGGCAGTTGCATGATCATGTCATTGGACCAATGTGCAGTGCAAATAAATTATTTTTTTCTGAATTTCTGTATTACATATTAACAATAAATTTAATTTCCGCGTACCTAGTGACGAAGTCAGAATACAATTTACCACTGCATTTAGTGGAACCTATACTAATATTACCATGTGTTGACTAAATTTAGAAAAATATACACATAAAAACCGGTGAAATTATTCGATGACGCACTCAAAGATTTTATACGATGTTAGGTGTAGCTTTTATCATTAGCAACATCAAATATGTACTTTTGTTAGAGCAATAATATATAGATCCTGTAAATATTTGTTAAGGTTTTTTATATAATTTTACTTAAAAACTCTTTAAGATGTTTATTTGTGTTACAATTATTAATACATTTTTTGTATGGCTGCATACGCACTCACACACGCAAATGCACACGCGCACGCACACGAATGGAGCTTGGTAATCTCTACGACAGAAGAACCTCGTTCAAATACCGGTCTTCCATAAAATATATCTCCTAACATATTGTGTAAAAATAGCATTAAAATACCGTTGTGGAAGAAAATAATCAACATCGTTATCATCATTTCAGCTCATATACGTCCCAATGTTGGGCTGGACTCTCTCCCTAAATAGGAGGAAAATTGACCTGCTATACCACTCTGATCAGACGTATTGGTATAGGGTTTAATTTGGTATTTTCTTCTATCGCATAGATATTATATGCATATTTAATAGAATTTTACAACTCTCACGAGCAAGAGAGAGGGGTGGTGAATTGTAATCTTGCTCCGTCACAACACGGAGAAAACAATAAATTATTATTCACCAATAGTTATGAAAATGCTTACCCGTGGGTTGTAATTTTAATTTCATCATATCATATCAGCTCTTATACGTCCCATTGTTGGGCTTGAGCCACCTCCGCAATAGGAGAGAAAATGACCTTACTATACTATTCTGGTTAGACAGGTTGGTATAGGGTTTTATTTCGAATTTTCCTTCTCTTGCATAAGAACTTCCAACTTGCATGCTATATGCGTATTATATCCCTTAGTCATCTTTTACGACACCCACGGGCCAGATAGGGGTGGTAATCTGTATTCCTACTTTGTCACCATACGGACTTCTTTTAAAATTTAATTTAATAAATTTACCAACCAAGTGAATACAAAAAATCATAAAAATCTTTCAATCCGTTTAAACAGAGAAGAATTACGGGTGTGCACCGGATTTTATATTTAAAGATTACTATCACGTAAGTAATTAATGTTAGCGAGAAGTCAATAAGTCCAAATAATAAAGTCGAAGATTCTACCGAAAGTGGCTGTTAAATTTCCTACAGTTGCTATTTTATTGCTCTGCTAACTTTTGGTTTACTATGCGTCGAAAAATGTTAATAAAAAATAGGCGCCACCGAAGAGAATCTCAACTCAAAGTACAGCAGATCCTTATTATAGTGTGTAGTGTATTTTTTACGTGTACCTTTTGTAGGCCTGGATTTTGTGTTAAAATACACACCTAAGTATCATTAGCTATAAACACGGTTCTTTGTGTCTACGTTTGGACGAAATAAAGGCAATAAAATGAGGAGATTGAGGTGCCGAACGGATATAGGCCAAGTATGGAATGGGTTCCTGTTACTTAGTATATCTAAAAGAACTAATTTATATATTCTTAAAATTAAGACAATGTTATATACATTTTAAAATATAAAATTTATTTGGTACTTATTTAAAAATATAATATATTTACTCTTATTACACTTCTACTTCCGCAATTATAGGAATCATTGATAAGAAGCCACAATCAAAATACTGATCGTATCGTCGATTTGGTTAATATAATAGCCGATTCCTCACAATGTTACCTTATAAATCCTTTGAGCGACAAAGGAGTTGCGCCTACGCAAGTCTCCAGAGCCAGTGACCCCCCTCCCCGCGACGACGAATGCCCATGCCCGGCTACCCGCGCACCGTTCGAGTTCACTATGGCGCCTTATTATGTTACCTTTGTTTTCAAATTTAATTGGCTCCTCAAAGATAACTTATCTTGATAATAAACGATGACCAATAAACCGGGGGTTGAGAATAACTGAATGTTTTTGAAGATAAGATTGGGCCTTCAAAAACGTGTAATAGTAACCAATTCTATATATTTAAAAATTAAATTGTCTAAACTAATGAACTAAATTGCAAGTAGATTATTCTAATGATTTTCTTGGTTATTTTAGTCCACGTAGTCAACTATTTTCTTTCTTTTAAATTTTTGTTATAAATATTAATGAGCTTAATACAAGTTCCTATTAATTTTAGTATTTTAACAGAGTTCATTACTTTTGCGGATTATGCCCAAAATTTTATAAATTTTAACTACATATAAAAAATAAGCGCGTTGAAAACTAAAACCAAGTAGTTAAACAAGTTAAAAAGTTGAAACTATTCAGAATTAACAAATATACGTGTTTTCAAACAGATAAGGAATTAAACATTCAATAATAAACAAAATTTCTCGTGCAGCGCCAGTCAAAAGTCAATTCTCATTAACATTAAAAAACCATACGCATCGAATGCAATTAATTTGCACTTAAAATCATTCAATTTATATAAATAATAAAAATAGATGCACTGTTATATAGTTGGAGGCAATCTAAAATTTATAAATTTAATGAACAATATTTTAATTTCTTTTTTGGATAGACTATGGTGCTGTGACATCTCGTCTAAGTCGTTCGAGAAGATGGAAGAAAAGGCGTGCAACCATGGCATGCCATGCACATATCTCACTGTGTAGACAGGCCACTGGTACTTGCCATCAGTGACCTAGTGTATTTTAATCATGTTTTTTTTTTGGCGTAGGTTGCGGTCGCCGCGCTCCTCGCACCACTCCGTCCAGGGCGACAGAGGGGCGTAAGCACGCACACCCACAACCCACCCACGATGCACGTCGCCTTCGTCGTTGGGCCGACCATCGGAGCAGGGTTACTTGTCATCAGTGGTCGGAGTGTATTTTAATCTAGCCATTTTTTCAACATGACACCTTGGTCTTATCGTGGGAGTCGCAAAAATGAGAAAATGTACGGCAACACTCTCGGTAATTGTAGCGTAACATTGGCCTTAGTGCTTTCCCTAACGATTTTTATCTTATTATAATAAATACATAAGTGTGATAGATATCTGTTGATACATTACGTAAGAATAGCTAAATAAATGTGGATGGAGTTGGGCACAGAGATAGAATAAGTATATATAGAGAAGACTAAGTGCATCAGCTACAGTTTATACTTACAAAATGTACAGTTCGTTTGGAATTTGATTTACAAAATCTACGTTAACACGATTGAAGCAGCCGGCAAAGTAATCGAAGTAAGGCTATTTATGCGGCGATGCACCAGTCATCATTATCTCTCAGATATATCTCTCAGAGCATATGTATACTAGGCAACAGCTTGTGTCTGAATTTAAGCGTTTTTGGTATAAGCCTTGGAATAAGTTGAACGAAAATTTTTAACGTCATCATCATAAATCCATATAAGTCCCACTATTAAGCTCGATACTTCTTCAAAATAGAAGGAAAATTGATCTACTATACTGCGCTGGTCAGAGTTCGCACTGGGTTCCATGCAGGGTGATAAAAGGGCGGCGCGCCCCATAAGGTACCGTATTGCCTCCCCTTAGCTATTGGGCCGACCATACGTACCGGGTCATTGACGTGATCAGTGTGTTTCCTTGATGCAGCTGAATGGTTAACTATTGAATTGTAATTGATGTCCAGCGACACCAGCAACAGCACCCTGCCCCTGTTGACCGCCGCTGCGATAACGGCCTTCAGATGCAGCACGGACTTCAGATGCAGCACGGCCGCGATCGTTGAACGCCTCTTCCTGAAACCAATTGGGTGTCCGACAGTGCTCGACGGCTAGAGAATTACCATATGCAGGTAAGATCTATGAAAGAGACAGAAATCTTGAAATAAAACTCTACCGCATGGCTAGCATGCTATGGTAGATCAATATCTCTTCCGTTGAGGAGGAGGCTCAAGCCTAGCAGCAGAACGTATATGACTCCTGAGGAGTATGAGGATCTCTCTCCTTCCTACGATATTCGATAAAGGCCATACGTGTTCTTAATTTCGTAATCATCATCATCACCCTGCTATCCTAATTACTTGGGTCGATTCAGTATGTACCTACCCATTTTTTCATAAGCATATCAAAAGTTGTGCGCAGCAGAATAAAAATATGATACAAGATCATGCTCTTGTATCATATTTTTATTCTACTGCGCACATTGCGCGTACAGTAGATAGATACAATTAAACAAGTATTACATAATGCAAATATCCTAAAAAAACCGATATAAGTATTCTAAAATTAAGATAGATACACGTATTACAGATGGTAGCTATATTCATATTTAAATTATTGAATTTAGAACATACTAATATTATAATATGAAATTAAATATGTTTGTTTGTTAAGCTTTCACACCTAAAATACTAAATAAAATTTATAACTTCTTTCACTAATGAAAAGCTACATTATTAGCTGAGAACATAGGCTATATTTTATCGCATTATTCCTATGAGAACGGCAAGTACGCTGGTGAAAACATAAGTCGTCGTCTCATCACAGCTCATATCTGTCCCAGTACTGGGCTCGAGCCTCCTTCCCAATAGTAGAGAAATTTACCTACTATACCATGCTACTCAAACGTATTGATATAGCATTTTATTTCGAGTTTTCTTTCTCTTGCACAGATCTTACATGCGTATTATATTGCTAAGTCGTCTTTTACGACATCCACGGATAAGATAGGGAGTGGTGAATTGTATTCTTACTCCGTCACCACACGGCAAATCGTAAGTACTTACTTAAACGATTTTAAATATTTCTTTCTCCGATGAAAATCTACAGTATCAGTCAGTGGGTAAGATAGACAATATGATATCTCCTAATTGCTACAGGCACAGCTACTACGTGGATAAAACTGCATGAAATTGTTAGTTGTATATAATTATACTGTATACAATGTTATATAAAAGACGATGGTAAAAAAAAATATTTAATAGTGTTGCCCTCGCGGAGTTTATGCATAATAAATGATTTGAATTTCAGTTACCAAATAAATTAAATATTCTAATAACTTCCTTCACGAACGAAAAAATTAACTAAAAAATAAGCATCAAGTGCTTGTTACCAGGGGAAATGAACAGAACTTGTTAAGACGAATTCACTTAGATCAAACTTGATAAGTAAAATACAAATAGGCAATCCGGGACTTCGTTTCACACTTTCAAATTCCATCAAGAGAATAGTTCATCGGAAGCCTATTGAAGTTCATTGGATTATTATTGGTAGAACCACACTGTTGACAGTTGTATGTCTATAGTCGCGGGCCGGTCTGTCCAGGGTAGTACCATACTCTCAAAGAAAATCGACGTCTGAGTAGTAGCAATTTATTGCTGCGCTTTATTCGTTAAGCAAGAGAGCCGGAAGCCCAACTTGCTGAGGGTGTTAGCGTGTGGTGGGGCATCCAACGACTGCCAGCAACTTTCACTAGAACGTCGGTCCACCTAATGGAAAGGCGTCTTACACTGCGTCATCAGAGACGTGGTCGCCACTCGAAAACCTTTCTTCCCTAGCGGTTATCGGTTATTAGTTATCGCTTTCTCGAGCGTTGCAGTCTGCCTATTTCAATTTTAGCGCAGGTACTAATTGCTTACATCCGTTCTTCTGCGGATTTTCGTATTACAATTTCTATCTCATAGAGAAGTCGCGAGCATAACCGGCTCCATAGCATTCTGAGCGACTTTGGTTATGATGCCTACATTTAAAAACCTTATTAGGGTAAGTTAATGCCTGTAGTATTCTCAGACCATCATTCAATGTATAATAAGGATTATAAGATATTAATGCCGATCTTGATAAAACAAATATTGGGCACTGTGTATCAGAAGTTGTATCAAAATCAAATAGGTAACTAAACAAATCACTATATTATTCAAAGTTCAAAAGTGGCAACTTACTTAAATAACATTATGTTTTGTCTACTGAATTACAAATGCATTATCAACAATATACGAAGGAAGTTCTGAGGTTAATATAAACACTGCATATTTAAACACAAACTGTTCATTGTAATGTTTATCATAAGTTAAATTTTTGTTCAACAACTTATGTAATGTTAAATTGGAATCACATCTTTTTGGATTAATATAGAGTTATTATGGTACTTACGTGTTGTGACGTAGTAAACGCGAAGTGCGCTAAGACTCATTCTTAGTAAATGGCTCATGACCAGAATGAGTGAATAATCATTATCTTTATATATAAATTTCTTGTATACGTGTGTATGTCACTGAACTCCTCCTAAACGGCTGGACCGATGTTCATGAAACTTTTTGTGCATGTTCAAAGTGATTCGAGAATGGTTTACATTCATAATTGGACCCCGTAGGTGGCGCTTATTTGAACAGAACAACGTCTGTTGGGTCAGCTTTTTTTTATTTATATATATATTTCTTGTGTACGTGTGTATGTCACTGAACTCCTCCTAAACGGCTGGACCGATGTTGATGAAATTTTTTGTGTGCGTTCAAAGGGATTTGAGAATGGTTTAGATTCACAATTGGACCCGCTAGGTGGCGCTGCTATGTTATTTGAACAGAACAATGTCTGTTGGATCAGCTCGTATAATAGGCATATATATAGACTGCCGCCGCTATGTGACATTCTTAGGGAGTCTTAGGAATAGTAATAGATTATGAAAGAGTGAACAGGTGAGTGAAAGAAAGGCTGGTGGGGATGAAGATATTAATGTATCTAAAGTAATTACTAAATATCTGGTTGATCGAGCTTCGCTCGACATTTTTTTGTTGTATTTATTTACATATATATTAATAAAAAGTAAATTCAATCATGAAAAAAATATAAAAAAAATTACAAAAAGAGCATAATAATAACACCGAGATTCGATCCGACGCTGTTTGTATGCCAAAACAAAACAAAAAACTGGACGACTTCCCATCTGAGCTATCGTCACTCACGATGTCAACAGCGAAATTTGAATCCATATTCTATTGACATTTTATGTCATTGTATTGATTAGCTAAAAACACCGACAAAACAACATTTTCTATAAATAAAACCTAGCTAGATCGATTTTTTGGTCCCGTAACCTCTAGTATGCCAAATTTCATCAAAATCGTTGAAGCCGAAGCTTCGCTCGGAATATTTTTATAGAATTTATTTAGATTGTTCATTACCGTTCCCTACTGACCTAGGATGCGCAGTGGAAGGGGACACCAGGCCAGTGAGGGATATCAAATGGGTAATAACATTGGCTTGCGATTACGCAAGGCTGTTTTAAGTTCTCTTAAATGATAGTACAAGAACAGATTTTAACACTTACGAGTAGATACCGCGGAGGTAGCTATAACGTAACCTAACTCAGCGTTCGGTCTGGCCAGACAAATAGAAACTAACTGAGGGGTTACTTAGCTTTGTATCCAAAAGCGCGGTGATGACAACGGCCTCGTACACTTCAAGGACTCAGGCTTGCTACTCGTACACACAATTTAATGTTCACAAATATATACTTAATTCTAATTAACTCGCGTACATAAGCGGTACACAAAACAAAGGGTGGCGCGCAATATTACAAATACCACGATTTCACGGCTTTAGTCCACAAAAGACAGCAATTACAAAAATATGTGCGTGCGCGACCGTTACTTCCAACGCCAGTCGATCCGCGAACAAAAGCGAAAGTGAAAGTGGAGTAACCAAAAGGCGGAAACAAAACGACCCCGGGGCCGGCCGACGCGACGGCCCCGTGCCATCCGCGAACCAAAAGTCCAGCTTTAGTCCCAAAAAGGCGGAAACAAAACGACCCCGGGGCCGGCCGGCGCGCCGGCCCCGTGCCATCCGCGTACCAAAGTGAAAGTGAAAGTGAAAGTGAAAGTGGCGGCCGGCTCCGAGCCAACCGCGAACCACAAAAATCAGAACTACCCTACATGGATTTAATTATTAAACTAATATAAAAATGTTTGGTACCGAACATCTACCCGCCTCGGACAGGTCTACCTGGCCGCTAATCAATTGGTAAACGGGACAATGTTGCTACCGCTCTCTTCAGTACCGAACCGTCCACCTGAACCTCAGCAAAACGAGGCACATTATCTGCGCCATATACTAAATTTAAAATTCGGCCGCGACGCCAGCACAGTGGCGGCAAATTGGTATCTTTTATCAAAACGAGGTCACCAACTCGAGGTGGATTAGTCTTGTCAGTCCACTTAACGCGCTGCTGGAGAACATGAAGATATTCTAAGCTCCAACGCTTCCAAAAGCTTTGAGTAAGCTGTTGGACCAACTCAAACCGCGAGAGACGACTTGGTCTCACATCAACAAAGGGGTACTCAGGCAAAGCATTAAGTGGCTGACCAATCAAAAAATGACCCGGTGTGAGAACCTCCAAGTCACTCGGGTCTGAAGAGATCGGACACAACGGTCGCGAGTTCATTACGGCCTCTATCTTACAAAACACAGTTGCGAGTTCTTCAAATGTGAGTACAGACTCACCAATAACTCGTCGCAAATGTGCTTTAGCAACCTTAACTGCGGCTTCGAAAATACCACCCCAATGTGGGCATGCTGCCGGACTAAATTTCCAGGTTATACTACGACTGGTTAGTTTATTACCAATATTTGTGTGATTGCTGGCTAAAAAATCCTGTACATCTTTCAAATAATTATTGGTTCCCTTAAAATTTGTGCCACAGTCCGAACGTATCAAAGAAGGCAGTCCTCTCCTTGAAACAAATCTATCAAGTGTCGCAACAAATGCCTCGGTGGAGAGGGATGACACTAATTCAAGGTGCGCCGCTTTAGTTGACAGACATACGAAGACACACAAATAGGCCTTGACTGTTTTACTGTTTCGTAGAGTTGAAGTCTTAACCAAAAAAGGACCTGCAAAGTCGGTGCCTACACCGGCGAACGGCCTCGATTCTCTGACACGATCAGAAGGGAGGTCACCCATCAAAGGTTGCATGGTACTAGCCTTCAGCCTGTAACAAGGCATGCAACGAAATACCACACTGCGAATCGTTCTTCGAGCAGACAAAATCCAAAATTCTCGCTGCAATATGGCTAATAAGGCGTTACAGCCAGCGTGAGAATTTCTAATGTGACGGTCCGTCACCAACAATTGCACAAAATGACCTTGCTTGGGTAACAATATAGGGTGCCGACTACCGTAGGGTAGACTAGAGTTTCTGAGGCGACCTCCAACACGTAAGACACCCGTGTTGTCCAAAAAGGGGCTCAACATACGCAAGGCTCCTGTTAGTTTAGCCTTACCAGCTTTCAAAATTTCAATCTCCCTTTCAAAATATGTATCCTGTACCACACGTATCCAATGGCAAAAAGCCTCCTGTCGTTCTTGTGGTGATAGAAAAGCCTCTAATTTTTTGTTCCGTAAGTGCTTACAGTTGTAATAGAAGCGCTTAATCCAAGCTGTTACACTTACTAATTTATCGAGGGAGCTATACCGATTCAATAAGACATTTGGATCGAATTCACAAGCACGCCTCTCAACAGCGAGCAGTCGCAATCCAGGCAACGGACCTACGTCCAAAACCGGCGTCAGTGGCCATTCAGACTCTGAGCGTAATAACCATTCCGGTCCCCACCAAAGGGAGTGCGTTACCAAGGCGGGGGATGTACAACCCCGAGATGCACAATCAGCTGGGTTAAGCTCACCAGGCACATGCCTCCAAATCAAGGGAGTCTCAGATTTCTGAATTTGGGAGACTCGGTTCGCTACAAATACCTCTAAGGTGTGAACTGAAGCCTTTAACCAGCACAAAACAATTCGGCTGTCAGTCCACGCGTAAGTGGTGCTAATGTTCACAGTATGACGCAACAAATTCGACACGTGATTAAGAAGACGCACAAGCAGAGTAGCCCCTGCCAATTCAAGTTTAGGGATTGTCAAAGCAGTCCGTAGGGGTGCCACCTTGCTCTTCGCCATGACCAGTGAGATCTTTACTTGGCTGTCAGAACCCACCGTACGCAAATATACACAAGTGGCGTAACCCCGTTCAGAGGCGTCCGAGAAACCATGCAGAGTTGCCTGGTACTTTCCTGGAGGAAGCATAGAACGAGGGATCGATACCTCATTGATCGCAGGAAGTGAGGATACAAATTTGGTCCAGTCTTCCATCAAAGCTCCCCGAAGAGGTTCGTCCCAGCCTAGTCCTGCCATCCAAAGCCTTTGTAAAAAGCATTTAGCCCAAAATATGACGGGACATATCCAACCATTTGGATCAAATGTTCTTGCAACCGTGGAAAGCACCAAACGCTTAGTCCAAATGCGCGGCAACTCTAAGTCAACATTGTAAGTGAATATGTCTGGGGCTGGTTTATACTGAATGCCGAGAACAGTCATCATAGCAGGGTTCTCGATATTCTCGAACAAATGCGGATCTTGCTGATGTTCATCCGGAAGTCCCTTCAAAAGCGCAGGTGAGTTGGATATCCACTTCCGTAACTCATAGCCCGCGGTGGCTAAGATGCCTATCAATTCATCCCGTAGAAGGATGGCCTCTTTCTCAGAGGGTGCACCAGTACAAATGTCATCGACATACAAATCCTCTTTCAAAATCGCGGCTGCGCGAGGAAACTTTAAGCGCTCCAGGTCCGCGAGCTCCCACAGAGACCGTATAGCCAAATAGGGGCTTGACTTTAACCCGTACGTGTTTGTATTGAGCTCATAAACAACCATGGGATCCTGGGGGCTTTCACGCCATAGAATCAACTGATACCGACGGTCATCCGGGTGAATAATCGTCTGTCTGAACATCATCCTTATGTCAGCCACAAATACAACCTGATGTCGACGAAACCGAGTGATGACGTCACAGAGATCCTTGATCAATTTAGGACCAGCATACAAACAATTGTTCAACGATACACGCGTTGAAGTTTGCGCAGAACCATCGAATACTGTACGCAATTTGCCATTTGATGCCTTAATTACAGCATGATGCGGTAGAAAGAAGTGATCCACTGTTTGCCAATCTAATTTCGACACAGACATGTGTCCCAACTCCTCATATTCACGCATAAAATCAATGTATTTCTCCTTTAGGAGAGCATCTCGAGCCATTCGGCGCTCCATAGCCAATAGTCGTTTCTCAGCAGCAGGCCGCGAGATGCCAAGTGGTGGCCGTACGGCGAGAAACGGCAATCGAGTCATAATCTGACCAGTACGTAGGCGACTCGTATTGTTTTTGTAAAACAATTCGCACTCCTCATGCTCCGGATCAGTGCGCGGTGCCTGTGGTGGTTCCTCCACTTCCCAAAACCTCTGAACCGCATCAGAGAGAGCAGAGCCTACCATCAAGCCAATGTCAAGACGGGTATCCGTGAGGACTGGTCCCATCAGTGCAGAGCCAAATATGGTCGGGATGGCTACCATGCCTCCTGGTTGCATGACCTGAATGCTACCCAAGAATATGTTTCCCAGAACATCGGCGCCTAGCAACAAATCGACCGATCCAGGTATACCAAATTTGGGGTCTGCCAAGTTCAAACCCGACGCTAAACCAATAGCATACGGAGACAACTGCTTCTCCGGATGGGTGCCCAAAATATTGTTCATAACAATGGCTGAACACTCAAACAATGGGCTTGACGAGTTTATAGGAGAGAACGCACATAATACTTGGCCTTCAACATTGGCCACAACTGCGTTGCCAACACCTCTAGTGACATGAGGAAAATCACGCATACTTAGGCGTACCTGCCCCACCAACCAAGAAGACGCTATACACCCCTGAGAGCCTGTGTCCAGAATTGCCCGGACCACAACAGAGGCACCTGTCCGTCCCCAGACCCTTACAGAAGCAGTGGGTAGGAGTACGGTTTCAAACGGGGGTGGTGCATGACGGGGGCAGGCGCCGTGTTCCTAATGTCGTCTAGGCAGCGGGTGATTCTCATGTTCACGGGAAGCGTCATCAAAGGTAGGTACCCGCCCGTGACGATACGGGCGCGAATCGTGGTTATCACTCTTACCACGGGCTTCCGATGACGGCGAGCATTGACCTTGTGGGCGCCTCGCTGCGGCAGAATCTACGACGCGCGGGGGTGAGCGACTAGGTCTCGAACTGCGGTTTTCATACCGGTGCCTTCGCTCATAACTACCCGTAGGTGAGACTTGACGTTCATGTTCACGACCAATCCCATTATTATTCGCACAAAGAAGTTTCAAATGCTGGCCTCCGCAGTACGTACATGGGCGAGGATTAGGGCAATCGCGCTGGAAATGGTTTCCCAAGCAAGAAAAGCACCAACCTCGAGCCTTAGCCAAACGCCTACGTGAGGCCACGTGCAGCGCAGTGAAATCTGAGCAACTGGCAACTTTATGACTCGGGGACTTGCAATAGGTGCACTCAGGTCGCGACTGTACAGCAGCAAAACGTGGTGGGTGACGAACCTCTGGCCTTCTAAAGGCGTGATTGCGGGTCGGAGCCGATGACCGCGGCAACTGTTGACCAAATGACCTGTCAACGACCGTCATGTCTACCATCCTACACTCGTCTTCCAAAAACTTCTTAAGGTCATCAAAAGCAGGCAAGTGAGTTGCATCATCACCTCCATATTTTTGCTCGAAACGAGCCCTAAGTTCCGCAGGAAGCTTTTTCAAAACAATATGCACCAGCATATATGACCAAGTGCTCACCGGAAGGTCTAACCTTTCCAGTGCGTTGATCGCAATCATCAATGGGTTCAATAAGTCGGACCTTAAAGCCGAGACCCTAGATACCACTGGCAGACCCAAGAGCTGACCAATGTGTGTATCTGCCAGGCAACGCTTATTTTGGTAACGCTTTATGAGAAGGTTACGTGCCACTAGGTAGTTTCCATCATTGATCTCCAGGTGCTGAACTAAACCTCTCGCCTCATCTTCCAACACGGAGAACAGGTAGGCCAATTTTTGAGCGGAACCTAAGTCAGAACGCGCGTGGACTAAGCTCTCAAACAAATTTATGAAACCTAGCCATTGGTCCAAACGACCATCAAAACGCGGCAGGTCCAAAGTGGGCAGTTTACTCAATAAGCCCGAGGTAGAAGGTTTCACATCCCTAGACGCGGGAGACTCACCCCTTTTCGACGCGGAAATTTCCCTAGCACGCTGTGAGATTCGATCTGCATAATCCATGATCTGGTCATAATCCGCGTGTACCAAGTCACGATACGTTTGTGGGTAATCTTCATCAGAAATATCTAAAATTCTTGTGTTGAAGTTACGGTACACATCATCAACAAATTGTAAGCGCGTATCCAATTTGCTGTACCTATCCAGGAGAGACTCATTTCGATCAGACCTATCAACCAAGGCGGTTGCAGTCGAGAACCATCTCAACTCAGAGCGCAGCTTACCTGCCGAGTCCTTAGCGCTAGCAAAGGCAGCCATAATAATCGAATAAAATAATTAAATTCCAACAAAAAAAAATATATATACAATCAACCAAATAAATCAACCAATTGAAACAACAATCAAAAAATACAAATTACAAAATTGAACAATATTTAAATTATTGCGCAAAGGGAAACGTTAATATTTGTCTGTATAAGTACCATAAACAAAACGCAAAAATAATATTTAACTAATTGTCTATATAGTTCAATTCATTCGTTCATTCAATCACGAGACTGCACTGCTCTGTGGCACAATGTACTACGCAAATTATTTTATTACTCTGTGGCACATTAAGTAAACAATGATATTCAAAATTTCAAATGTTGCAGTGAACTTATTTATATGATATTTTTAATAACTAATAACAATAAGTACACAAATGATCAATCACACAAATATTTAATGTGTATCTTTATACACCAGACTATTTATTAAACTGGGCCGTAATACGTAAAATTCAAGTAATTATATATCGAATTATTTTTCAACACGGGCACTTGTAGATATCAATACCAAACAAAATTACTAGATTCACTAGAACCACGCTCTGCTACCAGAAAGTATGTTCATTACCGTTCCCTACTGACCTAGGATGCGCAGTGGAAGGGGACACCAGGCCAGTGAGGGATATCAAATGGGTAATAACATTGGCTTGCGATTACGCAAGGCTGTTTTAAGTTCTCTTAAATGATAGTACAAGAACAGATTTTAACACTTACGAGTAGATACCGCGGAGGTAGCTATAACGTAACCTAACTCAGCGTTCGGTCTGGCCAGACAAATAGAAACTAACTGAGGGGTTACTTAGCTTTGTATCCAAAAGCGCGGTGATGACAACGGCCTCGTACACTTCAAGGACTCAGGCTTGCTACTCGTACACACAATTTAATGTTCACAAATATATACTTAATTCTAATTAACTCGCGTACATAAGCGGTACACAAAACAAAGGGTGGCGCGCAATATTACAAATACCACGATTTCACGGCTTTAGTCCACAAAAGACAGCAATTACAAAAATATGTGCGTGCGCGACCGTTACTTCCAACGCCAGTCGATCCGCGAACAAAAGCGAAAGTGAAAGTGGAGTAACCAAAAGGCGGAAACAAAACGACCCCGGGGCCGGCCGACGCGACGGCCCCGTGCCATCCGCGAACCAAAAGTCCAGCTTTAGTCCCAAAAAGGCGGAAACAAAACGACCCCGGGGCCGGCCGGCGCGCCGGCCCCGTGCCATCCGCGTACCAAAGTGAAAGTGAAAGTGAAAGTGAAAGTGGCGGCCGGCTCCGAGCCAACCGCGAACCACAAAAATCAGAACTACCCTACATGGATTTAATTATTAAACTAATATAAAAATGTTTGGTACCGAACATAGATATATTAATAAGAACTAAAAATTACATAAAAAAATTACAAAAAGAGAATAATAATAACACCGAGATTCGAACCGATGCTGTTTGGATGCTACAAAACTCAAAATTAAAACCGGTCGTCCCCCAACTGAGCTACCGGAACTCTTGACATTTACAACGAAATTTGAATTCATATTCTTTTAAAATTTAATGTCATTTATGTTATGCTAAAAACACCGACAAAAGAACATTTTCTATAAATAAAACCTAGCTAGATCGATTTTTTGGACCCGAATCCTCTAGTATGCCAAGTGTCAACACATATATATATATATATATACATGAATTGCTCGTTTAAAGATATAAGATATATATATATATACTAAGATATAAAATTTGCTTTTAGATACAGAATACCTGTTTTACAACGTTAACATTATTCAAAATTCATGTATTTGTAAATCATTTTAGCTATATTATACATTAAAAGCATCTGTAGGTAATGATTATATAGCTAAGTGCAAAGTCTTAATTAGTAGTTTCAGATATCATATACCTAATTAATACAGTTTTTATGTTAGTATTAATTGAAGTGTGATATTCACTTGGTTAATGTAAACGAATAAGAAACCTTGGAATCATTATTAAAATATAAATATATCAGTATAAATAACGATGTTTTAGAAGTTTATGTTTAAGAAGGCATTTAAAATAAGCTATGTAGAGAAGTAGGTGAAGTTACATTTACTGTATACCAGTAGTATTAGTGATAGTAATAAAAATTTAAAAAAAAAATTTACCCGCCGTCGATGAATACAGGAACCAAGTCGACGGTAGGTCTTTCGGCCGGTGCTGATGGAGTGATTGAGTGGGCATCATGGGGTGCTTACCTTCTCATTGGTGTAGGTATTGACGGGGTACGGTTGCCTTACCAAGTGCCTGCACAAAGTCGTGAGGAGGGACAGCTCACCATCCTGCCACCACTGCGATTGCAACGAGGACACGACACAGCGCACGCTTGAAGTGTGTGACGCGTGGGCAGAGCAGCACCATGAATTCAACCACCTTCGAAATTTCATATTTGATAGAGTGTATAGGAGACCTCTTTTCAAGCTCATTATATTGTAATAGTAGTCAATTGTAACAATATCTGTATTGCAATATGTATTCACCGTGTGGTGTCTGGTTAAAAATATAAGGCCTCAACATCCCTTATATTCCATGAGAGACGTAAAAACTGGTTAATGATAGGGAGTTAAAGTTTTTTTATTGCCAATGGTGGCAAACGAGTAAGCAGCACACCTGATGGTAAGTGATACTGCCGCACATGGACCTTTGCAATACCAGGGGCGTAGCCAGGCCGTTTCCTACCATGAAGAAAATACTCTTCTTAAACCTCGTTTAAAGAAGGACATGTCATAGCGCTCGGGAAACACAGCAGCAAGTAGTTCCAGAGCTTGCACGCACGTACGTAGAATGGTGACGGTGGTACCATGTCAAACAGTTCCTCGGAGCATTCCCCGTGAAAAAGTCGGTAGAGTACACGGAGTGACCCAAAGTCTCTCCGCTGCTCCAGCGACTCTAATCTGTCCGTAAGATTGGGATCCCCGATGATTCGAACAACCCGTCTTTGCAGGGAGTCAAGTGGGTCTAGCTGATATTTGGGCGCACCTGCCCAGAGATATGAGCAGTACTCCACATGAGGACGGACTTGTGCTTTGTATAGCACAAGACGCTGTCTCGGTGTGAAGTACCGCCTGGCTCTGTTCGGGACGCCCAACTTTTTGCTTGCCAATTTAACTTTGTCCTCTAAATGACTCCCAAACCGGACTTTGCTTCATATTTCGACGCCGAGAATCTCAATACCCTCACAAATTGGGCGAGTTACTCCTTGGAACTGAAGCGCCATGACAAACGGGTCCTTCTTCACAGTGAACGCGCAAACTTGTGTCTTTGTGGGATTGAACTAGACTAAGTTCCGTTCATTCCATTCAGAGGCCCACCCCAAAGAGTGCTCGACTTCAGACACAAGTTGAACCCTTCTTTCCTGAGTACTCCGAGGGATATTCCATTGCTCGGTGTACCGCTCGTCACCTGTGCTTTCATCCGCATAGCAACGCATATTTTCAATAGAGAGCATGTCATTGATATGCAGGATAAGCATTAATGGCATAAGTAATAATTCATGATATCGGAGCAGGAGCCATCTAAGACGACTTTTATACACCGCCCATCCAAAAAGCTGGCGATCCAATTACAGAGTCCCTCGGGGATTCCGTATGACGGTAGCTTCGATAGAAGTGCCCTGTGCCAGACCGTATCGAACGCCTTTGCGATATCTAGGCTGAACACCAGCGCCTCACCTTTGCCCTCCAAGGCCTCTGCCCAACGATGTGTGAGGTACACAAAAAGATCACCAGCTGACCGGCCATGACGAAAGCCGTACTGGCGATCACTGATCAGCTGGCGATCCTCAAGGTACTGCAGAATCTGGCGGTTTATAACTTTCTCTATTATCTTGAAGAGCAAGGATGTTATCGCAATTGGCCTGTAATTCGATGGGTCAGACCGGGCTCCCCTTTTAGGGATCGGGTGGACATGGGCTACTTTCCACGAAGACGGAACCCTATTAGTAGCGTAGGCAAGTCGGTATAAGCGCGTGAAGATGGGGGACAATTCAAGGGCGCACGTCTTTAGCACCACTGCAGGGATGCCATCCGGCCCACTCGGCTTATGTACGTCTAAAAGCCGCAGCTGCCGCCTAATCGCTCGCTGCATGATGCTGATTTCGGGCAGCGAGTTTTCACACAGTGGGATGGTAGGTGGTGTGGCAGTTCCGGCATCCAAAGTCGAGTTACAGGCAAAGAATTGACCTAGAAGATCGGCCTTCTCCTTTGCGCTGTGGGCTAGACTACCATCGTGTTTTTGTAGTGGTGGGAGATTGGGCTGGCAGAAGTTGCCTTGGACAGCCTTGGCGAGCGACTAGAATGCACGACTCCTGGCGGGATAGTTTTGCAATCGCTTTGAACTCTCCTAAAAAACTTATATCAGCACTCCTGATCATCAACCCGCCTGCCAAGTATCGATTATAATATCACTCCTTGCGAGATCTGTATTCAATAGGAACGTGAATGAGCCAATAAAAATATGTATAATGAGATAATCGTCAACATCCGCCTGTATCCAACGACACCCAGCACCTTTCACCAGGTCATCGGTACATCTAGTTCATCCAATACTGTGTTGTCCGATATATAGACTACGGACTAAATGTAACAAGGGCAACATTATGCCAATGAAAGCTATACGCATATTGCCCAAAAGTTAATTTTGTTATCTCAGTTTGACGATCAGTAATGCGTATTTGATAATAATCTGGTAAAAGCATGGCCTATAAAAATAGGTAAGTAGAAGATTGATAAAATACTAAGAAAAATATAATAAAAAATCGCCGGTTCCACAATTTATTACCGCTTTTAGCAAAAGGTTTGTTGTTTACAAGACATGTTTTATTTAAATCTTAATTTACGGTTTCTCATTCAACAACTTAAAGATAAGCTGAATTTAGAAGGTTAATAGCTGTAAAAAATAAAGGAGTATCCATAAAAAGGATGTAAGCCGAAACTACTATATAATTCTTAGGATTAATAAGAAATAGATTTGTTATACAAAATTTATATTATAGCAAACATTGTGAGGTTTTAAAATAATCTCTAATGAAATCTCTCGGGTACAATAAGTATTAAAATATTATCATATAGTTTCGTAGCTGCTGCGTAATTTTATTAAGAACTTATGAAATGTATATATTTTTGTTACTTTTTTATTGGATGGACTACGGTCAGCGCATCTGCCGCCTGGCTGCGTGCGGGGCGACAGAGGGGCGGCGCGCGGCCCCGTAACCCACCCATAAAGCACGTCGCCTTCGTCCTTGGGCCGACCCCTGGTGCAGAGTTCCTTGACTTCAGTGGTCGACCCGACGGAATACCCCAAGGGAGTACCCTCCCATCGACGTCACCCCGGGACGCCAATCGCCGTCGCGAAGCTAACTTCTCCGCGGGACTAAATCTCCCGTCCGGACACCCGCAGTCTCTGCTAGGGCGGCATCAGGCGCAATAATTCTGTTACTACTAAATCGTAGATAGCATTTTTTTTTTCATTGACCCATGATTCATTATTACAGCTCATATGCCCACTGCTGGGCTCGAACCTCCTCCATAATAGGATGGAAATTGATCTTCTGGTCAGACTTATTGATATAGAGTTTCATTTCGAATTTTCCTTCTCTTTCATAGATGTTATTTTTATGACACGATAAGGTATTTATTACCTTATCGTGACCATTAGGCGGAGGTGGTGAATTGTATTTATACTCCATCACCACACAGATAATTATATGCGTTATCATGGCATGTATTAACACTCATTCAATCATTAGATTGCAGTTGAGTTATGTGGTGTCCAAGTCCAGTCCAACTATCTTAGCCAGTTTTTACTTCTGCCACGAGAAAATAGGGGGTAGCAATATATTTTATTCTTCAGTCGGCACAACACAGGGAATATTTTTTTTGATGTAACTAGCTATGCGGCTCGGCGTCGCGCAGTCATATATAAAAAAGTGGGTGATGTTTTTATGACCTCTTTTGTCCTCTTATGGATATTTTTTATTTTTTATATTGAATTATATTTATCTTCATTAACACAAAAGCATAAAACGTTGATTTTAAAGCGAAAATGATGAGGAAAATATTTTTTTCTGATAATATGCTCTTCTTTCCTAATAAATATTGCATTTATTGTGGTGATGGAGTAAGAATACAATTCACCACTCCCTTTCTTGCCCGGATATCGTAAAAGACGACTAAAGGTTACAATAAGCATAAAATATATGTGCAAGAGAAGGAAATCTCAAAACAAAACCCTACACCAACACGTCTGGCCAGCGTGGAATAGTAGTTCACTTTCCTCCTATTATGAGGAGGCCTGACTCCAACAGTATGACGTATACAGGCTGAGATGATATAAGTTTTATGACCGGTCGCCTGTCTGACGTCAACCCTCCTTGGGAATGTAATTGCTGACTAAACAGCATCAGATGTAGTTGGCACAGGTCTGTTTTAAGTTCTTAATCATCTTTTACGACACCTATGAACAACGTAAGAATTTTTCAGTATTCGTAGCCGCCACTACACAACACAAATAAAAATATCAACCCAACTTTAATCCCCTATTTTACACTCTTAGAGGATGAAAGTTGCGGGTGACTGGACCGGGGAGTTAATCCGTCACTGAGAGGCCGATCGTCCGACGACGACCGACGTGCCCGAACAGCGGGGGAACGTCGGTCGAGGAGAGGTTATTCCTTAAGGGGTTTTCCGTCGGGCCGACCACTGACGACAGGTCATCCTGCACCAGTGATCGGCCGGTCGAAGGTGACGTGTCACGGGTGGGTTACGGGGCTATGCGCATTGCCCCTCTGTCGCCCCGGACGCAGCCGGGCGATGGGTGCGTTGACCGTAGCCCACTCCCCAAAAAAAAGGGGATGAAAATTAACAAATACGCAAACACTTATTCCTTTATTTTGCGTCTTTTAAGCACCAGTAAGGGTTGATAGTTCTACCACTAACACACAGCACAACAAAAATTAATGATAATTAAACACTTATTACAAACTTACTGAATTTAATTATATTGGTGTGAAACAATGTGTTTGTACCTAAAAATGTAAGCAGACTTACTTTAGTTTTCAATCGGTTAATTAATATTATACTAACTTAAATTGTTTCATTTCAAGGTTAGAGTAACTTTATAAGTAAAACATTCTCATTACTAAATACCTCACTAGTGCAGCTTAGTAATAAACATATTCAAATTTAAATAATAAGATCAAAAATATAATTTTACAATTTTCGATTCAAACTGTTACATGTGACGTGATAATAGGATTTTAACACAAATTTAAACAAAATAAAACTGTCAAATATCGTAACGAGGCAACGTCATCATCATCCTTATCATCGTCATCATCTCCGCCCTTATAAGTCCCACTGTTGGGCCCGAGTCTTCTCCACAATAAAAGGCGTAAATTAACATACTTTACCACGCTGGTCAGGGTGTCAGTATTGAGCTTTATTTCGAGTGCTCCTTCTCTTGTATTGAAATTATATGCACATTTTAACCCACGGACAAGAGAGAAAATGGTGAATTATATTCCTACTCGGTTCCCACACGGCAAGACGGCTTATCCTTATTAACATCAAATCTTCAGTTGCAAAATATGATTCATGAACATGAAAATCTAAAGAACAACTATTTTGATTGATTTGAGAACATTTAACGTACCTATTATTAGCACATATGAAAGCATGGTGTATTAAGGACTATGTTTCATCACTTAGGTATATCTGCGCACACAATTAAATGTAGTACATTTAAGGCTTATGATATTCGTTACCGTAGTTGAATTACGGCGAGGATAAAATTATATTGTATTTTTCTGTAAATAATCAAAAGCATCGAAAGCCGAATTAAATTTAAATTCGAAAACCGTAACTAATATCGATATAAAAGTTTCAAGTAAGTTCGGATAAGATCAGTGTCTGTATAAGTAAAGATTTACTAACGATGTTCTTCTCTCACTTTACTAAAGATGTTCTTTCAACTAGCCGAACTGACAGCGTAAAGGTAAGTCTCTTTAAAAGGTAATAAGACAATAATCACTTAGCACTTTCGTTTCATAAAATCCTAATTTCCAAACTGCGTAACTAAAATTTCTTGAAACTGTTGGATAATCCAGAATAGTTTCATATGTGCTACTATATCTGAAACCAATATAATGTTATTTTAATATACATATCGGTATCCAAGACTTTCAAAAACCTTAAGTTTTCATAATAAACTTGGACTAAAAACATTTATTTTGGATTGAACACGATTCTTTCTCTAATATCCGTACAGGAAACCCCTGATGGGATTCTTGTATGCAGGCGTTGTTGGAATAAGATAACTGCACTCCCATTTTGTAATATTTAGTACTAGAAACCCTAGCCATTATTGAATTGTATATAAAATAGAAGAAGAAATGAATTACAATTCAATTATCTGTTTCAAATTGAAGGTATCCTACCTTATGCGAGATGTAAGAAGTTAATATACTTATCATCGAGTTAAATCAGTGTTTCAAATTTTAAATTTATTACTAGACCTCCTGTGTGGCCAGTAACAGTACATTTCACCACTTCCTCTCTCGTACGTGGATGTCCCACAAAACGCCTGTACAAGAGAAGAAAAACTCGAAATAAAATCCTATACAAATCCGTCTGACCCGCGTGGTATAGTAAGACAATTTCTCTTTTATTGCGAAAGAGGCTCAAGCCGAGCAGACGGGCGTAAAGGAGCTGAGATGAGATGACTAGACCTAATGATGTGACCACGTGCTAGCATTATAACTAAAATTAATATGGTTGCCAAGGTTCCAGGATCACTAAGTTAGTATTCATTATCATTTCAGTTGATATACGTCCCACTGTTGGGTTCGAGCCTCCTCTACAATAAGAGCGAAAGTATTACTTGAGTTAAAATTATCCTTCTCTTTAACAGTAATTTCTCTCGCCAGGTCAGCTGTTATTTGATTATTATCTATTATTCGGGCATATTATTATTTAAATTTAAGATAATTAATTGAATTGTTTAGAGGCAAAGTACGTGTCGGATATATATATGTATATGTTCGAAGTTCTGCGGAAAATGACAAGTTGATGTTCTGGAAGGTGCTCATCACATGAGATTCCCTTATATCCTGTTACACCTTGATCTCATCTCGTACCTATTACTTCCATTCTATTGTGGTGTGCGGTATATTGATTAACCGTGGGTAAGTGGGTGGTGGGTTGGTGGGCTATTCAGTCATTAGCAACTTATCACACAATAAAATATACACAAGTATTAATAATGAAAAATTATTATCCATCTTCTACTGCTTTATTAATTTGATGTATTTCTGCGCAATAACATTAATTTAATCATAAAGTCACAAATTTATGAAAATATTTCGGAAGTATTCCACCAATTGAAGTTTATAAATGTATATATGAATAAGCAATGTAGCACTCTGCCCTCGCTAACGTTTGTTTAAAGTAGTGTGCGTTCTGTATCAAAATTATAATCGTTAGTAGCAAGTCACCGGTACGACAAAACTTTTTGTATGAATGACCAAGTAAAGAATAATGCATAATTATGTAATTATTAACTTAATAACATTTCAGTTCTAGCGATCGCGGATACAGTAAATTCGACAGTTACAAAAGCACCATCAGAATATTAAAAGTACTTAGAATGAGTGTGTGCATTTATTAAGAAATAATGAAATAATTTCTCTTCATTTTGTTTTTCTTTTATTACTGTTGGTGGCAAATGAGTAAATAGCACACCTGATGGTAAGGCACACTGCCGCTTAAAGACCTTTTCTAAGCCGCTGCTTATAGTGAAGAAAGTGAAGGGAGTATGAATACGTGCAATGAGGTTCGGTTATATTATGCATCACCATAGTCCATCACACGCTATCACCCTCATTAAGTTAGGCTTCGAGCTCTCTCTCTTCCTGAACGAAGTTCAGAAACAAATTGCTACTACTCACGTCAATTTTCGGGAAGAATGTGGTAACACACCGGACGGATTTGCGTCCGCGGCTGTAGACAAACGACTGTCGACAGTATGCTCCTACCACATAATTTTTATACTATTAATAATACATAAATTTGCATTCAAACCTTTATTTCCAAAACCCAAATACCTACATATTATTTCTGCAGTTTTTTAGTTTAATTAATAAAATAAGCTCACTTTTTCCAGCAAACAATAACAAATAGGCTCGAGTATCTCAATCCAGATTACAGCTATTCACTTGTGCTTTTAACTGATGGTTCTCTCCTACTTCATATTAGAACCATAACGCTACTATGCGCCTGCTCACCAGTATATAAGCTTTACCAATCTCTTACCAGATCTTATTTCAGAATTGTTTCACGGCCCATAAAGTAATTCAATTACTGAGAACAATGAAACTATATTGTGACTCTTGTCGCTTCACAATAACCAACTGGTCTCTTCATGTTCCTATCTATCGGATAGAAAGGCACCTATCTATACGGATCAACTATAAGTTTTATTGCAAGAGGTTCAGTTACCGTTGAGTCAAGCCCAGGATGCATATCGCCTTTCTGGTGGCTGGACCGGGGAATAGTCCTTCCGCGCGAGGGCGACCGACGTCCCGGGAGGGGCGTTGGAAAGGGAGGGTAAACGAAAGGGTATCTCGCTGGGCTGCCCATGGACGACAAGGAACTCCGTATCGGTGGTCGACCCAATGGCAAAGAAGAGGATATACGGTGAGTTATAAGGGCCGTGTTCCACCCTTTCATCGCCCCGGACGGTATGGACCCCGTGTGCTGACCATAGTCCGCCCAAATAAAAAAAAAAGGATGCTTAACGCCTTGAGCAACTGTTAATCTCAATCCGTTCGAGCACCCAGGTGTATCAGCATGGACTACTCGAAAAACATTAAGGTGATCGAAATCTTTTAATCCATTTAGCAAGTCATAAATATTATTTGTCCGTCGTTCATTCTAAAGGAGGCGAATTTCTACAACGGGAAACAGCCAACACTCGAAACTGTTCCCGTTTTGCCGGACTCTGTCACTCATTATTACAATACATTTTCTGTGAACATATAGATCTCGCATTGAATCCATTTATTTATTTGCAAATTTTTCCTGAAATAAGAAAGACATTTAAAGAGGACAATTAATATTTTGTTAAAATATATCATCTAATCAGGCCCGTGAATCCTCTGTGATGTGGAATGTCAGAGATCTTATTACTAAGTATGTTGTGATATTAATATAAGGTTTTTATTTAGTCATTACATTTCTTATATCTATTCTAATCTTATAATTATTCATCATCCTTATATGTATTATTCTTAGAGCAATATTAAACTGGATTTTATAGTACATAAATATTTCCTTATATCTATTACAAGTTTCCTTAAAAGTGTTTTTGCTAACGTTTTTCACTAACATGAATATTCTTTATTATATTGGTAACTTACTAATTATATCATTTAAATACTTAAAATGAAATCTAAGTCGGTATCACAAAGCAGTCGCTGTTATGTATTAATATATTTTTATATTATACTTGTACATGTTTAGAGCATATAATATCAAGGTCTTTATTAGGGAATACTAAGTAAAATTTCTATTTGTCTTCAAATTTAGTTCAATTAAAACTTAAAAATGCGACCAAATTATAGAAAACTTTATGTTTATTCCTCAGCCCAACTTGCTGAAAGTGTTTGTTTGTGGTGGGTTTTGGTAATGCCTTTAATATCATTGAATCTCGTTGCACGCTAACACTATATCAACTCGTCTGACCAGCTTGATATAGTAGGTCAGTTTCGCTTCTATCTAGGAGAAGGCCCGAGACCAGCAGTGGGAAGTATATGAGCTAAAATGAATGAAAAAATTAACATAATTTTTATCGAAATTCAATAGTTCTCAAAAACTTCATAATTTTATTTTTGAAGGAAACCACCATACACTAAGTAAATAATCTTGTATTTCGAAGGACTTCACAAACATATAGGTAATGGACATAAATTACATCCAGACTCAGAACAACAATTTGTGGATCACACAAAGTGTTCAGATTCGAACCCACGATACTGGCGCGATAGGTCGGTATTTTAACTCCTACGCCATCTGTGCAGTCAATTTCTCTACACAAAGAAGAGCAGTATTATTTTGTTTCTTCATATTTTTCTTCAGATGTTCGTCTAATAGTTAATTATTCAGTATTAAACGCAATAGCTACGAGTTTAACTAATAACGTTTCTCCGTCAGGTTAAAACTCACCTTTGACAATAGTCAAATAGGCAAATGTCAATAATAACATTAATGATGACTGTTTAAAACAGTTCTCTATGAAAATACGTTATTAAATAATTATTCGCAACAAAAAGGGTAAACAGAATCTAAATTAACAGTAATTAACAAGTAGCAAGACTCTACAAGTACCTAATGCAGTATCAATATCCGAAATCCAAAGTGCTACTGCCTTTATTTAAAATATTTTTAATTTAAATTAAGTTACTGGCTCTAGTGCTTGTACCTCCCGCAGGCACCGCTTGTTCTTGCCAATGACAGTTCAGACATCTATACTTATAGTCCATAAAATATAGCTTGATCTCTGTGACAGTTGTCAACGAAACCAAAGAAGTAAGTTTGAACGAGCGAAATGTTTACAATTTCATTTTGTATGAAATATATTTTCATTCTTTTCGTGCCAGTTTTATTGCAACTGAATTACAATATATTATAAATATAAAAATATTTCTTATTCTTCTATTATTCATGCCTAAAATGTACCTCGTAAGTACTGAAATACCTAGTAAACATTTTATTCATAAATGACGCTTACACACATAGTCATAGTGGACTGAAAATAAAAAAGAGATGGGACAGTCGATATACGTAAATTGATAACCAATCATCATTAAATTATTCATAAAAGAAAAAAACCTAATACAGTACCTATCTTTCTTACAACTTTCAACATATTTTTTACAATTAAAACAGACAGTTACATTATAAAAAACCACAATTTGAATTAATTAAACATTAAAAAACTATTTTTCGTCTCAGAGTAGATGATAATATTATGTACGCATTATTGCCAATAAACTAGACATATTTATTTATAAAACAGTCGTAATTGATTGATTGATCTAACGACTGTCCTTATTTGGCAAAAAATGATAAATATTCTAGCAGGAACGCTCCAGTGATGACGATAATAGTGACCTAGACCTTGATTCTACTTCTTTTGAATAATTAAAACAGTCAAAAAACACTTTTAGTTTGAAATAAATTCAAAAAGATTTTCATTGATTGTATTTTAATTATAATAGAAAATCACAATTATAAAAATAAAGAGTTTTATCGATAAAGAACTACACACTTTATCGTAAGCGTGACAGCATTAGGGACAACTGTCACAGAGATTATCCTATAATTTATGAACTATAGTACAGCCTCGGTGATGAAGGTGAACAGTAATGTCCTCAGTGTGAGACAATGAATAGTATCTATTTAGCATAGATGCAAACATTACGTCAAATAGAACTGTATTATAATTGCAGTGCACTCACAATTTGTTCTTTTTACTTTATTTGGTTGTTGTATGTAGGTGAATGAGTATTGAGGCGAGTTAGTAGTTTTACTGGCCAGCAATTTTCTGTGTAGCGAATGTATAAGATTATTCTTTTTCTTATTTCGAATTTCGATAAACTTTTGCGTCGAAATATTTAGGAAATAAATACACAAATAATTGTAGCTACTATTAATTCAAATTCAATGCATCAAAATCGCATCTCCGTAGACCGTGTCACCGTAGAGGATTTCCTTCTGGCTTGCTCAGCCGCATCCTTCTGCGAGACGATTGCCTTTTAATAGCTGTGACGTAGTATGCCCCTGGTTAAGTGCAAGCTATCCATACTAATATTATAAATGCGAAAGTAAGGATGTTTGTTTGTTTGTTTGTTTGTAACGCTTTCACGCTTAAACCACCTAACCGATTTCAAAAATTCTTTCACCAATGGAAAGCTATAATATCAGGGATTAACATAGGCTATATTTTATCCCGGTATTCCCACAGGAACGGAAACTACGCCGCGGGTAAAGGGACTGAAACCGAAGCGAAGCGAGGGCGGGTTGCTAGTTATTTATAAAATAAACCTGTCAACTTTTGAAAGTTTCTTTCAAATTTTAAACAAGTTATCCATACTAATATTATAAATGCGAAAGTAAGGATGTTTGTTTGTTTGTTTGTTTGTAACGCTTTCACGCTTAAACCACCAAACCGATTTCAAAAATTCTTTCACCAATGGAAAGCTATAATATCAGGGAGTAACATAGCCTATATTTTATCCCGGTATTCCCACAGGAACGGGAACTACGCCGCGGGTAAAGGGACTGAAACCGAAGCGAAGCGAGGGCGGGTTGCTAGTTATTTATAAAATAAACCTGTCAACTTTTGAAAGTTTCTTTCAAATTTTAAACAAGTCACCCTTACTAATATCATAAATGCGAAAGTAAGGATGTTTGTTTGTTTGTTTGTTTGTAATGCTTTCACGCTTAAACCACCGAACCGATTTCAAAAATTCTTTCACCAATGGAAAGCTATAATATCAGGGAGTAACATAGGCTATATTTTATCCCGGTATTCCCACAGGAACGGGAACTACGCCGCGGGTAAAGTGACTGAAACCGAAGCGAAGCGAGGGCGAGTTGCTAGTAAATAATAATTCACACGGCATTTTGCATTCTAAACAGTGACAATTATACGCATCACAACCTCATGCTGAAAAAAATGCGCTTGATTTTATATTGGTTATTATCTTGATATAACGCTGAATATCATATCAGTTATATTTATATAGTATAGTTAGTGTACAACACGAGTTACCTTCAAATTCTTAATTAATAACTTAATAAAAATCTATATAATTATTAATATTTAACCTTAATATTAAGATTTTCACAGTATGAATAAATTGCCTGGTTTTTTAGTCAATAATTAAAACTTGTTTGATGTCTGTTATAATGAACGCAGTTAATTTAATTATTTACTTAATGTTAATATAAGATTTTATGTTTAGACGTAATTGGCTATTATAAAAGGAAACATTTTGATAAAGGTGTAAAAGACAATGATATAATTAACAATAAAATATATCAGAGTCCATCTATTGTTTGCCTTAAAATAGTCTATTAATTTAATGATGATTATATACATATAAATGTATAACTACCATAGAAACTGTTCAAAGATTACAAACTATATCAATGATGAGAATGGCAAAACAAATAAGCTCAGATACAGACAGCGGATCGTTTAATCAGTCTGTGCTGTAGAGACTGGTTGAGAGGGGGGCTGCGACGAAGAGGGCTACCTTCCACTAAATGACCATCCCTCTACTCTGTTAACCCGTGCCACCGTATCCACAAACAGTATACTCGGTGAGTGCGGCTAACAACAGTTCTTAATAATCTACTAGAACTGATATTTATTATTCATTAAACTTTGAAACATGAATATATTACTATGATAAAGCTTTATTATAGCTTAACTTGTAACTTTTTATGTATATTTATCCGTTACGTTAACGAACCCATTAAAATCCTTACTAATGTTATTAATGCGAAAATAAATTTGTCACGCTAAAAACCGACAAACCGATTTCAAAAATTCTTTCACCAATGGAAAGCTATGATATCAGGCAGTAACATAAGCTATATTTTATTCCGTATCCACGGGAACGGTAACTACGCGGGTAAGGCGACTGAAACCAAAGCGAATCGAGAGCGGTTTGTTAATATAATATAAAAAAATAATGATTCATCGATGTCTTACACGAATTTTATGGTTAGGAGAATTACTATAACTAGAATAGCAAGCCTCTTATTAGTTTTGATCTAAAGTACGCTAATTATATTGTTAAATGACTCGTCTCATCACTATCATTATCAACATCACCGTCCTGCTCTTGTTTCAATTACTTGGTTTCAATGCAATATCTTTTGCATATATTGCAAAATTTTTATGACGTGTTGCCTGATTGTTAATCATGATCAGAAGGAATTAGCCCCGGTCAATGTAAAGTTTTTAATCGTCTTTTATGACACCCAGGGGAATGCTGGCTGCTCTAGTTGCAAACTCATAATCGGGTGCCGCTTGTGAGATCTGGTCCAGCCATGGTTTTTCTTCTTTAATTTTTTTTTTTGTGTGACTACTACTGTTAGCCTCAGATGTCTGTGACAACTTTACCCGGACTGGTGGGTGAGCGCTGAGGGCTCTCAACCCGTTCCAGCCATGGTACTTTTTCATTATATTTAATGACTATATCATGGTTCGAAAGGCATCACAGTGGAGCTATTAATAAGCGTGTTGTTCTATGTAATTTTAATTAAAAAAAACTAGTAAATGAATTAATAAGAAGATAATCCCATTGAGTTTCTTGTCGGATCTTTTCAGTGCGGTCGCGTTCTGATCCGGTATTAATTTAAGTTAAAATATAAAAAAAATGACAAGTATTAGCAAAAATTATTTAAGTAGAAAAGTTAAATAGGAGGAGTTGGAAGATATTGATTCCATTTCCCTCCTACGCAATGCGGGAGACATGAAGCCAAATTGTCTAGTCCGTACTAATATTATGGGGAACTACGGGGGTAAGGCGACTGAAACCGAAGTATTTTAATTATAATAGAAAATCACAATTATAAAAATAAAGAGTTTTATCGATAAAAAACTACGCACTTTATCGTAAGCGTGACAGCACTAGGGACAACTGTCACAGAGATTATCCTATAATTTATGAACTATAGTACAGCCTCGGTGATGAAGGTGAACAGTAATGTCCTCAGTGTGAGACAATGAATAGTATCTATTTAGCATAGATGCAAACATTACGTCAAATAGAACTGTATTATAATTGCAGTGCACTCACAATTTGTTCTTTTTACTTTATTTGGTTGTTGTATGTAGGTGAATGAGTATTGAGGCGAGTTAGTAGTTTTACTGGCCAGCAATTTTCTGTGTAGCGAATGTATAAGATTATTCTTTTTCTTATTTCGAATTTCGATAAACTTTTGCGTCGAAATATTTAGGAAATAAATACACAAATAATTGTAGCTACTATTAATTCAAATTCAATGCATCAAAATCGCATCTCCGTAGACCGTGTCACCGTAGAGGATTTCCTTCTGGCTTGCTCAGCCGCATCCTTCTGCGAGACGATTGCCTTTTAATAGCTGTGACGTAGTATGCCCCTGGTTAAGTGCAAGCTATCCATACTAATATTATAAATGCGAAAGTAAGGATGTTTGTTTGTTTGTTTGTTTGTAACGCTTTCACGCTTAAACCACCTAACCGATTTCAAAAATTCTTTCACCAATGGAAAGCTATAATATCAGGGATTAACATAGGCTATATTTTATCCCGGTATTCCCACAGGAACGGAAACTACGCCGCGGGTAAAGGGACTGAAACCGAAGCGAAGCGAGGGCGGGTTGCTAGTTATTTATAAAATAAACCTGTCAACTTTTGAAAGTTTCTTTCAAATTTTAAACAAGTTATCCATACTAATATTATAAATGCGAAAGTAAGGATGTTTGTTTGTTTGTTTGTTTGTAACGCTTTCACGCTTAAACCACCAAACCGATTTCAAAAATTCTTTCACCAATGGAAAGCTATAATATCAGGGAGTAACATAGCCTATATTTTATCCCGGTATTCCCACAGGAACGGGAACTACGCCGCGGGTAAAGGGACTGAAACCGAAGCGAAGCGAGGGCGGGTTGCTAGTTATTTATAAAATAAACCTGTCAACTTTTGAAAGTTTCTTTCAAATTTTAAACAAGTCACCCTTACTAATATCATAAATGCGAAAGTAAGGATGTTTGTTTGTTTGTTTGTTTGTAATGCTTTCACGCTTAAACCACCGAACCGATTTCAAAAATTCTTTCACCAATGGAAAGCTATAATATCAGGGAGTAACATAGGCTATATTTTATCCCGGTATTCCCACAGGAACGGGAACTACGCCGCGGGTAAAGTGACTGAAACCGAAGCGAAGCGAGGGCGAGTTGCTAGTAAATAATAATTCACACGGCATTTTGCATTCTAAACAGTGACAATTATACGCATCACAACCTCATGCTGAAAAAAATGCGCTTGATTTTATATTGGTTATTATCTTGATATAACGCTGAATATCATATCAGTTATATTTATATAGTATAGTTAGTGTACAACACGAGTTACCTTCAAATTCTTAATTAATAACTTAATAAAAATCTATATAATTATTAATATTTAACCTTAATATTAAGATTTTCACAGTATGAATAAATTGCCTGGTTTTTTAGTCAATAATTAAAACTTGTTTGATGTCTGTTATAATGAACGCAGTTAATTTAATTATTTACTTAATGTTAATATAAGATTTTATGTTTAGACGTAATTGGCTATTATAAAAGGAAACATTTTGATAAAGGTGTAAAAGACAATGATATAATTAACAATAAAATATATCAGAGTCCATCTATTGTTTGCCTTAAAATAGTCTATTAATTTAATGATGATTATATACATATAAATGTATAACTACCATAGAAACTGTTCAAAGATTACAAACTATATCAATGATGAGAATGGCAAAACAAATAAGCTCAGATACAGACAGCGGATCGTTTAATCAGTCTGTGCTGTAGAGACTGGTTGAGAGGGGGGCTGCGACGAAGAGGGCTACCTTCCACTAAATGACCATCCCTCTACTCTGTTAACCCGTGCCACCGTATCCACAAACAGTATACTCGGTGAGTGCGGCTAACAACAGTTCTTAATAATCTACTAGAACTGATATTTATTATTCATTAAACTTTGAAACATGAATATATTACTATGATAAAGCTTTATTATAGCTTAACTTGTAACTTTTTATGTATATTTATCCGTTACGTTAACGAACCCATTAAAATCCTTACTAATGTTATTAATGCGAAAATAAATTTGTCACGCTAAAAACCGACAAACCGATTTCAAAAATTCTTTCACCAATGGAAAGCTATGATATCAGGCAGTAACATAAGCTATATTTTATTCCGTATCCACGAGAACGGTAACTACGCGGGTAAGGCGACTGAAACCAAAGCGAATCGAGAGCGGTTTGTTAATATAATATAAAAAAATAATGATTCATCGATGTCTTACACGAATTTTATGGTTAGGAGAATTACTATAACTAGAATAGCAAGCCTCTTATTAGTTTTGATCTAAAGTACGCTAATTATATTGTTAAATGACTCGTCTCATCACTATCATTATCAACATCACCGTCCTGCTCTTGTTTCAATTACTTGGTTTCAATGCAATATCTTTTGCATATATTGCAAAATTTTTATGACGTGTTGCCTGATTGTTAATCATGATCAGAAGGAATTAGCCCCGGTCAATGTAAAGTTTTTAATCGTCTTTTATGACACCCAGGGGAATGCTGGCTGCTCTAGTTGCAAACTCATAATCGGGTGCCGCTTGTGAGATCTGGTCCAGCCATGGTTTTTCTTCTTTAATTTTTTTTTTGTGTGACTACTACTGTTAGCCTCAGATGTCTGTGACAACTTTACCCGGACTGGTGGGTGAGCGCTGAGGGCTCTCAACCCGTTCCAGCCATGGTACTTTTTCATTATATTTAATGACTATATCATGGTTCGAAAGGCATCACAGTGGAGCTATTAATAAGCGTGTTGTTCTATGTAATTTTAATTAAAAAAAACTAGTAAATGAATTAATAAGAAGATAATCCCATTGAGTTTCTTGTCGGATCTTTTCAGTGCGGTCGCGTTCTGATCCGGTATTAATTTAAGTTAAAATATTAAAAAAATGACAAGTATTAGCAAAAATTATTTAAGTAGAAAAGTTAAATAGGAGGAGTTGGAAGATATTGATTCCATTTCCCTCCTACGCAATGCGGGAGACATGAAGCCAAATTGTCTAGTCCGTACTAATATTATGGGGAACTACGGGGGTAAGGCGACTGAAACCGAAGCAAAGCGAGGGCGGGTTGCTAGTTAGTCAATGAATAAGAGGATGTTGCAGCTACTATAAGCGCAGTGGCACAGCACCATAGATATGAGAAAGCTTGACGGGGCCTGTAAGTGAACCTTAAGATTCGTTCCGTCTATTATATAATATGATGCAAAATTTCGCTCAGATATCTTAGCAACGTTCATCCACATTATCATCATCATCTCAGCCCGCGTAAGTCCCACTGTTGGGTTTGAGTTTCCTCCACAATGCGAAGGCTATTTACCTACTATACTGCGTTGATCAGACGTATTGGCGCAGGTGTTTATGGCAAGTTTTACGTCTCTTGTCTGCATATCATATCCCTTAATCATCTTTTTTAACACCAATGGGATAGAAGCTGATGAATTGTATTTTCACTACGTCATCATAGAGGCAAATGCCAGCGTTCAGTACCCCATTAATCATCCTTACTAATATTATAAATGCAAAAGTAAATTTGTTTGTTCGTTACGCTTTCACGTTTAAACCACTGAAACGATTTCAAAAATTCTTTCACCAATGGAAAACTATAATATGAGGAAGTAATATAGGCTATATTTTAACTCGGTATTCCCACGGGAACTATGCGTTTAAGGCAACTGAAATCGAAGCAAAGCGAGTGCGGATTGCTAGTAACATATAAGTGCCATATACTCATCTTATATTTACTCTAACCTTTTCCAAATTGGGAGAGAAAATGAGCATTTACATTAATTCATAGGATTCCCTTACAAATTCGAGATTTTCTTTTCATGCAGTACTATTTTTATCCTCCCACGCAAAAACAGGGGTGTTATATGTTTGAATTTGATGCCAATCTGTCTGTGTGTATGTCTGTCTGTGATGTAGTAGCTCTCAAACCGATCGACCCATCAAAGCGGTTTTTTTTTCATTTAAATGCCGTTTACGTCGTAACGCCCTTTCCAATGATACGAAACACCACCATATTTTAAGACAGTGCTTTAAAACCTCTAGAGGGCGCCATATTAGATGCAGTGACACATCATATATCCTATAACCAGCAGACGATTAAGACGCTTCTAACGATACTTCATTTGTCCGGTTCTAATAAGTAGTTGAGGAGCTATGGGGGGAACCGATGAACATACATACATAGCCTGTCAAAATCATAACCCTCCATACTTGGGTAAAAAAAGTATGTTAACTAAAAATTATTGATATTTAGTATTTGATGTAGCGCTTAATGGGATATGATAAGAGCATAAGTATGTAGATAACTGACTTTTTAAATGCGTTGTATTTATAACCCACGAGCAAATGCCAGCTGTTTTGCCTGCGTAGTCCCTCTTCCTGTGGGAATACCAGGACAAAATAAAGCTTAAGTTTTTCCTTATTATAGATATATACCTAGTAGTAAAATATTCTCGATATCGGTCCAGTAGTTTTGAATACCCGGAACAATCAAATAGCTAGACAGACAAACATTTTTTTTTAAAAGTTGCTTTTCCAAATGGAGTAGTAGTTATGGCAGCGACCTAAAGTGCCTGTGTCGGGCGTGCAAATCCCATGCAAGACAACACTTATGCGATCCACAACTTGTTGTTCTGATTCTGGATGTAATTTGTGTCCATTGGTATGTTTGTAAAGTACCCCCGCAATACAAGGATTATTTCCTTAGTGCAGGCTGTTATATTTTTAAAAAAGAACTAGCAACCCGCCCTCGCTTCGCTTCGGTTTTAGTCGTTTTACCCGCGTAGTTCCCGTTCCCGTGGGAATACCAGGATAAAATATAACCTAGTTTACGCGCTGATATTATAGCTTTACATTGGTGAAAGAATTTTTGAAATCGATCTAGCTGTTTTGAAGATTACCCGAAACAAATAGACAGACAGACAAAAAAAATATAAAATGATTTTTAGGCATGTGTATAGTGCGAATAACCGTGTGAGCATGAAAAAAGCCTATTATTTTGACATTACAAACAGACATTTCAATTTTATTTATTGGTATAGATAAGAAAAGAAATAATCGTGAGATCATGAAAAAGACCTACAATTTTGACGTTACAAACAGACACTTCAATTTTATCTATTTGTATAGACCACAGGTACATAATTCATATTTTTCTGTAATTTATTGTATTATTCATGTCATTATTTCCAAATGAAATAGCTTTATAGACAAAGAGAGAAGCCGGTTTGATACAAGGTTAGCGCGTTCAAACAAAGAAACTCCACTTTTATAATTCAATCTAGATTTTAGCTCTAGAATTCATGTTAGTGTTTTATTTTATTCTTAACTAGCAACCCGCCCTCGCTTCGCTTCGGTTTCAGTCTTTCCTGCGTAGTTTCCGTTCCCGTGGGAATACCGGGACAAAAAAAAATAGCCTAGTTTACACCCTGATATCATAGCTTTCCAGTGGTGAAAGAATTTTTGAAATCTGTCCAGCCGTTTTGAAGATTACCCAGAGCAAACAGACAGACAGACAAACACACAAACAAAAAAAATATAAAGTGTATTTTAGGCATATGTATAATGCAAATAACTGTGTGAACATGAAAAAAGCCTATTATTTTGACATTACAAACAGACTCTCCAATTTTATTTATTGGTATAGATAACTCTCTGTCTTCCTAAAGAAATATAATAGCACACCCAATATTAAATACTTCTAGTTTTATTAAAAATAATTAGTTCTATAGATTACATTTTTTATTACAAAGTAATCTAAATTTTTAATATTACTAATTTTTACTATTATTACTTTTTAAATTATTTACTATTATTACTTTTTGAAATTTATTACTTTTTAATATTAGTATAGCTTTCTTCACAATAATAGGCAAATTGAACTACTATGCCATAATGATCAGACGGATTAGTTTCGAATTTTACGGCACAGACGTGCAAAAAATTAGATGCTGAACCGTGTTCTTAATCCGTAGGTAAAAACAAAAATTTTGTTATTTCAATCAGAATCAGACCTATTAAACTTTAATTTATTTATTTAAATACCTATTAAACTTTATTTAACTCATGCCTAATAGTAAAAAACCCTATACCAACCTGTCTGACCAGCATGATATAAGATCAATTGCCCTCCTATTGTGGTGGCGGCTCCAGCCCAATATTGGGACGTATATGAGCTGAAATGATGAATGATGATGAATAGTAGTCATTGGTAGATTAATATTTGAATATGTTCGATTAATATTTGAATATGTCCGATTAATATTTCAATGAATAAATGTCCCTCTGCTTCGTAACCGCCATTCATTGATAAGAAAATTCACGGTAGAAATAAGAAATTTCACGGTAGGCAGCGGCCTGGCTGTGCCCCTGGTATTGCAAAGGTCCATGTGCAGCAGTTTCACTTACCATCAGGTGTGCTGCTTGCTCGTTTGCCACCGTTGGCAATAAAAATAAAATTGATTTGGCAGCCCAAGTTTCTGAAGGTGTTCGCGTCTGGTGGGTGTTAGTGATGATTTTGATGTCACCGAATCTCAATGCATGCTTTCACATTCCCTTCACCTTCTGCATGGTATGCAGTAGTCTAGGAAAAGAGAATCAGCGGCAATATCACTTACCATCATGTGCTGTTTGCTCGTTTGCCAGCAATAAAAAAAAATTATATCGCGTTACAGCTTATTTATGGCTTTTTCCTTTTTCCTTGGAAATTCATTTTATTGCCGCAACAGTTATTAACTCTTTAATCATCTTTTACAATTAACTATTCAATTTTATATTTTTTTAATAGTCTTGTTTACTGTATTGGTATGTCTAAAGCTTAATAAGTCTATGGTGATGCCTCCCGTGTTATTTCCGCACCCTCGCCCGTTGGCGCTGGGCGGAAGCACTCCCACTCGGATTCATTTCTGGTTTTCGCTACTCTTTTGTCTTAAACTGTTTTAGCAACTTGTCCTCTCTCTCCCCAAGAAAATGTTTACCCACTTATTCAATGTGTGCTTACAAGATAAGTACTTGAGTAATTAAATAAAAAAAATCGTCCCATACACTCAATAATTAATTTGGAGATAACTAACAAGCTTTTTAATAAGAATATAAGTCTAATGGAATGGAATCTGATTTATAGTTGTAAATAAAAATAAGACTTCTTATGTTTACGCGAGTATTGCGCATTTTAAATAAAACTATTTTTAAGGATTTCATCGCATTTGTGTTTTTGATTGCGCGACGTTTTGAACACTTTTCAGCGTTCACGGTTACGGGCTGACTAAGATTTTGTTTTTTTTTTGTATTGCTAATAAATTTGTATCAAAATATGGATTAAATTTAATAAATATTATCTGTAGTGGGTAGATATAAATCTCTGTAATAATGATGACTTATTGGATGGGGAGTTTCGGCGCGAATTTGGAAATGTCATATTAAGCTCTTGTATTATATTAATTTTTTTAGTGTTTTATAGTGTTATATTGAATAATTTTGCTGATATTTTATGTAATATAATATAATTAAGGTGCTGAAGTGTGGTGAATGTGATATAAGAGTGGTTTACGTGTATTTTCATATTCAACCGGCATTCCCAGAGAAATCATCTAATTAGGTTTTCAGCGCCTAATTAATGATAACGACTTGACTAACTGACGGACAATGACTATAAATAAGTTATACAATATGAAGAAGTAAATAATTTGAGAACTTATAATTAATTTTGTAATTTGGTTTAAGCTGATGGCTTCGTTGCCAAAGCTTCATTAAATAAAAAAAAAACTTATTGGATGGAAGACTTCTTAGTCCATCCGTGACCGTCAATACTGAAGTTTTCGAAAAGTCGAGCAATCAAAAATTAAATACAACCTCGATTAAATCCGTAAAAATAGTTTTATTCATAAAGATATATTTAATTATGTAAACCACTAAAAGGCTACGCATATGTTAGTACTTCTATTGATATTTGCAATGCTAAATTGTATTGTTTAAATTACAGAATACAAATGTTACACAAATTTAGTTCTAGGTATTTTTAAAGGATGCATTTATATCAAGTATTTTACGTAAATACAAATTGAATTGTTTTAATATTTAATATAAATAAATATAATTAATAGATATTAGAGAATTACTTTACATTACGATACGGATTTTTTCTAATAAAATTATTACGGAAATAAGTCATAAAGACAATGTCTTTCAATCAAGTATGAATTAAATAAATGTAGATTGTCCGGACTAAAAATACAATGGTCACTGGTCCCTTCCTTTCCCGTGAACGATCGGCAAAGATGACCATAGACGCGAGCAGATAACATCACTGTACCTAATAGAAGTAAATCATCTCAGATGGGTTGATTAAACGACCAGCGTGGTATAGTATGTCAATTTCCCTCCTATACTTAAGGAGGCTGGAAACTAACAGTGGGGTGTATATTAGTTGAAATGTATATACCTAATCATAAAATAACTACATTTTATCATTCAGACATATTAACATAATCATTATCATCATCATTGCAGCCCTCATACGTCCCGCTGTTGGGCTCCAGCCTCCTCGACAATGGGAGGGAATTTGACCCCTTATACCATGCTGGTTTTTGCCTTATAGATATGTTGGTATAGGGTTCTATTTCGAGTTTTCCTTCTCTTGCGTAAATATTATGTGCATATTATATCCCTTAGTCGTCTTTTACGACATCCACGGGCAAGATAGGGAGTAGTAAATTATATTCTTACTCAGTCACCATACGAAAAATTAACATACTACTAATAAATATTTTTCGTAGTCTTACATTAATTTTATAATTAGGCTTAAATATTTTATATATATATTTTTAAAATACCTACTGTTAAAAATAATGTATGGTTACTAAAGTTAGAGTTCTAAAGTCTTCACGCTTGATTTTAATTCAATAGTTAAAACCCATTAATACATTTACAGTTCACGATGCCGGAAGTATTATTGATAAATACATATATTTTCCATGTATAAGTAATTCATCAATCCCTCTCTTGCCCGTGGGTGTTGTAAGAGGCGTTTAAGGATAAATAACATCGATACAAGAGAAGGAAATCTTTCAATAAAATCCTGTGCCAACACGTCTAAAGAGGGTCATGTTACTTAACAAAATGGTGGAGGCCCGAGCAAAGCAGTTTTTTTTTTATTGCTGACGGTGGCAAACGAGCAAACAGCACACCTGATGGTAAGTGATCCTGCCGCACATGGACCTTTGCAATACCAGGGGCACAGCCAGGCCGCTGCCTACCGTGAAGGAAATACTCTTCTTAAACCTCGTTTAAAGAAGGACATGTCATAGGGCTCGGGAAACACAGCAGCAGGTAGTTCATTCCAGAGCCTGCACGTACGTGGGAGAAATAATCGCTGGAAACGTACAGTTGATGACCATAACGTTTACAGGTGAAATGGATGAACCTTGCTACGATGTTGAGTGGTACGTTGGTAGAATGACAACGGTGGTACCAAGTCAAACAGTTCCTCGGAGCACTCCCCGTGAAAGAGTCGGTAGAGTACACAGAGTGATCCAACGTCTCTCCGCTGCTCCAGCGACTCCAATCTGTCCGTAAGATTGGGATCCCCGACGATTCGAACAGCTCGTTTTTGCAGGGAGTCAAGTGGGACGTGTATAGGCTGAGATGATGAGGCGACATACATATATTATAATAAAACATATTAATTTTATATTAGGTCCTCGAGTGGAAACCACGTATCGGACGACGCAGTGTAGGACGAACTAGGTGGACCGACGACCTGGTGAAAGTTGCTGGGCTTCGTTGGATGCAGGCGGCACACAACCTCACTTTGTAGCGTAACATGAGGGAGGCATACGTCCAGCAGTGGACGGCGATAGGCTGAAATGAATTTTATATTAGTATTTGTATTTTATAAACAATACCATAACTTGTATCATGGCTTACTCATTTAAGTCGTTAAGTGTATTTAAATAGAAGCAATTAATACAAGAATACCATCTGTTGCACGCTTGTCGTTAGCGGCACATCAACAATATTACTTTTAATTAATATTACTGTTAAAGCATACTTAACTAGCTTTATCGTAGGATCGCCATTTTAAATATATGACAGTATTATACCTCAATCAGCTGATAAAATGTTAGCTGTACTAGCGTATGCCTAGTTTAATTACTTAGCAATTTACGCTTCCATATTCAATAGGATTTCAAAGAAATATCGTCAGTTATTTGAAATTAACTTTGTTATATTTAAGAAATTCATTCATTCATCATTTCTGCTCAAAGACTTCCCACTGTTGGAATTGAGCCTCCTCCACAATAGAAGGGAATTTGACCTAGTATACCACAATGGTCAGACGCGTTGAGGGTTTCATTTCTAGTTTTCCTTCTCTTGAATAGAGGTTCCCTGCATATTTAATTCCTTAGTCATCTTTTCATCTTTTACACCCACAGATAAAAGAGGGGATGGTGAAGTGTATTCTTACTTCGTCACCGTCACATAGCAGAAAATGACTTGCTAAAATTTATATAAAAAGATATTTGGTTTTCTTAATAGACGTGCTGGAATCAGTAGACAAGTATTAAACATAAAATAACAATTTCGTCGTACTTGTAGTCTATAAGAGTGGTAGAACCACACTGTCTACAGTTATCTGTCTACAGCCGCGGGCCGGTCCGTCCGGGGTAGTACCACACTCTCGCAGAAAATCGACGTCTGAGTAGTAGCAATTTGTTACTGCGCTTCGTACGGTGAGGGAGAGAGCCGAAAGCCCAACTTTCTGAGGGTGTTTGTGTGTGGAGGGTTTTGGTGGTGCCCTTTGTATAATCGAGCCTTAATGCACGCATTCACATTTCCCTTTACTTTCTTCGCGGTAGGCAGCGACCCTGTAAAGGTCCGTGAGCGGCAGCAACACTTACCATTAGGTGTACTGTTTGCTCGTTTGCCACCGTTTGCAGTAAAAAAAAAATTGTGTATTAGTATATTTCCTTTAATAAAATTGTACAATATCTAAACAAGATGAAGAACAATGAAAATAATGTAAATTATTCTTGGTTAATATTTAATGAAGATCTTTGTGCACTAGAATAAAAGTTTGGAATTTTCCACATCAATTAGATACTTAAAATTTCTATTGACTCATAACATTTTTATTTACTATATCTAGATACCTCAGAGTAACATTGAAACGTCCACTGCCTTGCACAAAATAATTGAATATTATAAGAAATATAATATAATCACCTAGCTGACCCAACAGACGTTGTTCTGTTCAAATAAAATAAAGGAATTCTCCTTGAAATTAATAGCAGCGCCACCTACCGGATCCAATTGTGAAGCTAAACCATTCTCGAATCCCCTTGAACACACCCAAAAAATTTCATCAACATCTATCCAGCCGTTTCAGAGGAGTTCAGTGACATATACACGTACACAGGAATAAATATATTTCTTACAGCTGCTGTCGATTTCAAGAATTACTTTTATTTTATTTAAACAGAACAAAATCTGTTGAATCAGCTAGTATCTATACTAATATTATGAATGCAAAAGTAAGGATGTTTGTTTGTTTGTTTGTAACGCTTTCACGCTTAAACCACTGAACCGATTTCAAAAATTCTTTCACCAATGGAAAGCTATAATATCAGGGAGTGACATAGGCTATATTTTATCCCGGTATTCCCACAGGAATGGGAACTACGCGGGTTTAAGAGACTGAAACCGAAGCGAAGTGAGGGCGGGTTGCTAGTATTATATAAAGATTAAAAAAAAATCTAATGACGTTCTGAAACTAATTTTATTAATAGATCACAGAGAACTTTGATAATCCACTAAGGATTACGTGTTTAGGTTAATACTTATTTTTAGGTACTCATTTTAATACTTGATTGCATGTGTATTTAAACGTAATTATTAAAGGAAGACATCCTTACTAATATTATAAAGGCGAAAGTAAGTTTGTTTGTTTGTTTTTTACGCTTTCACGCGTAACCAACGAACCGATTTCAAAAATTCTTTCACCAATAGAAAGCTATAATGTCAGGGAATAAGATCTTTACTAATATTATAAATGCGAAAGTAAGTTTGTTTGTTTGTTTGCTTGTTTGTTCGTTTGTTACGCTTTCACGCTTAAACCACCGAACCGATTTCAAAAATTCTTTCACCAATGGAAAGATATAATATCACGCAATAACATAGGCTATATTTTGTTCCGGTATTCCCACGGGAATGGGAACTACGCGGGTAAGTCGACTGAAACCGAAGCGAAGCGAGGGCGGGTTGCTAGTATTAACATAATTATTAGAGTAAGATTTAAAATATTTTATCTCTAGCATATATATGATTCAAATATCATCATCATCATCATCATCACAGCTCATGTATATCTTACTGTTGGTTTCAGGCCTCTTCCATAATGGGAGCGAAATTGACCTATTACCATGCTGGTCAGACGTATTGATATAGAGTTTTATTTCGAGTTTTCCATCTCTTTCATAGATGTTATATGAATATTATAATCCTTTTGTCATCTTTTACGACACTCACGGGCATGAAAGGGAGTGATGAATTGTATTTTTACTCCATCACCACATGGAGAGACTGAAATATAGGTAATTCCAGTTTTTCCTATAAAAATCGTACAAAATAAATCAAAGGTGTTTTTTAATCAAATAACGTACACAATCTTTACCAATATAATAAATGCGAAAGTAAGTTTGTTTGTCTGTTTGTTTGTGTGTTTGTTTGTTACGCTTTCACGCTTAAACCACCGAACCAATTTCAAAAATTCTTTCAGCAATGGAAAGCTATAATATCAGAGAGTAATATAGGTTATATTTTATCCCAATATTACTATAGGAACAGGAACTACGTGGGTAAGACGATTGAAACCAAAGCGAAGCGAGGGCCGGTGGCTAGTATATAATAAATAAGAAAGATATAAAATATTTTAAATAAAACTTTTCTAACACCTTTGGTATAAAAATCATCAAACTGCAGGTGTTCAGTATTATTTAAACATGCCTTTATCACTATCACCACTTTACTATGCCTTTTTATTAACATGCTTTCTTGTATGTCTGTCCTTAGCGCCATTCGGGTAAAATTTTATAATTGATTTCAAAATAACTTTCCGATAAGCTAAATACTTGAAAGTTAGACTTGAAATATTTGACTACATATATGCAAATACGAAAAAATAAGAAAAACAAAAAAGAGGAGAGAGTTGGAGAAAATTAAAAAGACGAAAGCAAAAAATAAACAAAACATCGGTGTAATATTTATTACTGGTAGTGTATTAGTAGTATTAGGTACTGGTAAAATATAACATTTGTCTATTTCAAACATAATCAGAATAAACCAGAGTGTATGTACAAAGTACGCATATCATGAGTGAAACTCCTTGTCCTTTATACAGTATACTTTATCCTTCAGCCTTTATCTCATTCTCTCGCCGGCTGAATCCTATACATTGATGTGTTTATGTCACTGTAAACTCGCTTTTTCGTTTCATCGAGTTTGAAATCAGAACGATTCTTAAGAAGTTACATACATATAATCACGCCTCTTTTCCATAAGGGTAGGCAAAGACCACTTCCTTCCACTTGCTACGATCTTGACATACCACTTTCGCCTCCTCCGCATTCATTAATCTCTTCATACATGTTCTTCGGTTCAGAGTATTCCTAATCTGGCCCTTCATAAGAACGTCCCCAATTTGATTGTAGAACGTCCGCCTCGGTCTTCCCCTTCCAACACTTCCGTTCACATTCGCCTTATAAATTCTCCTTGTTAGTCTCCTTTCATTCATTCTCTCTACATGACTGAACCAACTTATAATACCTTTCTCAATCCTTGTCACTACATCTACATTCATTCCACAACGTTCCCTAATCACTCTGTTTTTAATTCTATCACTCAATTTCACACCCATCATGCTCCTCAGCGCTCTCATTTTCACAGCATTTATTCTACTTTCGTGCTTCTTCTGCCATACCCAGCTCTCACTTTCATACATTAGAGTTGGTACAAGCACTCCCCTATGCACAGCTAGGCGAGCCTTCTTAGACAGGCTTCGGCTGCCCATAAAGGTGCGCAAAGCACCATTTACCATATTTGCCTTACACACTCTTCTTCCAATATCACTTTCACATTTACCATCTCTCGCAAATGTAGAGCTCAGATATACTAATTCTTGCACTTGTTCTAATATTTCTTCTTCTATACGTATCTTGCATTTCGTCATAACTTCTTCTCTTTCAAATACCATAACTTTCGTCTTCTTTACATTAATTTTCATTCCTTTTCTTTCAAAAGCGTCATGTACTGCTGTTACCATCTCTTGCAACTCATTCACCGGCGAAGCAAATAGAACTTAATCGTCAGCGTAGAGAAGACATTTTATAAGTAACCCATTCTCAGTCCATATTCACTCTCTTTTAAATCAGTCAAGCAGTTGTCCATGAATAAGTTGAACAGCCACGGTGACGCTACACATCCTTGGCTAACACCCTTTCGGATGCTAAACCATTCAGTGTATGCTCCCTCGATTCTGACACAGGCACTGGAGTTCTCATAGAGATACCGCAATGCCCCTATCAGGTTGCCGTTCACCCCATGCAAAGATAATGCTGACCACAATTTATTTCTAACCACTCTATCGTAAGCCTTTTCCAAATCCACGAAAGCGCAATAGACATCTGAATCAGTTCCTCGTCCTTTTCAAATAAACTTTCAAAATATTCCTTCCACCTTTTCAGCACGCAATCTGGTCCTTTTATAATACTACCATTCTGATTTCTAATTTTAGTAAGCTCCGAGTTTGTAGAACTCCCTCGAGCAATCCTTATGGATTTCCAGAACAATTTTATGTTAGACTGGAAATCCTCAGAAAGCCTCCTATCAAACATCCTTTCGCTCATCTCTCTTTTTATTCACTGCTTTCTTTACCATCTCTTTCAAACATTTATACTTCTCTCTTACTTCGTCTACATCCTCATTTGTCGCCTCATTCTTAAGTTAGCTTTTGTTGCTAACCAGTCCATCCATGCTTTCTTTTTCTTACCTATAACCACTTGTACATCTTTATCCATCCAGACCTTATACAGCTTTCTTCCTTTTTCCTTTTCGAAACACCACACACCTCAATAGCAACATTCACAACTCCTTCCTTAAACGTCTTCCACACTTCTGCTATCACTCATACCTTGTCTACGTCTTCAAGTCTCTCATTCAACCTTTCGCAAAAGACTTCTTTTACAATCGTATCTTGTAAACTTTCCACTTTTATTCTTTCTACATTCATTATCAAAATTCTTTTCCCGATGCCGCCAGCGTTTAAAGAGACCACTTATTCGAGATATCACCAGGAAGTGGTCTGTGTCAATACTGACACCGCGGTACGCTCGGGTATCTAAGACATTCTTCCTCAATCTTTCGTCAACAATCACAAAATCAATCATACTTCTTGCTCCACATTCTTCCCTCGTGAACGTGTGGATCCTCTTGTGAGCAATGTATTTGTGAGCATGGTATTTGTCACAAAAAGATTCCATCCCAAACAAACTTCCAGCAAATATTTTCCATTTTCATTCACTCTATCGTCGCCAAACTTACCAAGAACCTTTTCATATCCATCACGCTTTAGGCCTACCCATCCATTAAAATCGCCTAACATAATAATCCTTTCATTATCTTTACATTTCATCAGAATATCTCTCATACTATCCCAGAACTCCACCTTTTCTTCATTGGCTTCCGTGGAACCCTGCGAGCCCAAGTCTGTCGGTGCACATACACCTAAGACAAAGAGGCGGGTTTTTTTTTTTTATTTTATGGGTGGGCAATGGTAAGCGCACGCGCGGTCCAGTCCATCCGGGGCGATGAAAGGACGGCGCGCGGATCCATAACCCACCCGTACCCACGTCACCTCGTTGTTGGGCCGACCACCGGAGCAGATGTGACTTGTCGTCAGTGGTCGGCCTGATGGAATACCCTTTCGGGTAACCTCACCTCTCGACGTCCTAGAACGTCGGTCGCCGTCGCGCGGTCAGCTTTTCTGCGGGTGACGGACAATTCCCCGGTCCGATCACCCGCGGCCTCGGCTAGGGCGGCATTAGGCGCAGATACTCGCGCCTACGCCGCCCGAGTCGCCGGCGGCGGAACGTGTCGCCGAATAGGAGCTCTACTCGCACACGATCCGCCGCCTCCTTCCGTGAGATTACGGCCTCACAGAAGGCGGCGACCGCGTCCCAGTTCCTGACGCTGACGAGCATCTCCCTGGCGATGGTCGGCAGCGCCAGGTCGGCACCGATAATTGCGACGAGTTCACGGCGATCCCCCTCCCATGCAGCACACTCCTCGAGCGTGTGCTGCGCCGTGTCCTCGTCGCAACTGCAGTGATGGCAGGACGGTGTGCTCTCCCTTCTGACAATCTTGTGCAGGTACTTCCCGAAGCAACCGTGCCCCGTCAGCACCTGCACCAGTCGGAAGGAAAGCACCCCGTGCGTCCGCTCCAACTACTCCATCAGCACCGACCGGAGGGCCTCGACGGTCCTGACACCGTACCGAGGACTCTCCAGCCGGACTGCCCAACGGGCAATGACTTCTCGGCGGGCGTCGATCCGCCAGGCGGTGATCTCTTTATTGGAGACCATGCCGTCGCGGGCGCGCGTCTCCGACACCCGCCGATAAATGTCGGCGAGCATCTCCGCCTCCAGGTCCCACGGGGGAGTTCCGGCCAGGAGGCACGCTGCCTCCTTCGCCTCCTGGTCGCCACAGGAGGGCCCTAAGACGGACGGTCAGGGACCCCGCCCACACCGGTGTGCCATACAGGGCCATCGACCGGATCACCCCCACGTACAGCTGTCGGCACGTAGCACTGGGTCCCCCCACATTCGGCATCAGCCGCGAAAGGGCGGATGCCGCGCCGACAAGCCGTGGAACAAGTCGATGGAGATGCTCCCGGAACCAAAAATGCCCGTCGAGCACCAGGCCCAAGTACTTCATGTGGGCCTTGATGCTGATGGTGACCGACTTCACGGTGATCGAAGCGCCGGCGGGAGGCCCGGTGGTACGGAAGCCATGAAACAAAAGGGCCTCCGTCTTTTCCAGGGCTACCCTCAACCCCAGCGCTTCGATCCGCCTGACAATCTCCTCGGTGGGAGGCTTCCTCTCAACGCCCAGTCGTAGCCGATGTTCCACAGGGTCGGACCCAGAACCGACCCCTGCGGGACAGCGCACGTCATGGGCGTTCGCACAACGTCCCCTAATCGGTCAACGTAGAGGACGCTGCGCCTCTCCAAGTAGTCTGCCACCAGCCGCCTGAGGTACACGGGCACCCCGTGATACCTCAGCCCCTCCCTTATGCAGCTGAATGGCAGACTGTTGAAGGCGTTGGCGATGTCCAGGGACACCGCCAACAGGACTCCTCCGCCGGTGACTGCCTCCGCTACCACGGCCTTCAGGCGCAGTAGGGCCGCGATCATCGAACGCCCTCTCCGAAAACCAAACTGGGCGTCCGACAAATCGGGCCCGACCCCGATGAGGTGCCGCTCGATGCGCGCAGCCAACACCCTCTCCAGCAGCTTGCCCGCATCATCGAGCAGCATGATGGGCCTATAGGCCGAGGCCGACTCGGAAGACCGTCCCGGCTTCGGCAGGAGAACCAGCCTCTCCTCGTTCCAGCACCCAGGGAACTGCCCGGACGTCAAACATGCGTCGAACAGTCCCCTGAGGCGTGGTCCCAGGTGTTTGAGGACCAGAGCCAGCACACAGTTCGGAATACCGTCGGGCCCGGGGGGCGGTGGATTTGACTCGCATACGCGCCACCGCCGCCCCCATTTCCGGCTCCGTGATGGTCGGAGCACTTTCATCGTCGGCCTCCCGGTCGCTGTCCGGCGAAGCCATGACCGGGGGCGTGTGCTCCGCCCGCCGTGGAAAGAGGTCCTCAACAACTCTGGTGAGGAGGCTGGTCTGGAGAGTCTCGGTGAGGGGGGGGGCCCCGCTCGCGGAGCTTGTTCAGCGCCGCGAGGTAGTGGCGACCCCAGGGGTCATGCTCGAGACTGTCCAGCATCTCTCGCCGACTATCGTCCTTGGCGGTACGGACGGCCAGCCTGAAGGCAGACCGCGCACTGCGGTAAGCCTCGTATAGCTGGCCCTCCCGCTCAGCGTAGCGGTGACGCGCTCGGCTGCGGGTGTAGGCCCTCCGGGCACGTATACACGCGGCCCGAAGGTCCGCCAATTCTCGGGACCACCAGGGGACCGCACTCTTCGGGGGCAGACGCCGCACACGGGGCATGGCCGCATCGCAGATCTGCGTTAACGCACAGCGGATGCGGCCAGCCTCGGCATCCACCCCGTCCGCCTGGGGCGGTGAGGACAGCCACGACTGAACGATGGCTGCCTCCGCCAACAGGTCCCGTTCCAATCGACCCATAGCCCACCGCGGCAATGCGGGAGCTCCGTCCGCCGTGTGACCCCTGCTGGGCTGCAGGAGGGTCCGGGAGTCCTCTATCCGGATGTATCGGTAGTCGAATAGGGTCTCAACCTCCTCCTGGACGCACCAGCTCCTCACACGTGCTGCGACATTAGGGCTAGCGAACGACAAGTCCACTATCGACCCGCCCTGCTGCTGCACGCACGTTTGCACCGAGCCCCTGTTCAGCAAACAGAGGCCCAGTGCCGCCGCCCACTCTTCGACCGCCCGCCCGCGGTTATTCGTCCTGGGGGACCCCCACGCCGTGGACTTGGCGTTGTAGTCCCCCAGAACGAAGACTTGGCGCGGTGCCAGTCGCCGTATCGAGGCCCCCAGGATGGTGAGGAAGGCCCCGAAACGCCTCCTAAATCGGAGACGTCAAGCTCCCGCCGGGCGCGACGTAAGACGGCCTCATAGCTAAGGCCGTTTTCGGCCGCCTCAGGCAGCACAGTGATCACCACCGCGGCTGACTTTGGCGGCCGGAGCCTCCTGCGCGACCTCTTGTTACCGGCTCCTGACTTGGGAGCGGAGGCTTTGGCGGCGCTTTTGGCCTCCGCTCTCCTCTTCTGACCGCAACTTCCGGCTGCGCTCAGCCGTCTGCCAGCCCTCTTCGGGCGTAGCGAGGTGGCTAGGCGCAGCAGTCGCGGTCGCACCTGCATGCTGCCGGCGGCGGCTTAGGTCCAGTCTTGGCAGGAGCCGGTGCCGCCTTCTTCTTGGCGGCGGGCCCCTTCGGCTTCGGTCCAGCAACGGCCGCAGCGTAACTCCCTACGCGCCCGCCCTGGCAGGGTAGCGCGCCAGGGGCTGACGCCACGGCCTTCGGCCTGTCCGCAGCAAGCGGCGGCCGGAGACGGGGCTCAGGAGGCAGAGACAGTCTTTCCTCCAGAGCCGCCATGCGCGCGTCGAGCATTTTGCCAACAACCTCCACTACGGCGCGCATGGTCTGGTCCGGCACGCCATCCACTGCGGGCGGGACCTCTTCAGCCGGCTGCAGACAAAGAGGCGGGTTAGACCGATTTTCAACCTCATCCATAGGAGCCTGGGATTCACACATTCATACTCAAACATACATTCAACCATTAAACGAAAGTTAAGATTAAACCGACTCTTTGTTTACCTCGGCCGGTGTTAGGTACCCCGGACCTGTACGTCACATAGGGTCCATGATTCGTGGTATTACATCCTTTCTGCTTTGTCTCATTTACACACATAACATCAATCCCTCTTTCGTCCATCACCTGGCATACTTAATCTATTTTCTCATTTATTCCTTCTTTTACATTCAGCGTAGCAAAGCGGCTCTCTGTGGGCCATTTTTCGCCCCCGATGGAAACGAGACGTGACGTGTCGCGAACCACATCGCCGCAAATCCTATAGTTTTCTAAAGAAGTTTCACTTCAAAAAGACAAATAACTCTGAAACGTATATGAAATGACATTATGAAAGTGTTTAAAATCAATTCCAAAATTTCATTTACATAACTCTAAAAAGCAGAAAATAAAAATGTATCATGTTTTTAAAACAGACTTAAAAATATAAAATAATTCCTCTAATCCTTATGAAGGATAACAACCACGCACAGATTTTAATGTTTTCTAAATTAGCCTTAAAATTTTTACATGGCAAGTTTCGATAGCTTTGAAAACACTTGAAAATGGAGACTAAAACATGGGTTGCATGTAATACAAAACTATCAATAGTGTAGAGAGTAGCTATAGGTTAATTACATGTTTAGTTCCTATTATTTGCGGTACTTTTTAGTGGTAGGATCACACTGTTGGCATTTGTCTGTCTACAGTCGCGGGCCGGTGCGTCCGGGGTAAGTACCACACTCTCGCAGAAAATCGACGTCTTAGCAATTGCGATTTGTGGGGCGGTGTAGGCACGACTACCTGCCCCTCATGCCGCCCTTGCCGAGGCCGCGGGTGACTGGACCGGGAATTTAGTCCGTCACCCACCGAGAGGCCGACCGCATGAGGAAAAACCAACGTCCTCCCCGAGGGGGAGAAGCCCAACTTTCCGAGGGTGTTTGCGTATGGTGAGTTTTGGGGATGCCTTTAGTTTCACGGAACCTCATGGCACGCATGCACATTCCCTTCACTTTCTTTACGGCAGGCAGTGGCCTAGTAAAGGTCTATGAGCGGCAGTAACACTTACCATCAGGTGTACTGTTTGCTTGTTTGCCACCGTTTGCAATAAAAAAAAAACAATAAAAAAAAAATTGTTAGTTGAGCTATTACTTGCATTAATTATCTGCTGCATAAGGAATTCAGCTGTTTTCCGTTTCTAATCTTACAAGTGTTTTAATATCTATCAAAATACAGGCAATTGAAATAACGATTATTTAGTAGTTAGAAATCTATATGTGGTTTTATATTCAACAAACATTAGACAAATTATATATATTATTATATAAACTAGCAACCCGCCCATGCTTCGCCTCGGTTTCAGTCGCCTTACCGGCACAGTTCTCATTCCCATGGGAATACCGGTATAAAATGTAGCCTTAGTTATTCCTTATATAGACAGCTGGTAGTAAAATATTATCTAAATCGGTCCAACCGTTTTGAAGATTACCGCAAACAGACAGACAGGCAGACAAAAAAAAAATGTTTAAACTGGTTTTTAAGCATGGGTGTCAAGCAAATAACTGTGTGAGCATGAAAAAAGCCCAGTATATTGACATTACAAACAGACACTTCTTTATTTATTTGTATAGACTAGCAACCCGCAACAAACAAACTTACGCATTTATAATGTTAGTAAGGATGTACAGATATATTTAATTTTTTATTATTTTCAACTATTACTTCCACAACGGTGATTATATTTCAAAGTCAAACACATTTAAATAACGAAGCTATTATTATATTATTAATTTAATTGCTGCTGCATGTTAATTATTAAGGTTTTAGATAGATGTACTAATTATCTATTAACTATTTTATTGTTGCAATAACAATTCACCACTCCCTATCTTGCCCGTGGGTGTCTTAAAAGACGACTAAGACATATAATATACACATAACATCTGTGCAAGAGAAGGAAAACTCGAAACGAAACCCTATACCAACATGTCTGACCAGCATGGTGTAGTAGATCAAATACCCTCCCAATGTGAAGGCGGCCCGAGCCCAACAGTGGGACGTATGTGGGCTGCGATGATGATGATATTTTTATAGCACTGTAAATTCAAATAATAGTTATTGGAAATCTAAAGGTGATCAATTATCCAATAAGAATTTTAATGTTTAAAATCAAACTTTTCCATCGCACAAGGCAGTTGCCATGCAACGGGATTTAATATACCCATAGAAGAAAGAGAATCCATTTCACGTATTGGATCACAGATCAAAAGCGTGATGGAAATTTGACGTATCCAAACAGAGGCATATCGGGCGGATAAGCTGTGGTTAAGATATGTAGAGATATACTACCTCGGTATTTATCGGCAATAACCTGCCTGCACATCAACCCCCTCACCATCCCGCTCAAACAACGGTACACCCACGGACTCTCGATCTACTCATTTCGTATGCAATTTTATTCATTATTTGTAATCTACTTCAATCGAATAGGGTCTCGGTATAAATCACTTTTAGGATTTGCTAGATAGGACGTATGTAGATTGAAGCTTTTAGTGTGATATTTAAATGCGACGTGTCTTTGTGTCGGTAGAGGCGCTAATAAAGCCATCCTTCCACGAATTCGATATGTATGAGACACTTCACGTTAGAAACTCATTTGGCTAAAACAAATAACACTCACTTTCTTTTATTTTCATATGAGCCCACCTTTTAAGAGGCGGATGCGGCTTTTCATTTTATTTTCATAATATTCTATATCATAGTCACTATATAGCGCTTATAAGTTTAAGTGGGGGCTAAGTTACTATTAAAATTGCGTAATAATGCTGAAATTTCTAATAGATCATAAAATATACTACTTTAAATTTTATCAAATAACTAGTATTACAAGAATGTTGCAATCAGGAATGATGGTGTTTTACGTGTAATAGAAGACAGAGTACCTACGCGTTACAGAGTCCTACACCGGCTCGTATAGCTATATACATATACTTGCACCTAATGCTGCCTAGCTGAATAAGGGAATTAGCGAACTACTTTTTAGAGTGGTAGGACCACACTGTCGACAGTTATCTGTCTACAGCCGCGGGCCGGTCCGTCCGGGGCAGTACCACACTCTCGCAGAAAATCGACGTCTGAGTAGTAGCGATTTGTTACTGCGCTTCGTTCGGTGAGCGAGAGAGCCGGAAGCCCAACTTTCTGAGGGTGTTTGCGTGTGGAGGGTTTTGGTGGTGCCCTTGGTATCATCGAGCCTCAATGCACGCATTCACACTCCCTTCACTTTCTTCGCGGTAGGCAACGGCCTTGTAAAGGTCTATGAGCGGCAGCAACACTTACCATCAGGTGTACTGTTAGCTCGTTTGCCACCGCTTGCAATAAAAAAAAAAAAAAAAAAACTAGAACTATTCTCTACATATGAGGTTGCACAAAATAATCGAGAAAATACAGTGTGTTACTTACCCTTCGTTTTCGAGTTCTGTAGTAAAATACGACAAATAAATACCAGGTAATATTATTGCAAGAAAAGGAAAACTTAAAAATAAAATCGTTTGCCAAACTCTCTGAGGGGGACAATTTTTTCATTATTAGAAACCCCAAAAATGTGCTTTGTATGTTTAAATGCTTTGAAGAAAGAAATAGAAATTGCTTATTATTATTACGATTCTTCGAACTAATAATCAAGTAATATTTTCTATGCATTATTTTCTGACTTAATTAAATTATTTGCGAAATAAATAAATATATAATAAAAAGTTATTATTTCAATTGTCACTAACTTTAGAGTTGACATGATAGGCAACTTAAATGTCTGAGAGATATTACGACGGCGGTGCGGCCGTTCTCCTTTCTATTTTTAACTTCTTATTTGACAGTCCATGCTATAGATACAACCCCAAACTGTAAAGGACGAGCTGTTGCCACTTGGAATAACCAGCGGCTGTGTACCTGAACCCTATTTAGGCCATGGAAAATATTTGCAAAAACACTCTCATTATGAGTTTTAATGGAAGGACTATTAGTTTATTTTAAATTTGCCTAAATCTAGCAGATTTATATACAATTACATTCATTAACAATACACACTGTAAATTGAACGGCCAAATAGACTAAGGGATCAAATATGCATATAACATATATGCAAGAGCTTAATAACTATAATAAGGTATGCGGTAAGCTGTAGCTTATTGCAATAAATACTACCTACACTCACATTACTCGGGGGTGTCGTAAAAGACTACTAAGAGTTTTTCATCGACTATCTTCATCTGATGCTGGCAAGTAAACAACTAATAGTCCTAACGAGGGTTAACATCAGGTACGCGGCCGGTCATACAACTATTGCCAATACTTTTGCATTATGTAAGAAGAGTACATATTGAGTCGACCCCAAGTAATTGGGATAAGGTAATGACCCTATTCTTTTTTTTTTTAAAGTGATTTAAGAACTAATAAATACTTGAGAATTACAGTAAATAATACTCGCATCAGCAATCATTACTTATGTACATTTTCCTTTTGTGTAAAAAAGGGAGCCGTCACTCAGGACGCCTGGCAGATGTGAAACATCAAAATTATTTTGTACAAGTAGGTGTATTAGGTATATGCATAAAAGAACAGATTACGACAGGAACTAATATGGCAAAAATTATAAAGAAAATATTACGACTTTTTCCAGAAATAGGTAGATTATTTTTATTCAATAAACATTTATTTTCATTAGTATAGGTACCTACACTATAGGTATGTGTTTAGGTTAATAATTTATTACGAGCTCACTAGATGACGTTGTACAAATTTTTAAAACAGGTTATGGTTTCCTTACACAAATTTACATATGGAAGCGTGGCGTTAACGCCACGCCCACGATCAGGTTCACCCTCGCCTATAGATGTTTCACATCAAAAATATGAGTCACCCATAACACTTCACGTGATGATATGGTAGTAATACTTCATATATAGGAGAGAACAATTAGGATTTCATCTATGTATAAAACTAATCAGTTGCCGAGAAAAAAGCAAAATGTTCGAGATGTTCGTGGCACTCCACCTATGCGTTAACGCTTGCGCAGTACGTAAGTAGAAACGTGAGTATTACCTTCGTCTTACTTTACAACAAGTTTATTGGAAAATGTTGGATCATTTAAAATAAATAAAAACACTTAGTATTTCTACGTATCCAGCATTTCATTACAAGCTATAATATGCCTGATATATCTTAATGAGGATTGTAACACCTATTCTTCATTTAAGATGTTTATATATTGCCTACTATATTTCTAGTTCACGGCTAAAAGTCTCACTGCTGAAGAATAGTACGCAGGTTGAAAAACTTTTTAAAATTACACTCTTATCCCACATAATCCCAACTCATGTGTCTACGTCCCACTCTCCCAAGCTCGAGCCTCCTCGACGTTGTTGTTCCTCCAAGAACAACGGAAGTCATTAAGATACAGACTTAAACGGTTTATTACGAATAAACTACATTTATCTCAGCCCACACAAGCCCCACGGCTGGGCTCGGGTCTCCTCCGCAATGGGAGGGAAATTGACCTCATATACCGCGCTGGTCAGACGTTCTGAGCATAGGGTTTCATACCAAGTTTTCCTTCTCTTGCATAGAAATTAACCGCATATCATATCCCTTAGTCGTCTTTTACGACACCCACGCGTAAAAGAGGGGGTAGTGAATGTATTCTTAATTCGTGACCACACGGTCCACATAACTGCTAAAAATACCTGCTATTTATTCTCAGCTCACATATATACCAATTTCTCGCGTGGTGACGGGGTAAGAATACAATTCACCACTCCCCATCTTGCCCGTGGATGTCGTAAAATACGACTATGGCATAAAATATGCACATAACATCTGTGCTAGAAATGGAAAACTCAAAATGAAACTCTATACCAACACTTCTGACAAGGGTGGTACAGGTCAATTTCTGTCCTATTACGGAGAAGACTCAATCCCAACAGCGGGACATATGTGAGCTGCGATGATGATAATAACGATCATTCACAATCAATAAATAATCAATCATTTAATAAGCTTATAACTTCTAAACATCACGGGTGTGCGTGGTTAAATTGAATCCCAAGCCTCTGGATAAAAAGTGCTTTTGGTTTCCACTAGAACATTATTGCTAAATGAATTCCGCACTACCACCCTTTTATAATCCACTTAAAAATCCATTTTGCCTCTTCTGGCCCCTTCCAAAGGAGGATATATAGCGCGGCTATGGTTGTTTATCGAATATCTTAATAAAGTCATCACTCCACTTAGTGGGGTAATATACTACACCTTTTTTTGGCAGGCTGTGGTGCAGACGTATGCTGTCCGTCTCATTCGGGGTGACGAAAGGACGGAGTGGCCCCATAACCCACCGTATTCCCTCTCCTGCGCCCTTGGACAGACCATCGATGCCGTATTCCCTTCGTTTGTGGCCAGCCCAGCGGGTTGGTCATTCAGGTATCCTCGCTCCCCAACGCCCCTAGCATACTACACTGCGTTCATTTCAAGATTGCCAATAAAGAATACCCTTTCTTTTCTATTGTTTGTCGATTCTTCATGAGGTGTGGGTGGGTCATAACAATGCGGTGATTGTTATTTTATAAATATACTTGCTATATAGGTATCTATCCGCATTGAATTTACTAATAGCTATCTCTCCGTGTGGTAATAGAGTAAGAATACAATTCATCACACCCTATGGGGTTAAGAGAAAACATATCTATGCATATAACATCTATGGAAAATATGGAAAGTTCGAAATGAAACCTTACCTATATTAACACGTCTGACCAGCGTAGTATAGTGGGTCGATGTTCCTCCTATTGTGGAGGAGGCTCGAGCCCAGCATTAGGATATACCTATATAAACTGTGATAATGCGGATCATGATTACAATGACAAAACACCAGTTTAGTCAAAGTTTTTATTTGTTTTTTAGCAACCCGCCCTCGCTTCGCTTCGGTTCCAGTCGCCTTACCAGCGTTGTGGCCGTTTCCGTGAGAATACTGGAATAAAATATAGCCTACATTACTCTCTGATTTTATAACTTTCCATTGGTGAAACAATTTTTGAAATCGGTTCGGTGGTTTAAGCGTGAAAGTGTAACAAACATACTTTCGCAATATTAGTAAAGATTGTTATGCTAATAGACCGGATCCGATCAAATATAGATGATATACACCTGGAACATGGGTTCCGATATGACAAAATATCATCAATATCCTGGTCTTATCCCGGTTACTTGGATTCGTCGCAGTACGTACTTTTTTTCATACATTTTGCAAAAAAAAATACAATAGTTTAATACGTCCGCCTGTCTGCTCTCAAGCATCTTTGGGATTGTAATTATTGACTAGACGCCATCAAATTGAGTTGGTTCAGATCTATGTAAACTACGAGTACCTAAGAGTACCTAATGTAATTATTTTCATAGCCGCCATTACACAACAGCGAAAAAATTAAATTTCGTAAAGGCACTGCCACTCCCTTCATGTTATACACATATCAACTGTTTCTGAATAAAATTTCAGGTACGTAGGTATGTATTAGATTAGGTTAGCGATTGACATACTTTACTTATTATCAAAATATTATTACCTACTTTAATGCGCTCTGTTATACGCCATTTTTATAAAATTACTCCAGCCCATACCTAATAAATATAAGTAAGGTACGTGATTGTTTCACATTAAATAGAGGATTCTTTCAAATAAAAAAAAACAGTTCATTAATTTAACTTATTTTAACAAATACATTATGAATGTTGTGTTAATAAATCGTATTTGATTTAATTGTATTTACGACTCTAAGATGTTACATAGGGGCTCTATACATTACAATTAAAACTGTTTTATATAGCTTAGGTATGTACTAATTTACACGCTACTTTTTAATTAAGCGCACTAATTATTACATACATTGTCGGATTAGCTTGTTCTAGAACTGTGCCCGGTATGAAACAATATCGCTCGCGATATTACTTGAGTATCTGAAGTAACAATGCTAAGTTAATAATAATACTTCTACTAACCCTTTCAGAGAGAATAACGTAGGTCTATTATTGGTGGTGTAAAAATCTGCGTTTTATGATATACCTACTATACCTACGTGTAGAATGGCTTCTCGCTACTATTTTGTAATAAAAATGACTTAAACATAAACGGGTTATTTTTATAGCTAACCAACCATCTAGCTTGACTTACGAACGCTAAAAATATATTGCATTTTTCAAGTAAGAAGTAACGCACTTACAGAACTTCCCTGAATTTTGTTGACTAATTTCGGGGATTATGAAAAGCGAATATCGTAATACGTAAATTTTTATAAAGATACTAGCAGACCCAATTTTTGCTTTTTTTTTATTTAAAATGTTTTGGTGGCGTTATAATGTCAATTTATTTGCCAAGAATATTATTATTATCAAACTGAATCGAATATTAAATTGTCTGTGTCAGAAATTAAGAAAACCTAGAAAGATTTCTTAATATAGGTATCAAATTCTACAAGCGATTGCGTATCATGAAGATTATTAAGTATTTTTTTATGATTCAAGACACTGAACAACAGCCCTTCTATGCTTTTGACTCTACTGAGAGCGACATAGGATTGTGCTTTAGCAAACAATGACTTTCCTAAATCGATAATTGCTTTGTTTAGAGTAAAACCTTGTAGTTTATAGACTTCCAAGAAAGGAACATCGGAAGCATATCTGTTTCGTCTTGACCGCGTGGATGTAGTCTCAACTTTTGTCCTTAATGTACCAGTTTCGTAATATACCTACATCACTTGTAGCAAGGAAATTTTTATGTCGTTGTTGGGTTTTAGTTTTTACTTTTTTATTGTAGATAAAGTTGACAACAGGGGAATGCTATGCTGCTTCACGAGAAAACGTTGTGCTGCATAGAAACTACGCACATCTAGTTTTCAGCAAACCCCTATCGTTCGAAATATGGTACAAGGGAGAAAATAAAGAAAAGGAATAAAATGAGAACAATAACAATAATTCTGTGAGTTGACGAGTCACTGTCTGCCACCGTTTAATACTATGCAAAGGATTGAAGGCAGACGATAGATTAAAAATTAATAGTTTTAAGTTAAAACAGTCCATCAAATCTAGGAATCCCAAAAAATCAGGTTTTTGACATCATCATTACACAATAGTTTTACACCTAACACTTGCAGTCCACAAGTGTTATATTCAGACGTGAAGTGTCATCGGTAGACGTCCCATACCATTTTTAGATTAAATTTCTCCAAAGGCCTCTGCGTGTTGAAAGATATCCCCCATTTAAGCCTTTCAAGAAACCGGGTATCTTTCCTTATAGAAGATCCCGTGAAACTCGAAGAATGGTAATAATATAAATAACATCAATGAATTGAATAATGAAGGATATTTTATGATAAATAATTCTACGTGGATATTTGTTCGTATTAAGCAATTTTCTCCACTAAGCAAAAAATTATATCCTTACTAATATTATAAATGCGAAAGTAAGTTTGTTTGTATGTCTGTTACGTTTTTACGCTTAAGCCACTGGACAGATTTCAAAAATTCATTCACTAATGGAAAGCCGTAATATCAGGGAGTAACATAGACTATATTTTATCCCGGTATTCCCACGGGGACAGGAACTACGCGGGTAAGGCGACTAAAACCGAAGCCAAGCGGGTGAGGGCGGGTTGCTAGTAAGATATAAATATAAAAAATACCTACTATTGTTGCCCTGAGTATTAACGGGTTAAGAATACAATTTCATTAGATACTTTTACTATTCCGTGAAAACACGCCACGCATACGTACTTATAGTAGGGAACAGCAGTCTCTAGGAAAACTTATAACTCTCCGCAATCGCTTATCAACCTTGCAAACGTGGCGAATTCCACATTATTAGAAATTTTATTAAAACATTTATCTAGCTGTCAGTAAATGTCGTTAATCTAATGAGTAGATGACCACTGTCTACTTATTTTCTATCTTTCAGACTAATATGATTACTGTTCAAAACATAAAAATAAAGCATTTAATTATGTTATAGTCTATATAAAATTGTCTCTGATTACCTAACTCTAGATAAATACGAATAATCTAGATAAGTTGCATAAATATTTGTGGTTTATTTCTCTTAACCGCATGAATCTCTACAAAATATAGAGCAAATAGTGTTTGATTTATTCTGCCCTTCTTCTGAAATGATAATCATAATTATTATATCTATTCAATTGTTTTATAGATGGTAGTTATATTAACAATTTTATAATTATTTGATATGAATATTATAATGATACTTTGATTACATATAGTTATAATTACTCAATAAAACTCCAAATTAAACTAATTGACATTATAAAGACGTAGTTATAAAAGTTAACAGTATTGGCATTTAAAAATCAAATGTACAAATGTTTTTGATATTCTGTTGTGAAGTAATGTTAGAACAATGCTGTATCGCTGATGTAACGAGTCAAAGGATTAAGGTCATGGCTTTGTAATAAGTGTCGAGCGGATAGGATGACAGAGGAGCGTGCAGTAGCGACCAGAGCGCTGTGATGAGTGACTTTAGACTGGCGTCGCGCGCCGCTCGACCCAATTGGTCGTTCGTAAGCGGCCCGCCCAGAGGAGGGGGCAACGCACACAATCTCACACTCACCTAAGATAATTTATTTTATGTTATACCGTTTGAATATTTTATATCTGTGTGAGTTTTTTCGGTCGGTATGCGTTCAGTGTGAAATATTCGCGCGATAAGAAAGAAGAGGGGAACAGATCGATCGGGGACGTTGCGCTTTTTATTTCAATACTTGGTCGTGTTATTGTCATAGTTTAATTGTACATTGTAATATGGTTGGCTATACTTTGTACCGTTTAAGCTACTACTTCGTATATTCGCATTATCCTGGCATTCGAGTCGAAATAACATGTAGAATAAATATATAGAAGTATTAACACTTAGATTTTTTACAACAATAAAAAGTCTTACAGATTACAGTCTAATTAATTCATGTGAGTATATCAATAATGTAGAAATTCTAATTGAATTTTCTGTAGTTCTTAAAGGAGCAGGTATCTTTTGAAAACTACTTTAATAGATTTAAAACACTGTAAGAAGGTATCTAATTAGGCATTTATTTATTCATAGATAGGTTACATTTTAGGTGAGTAACTAATAGATTTAAAACACTGTAAGAAGGTATCTAATTAGGCGTTTATTTATTCATAGATAGGTTACATTTTAGGTGAGTAACTAATAGATTTAAAACACTGTAAGAAGGTATCTAATTAGGCGTTTATTTATTCATAGATAGGTTACATTTTAGGTGAGTAACTAATAGATTTAAAACACTGTAAGAAGGTATCTAATTAGGCGTTTATTTATTCATAGATAGGTTACATTTTAGGTGAGTAACTAATAGATTTAAAACACTGTAAGAAGGTATCTAATTAGGCATTTATTTATTCATAGATAGGTTACATTTTAGGTGAGTAACTAATAGATTTAAAACACTGTAAGAAGGTATCTAATTAGGCGTTTATTTATTCATAGATAGGTTACATTTTAGGTGAGTAACTAATAGATTTAAAACACTGTAAGAAGGTATCTAATTAGGCATTTATTTATTCATAGATAGGTTACATTTTAGGTGAGTAACTAATAGATTTAAAACACTGTAAGAAGGTATCTAATTAGGCGTTTATTTATTCATAGATAGGTTACATTTTAGGTGAGTAACTAATAGATTTAAAACACTGTAAGAAGGTATCTAATTAGGCATTTATTTATTCATAGATAGGTTACATTTTAGGTGAGTAACTAATAGATTTAAAACACTGTAAGAAGCTATCTAATTAGGCATTTATTTATTCATAGATAGGTTACATTTTAGGTGAGTAACAAATCATTATTTAGTATGATTTTTCTATGATTAAAAAGTTAGAGATGCCATTATAATACTTATAAACATGAAGAAGAAGAAGGAGGAACTTATAATATTATTTCTTTAGTTTGTAAAACATCTGTAGGTACTGTTACCTACAATTATAGCTAAAAGTTTACGCATACGACAACTATTGTATTTAATGACAGCTCGCTAAGTAACCACTGCTATGTTTCATATGGAGCGATAATAAAATTACAAATGTCGTGGTTACCTTTAATCAAATGCAAAGCTATCATTAAGTCGACGCTTCGGCAAACGCGCTCATCGTGTGCATCGTCACTATTAATTATCTCAGTATAAGTATATATTATATAAAATAAAATAAAAGAGACCGCTCCGTACCAATACTAACATAAAAAAATACGAGAAAAGAAAGAGAAGCTTTAAAAAAGAAAGGAGTGCATTTACCCCCACCTTTGACTGTCCCCCCCACTACGTTGAGCCGCCCCTACGGTAGGCACCACCCACCGCACCGCAAAAATCGAGAGCGTCGACGGCGGCGCGGGGTCAAACGGCGACGAGAGCGTGAAAAGAAGGAGCGGTGTGCGAGAATCACGCACACAGTGTTGAGTGTGCGTGTGCGCGCCGAGAGGGACGGACGACGCTAGAGTGAGACGGCGGCGCCAATTACTATCACCTGGCGGGCAGCTACCGCATTACCCACTGCCGCCGCGCGCGCGACCACGCGCCCGCTGCTGCTCCACGCGGCTCGCTCCGCTCCTAACACGCTCTACTCTATACCGGTCCGTTTCAACCGCAATCGATATTAACACTCGCCGTCGCGGCCCAACGCCGCTATTCAGCACTACTGCATCCCGGCTTAATCAAACCGGGGATGTATCACCGTTCAGCAGCAATCAACACGCGTCAAATATAGTGCCAGCGAGCGATAATGCAACTGTGAAGTGTGTGAGGACAGTGACACAGACAGCGCTTAACGTGATATTTACAAGTTAACTGGCGAGTTATACAGTGAAAGATGACGTCCCAGTTCGCCTTCAGAGGATCCCCCCCAAATCAGGTGAGTCATGTTCAAATTTTCTTTAATCAAAATTTGAACTATGATAATAATTGGTAAAGTTCCATAGTTTGCGAACTTTTCTCGAATGGGAATGTTAATTATTTAGTCGTATAGTGTTTTTTTTTTGTAGTATACATAATTAAGTGTACAGTGACGTGTTCACGTGGTGATAAAAAAAATATATATCATTATATTAATATAATTTTCACTAAAACGTAATTTAATAGCGGGCATATCAAAGTTTGATGAGCGTTCGTTATACTGAGCCTTGTAAATTACGTCAATAAAATAAAACTTTAGTTCACGGCACACCTATTGCGTTAAACATGAAACGAAACATACCTACAAGAATTTTCGTTAAAGTTAAATTTATTTTTTATTAAAAACAATACTTATTATAGATATATCCAATACAATATCTGCCTATGGTTAAGTATATTTATATATACTCTATTTTATATATCGAATAAAACAACTTATTATTTACACAAATAATAAGCGTTAGTCGGCTAATTAATGTACTAACTTTATACTATTGTGATAACTGAGTTACACTTAAATTGCATTAAAAATATATATTAACATCTTTAGGACCTACTTAACAAGGCCAAATATTTATGAGTATATCATTTACATAAATTTATAATTATATTATGTGGCTTTATGAATAGCTATTAATAATTCGCATTAATATAATCATGATAATATTATTAATGTGCCTATTATTCGATGTTAGTGAATTTTGATTAAACATATCATTAATTTAAATACTTACCTATATACTTGACCTTGTTGAAAAATTTCGTATTTTTTTTTGCCGTCGCAATCATCAGTAAACACAAAATATTGAATAATAAATAGTAAAAACTTAAAAAAATATTAATAAGTGTAAGGAATAGGAGTATAAAAATAAAGTACAATTATTTTAAAATTGAACTTAATAAAAATTAATCTTATTTGTATTTACCTTACATGAACATTAATGTATTTTGATATTAAAACTCTTTGGGTATTATAAATGTATTCCATTTGTTTTTAATTTTAAAAAGTAACCCAATCAAACATATTAAATAGAAGATTCAACATCTGTAACTATTATAATTATTTGACACTACAGTATGCTTGAAATTTTTTATAAAGAAACAGATGCACCAAAAAACATCTGCCATAAACAAATAACACATCCGCAAATTTATTAATTCCTTATAAATAAAAAAATGTGCCGGTCAAATAATGCGTTCGATTTAACATTTATATATATAAATAAATGTATAAAAGTATGCACTATAATAAAATATAACAAATATTTTTATTTAAATACCATTATGAATAAATATGTACATACTTTATTGCAATCCATAGGTCAATCTCTATAAAATATCGTTTGATTTACTTTGCCTGTTGTTTGTTATTGTTCATACAAATGTATTTGTATCATTATTAATTGATCTAGAAATTAATCATCACATTATTAATGCACATCGTTTATGCATAATGCATGAAAATAAATCAAACTATAAAATTATTTTCTATAATTCAATTTCGTCATTAGCAAGTTGATGTTTAAATTGTAACTATTTGTTACACCAATATATTTTATTAAAGAAAAATTATATATTAGAAGTTAAAATATCAAATAATTCATTTCTATAAAGAATATTAGGTATACTCTCCATGCCAAGACTAGTTTAATATTTATACAGTTTACAAATGTTCCCTCTAAAAGGACTTTACTTTTCGGTACACTTCTCATTGTAATACTGAAGTTTTTCACGTAGGTATATAGATACAATTCTATATTCATTTATATAAATTAATCGACTGATGTTAGAGGCACGTATTTTTAAAATCATTTTAAGTTATTATTGCTAGAGTTACAACAGATAAATTATTTATCCTTTGAATAAACATAACCCAATAGTATACCTACTAGTCTAAGAACATATGTAGCTGCGCATATGTAATCTATTATTAATAATATAGACATATGTTATTAATACCTAGTTCACATTATCTAAAATTTATTTATATATACTCTATTCTTTATGGTTAATAGACTTCAAAATGGTTGTTGATAAATAACTAATAATACTACCTGCTTTATTATAATGAGAAAGATACAAACAGATAACTTATTTCAATCATGCAATTTTCGTTTAAATTTATTTAAATTCTGTTTAATGTCCTGCCTGAATAAATAATTACTCGATCAATGAAATTTGATATTTTATTCTAATAAATATCTTGAAACGATCGTTGTAAAATTTTATAGTGTATTTTTAGCTACTTAATTTTTGTTAAAATTAATGTAATGTTGTTGAACAAATCATGATGTGTTTTCGTACTTTGATAATAATAAATTCTAATGAATTTTTTTGCAAGTAGATACCTATCTCTTTCTCTACGTAAAGAAATCTTAAAGGTTATCCTCATTTATTTAATTTCGTTCAGATTTATTCTATTACAGTTTATAATATGCTTGTTGTTTTTAATATTATTAAGCTAACTATATTTATTTAATTTGTTAAATCACATTTACATGGACATACATGTAAATTTGATATGTAGTATTGAAATTCATATCATGAAACTATATGTATTAATACTGTCTGAAGTAGTATTTCCATGGTAATTTTATGTGTAATGAACAAGTTTAAAATTCTAATGTTTCCTTCGGTATTAATTATATTCTATTGTAATATATTTTTCCACCATCATACTCAGAAGGTAATCTATACAATATACAGAACCTTACCCAACTTTTTTTTCATAAAATCATTAAGTCTACAGATTATTGGCACATAAATAATTAAAAAATAATAGAAACAAGCTGTTTCAGAGCTATTTTTAAAGAAGGTATCTATATATTTTTAAAAGTATCAGTTTTTAAGGTATCGTCTATACCTATACCACAATATCTTTAAGATCATTATCATCACAGCTAATATACTTCCCACTGTGAGGCTCTTTCTCCTTTATACTAAAGGATTTTTGACCATCTGTATTACGCTCGTCAGACGGATTCGTCATAGTGTTTTATTTAGAGTCTTTCTTCTATATTATAATCCTTTAGTCGTCTTTTGTTAGCCACGGGCAAGAAAGGGAATGGTGAATTGTATTCTTACTCCGCCATCACACGGATCCGAGTAAGATCGATTAAATCATACACGTTTAGATATTTAAACATTTAAAATCAATATAGTTTTTAAAGCATACCTATAGAAAAAACAGTCATCGACTAACTAGCTCAAATACCATCATATATTAAGTAGATAGCATACATATAGCTTACTTTTATATCTCTAGCAAGACCAGTACCATAATTGTGATTTCATTCAAGTTACAAAGGACTATAACTAGTCCAAATATCAGCTTGATTCGTTATAAGAAATTAATATAAAAATAATTTTACCTTATTTGTCTATATACTAAAAAAGTTAATTTAAATGAATATATTTACGCAATGTATATAATAAATAACAGGTATTATCCGTGTGACGACGATTTAAGAATATAAATCACCCGCTCTCTTGCCCGTGGGTGTCGTAAAAGGAGACTAAGGGATATGGTATGCAGATAACATTTATTCAAAGGAAGAAATGCTCAACATTTCTGACCAGGATAATTATAGTAGTATTCCTCTCCCATTGTGAAGGAGGCCCGAGCCCAACAATGGGACTTATGTGGACCAAGATGAATAGTTATTCATATTTTATGTGTTATTGAAATATAGAAATAGCTCAGATTGACTAAGTAACTTGCAAATAAGCCTTAATATTAATCGAAGGAATTGCCGTGTGGTGACGGAGTAAAAATATAATTCACCACTCCCTATCTTGCCCGTAGATGTTGTAAAAGATGACTAAGGGATATTTTATGCAAATAACATTGGCGCAAGAGAAGGAAAACTCGAAATGAAATCTTATACCAACATGTCTGACCAACATATAGTAGGCCAAATTCCCACCCATTGTGGAAGAGGCCCAAGCTCAACAGTAGGCCGTATGTGGGCTGCGATGATGACGATTAAACGAAGAACCACTTCTCATTCTTATAACAAAATTTGTGAATCAATGTTTATATTTGCGGATTAATATTTTAGTTCGACAATGATGTAGGTAGACATATACCTATAGGTGGTCTTCGTCATTATCACCATACTCCTATCCCAATTAGTTACATACAATATGTATGCAGTTCCCATCTTAAATATTGCAAAAGATTGGCAATAGTCTTATGCCCGACTATTTGTTGACCAGTTAGTATGAAATCAGCTCATCTCAGTCTATATAAGGCCGTTTAGAATAATAACGTATAGATGGATAGTGTCAGTACTTAGGTAAGCGACCAAAAACATGAAGCCAAAAACACTACATGCGCGCAGACGATTACACACGTACACCACTATACAAATTATGAAATCAAATTTTGTTTTTATTGACATAAATCGTCGAAATACTTTTAAAAGTATTTCGACGATTTCTTAATTCTTTTTATGTTTTTCAAATGTGGTGTGATACCTTTGAATGCACAAACCGTCATAATTACCTATTTATTTTTTAAAAGTTGCGTACGTACGTGCAGTACAGTGACCTTGTACGTTACAGAACGGTCCGGCGTAAGGCCCATTAGGCTCCAATTTAAGTGCTTCATTTTTTGTGTGCGGATTTACATACCTTCTATACGTTATTATTCTAAGCCCCATTGTTCGGCTCGGCCTCCTCTACAATGGGAGGAAAACTGCCCTACTGTTGCACGCTGATCAGACGTATTTTATTTCGAGATTTCCTTCTCTTTCTCATCTTATCTCAATATTATAATCCTTTAGTCATCTTTTACGACACCTACGGGTAAGAGGAGTGGTGGTTAATTTTATTTTTACTCCGTAACCACACGGACAAAATTAGTTCAGGTCGATTTAAAGTTTTTAGTCGTCTTTTACGACACCCTTGAGCAATGTAAAGTCTGATAGTATTCGCAGCCGCTACCACACAGTAAGTCTCAACGTTTCATATTTTCAATATCTAGAACATTCCAACTAATCAAATAACCTCTCTTATTATGAACGTGTATTATTTAAAAAAAAATGAAATATTATATCTCGAGTATCTATGATTCATTAATAAATTATTAGATTCACTGTCACCCTTATTTATTATCTGATAACGGTATATTAAATTTCACACTTATATTAATATCAATTTGGTCAAACTTATCTGTCAATGTAGTTAGTATTGCCAGTTATAATTAAAACATTCAAGTCTATATTATACACAAGTAAGTATGTAGCGATTGTTAATAAAGATAATATCGAATCGGTCAATAGTTGGATGCGTGCCGTTCGCGATCTACTTCTGCTATCTACGTGATAAGAGGGAATCACTCCCTCAACAGGGAGGGGATTATCCTCATTATTTCTCAGTTTTGGAACTTAAGCTTCACTAAACAAAGTTACATTACATCTATATAAATAAATAAAATTGAAGTGTCTGTTTGTAATGTGAAAATAATAGGCTTTTTCATGCTGATACGGTTATTTGAACGCCTAAAACCGATTTAAAATAATTTTGTCTTGGGTTTGTTTCGAGTAATCTTTAAAACGGCTAGATGGTTTTGGATAATATTTTACTACCAGGTAGCTGTCTATATCAGGAGTAACTCAAGGTATATTTTATCCCAGTACGGGAACTACGTGGATAAGACGACTGAAACCGAAGCGAAGCGAGGGCGGGCTGCCAGTTGTAAATAAAACTACGGATTTTACCGCATTTATATTTGATTTTCGAACACTTTACAGCGTTCATGGTCACGGGCGGACTGACGAACGCCTGACATTTCGAACAATTTACAGCGTTCATCAGTTTTATTTACAATACGTAATACTCACGTAAACATCAGATATCATAACGTTACATTACATTGAAAGACTTAACACTTGTGTATTATAATAATTTCATTTGTGAATATGAAGCCTTTATAAATACAGTCTTTAAATAATGTTACTTATTAAGAATTCAATGGTTTTTTTTTTTCATTTAATAGCAACGCGATACCATTGCTTTCATGGTACGTTTTTATTTAAATAGCAATTAAGTACAAGAATGGGCTGTAAACGTTTATATTGCGTTGTATCGTACGTTTTAAGAGCTTGGACTCGCTAAACCTCGGGTAGCATCACTTTATTCTCATAAATAAAATGTTTGCACAAACGTTTCCCTATTTAGACGCGGTCTTTATAATATACTTTATTAAGAGCATATAACTCTTTACTTTACAACAACTTTGAATATTTCCATCTGTTGAAGTCTGATCAACACGTTCCCAAGAAGGATTGAGGTCAGGCAGGTGGCTGGTCATGAAAGTATTGCCAATAAGCCCTCCGTGTCAGTATTCCCGTGAACGCTAAAAATTGTTCCAGACGTCGGGGTAATCAAAAACCAAAAACATACGCGATAAAGTCCATAAAATATTTTTATTTAAAATATTGCAAATGACTTTTTCAATACGGACTATGGAACAGGAGTAGTTAATAAATATTCCGTCGATCTTAAATAATTGGGATAAAGGTATGATAATGATGATAATTCTGTAAGAATATTTCAAAACAAAACAATAGCCGACATACCAACACGTCACATTTTGATAACACTCAAATTAATAATTAATCGTTTAACAAAAATATTATTTGAAACTAATGATATTTTTAAAGTAATATTTTGCACGTGATGCAAATAAACTTCTATCCCTTTCATTCGCTTATTTTCATATTCTGTACCCTAATACTGAGGCCTTATAAAATTCATGGGTGGCGTTTGAGAAATGCTTCACGCCTCAAAGGGTCGAAATTGAATCGTATTAGGATACTACTTGTGTTTTATATCAAATAAATTTAAATGTATATAAGTAAAATTTCACACGTCGCATATAGCTTTAAGTACGAATATTTGTTCTTTATTTTATAGCCTTCAAATAATGTTTTAAATAAATGTCGATAAAATAACGTTAGTTGTCTTGTCACTTAATTTTAAAACTGTCATTACTTATTTTAAAATGCCACATTTTAACCAAGTATAGACGTTTTATTAAACTCTGTGTTATATCTGCTTGCTTGTATACAATTTATGTACATTTTCATTTCATAAACAAGCTTGAACAAAAGACGACAAAGTTGTATTCATTTAGGTCGTATGAGCCTCGTCAAGCTCGCGTACCAAGTGTCGAGTTCCAGATTAATATTTTGTGAATGCGTCTCGGTGCTGAGAGCAAGCCTTAAGAGGAATTCACATTTGTATAAAGTACTCAAAGTGGGTGACATAATATGAACCCGTGATTTACATATAGACGTTTGTTATTTTATTGTAAATTAAAACTTCGTAACATTCAATACAAATCAAAAGATTCAGTTGGTTTCTTTTTTCCCACAATATTTACTCGATAACATATCATTGTATCGCTTGGATTGTTTTAGATAAAATTGAATAAACAGACTTATGACGATTTAATATATAGCAAGAAACATTCCTTCTTAGAAGAATACATCCATCACCATTCTCTATATAATCATTTGTTAAATATAGGTATCTGCCAAGTACCTATCGTAACATCAATATAAGGGTAAAATTATAAATACATTTCTATGGTAACTCATTTGTTATAAGAAAGAAAGTCTTAATAAAAGAAGAAGTCTAGATTCATCACGTATATGAACATTTCGCTGATAATAGTTATATCCGTGTGATATTGAAGTATGAATACAAGTCCACCTAATGGAAATGAAGGTGTGGTGGTGGAAATGAAGACCTTGATTTACAATAAATATAATAAATTACTAAAGGAAGCAAGCATATAACATCAATGCGTGAAAAGGAAAACTCAAAACTTATAGTAAACTTCCGTATGGTGACAGAATAAGAATACAATTCTCAAGAGAGGGGGTGGTGAATTGTATTCTTACGCGGGTGTCGTAAGAGACGACTACAGGATTATTATATAACATCTATACAGCAGAAGGAAAACTTGAAATAAAACACTATGCCAACACGTCTGACCTGCGTGGTATAGTAGGTCAATTTCCCGCCCATAGTGGAGGAGGCCCGAGCCCAACAGTGGAACTTATATCGGCTGAGATGATGATGGTAACCTGACAAATCCGCATGGTGAATTTGCCATCCATTATGGAGAAGGCGTGTGCCCACTAGTGAAACGTTATGAACTGACAAGAAGAAATGCAGAAAATGCATATAGAAACTAAACAATAAAAGCAACATCATTCGTCATTTCACTTCATATACATCCCACTATCCCACTGCTGGGCTCGCGCCCCTTCGAAAGAAGAAGGGAAATTGACCTTACCACTCTGGTCAGACGTGTTGATATAGGGTTTTATTTCGAATATACCATCTCTTGCACAAATGTTACATACATATTGTCTCTTAGTCGTCTTAAACGACACTCAGGTGAATTGTATTCTTACTCTGTCAGCACGCGAAATAAACTAACAACATTCATTTAAAAATCATAATGAGCTATAAACAGTCATCGTCATTTTTGCGGTTTACATTCGAAAGCTATTACTGACCCCATTTTGCATGGAATTGTAATTTGATGTGTGTTACCCGTTTCAACTTAATAATACGTACCTAATAAAAAATACTTATTAAGTACATTTTCGTTTGCTGAAGTTATTGTTCTTGATAATAAACCATTGTATAAATAACAGCCAATCTCCAGATGTTAATCCGCGTAGTAACGGAGTAAGAATACAATTCACCACTCCATCTTGCTCGTGGATGTCGTAAAAGACAACTAAAGGATATAATAATTATATAAGATCTGTGCAAGAAAAGGAAAATTTGAAAAACAAAAAAAAAAGTACCAATATATGTCTGACCAGCATAGTAAAATTCCCTCCCATTTTGGAGGAGGCCCGAGCCCAACAGTGAGACGTATGTGAGCTACGATGATGATGATGAGTTCCCAGATGTTAAAGATTTTTAATATTACTAGCAACCCGCCCTCGCTTCGGTTTCAGTCACCTTGTTCTCGTGGGAATACCGGTATTACATATAGCCTATGCTACTCCCTAATATTATAGCCATTGATGAAAGAATTTTTGAAATCGTTTCAGTGATTTAAGCGTGAAAGCATAACAAACAAACTTACTTTTGCATCTATACCAATAAATAAAATTGGAGTGTCTGTTTGTAATGTCAAAATAATAGGCTTTTTTCATGCTCACACGGTTATTTGCACGACACCTATGTCTAAAATAGCAATTAAAAAATTTTTGTCTGTCTGTCTGTTTGTTCCGGGTAATCTTCAAAACGGCTGGACCGATTTTAAAAATTCTTTCACCAATAAAAAGCTATAATATCAGGGCGTAAACTAGGCTATATTTTATCCCGGTATTCCCACGAGAACGGGAACTACGCGGATAAAACGACTATAACCTATAACCGAAGCGAAGCGAGGGCGGATTGCTAGTTTAAAATATTAGTAAGGATGTGTCACCGCTATTTACTATTACGTGTAACGGCGGCTATGAATACTACCATCTTTACTCGTAGGTGTAGTAAAAGACATCTAAGGGTTTATCCTTAATCTGAACTAACTTCACCTGATGGCATCAGATTAACAATTACATTCTCAAGGAGGGTCTACATTGTGCAGGCTGCCATAAAATAATAATTTTCGATGAATATATCATATCATATGCCATCCATCCATCAGCCTACGGACGTCCACTGCTGGACATAGGCCTCCCCACAAGAATGCCACTCGGAACGGTCCTGCGCCACCTGCATCCAACGGTTCCCTGCGACTTTGAGAATGTCGTCAGTCCACCTAGTGGGGGGTCGTCCTACGCTGCGCCGTCCGATTCGTGGTCGCCATTCAAGAACCTGTCTTCCCCAACGGTTGTCGGTTCGACGAGCGATGTGGCCTGCCCATTGCCATTTCAACGTGCTAATTCTGCGGGCTATGTCGGTTACACCCGTTCTTCTACGGATTTCCGTGTTCCGGATTTTATCACGTAGAGAAATACCGAGCATAGCCCTCTCCATAGCACGCTGAGCGACTTTGAGCTTTTTTATGAGGCCGACATTTAGAGACCATGTTTCAGTGCCGTAAGTCATCGCTGGTAACACACACTGGTTATAATCCTTTGTTTTCAGACATATTATATTAACTATATATAGATACTTGTAAAAGCGATTATTGCGTAACAGTTTTAGAAATAAATTTATGATTTCATCACAAAATGTGTAGTTCCATCCATTGTCCGCTACTAGACGGTTCTCAAGTGAATCGCATCGGTCATCGCAATTGGCAGGCAGGTTAGCATACGAATTTAATGTTAGAAGTTTCTCAGGAAAATGATTTTGCACGTTCTCCTGATCATCTATTACCCAATTGAAATGACTCTCACGAAAAAAATATGTGATAATAACACATTTCTATTCTTAAGAACCACACGTAGCAGCTTAATAATGTTACTCATATTTATTTTAGACTTTTATTTATTTATAGTTTACATTTATGTTCAGTAATAATAAAAAAATAGATAAAAAGTAGATAAATTGGGAATAATCTATGCAAATATAAAATTTAAGTTTTTGTAATGTCAAAATAATACGTTTGTTTTGATGCTCGCACGGTTATTTGCACAATACCTATGCCTATAAACCACTACGATTTTTTTGTCTATCCGTCTGTTTGTGCCTGGTAATTTTCCAAACGACTGGACTAATTTTACTAATAATTTTACTACCTGTCTCTACAAAATTTTGCCCAATCCGAGCATCGAACCCAAGAGGACAAGACGACTGAAACCGAAACGAAGTGAGGGTGGATTGCTAGATCGTAAATAAAAAAAAATTCAAACCATTACCTGCATATAAATTGCATAAACGCATACTTGCACTACAAAACAAAGCATACAAACATTTTAATAATATGATTTGTGAAAATTTAAACAATGAGCCTATTATTGTTTTAGCTGAGAGGAGCGTGTAGAAGTACCGTAAACCCGACACCTTATCTGGGGACACCCGATTCGTGCGGAGAGATCCACGCAGTCACTCGCCTCGCCCTAATCAGATAGGTGAATGAGACGTTCACTTCTCAGAAACTTTAATTAATTTCTCCGAAATAAAGGGAGTGCGCTGTTCACGCGTTAGTAAATTTTGTATTCTCTCGTTACGGCAGCAACGAATTGTGATAGTGGCAACACAACCGGATTTAATAGCGTATGTGTGCGTTCAGAAACATAGTCTATCCATTTCAAGAATATCAACTCTTATACACATCCTTTCAAATATGAATCTTTGCCCCTTCGTAATAGAGTTAATAATTCATCCGTATAATCTAATAGTCAGTCGGATGGAACTCAAGCGATATGTTACGACATTTTGATGGTAATAAAACTTTTTCGCGTTCAAATACTGCAATGAAAAAGCCATGTTATCGAATTATGTTGCGATTAATAAGAATACATATATGTATATATGTATGTACGACTATTAATTATAGAATTTACGGCCTCTGAAGGAATTATGTACATCGAAGCGCTTTGTAACGAGGCATACGAACGTGTTTTTAGGTTTTATTTAGAAATATTACAGGTAAGCCAAGCGTATACTGTTTTATTTTTACACAGGCTGAGACCCTAACTGAAGCATAAGATTGTAGTATTTATATATAACTTTTACATACTACGGTATGTGATCTTTAAGTAAATTATTATTAAATTCCAATATACGATTATAGACAGCGTAATTATAACAAAAGTTACTTATTCCCAATATATTAATAAATTTCATTCGCACCTTTCACATCGTTATTCCCTTGAAGTATAGATATAAACATCAAAAATGCCGCTTGAAAATAACCCAGAAGACAACTGTAATACATGAATAAACGAGCTTTGCGGCGCGACGCGACCACAGATCTTTCGTTAGTGGTCCTAATCAGCCGTACCATAGAGAGTCGTGAAACTTTATTACCAACATTGTGAACTTAAAATACACATGTATGACAATTACTGGCGTTGTCTCGCCCACGGACGTGTGTGTGCGACGGATGAGGTGTTCACATATCGTTAGTTCACACCTTGTCGCCTCTGTACCGTCCAGGACGCGACACATCGTTACATACTTTTGTCTCGTGACACACAACCGTAACCAATATACAACATATTGCCGGTTACGTTACAATGTGTATAGAATTATATTATTTTTCAAGTTGAATGTTCGTATAGAATCGTCTATATATGTATAGTATATACAGTTATGAACTTAAATATTAAAAAAAGTTTATAGGCATTTTAAAAGCAGCTGTCTTGTAGAAGTATAGACGTCATATAGCTGACCCAACAGACGTTGGTCTGTTCAAATAGAGCGCCACCAACCGGGTCCGATTGTGTATCTAAACCATTCTTGATTCCCCTTGACCACACACAAAAAATTTCATCAACATCGCTCTAGCCGTTTAGGAGGAGTTCGGTGACATACACGCGTACACAAGAAATATATATATAAAGATATATATTGTTCTATTGATGTATGGAAGTCTATTACATATTTCAAGTGGAATGTTCGTATAGAATGGTATATGTATATAAGAACTTGAATTAATAAAAAATAGTTTATAAGTGTTTTAAAAGCAGCTGAATTATAATGTAATAAATGATTCCTTGAAAATATACAATCAATTATTTAGATTCGTGTTTGCATTATTAGGTTCTAATATAAATAAGCTATTTGAATGAAGCGTAAATGTGCCACTCGTGTCTTTTCACGCTTCCAAAATATCCTTTAAATAGAACATCTACACCAACAGACCGCTTTATAGTTTCTCGTCAAACCACTAAATTAAATGAGACATTCAATTTATTAGCAATTGAAGATGGATATTGTTAAAATATTTTGAATATATGTACATGAAAATAAAAACTTTCCTTGAAGATAAAAAAAATATGCGTTATTCAGATTTAATACTGACATCAAAAATATAAGTATAATTTATTGCTATTGTTGTGTATATATCAGTAAAATTATGCAATTAAAGTCACAAAAACTGGTTAGCATATAAGCTATAAATTATCAAATTACTAGCCTACTAACCCGCCCTAGCTTCGCTTCGGTTTGAGTCGCCTTACTCGCGTAGTTCCCATAGGAATATCGGGATGAAATATAGCCTATGTTAGGTACTCCTTAATAAATATTCAAATTTTTCAAATTCAAATCATTCAAGTTCAAGTTTACAAAATTAAATTAAATTATTCAAAAAAAATAAACTACCACCGGATCGGAACGCGACCACTACTGAGAATATCCGGCAAGAAACTCAGCGCGCTTGTCTATTATTTTTAATTATTTTTCTTCTAGCATATACTATATTTAATCCCGGTATACCGGGAATACCGGGATAAAATATAGTCTATGTTACTCCCTGATATATAGATTTCCATTGGAGAAAGAATTTTTAAAATCGTTTCGGTAGTTGAAGCGTGAAAGCGTTTCAAATAAACAAACTTACTTTCGCATTTATAATATTAGTAATTATAATTATCCATATGATGACGGGATAAGAGTTCTATTCACCACTACCTTGTCCGTAGATGTCGTAAAAAGCGATTAAAGGGCATTATATCCTTATCCGTATAACGACTTTGGACCAATGTCTACTAATAAAAAAAATGCAATAAAAGGCACACAATTAGAGGTCACGATTATCATTGTCACAGCTTATTAACATCACACTGCTGAGCTCTGAAGCCTACTCCACGAAAAAAGTGAAATTAACCTACTGTACCACGCTGGTTAGACGTATTGGTATAGAGTTTTATTTCAGTTTTCAACCGCTTGCATAAATGTTATCTGCATATTATATTCCATATACGTCATACGTCATCACTTACGACACAGAACAGCTAGAGAGGGCTGGTAAATTGTATTCATACTCCGTCACAACACGGCAAGTCCGTACTACATATAACCATAGTCTAAATATTATTACAAAAAAAAAAAAAACATGGTTGTCTGTAAAGTCGGTTTACAGACGATAGTTTAACGTGACAACGTCATAACAAAACATTGATGAAATGACTGCATACTTTTATGAATAAAATTGAATCAGCGTAACGGGACAATGAGCGTAACGGGACACATTTTCGTGCATGCAGCCAGCGTTCATTGATTTATTAGACGTTGTCACGTCAAAAAATCCCAACTGTAACCTTATAGAACTGAGCAACTATAAAATTTATTAAGATATGACTATTTTGAGACCAACTTTCAGCATATAAATGGTCACTGGTAAAATACAATGCATATAGGCCTTCGTTTTCAGGTTCTATGAAATATTGGACGGCAAGATTAAATGTCCTCTAATAGAGCAAAAGTAAAACTTTATGTATTTAAATATATAAATAGGTCATTTAACTTTGTACAAAATATGTGGCCGATTAGCTAATTATAATAACTAGCTTACCCAATAGACGTTCTATTCAGATAAAAGGAATTCCTTAATCTATTCATCAGCCTATCGAGGTCTACTGTTGGGTGTAGGCCTCCCCGTAAAGACCTACACAGCGTTTTCTTGTCCCTATATTTTTGGATCCATATCTCTTTTTTTTAAATCTATACTCCTTAGTTATACTAGGTTATACTTAAAGTCTTATTTATATTATTGGTAAAAGAAAACAAGATGTGGTATGAGGCTGCATACCTTTTTTCTTTCACCCATGAGAGTTTTACATCGAATTCAATAAAATGATACTTTAAGCGCCATATAACAAAAACCGTTATATTTTTTTCCTTCAGGACGCTGATTCTCTGTCTTAAAATACACTCTTTACATAGTTTGGTTATATACTTTCGTAAATTGACGTCGAATATGTGATTTGACGAAAATATTTGTAGATTCCGCTGAGTCGCGTTAAGAGTATATTTACTCATAAAGAATACGGGTCCGGATAATTCTCAGTACTACGGTACTAAGTATAATGCTCGATACGCGACAATGAACTCACTTAGATTCGGACAAGAGATGCGAGAGTCTTGTATATCTAGTATTAAACAGAAGATGTGTGGTGACGCAGTAAGAATACAATTTAATACTTTTTATTTCATATCGGGTGTAGTAACAAAAAACTTCTATACCTATACGTCCACTATGGGACATAGGCTTCCCCACACGAATGCCACTTGGAACGGTCTTGTGCCATTTCGATCCAATGGTTCCCTGCGAATTTCAAGATGTTGTCGGTTCACCTAGTAGTGGATCGTCCTACGCTGCGTCGATCGATTCGTGATTGCCACTCGAGAACCTTTCTTCCCCAATTATTGTCGGTTGACAACTAATGTGACTTTAAACTAAGGAATGTAAACAGATAAAGATACTATAAGAGAATAAAGAAATTAAAACAACTCCATATCAGAGTTTCTGACTAACATGATGTGGTAGAAAATTATTCTGCCCTTAGTTCGAGAAAGTTAGATCCTAATAGTGGATATAAGTTGTAGAAGATAACAATATAAATAATATCACTTACATAATTTGTATTCTCAAAAAAAGAAAACCAACACAAAGAGAATTTGCTATCTCAATTGGGTAAAACCAAAAATAAATTCATTGAATCAAGCAATCTAGTCGACTAACCCTTTAGCTCGCTATTAATGAAACATGGAACACATAGGTATATTACAAACGTGCTTAAATAAATTGGTATCAACTAGGAAGTAATTACGTCCAGTTATTTTGGTAATACAGTTGTCGATTAGTGGGTAAAACGATAGAGTGAGCAATAAAGGCCTCGCTGGGAACTGCACGGGATGTTTTGAATCGCCAACGCTTTAATGGTGACTGTATTAACCGATAATTCAATTTTCCATAACCCCTCTACGAGTTCTAAGCACAAGCTGATATAACACGTTGTTTTGTTTTACCGATACTGATATTTAGCAAATATTGGCCGTTACATTTTGTCTGCACTGTAATATTGTCAATGTTAATTATAATGTTTTGCTGGTACTGCAATTATGAAAATATTTGTTTTAAGGTTTTATGGATACTGAAATTGTGTGAATAATAAATGTAATAGGTATTTTATGGTATTTAAAGATAGATAAAGATAAAACTGTTTTATTGACACTTAGCTTAAATTTAGATATTACAGTAAGTCGAATGAGATATAAAGGTTTTATAAGAAAACTTTTTTATTTCTTTAAGAAACGTTTTTGACTGTCTTTAAAAAGCCCGTGATTGGGTAATTCTCCCCATGACTAAGGACATTCCTTAATAGACTCCTCCATTTTTCTCCAAAAACCTGTATTATTATGCTGTACCGTCAAATTACTATGGATGAATTAGGCGATACATCATCATCATCATCATGAGGCGATACATGGTGGAAATTAATTACTATTTGGAGAAAGGGAGATACACCACTTTCTCGCGACTAATGAAAGACAAGAAATGGAGGAATGTGGGATAAAATTAAAGTGCAACAGGATATAAAGAAGTCTTCCTACTCCTAATATAGATCATTTTACATTATTCGAAGTTCTGCGGTAAAATGCGAATTGAAGGCAACTCATCAGGCGTAGGAAGACTTCTCTATATCCTATTCCAGCTTTATTCTGTCCCATAATCCTTCTTTTCATGTAACATACGTTATACTTATATTATTTAGCTGTGAGAAAATGGTGGGTCCGCCCGTCCGTCTATTTATACCAATAAATAAAATTGGAGTGTCTGTTTGTAATAACAAAATAATAGGCTTTTTTCATGCTCACACGGTTATTTGCACTATACATATGCCTAAAATACACTTTATATTTTGTCTGTCTGTTTACGCCCTGATATTATAGTTTTCCATTGGTGAAAGAATTTTTGAAATCGTTCCAGCCGTTTTGAAGATTACCCGGAACAAACAGACAGACAGACAGACAAAAATTTTTTAATTGCTATTTTAGGCATAGGTGTCGTGCAAATAACCGTGTGAGCATGAAAAAAGCCTATTATTTTGACATTACAAACAGACACTCCAATTTTATTTATTTGTATAGATGTATAGATATGTATTTTTTTTAAGAGAAGGAAACCTCGAAATATGAATATGGCCCTATGCCAACTCGTTTGTCAAAATACTGACCTTTTTTCATGCCCACACGGTTATTTTCACGATACCTATGCCTCAAATCCAGTTTAAACATTTTTGTCTGTCTGTCTATCTGTTTGTTATGCAGAAAACGGCTGGAGCGATTTTGATAATATTTTAGTAACATGTTGCTGTCTATTTAATGAGTAACTTAGGCTATATCATATCCCGGTATTCCCACGGGGATGGGAACTACGCGGAGTCAGGCAACTAAAATCGAAGCGAGACGAGGACGAGTTGCTAGTATATACATTATATATATCAACAACTTTGTGGTGTAATGCGATCCACAATTTATTGTAATGAATATAATTTACGATCGTCGATAGCGTATTTGTAAATTCTCCACCTGTACATTCCAACGATTTTTTGAACTGCTTTAACTAATTAAACCAAGGTGATAAGTTACCCGTATGGTGACGGAATAAGAATACCATATTCCTCCCTATATTGCCCGTGGGTGTCGTAAAAGATGACTAAGGGATATAGTATGCATATAACATAGCAAGAGAAGGAATACTAGAAATAAAACCCTGTATCAACACATTTAATCAGCGCGATATAGTAGGTCAAATCCACTACTATTATGCATGAAGCCCAAACCCAACAGTGGAAGTAATGTTGGCTTAGATAAATGAATGTTAAGTTACCTTCTATTTCTTCTAAGTCTACATATACAGGGTGTATCAGGTTATGGGGCAACTGGTCAAAAGGGAGCTAGGCAATGGTGGTAGGAATCCATGAAAAAAATTTGAACGACAAATATCGATTCGTTAAGGAATTAGAGACATGTAAAGTTTTCAATTTTGTCGTAGCTTTTTCATGTAAATCTGATTGAAATGTATAAAGTCAATGATACTTAATACGCAACATATTCATACTTTGTTAAATGTTCATTAGAAATTGAATAAATCAATAATTACATTCACGTAAACAAAACAAACTTCGCTTTAAAACAGCTGATCGGCCTATGACCGTTGACCGCTCGCCGCTCGTAGTTTTAAACCTACACTATCATTGAAACCTTTGCGCAATTCTAGGTATGAATGAATGAATTTATACTGTCGAAGCTTTACATGCCTACATGTATTCTGTCTGTACATGCCTACATAATACGTAACATTTAAGGCATAGACTCTTAGACACATTTTTTTGAAATCACTGTAACTTTTATGTTATATTGTTTTTTGTGTAATGTATATTCTAATTACGATCTATGACCGTTAAACTACAACATACTCGAACAGTTGCCCCATAACCTGATACAACCTGTATAAAGCAGTGGTGCTAGTAACAGTAGTAGTATTATGAGCAATTAGGAAAGAAATTCACCTACTTAATTCATATTTTCTAAGTAGTGTAGTGTTACCGATTTTTTTTTTTGTAAACTGTGGTCAGCTCACACGTCGTCCAATTCGTCCGGGGTGACGAAAGAGGGCGCGCAGGCCCATAACCTACTGTATTGTCTCCCTCAGTGTCTTATACAGAGACCATTGTAGATCCTGGCTTACAGGAGTTACAACGGTGGAATAAACCTCAAAAAAAAAACTCACTGTATTCCCTCCCTTCGCTATTGTGCCAAAAAAAAATGAAAAAAGGTATTACTGAAATACATTTTGAATTGTATTCTTACTTGAGAATAGCTCTGCAAGGGAGGGTGGTATAGCAGGTCATTTTTTTTCCATTACGGAGAACCCAGCAGTTGGATTTGATGGTATTTAAAGCATATCATCATATCTCGCAAGAGAATAAAAATGCTTGTAATAATGAAATTGTAACTCACTTCTATTTATTCATTTCATTCATCATCATTATCTCAGCCCATACACGTCCCACTGTTGGGCTTGGGCCCGAGTTTTCCTTTAATTGCATTATGATATTAAATGCATATTGTATCGCTTAGTCGTCTTTTACTACAGCCACGGACAAGAGAGGTAGTGGTGGATTGTATTCTTACTCCGTCGTCACACGGCATTTAGATTTCATTATGCTACTTTATACATCATTACCATATTGTTTTTATTCCAATTATCAAGGACGGACTCAATATGTCGACATCCGAGTAGTAGGAATTTGTTACTACGCTCCGTTCGGTGAGCAAGATAGCCGGCAGCGCAAATTTCTGTTGGTGTTTGCGTGTGGTGGGTTTTGGTAATATTGTAAGAGTTTTGGCAATATTTTTATGGCCAGCCCGCCTTCCTGATGTCAACCCTTGGGAATGTAATTGTGAACCAAGCATGAGATGAAGTTGGCCCAGATCGAGCATCAGATGGAGTTGGCCCAAATGTTAATCTCTTAGTTGTCTTTTACAAAACTCATAAGCAATATTATTTGTAGCCACCGTACAGCAAATTATTCTGCATACAGGACATTATCTCGACTAATATTTTTACAATTTGAAACTAAAACAATGACGCAAATATATATTTTTATTTTTTTTAAGTACTTAATATACTTATTTGTTGTGTTTATAAAATGACAAGACTGTGTAGAACCCGTAGCTTGTATGTAAAGCGCGAAAAGCTCTTAATCTTAGACTAGTCACGCGGTTGCTACCTCAAAACTTATAAGACTGTATTTATTTTTCACAACTGTATTTAATCTGAAAGGAAGTCAAGCAAGCAGGTGAGAAGCTGAGTATGGACTTAATTACGTGGAGTACAAAACTTACATACTCAAAATAAGCGTATAATAATGGCAATCGACATTAAAAAATATAAAATCTAATCCAATAAAAGAGTGTCATTAGATAAAAAATGCATATATATTTTTGTTCTTAAACAAGGTCAATGTCAACGAAATATACAAACAAGTTTTCTATGCCATTATATACAAATGGAATATATGTTACATAGGAACAATCTATAATTTGTAGTAAAAATATGATCACATATCTTAAAAATAAAGGTTCATCTATCGAGTCAATCATACCAAAATCTTAGGCGTGGATATAAAAAAAAATCGCTAATTCTGTAACGACAAGGAGACAAACTATATCAAATTAACTGATGCTGAGAAGGATTTAATGATTACATACAAACCAAGCTGTAATAAGAATTTTAAAATCCCTCCATTCTGTTACTCTATTTTTAGAGCTAAAATGACAAACCAAACATTACTGTCCCCTTAAAAGTAGAATTGTATGCCCAATAAATAGTTCTTACTGCAACACAGAAAGATCCTTAAAATTATAATTTTCAATAGATATTACATAGTTTCTCATTTCCTCATCATCATCATAGAGTCCCACTGTTGGACTGGAGCCTTCTCCCCAATAGGAGGGAAATTAACATACTATACCACGCTGGTGAGATGGGGTTGGTATAGGGTTTTATCTCGATTTTTCCTTCTCTTGCATAAATGTCATCTGCAATACCCCTTAGTCGTCTTTTAGGACACTCAAGAGGGTGGTGAATTTTATTCTAACTCCGTCAATACACGGAGTAACTATTACTTCTTAATGTAGATAAAATTAGTTTTATTAAGGACTATATGATACTGTTCTTATTTCATCATCATCGCAGCCCACATATGTCCCACTGTTGGACTCATGCCTCCTCCACAGTGGGAGGGAATTTTACCTACTATACCATGCTGGTCAGACATGTTGGTATAGGGTTTCATTCCGAGTTTTCCTTCTCTTGCACAGATGTTATATGCATATTATATCCCATAGTCGTCTTTTACTACATCCACGGGCAAGATAGGGAGTGGTAAATTGCATTCTTACTCCGTCACCACACGTTATTATTTCATTCTGTGTTAATTATAATATTCAAATTACAAATCCATAGCATAAATTTTATTTAAATAGGACATTAACATTTTAGTACCAAAAGTAATTTAGTAAGAAGTTTGGTAGTAAGTTTAGTAAGTAAAAGTTGTTTTAGTAAACAATTTAGTAACAAATTCTGTAGGTATATCATCATCCTTGCCTTTATTCCAATTACGTTGGGTCTTCTAAATATGTACTCTTCAAGAGGCATATATTTTGGCAATTGTCGTATGACAGTCCGCGTGCTTGACGAGAACTCTCCCTTGGAATTTAATTGTTGATTAGTAAACATCAGACCTTGGTCGATCTAAGGTCCTGAGTTGTCTTTTACGAGACCCATGAGTAATGGCTTAGTACTATTCGTAGCCGCTACCACATAGCAAAAATCCCATCTATCCTATTTACACACAATTTTAGTCATTATATTCTTGAGAAACAGTTTCCTAAGTATTATCTTAAATTTTACCTTAATAAAAACACAGACCTTTGTATTCGTATTTACAAATAAATAAAATTAAAGTGTCTGTTTGTAATGTCAAAATACTGGGCTTTATTCATGCTCACACGGTTATTGATACGATACCTATGCCTAAAAAACTGTTTAAAATTTTTTGTTTGTCTATTTGTCAGTTTGTTTTGAGCAAAACGGCTGGACCGATTTTGATAGTACTACCAGGTAACTGTCTATATAAGGGGTAACTTAGGCTACATTTTATCCCGGTATTACCACGAGAATGGGAACTACGCGAGTAAGGTAAAACCGAAGCAAAGTGAGGGCGGGTTGCTAGTGATCCATAAACATGCAGAACGTTGTATTAATTTCGCCTTGCATATGAATCTAACATCGATTGTGAGGGAGAGAATAGCAAAGAGCTAACATTATCATCAAATTTATATAAATTACAATGTTAGTTGTTCTTGAATATTAATGATTAAGATGATTAAGGTGATAAGAGAAACAAGTACTAAACATCTAATACTTATTCTTTTTCCATAGAGAAATTAGTAATGCTTTTAGCATTCAAATTATTATTTTAAAATGTGTTATATTGTTTTTATTTTAAACTCTCTTATAAAAAGGAATAAATAGGTATGCTATATTTTAGATGTGGACAGTAATTATTTACGTGACTTCAGTCGCGTCACCAAATCGGGAATAATAATATCAGCACCGCTTTCAGAAATTACAACATTTGAAACGTAGTATCTATAATTGTTTAATAGCTCCTCAGATTTCTCTTAGAGACGATCTCACGTAGAGCATTAGTAGGTCTTAGGAGATCCATAGATAGTTAGCCCATCCTCATAGTCGACTTACTTGTATCTGTGAGGGTTAAAAGGTATTTAAATATAATTATAATGTACTCATTCATCATACATCATCGTCATCATCTTCCTGATCTTATCTCAATACTTGAGGTCTAAGCAATATGTATTCCTGTTCCATAGTACATATTGGAGTTATTTTTAACCCCCGACGCAAAAAGAGGGGTGTTATAAATTTGACGTTGATGTCTGTCTGTTTGTGTGTTCATGTGTGTGTGTGTGTGTGTGAGTTTGTTTATCTGTGGCATCGTAGCTCTCAAAATGAACCGAATTTTTTTTTTTTGGGTAGCGGTCGGCGCGCTCCTCGCACCACTCCGTCCGGAGCGACAGAGGGGCGTAAGGACGCACACCCACAACCCGCCCAAGATGCACGTCGCCTTCGTCGTTGGGCCGACCACCGGAGCAGGGTTACTTGTCATCAGTGGTCGGCCCTACGGAATATCCCCTATTTGGGTTATCCTCCCATCGACCGACGTCCACCCCTCGGGGAGGACGTCGGTCTTTCCTCACGCGGTCGGCCTCTCGGCGGGTGACGGACTAATTCCCCGCTCACATCGCCCGCGGCCTCGGCTAGGGAAAATGAACTGATATCGATGCTGTTTTTTATTTGAAAGCTAGTTTTCTTGCGGTAGTTCTTAGCTAGGTTAGATTAACATCGATCCAGCAGTGTAAGAGTACCAGCTCTTTTCCAAAATGATGTGATGCCTATGATTGCTCGATTAAGTGCCCGATGTATGCCTATATAATCGTAAAATGACAATTAATTGAGAATTACTGTTGAAGAGAACGTAATACTTTTTCTTATTTATTTTTTTACTTATTGTTTTATGACCAACCTGCCTGATGTTAAACGTCCTTGTGTATGTAGTTGTTAACTCTAGTTAACAACGGCATCAGATAAAATTGGCCGAGGTCGATGTAAAGCTCTTAATCATCTTTTACGACACGCACGAGCAATTTAAGGGTTGATAGTATTCGTAGCCACAGCACTATCCACTAATACACCTTCTGTTTTAATTTATACATCGAGTATAATTTACGTCCAGTATGCTCATAAGTGGAAGTAATATTAATAATTACAAGGCTTAGAGGGGGAGTTACTGATCTTAGTTGGTATTATAAGCCTTCCAGGAACATCTGCACTTTCTCCTGGAGATTTCTTATTTAGGGGATATTGATTTTCCATGTGCTAACGGAGTAATAATACAATTCATCAACCCGTGGGTGTCGTAAAATACGACTTAGGCAAGAGAAGGCAAACTCTAAATAAAACGCAATACCAATCCGTCTGACCAGCGTGGATTAGTATGTCAATTTTCCTTTCATTGAAGAGGAGGGTGGAGTCCAGTAGTGGGACGTATATGAGCTGTGATGATGATGAATGGTTTTTACTACTCCCATGGGAAAGTAAAGGGAGGTGACACATCGTATTCTCAACACGTCACCGCATTGGCAATGTACTCATTACATCAATCTAATTTCAGCATTATGTTGTTACGAAGGAATGTTTACGATCGCGTCACAAGGGTATATTAAGCAAAATAATAGTCTGGTTATTAATAGACAATTATACGCGGCACTAGCACATGTTCATTCCGTATTCCGTAACAGGGGCTAATAAATCTCGCTGAATAATCTGAAACAACTTCATTAGCGAAAATCAACGTTCGCTCGCACTATACTGGATGATTGAAGACACATAAAACTCCGTTCAAGATAATGAAGCGAATGTTATTTTTCACACGTTGAATATCCGATTTAAAAAGAGCAGGTAAAAGTTTTCGTTCACATTTGTGGATGCAATGAAGTGTGACGACAAACTCTCCGGTTGCTTTCGAAGGAGTTTGCAATTTTATGAATGAGTTGTTTGAATGAAATATAATAACTATATGAGCTTAGATTGCGAATCGACGCGGTAAGCCCACTATAGAGTCGTGTACGTGTCCGAAACGCCTTTTAAACAGGCATAATATTTAGTCTGACGTTAAATATTTCAACTGCCCATAAAACACTTAATAACACCTGTATCAATTTACATTGGCTCCATACATGTTTATTATTTAGTCCATAATATTAATACTTATGGAAGTTCCCTCCCATAAGTATTGACCTTCTAGACTACGCTATTCTAACGTATCGGCATAGGGTTTTATATCGAAAAGACTTTTGAATAAACTTTATATCCATATCATATCCCTTAGTCGTCTTTTATCCACGGGGAAGAGGGAGGGTGGTGAATTATATTCTTATTCCGTCACCACACGGCAGGAGCCCTACAGTAGCACTTATGTGAGCTGAGATGATCATAATGGTGATAATTAATACTTAAATAAAATATGGTTTTATTAAAATAAGCATATAGGTGTTTTTTTTTTACCCCATTTTCATTCCTGTATTGAGTATGAATCTCAATGATTCGACGGTGTACCTCCATATCACGCTGGTTAAATGGATATGTATTAATTATTTTTGGGTTTTCGCCTTATTACAGTAGTGATGTCACCTGCTTAGGTCTTTAAGAGGGGTTTTAACGAGCGGAAGAGAAAGTTAAATTTTATCCTTACTTCGCCAGCCCACCAACACTTATATATTACAGTTTAAGTGTCATTGACAGGGTTAAAGGATAAATTAGTGTATTTATTGCTCATAATGGCGACGTGCCGTATTTCTCTCTCTGTATACAGGCCACACCACGTCCAAATCAGCCAGGGTGATAAAAGACAGCGTTGATACAATAACTTACCGTTTAACTGTTATCCCTGATTAAGCGGCTTATTCACGCAGATGACTTCACTTGACTCCGCTGTCGTGCAATCGGTCTACTCTCTATGGAACACTCCTATGAAATTGCTGATAGGACTGTAAAAATATCCATAGTCTATTTTTTGTTTCAATTATAAGACGAGCCTAGGAGTATGATTTTGCTTTATCGATAATTCTTAAACATTCCTTTGCGGTTTCCTTGCTTTGTATGGATATATGTATATATATCGGAATGCATTCATATGAAACTAGTCAGATGTATTTCTGAACGCTGAAAAGACACATATGCTTTCGTTCAGCAGTACAGTTCGTAATTATTGTGTCGTAATTATTTTAAATAAATATGAAATAGGAAAATATTTTTAATTGATTTGTATCTCATTACCCATTATCCTATTATCCGGAATAAAGTCAACAAATGCTCATCCAATCCCTTCTACCGTGGACTATAAGCTATAGCTTGTAGGAAAAAAGGTGACTATGAAAAAAATTTACAATGATTTTTAGCAGAAACTGTTACAAATAGTTATAAATATGTTCATAATTATAGCTATGACGGGCTATGGAATGATATAGTAATAGTTATTAATAAATTATTCTGTGGTCAGCACTTAAAGTCTCGAAGGTAATTAAAATTATAATCGTACAACAAAAAAATAAAACGGTTATTCGGTGTATCTGTTAGCCACAATGCTAACAGATTGTAGTCGATAAGAAGGCACTTTTATACTATAATATTACCTCTGTTGTATATTCGCTTAAGTAAAGCTAATAATAATATGATAACATGCTTGCAAATGTTAAATTATAATTTCTAATTAGACTTTCAATTAAGTATTAATGTTAAGATACTTTTCACCTACTTATGTGTAAGTATAATTTTATTAACATTAACTAAACTTCTGGTTAGAAACTATATCTTTACATTTGTCAAACATTAAGTAAAACTATGTGTGGCATAATGCGGAATTAAGACATTGTAATGTAACTGAATAAAACCTTTCGTAATCTAACACCGAAGAATTTCAATCCTCACCACGATTGACCCAATCCTTACTAACGTAATATTATAGAGATAATTATATATAAATACGCTGTATCAATACAATAAGTGTGAAGATAATATACAAAGTATATCCTAGTTGAAACTTGACAGATTTTAGATATGTCTCTCGCTTTTACAAACTACCCGTTGCTGCGTTTCACTTTTCGCACGATAGAGGCCAATTTGCTCTACCGACTTAAGAAATCTCACTTACAAAACATACAAATTGCTCGTATCTATTACGTATTTTTTTTTCTAAAATAAACGTTCGGTGTTGCATAACATGTTTAGCAGACAAGTTTCGAAATATTAACACGTACTCATTATACACCATTAAAGTATTTATTTCTACATTAACATACAACAATATTAGAATAAAGCCGGCGGTATCCTTTCTGTATTTATACTTCCCTAATTCAACCCTAATTAGAGAAGGTGTGAATTTCTTTAAGGCATATGCATTTTGAGGGTGGGCCAATTTCGTGAGCTTATCTACAGGGATATCTTGACACAGGATGCGGTCGCAATAGACACCTATTTCTGATCCACCGTGTAATTGTCCAATTAACTTCATAATTTCATGTAAATGACGTAATAGCACACAAACGTTGTATTTTATTATAAGGCCTTTATAGTATGAATGATAAATGTGATTCATTTTAATGGCTATTTGAAGTTAATTTTGCATTTGTTTAACTTGTCCTAACAAAATGAACTTACGGATTAGCAATAACATGAATTTACAATTACTTTGCAGTCAATGTGACTAAATAGTTGAAAGAAACTATTAATTAATAGTATTACAGACAAACCATCGTGTATTGTTGGTAATTAAAGCTAGATCACATGATTTACAGGCTATAAAACAGTTCTTTGATAATCTATCATACTTTGTCACAGTATAAAATGTTCTAACATGTTTTACTGATTCATGGACCAGATAGATGTTCTTCTTGAGATTAGGAAGACATGTCGGCGAAACAAACCCGGTGGAAACTGTTTTCTGTTAATGGTGAATGATAATATTGATTTATAATTAACTCAGTGTCTTTTTTTATCAAGCGTGCGAATAGCGCAACGTTTTAAGTCATTGCTCGTGTGATAATTAATACGTAAACGTGTTTTAAGTAATAATTAAATATTTTTGAAATTTTGAATTTGAAATACGAAATTTATTTTGAATTCGAAAATTTTCGAAATTATTTTTGACTAAGGTTTACAAAGATTAGATATAAGGCCAGCTAATATGCCTACCTTAAAAGTTATTATTTTTCAATTTTAAATAATTCTGAGTATTTAATGTTCTTACGGAATTAGTGCCATTTATTGTTCATTTGATTCGGTAAAACAAAAACTAGAACAAATGTTAAGGAACTGTTTTTAATAATATCATTAATAGACAGTATCTATTTTGAAAATCGGAAGATTGTATGGGATCGTATAGTTGTTAAACAAATTATTTTAGTATCGATGTTAATCTTTAGCAATTAACTCGATGTTTAGTCGAAGAAAAAAAACATAAAATATTGAACTTATTTGCCTAAGTTTTTCTCGAGACAAGGAATGTAAATGCGAACTTAAGTTGGCGTAGTGGTTGAGCAGCCGGTCATATCATATCATATGATCTATTAAATTGTAAAGCCTTTTGTTTCAAACTATAATTAAACTTTGTCGAGAATTAATACTTATAAATTATTGTTTTTCTGCCGGCTGTCTATCAAAGCTATTATGATTTATGCGTGTTTTAAGCAGTCGTTCTGAGAAAGTTAGCAGATTAGCTGTGACATTGCCTACCTTTTAAATATGTATTCATTATGTAGATATATCATTATAAACCTAATTAAAAATGCCCGTACGGTGGTAATTTAATAAAAAAAATAATCTTTAGGCCTTCCTTTCTCGTGGATATCCATACTAATATTATAAATGCGAAAGTAAGGATGTTTGTTTGTTTGTTTGTTTGTAACGATTTCACGCTTAAACCACCGAACCGATTTCAAAAATTCTTTCACCAATGGAAAGCTATAATATCAGGGAGTAACATAGGCTATTATCCAGGCATTTTATCCCGGTATTCCCACGGGAACAGGAACTACTCGGGTTTAAGTGACTGAAACCGAAGCGAAGCGAGGGCGGGTTGCTAGTAGAAAAATATAATTCAATCAAAACGTCAATTTTAAATCATTTAGACAATGTGATACAGTAGCCTAATTTAATAATGGTTGAATAATGGAAAGTATATGTTCTAAAAAGGAAACAAGATACTTTATTGATTTTAGAATAAAAGCGAAAATTTCTAATGTAGTCCATAAAAATATATTAAATCCAATACGTACATAAATATGAGATAATCATATAGATTTTGGTAACTCTGGAGTCGCAATAGTGATATGCTGCAGATGAAGTGTTGGCGCGGGAGGCATTTACCTCAAGTCTGGGGAGTATTTGAAGATTGGCAAGAATATTTAAGTTATTATTGTGCTTCAGTAACCTTATCGTAAATTTAATACTTTAATGATGTCTGCTAAAGGCCCGACTTTGATAAAAAATCCTCGTGGTACCTGGACAAAAGCCATCGGTCGGCGTCACCCACGGTTAGTTAAGCGAGCGACATGTCATCGATATTTTTTGCCCGGCTGATGTCTTTAACGAAATTCATGTCATTGGGTCCGATTTCTCTAAGATTAACTTTTTTACATTATTTAACAAATAGATCGGACCCTTATACGCTCGAATATTCAGTTACATGGTTTAACACTTAAAAGGGCTTAACGACTCTAACACATCCTGCGGGTTACGATAAAAAAGAGGACAAAAAGAGAATACTTCTCGTGTTTGTTTTTTAAAAGATGTCTGCTGAAGATAAGGTGCAGCGGCACTTTAATCCTCCAACCGTCCGATATTTGAAAAGGATATGATGACAACTTTTTTGTATTCTTTATCTAATAAGCACACATAACCAATACTTACTTATTCTAAAAGTTTATCAAAGTGGTTAAATGAGAAAGATGTGTTGTACGCGAGTATTTAGTTTCGTGTCATGTTTTCATGTGTCATTTCAATAACTGTCAATATCGAACGTACACTATTTACGAATTCGGATAATCTACGATATTATACTTAGCGAGTATTTTAACAATTTATAATAAACTAGCAGACAGCACCGGCCACGCGTTGCTGTGGCTAAGATTTTTGTTATATTACATTTTAGTAAACTATTTATGCTATTAAATTGTAGCTTATATAACACGTTTGTAGGTTTGATATAGCAGCGCCATCTATTAATTACTTACCCAATCCAGTCAACAGATATCGCCATCTGTTAAATTCGTTTGGAGTTAACAGATAATTGTGAATGTCAAATAATAGACAAATAATTTGCAATAAAATAATATTGCGACTATAAATTAAGATGTAAGCTATTTTATCTTTCAAACTGCACACGGTGTGCATATTTGATTAAAATCGGTTAAGTAGTTTAGGAGTCCATCGCGGACAAACAACGTGACACGTAATTTATTTATATTAAGATATACTTACATCACTTACATTATTCATAATTGAGCATTCATTTTATAAAATACACCGTAAATAAATATCTGTGTTCTAATGAATATATTGTTTGTTATCATAAGTTGGAAAACTTAATATTGCTTATCACGTATACATGCTAATGTATAAACCATAAAACTTCATAAATTAATTATCATAATCAATTAATTACTACCATTACTTCGAAGACTTACATCAACATCATGCGCTACGAAATATTTGAAAGAAATGAAACTTTGTTTGTTTTATCTTCAAAGTAACATTCAATGTTTACTATTTTTTTTACATATGGTGACGTAGTAAGTATACAATTCAACATCAACTTTCTTGCCCGTGAGTGTCGTAAAAGACGACCAAGGAAATAATATGCAAATAACATCGATGCAAGAGAAGGAAAACTTGATATATACCTAACTGTATACTAACTGACCAGCATGGTATAGTAGACTTCCCTCCTACTGTGGAGCAGGCTCGAGCTCAACGCTGGGATATACATATATGAGCTGTGATGATGATGACTTTTTTTATCTCATCGCTTGATGATCGGTTGAGATGCTAAATGTGAGATTCTGGATTGACTGAATCACGTAATATTCCTTACCTTTTCCTGTGCAAATCCTTAAGATCTGGACTTATGCCGTCTGTTCCGTCTAGGGTGACGAAAGGGCGACGCATGGGCCAATGACCTACGGTATTCTGTCGCCTTCGAAATTAGGCTGACCAGTGATGTATGTGGCCAACTATTTATGTTGCCTTGACTTGATTTTTTAAGTGATTAAAAAGCTCTATTACCCATAGGGCATTTTAAGTAATGAGCAACGTGCTCGTCGAATCACGCAAATCAATCGATAAAATTATAAAAAAATTAAAAACAGCTTTAAAACTTTCTGCACATATTGAATACATATTTGATACTTCATTATTATTAATAACAGTACTAGGTTTTGACCCTATGCAATTAACTTCACCTTTGATATGATTTATAATGAAATGAAAATTAAATTAAATTAGACGTTTATATTTATAATGTATATCCGAGTTAGGTTTTAAGATATGGGTCCTACATTGAAAAGCGTTCTCAAAAGGATTAGATCACAGAATGCTATAATAACGATAACTTGTTGGACCTTAGTCCTCCGTGACCACGAACGCTGAAAAGTATTCGAAACGTGAGAAAATCAAAAATGATATTTTATATTTCATTTTTAATTTTCTCACGCGCGACAAAATATTTAAAAATATCTTTTTTTATAATATGTAATACTCGAATAATTTTTTTTTTATGTACAATACTCAATAATCATTGCGTAGTTACGTTCAAAATTTCACATAGTATTACCAAATATATAAACGGTACAAGAACGGTCGGTCTCACTCGTTGCAACTGGAATTTCCTGAGTTTCCGTTCTTTATGTCATCGTTATCGTGATTTCAATTCATATCTGTCCCACTTGTGGACTCGAGCTTCCTCCACAGTAGGAGAAACATTGAACTACTACTGCTCTGCGGGTATAGGTTTTTATTTCTATTTGTTATTTTCTAGTAGTGATTTTAACTGTTTACATCCTTTAGTTGTCTTTTACGATGGCAAAAAATGAGGTAGTGGCCAAAGCAATCTTACTCTGTCACTACACAGATGACTTCATAAAGAAAGCAAAATAATAAATTACAATTATAACGTATACATCGTGCGCGTAAAGTGAATAACGAGCGTTTGAAACCACGCCCACTTGTAGTCATGTAAGCATTTCTGTATCATTTCATAATCGTATAGATAGTCAAAATCTTACATGTATTTATGGTAACCTTTACGTTCTGTTATGAAATTTTGACTTATTTAAAGTAGTCAAATGCAATTAATATTTACTTTTATTTATTTTAAACCAGCAACCCGCCCAAACTTCGCTTCGTTTTCAGTCGCCTTACCCGCGTAGTTCCCGTTCTCGTGGGAATAGCGGCATAAAATATAGCCTATGTTACTCACTGATATTATAACTTTCTATTGGTGAAAGAATTTTTTAAATTGAGTCGGTGATTTAAGTGTGAAAGCGTAACAAACAATCAAACTTACTTTCGCATTTATAAATATTAGTACCTAAGGATTGCAAAATTACATGAAACTAATATTTTTACGATATATTCATCATCATCATCATCACAGTCCATAAACGCCTCACTGATCTCGAACCTCCTATAACATGCATACAACATCTATGTAAAAGATGGCAAACTCAAAATAAAACCCTATGCCAACACGTCTGACCAGCATGGTAGGAATGGTCAATTTCCTTCCCATAGTGGAGGAGGCCCGAGCCCAATAGTGGGCCGTATATGGGCTAAGATGAAGATGACTTTGATGCATGACTTCTTTATGATTCTTTGCTATGAATACTACCTATCTTATATTACTCGTAGGTTTAAAAGAGAGACTAAGAGTTTCATATTAACATAGGTCACCTTTATTTGATGGCGTCTGGTCAACAATTAAATAGCTTTTTTTTTGGGGTGGGGTGCGGTCGGCGCGCTCCTCGCACTACTCCGTCCGAGGCGACAGAGGGGCGTAAGCACGCACACCCGCAACCCACCCCACGTGCACGTCGTTGGGCCGACCACCGGAGCTGGGTTACTTGTCATCAGTGGGACAATTAAATGCCTAAGAATTAAGGTCAGGGAGGCAGCCGATCATAAGACTATTACTAATTTTAGTACCATGGAAGGAAAGTAGGTATATGTTGTGTGGACTTCGAGTAAATGGGAAAAACAGTATGATAGCGAATCCGCTGGTAGCGTGTCAGATTTTTGTTAAGAATTAAAAAGCTGTGGTGTTATAATGTCATCCTATCCGTTTTGAAAATGTGCAAGTTTTAAAGTTGATTTTCATTCCTTGGCGATAAAATCCGCGATTCAAATTTGATAAAAGTTTTAACGATACCATAAGGAAAATTGAAAACCATGCTGGCCCGACTTGATCCGTCTTGTATACTAGTATCTGGGCACTAGAAAATATAAGTTTTTAGATACTAGTAATATTATTTTGACTAATCAACGTACCATTATTCATGTTTAGGGAAATGCCGTTTTTGAAGTGAAAACTTTGTTTGGAGCACCGCACACAGATTTTTTCGTAGGCTGTAAGTGAGGCTGATAAGTCACGCTCTGAAGTGAAAGGCTCGATCGGGTGAACTCGGTACCGGCGAATGTACCCGAGCGAGACGCAGTGGGCTCCTCTTCACTGCTGTGTTGCTGTGTTTGCTATATTTAATTTATATGTAACTAGCTCACCCAGTGAACTTCGTACCGCTCTAATTTTTTTCGTAAATATATTTTCTATATTGCCGAAAATATGATCTCTAATGGAAGAACCATTATGGTTTTGTCTGGAAAGGGTTGATCGTCTTGGCGCGGCACTGTTAATGATTATTCAAAGAGAATATCAATTACTAGTTATTGATTTTTGACAAAATTATAATTATCAAATTTTCAATCATACTTAACCATAGACAAAATTACATTTAGCTATCATTTGGATTTTAATTATTACAGATCGAACTCGAATTATGAAACATAAAGCATAACATTATAGGTAAGAGTATCGACATACAACCGAGAAAAATACACTCGGATGTCAAAGTTACTTAATTTTCCAATATGTATAAGTAAGTTTCATAAATAATTCGTTAATTATAGGCATTAAAATGGTAAACAAAATAAAATTGCATGATGAAACGGCATCTCCAACGAAGAAAAAAATATGTTTTACTTTTATATTTATGCAAGCTGTTCAGTTTTAAGCCTCATAAAAACGATCGATTGCAAAAAATTTCAAATCTTATAAATTTTGCATACAAGCAATTACCTAATTGGGTGCTGAATTAAAATTTTATACGTCATGTATTGTAGAAGTGTTTTGATTTATATGTGAGTTAATCACTCATAAAAATAACGAATTTATTACGTTATTATCCGTATAAACCGTTTAAGCCGTGCTTATAAATTCGAGATACAAGTTTATCTAGGACTTTAAATGTATGAACCATCTTTTAGAGTCGTAATTTTTGCAATATATAACTGTAAAAAGTGCCTCGAAATGGTTTGTGTAAACTTACACACGGTGCAGCCCGTCAGAACTCTTTGCTTGAACCTGCATATCGTATGTCTAGTTTTATTTTTTATTAGCAATTCGCCCTCGCTTCGCTTTGGTTATAGGTTATAGTCATTTTACCCGCGTAGTTCCAGTTCCCGTGGGAATACCGGGATAAAATATAGCCTAGTTTACGCCCTGATATTATAGCTTTCTATTGGTGAAAGAATTTTTGAAATCGGTTCAGCCGTTTTGAAGATTACCCGGAACAAACAGACAAACAGACAGACAGACAGACAAAAAATTTTTAATTGGTATTTTAGGCATAGGTGTCGTGCAAATAACCGTGTGAGCATGAAAAAAGCCTATTATTTTGACATTACAAACAGACACTCCAATTTTATTTATTGGTATAGATTTTGCGTTTATGTGGACTCCATTTGGGTTTAATGAATTTAGTTAACATTTTTCTTAAAAATTATCTATACACTTAAGAACGTACTATGTGGAACCAGTGAACTTGTAATTAGCATATGAATGGACACCGTATATTAACGTTATTGATAAGGGTAATTTGATATTTATCAAATTTATTTATTTATCATTTTCCTTTGTATATATAATTAAACAGTTTCCCTTAGCATTTAATGCGTTTCAAAGATATTGCTCAAATTTGTATATGATAAAAAGCTCTGTAATAACGTTCAAATATTGGACATCAAATACCTTTGTCTTACCGTGGTTCATGCATTATTTAGTTAATAGATAATTAGTTGAAATGTTAGGTAAAACAAAATTTATTTACCTGTGTTATATCGTAATCGTTAACCAACCATCTTATATATTGGTAGATTATTTAATAGAAGTTACAACAATAACATCGCAAATATTCTCAGGGATCAATTGAATTCCTTTTATGTAATAAGAACACGAATCAATATGAGTCGCAACGCGTATATAGATTGATTTAATTCCTATTTCCATGGTCATTAGTTCAAATGAGCAACGATACAGAACCAATAGCGTGTTGGCCGTTGAGTGTTATAAGATATACTTATATAATGTAGACACACATGGATTAAACAACAATACAGCGTATGTTGTGTAGTTAATACAGGGATTCAGCGTTTAACGGCTTCTGGATTACCTATATAATTCCTTCAACGCAACAAATGTTTTTAGCCGGTCGCGCACCGGGTGAACGTGAGTTGATACCATAGGTCGTAGAAAACTTCCTATAAATAACTACATAGTCGATGACGGGTGTGCCCCTCATGTTAGGGTGAAGGAAGCCATACTTATGGTAGACGGGTCACAACTACAGCTTAATACTCCACAGTCAACCGCGACGTTACTTTACTAGGCTTATGTCAACAGTAGTGCCTTTTTACATAATTAAAGGTCAGCTCACATAATACGGACAATATAATTACTAGATTAAATTTTTATTAAAAAATATACATGTCAAGAATTTTGTAATTACAAATAATTCTAAATCATGTTCCTTTTTATTAAATTAAAGGAATACAAAAATATAAAATTATTTCTATTTAAATGTTAACAAAGCATTGGTAACCAAATCGATATTTTTCGGTTTCTAATCCCATTGAAAATATAATACATGTTGAACGGCTGGGCCATTTTTCATTTCAATGACAAATATTTAGAAAGTTATTTACCCTCGTGTTATTCTGCACTGTACTCAATTAAAAGGACGATCTCAACTCCTGTCCAGCCGTTTTATGATCATACAACGGCCGGATGTTTATTTAGCGACCGCGTTATTGATTCAGGTAGTCTTGTGAATAAATCTATTACAAGAATCCGTCCCGCCTGATCCCATTGTCGTTAAATTGAAATCTTTAATCGTATCATAATAATTATAATCGCGATGATGCGTTACCAAGTTTTTCACAGTAGACACATTTTTCATAACTGTCAAAGGGGTTTGAAAGCATTTCAAATTTGCGTACTGTTAGCGATCGTATCTTTGACGACTAAAGAGTCACGCCCAAGGTTACTCATGCTCACCCCTTTTCACACAATCGTTAAAGGCTCGTTTATTATCCATCAATTATTTTATGTTATGCTAATGATATCGGTCTTCCATTATGAACTTTTTGTGGGTCGATTTACGACTACACCACGTGAACGTATCAAAGTGCATTTTATATTCTGTGTGCTGTGCGGGTATTAGCTGAGCGCACGGAGGCCTCCTAATATTATGTTTTGTTTGCACAGCGAATGTAAAAACGCGCCATAAAGGCATTTCAAAATTTACAACTTACAGAGCACCATCTCGACAGCCTCCAACAGTCCGCCGCCGGCGCAGGCGGGAATGAGCGCGGGAGCTGGTGGTGCCAGCGGCGCGGCTCGACCGAGTTCGCCAGCCGCAACGGCACCACGTTGCTGCGATACAGGCCGACCAATATTTCAAGATCCTATCACGGGACAAACTGTTTGCTCCTGTCAATACGAGTTCCTCAACTATCAAAGGCTAGCCTCAGGCGTGCCTCTGTCTATGTACAGTGCTCCATATTCAGACGCGGCAGCAGCAACTGCTGCGGGATTGGGAGCATACTTTCCTGCTTTAGCTGCCGATCAACCACCCTTTTATACAAATGCCGTAAGTATAATATCAACATATGTATGTAAATATCTTCACTATATTCTTAAAATATCTTTAAATACATCAGTCGTATTTCTAAAATCTACATCTACACTAATATTATAAAGAGGAATAATTTGTATTTTTGTGTATGTGTATGTTTGTAATGAAACTCAAAAACTACTGCGTCGATTTCAAACATTCTTTCCCCATTGGAAAGCTACATTCACCCTGAGTAACATAGGCTATATTTTATGGTGCTATGCCTACGGGAACGGGAACTACGCGGGTAAGGCGACTGTAACCGAAGCGAAGCGAGGGCGGGTTACTAGTAGGTATATTAGAAAATAATACCTAATTTCACGTGACAAGACCAAGTGAATTAATAAAACGTTCTAATTTTATTTCACACCCCATAGGTAAGTTTAACAGATAAAAATAGTTTCTTAATATTAGTAAATCTAAATCGTCTGTCTGTGACTGTCATATACGTTAATAACATGGATACATCAGAATAGTAGTTACCATACAACTTAATACATAAATAAAATATTGTTTAGATAATATCATCACTAAGCTTTAAGAATATAATAAGTATATTGAATAAATCCTTTAATTGCAGCCATTGTAATTATTTTTAATCTTGGATTAAGTAAACCTTAATGTATTGCAGTTCTTGCTTGTTTACTCCTAATCAAACAATAATTAATTATAATTACAATAATTGTGTTTTATAATAATTATAATTTTATACTGAGACTCATCAAAAAAATGCAATTAAATTTACAAAATAGACGTTATAGTTGGTACTAATAAGATTAGTGATTCAGATTTCTAATAAAAAAATGCAACGGTTGACCGTCTTTTGAACTCGGTATAAATTTTTGCGGTTGACGCGCTAATCAGTATTGTAGCTTAATGGATAAAGAATATCGCGTTGCTAATAAAAACTGACATTTAATTAGTTCTATATTTCCTGCCCAGGAGATATCGGTGATCGTTTTGGATCTTCAGACTCGGTAATGAATATTAAATATACAAACAATATTTATTTGTATTAGTTCAAGATAAAAATAATCATTAAAAACATTGAGACTTCAAAAGAATAACATGGATACTCCTAAATATTTGCATTGAAAACGTTACATTAGAATTAAAATTAATATGTATTGACAATTTCACTATACGAGAACCCCGATTGTCCGTGTTGTGACGGAATAAGAATACAATGCACCAACCCTTTCTTACCCGTTGGTATCGTAAAAGACGATTAAGGGGTATAACATGCTTATAACATCTATCCGACAACAACTCGATACAAAACCCTACGGGAATATGATATGTATATACCATATATAAAAGACAAGGACGCGAAACAAAAGGCTATGCCAATACGTCTGACCAGCGTGGTATATAGTAGGTGAATTTCCATCCCGTAATGAAGTAAGTCCGAGCCTAATAGTAGGACGTATATGAGTTGAGATAATGAGAATGGACTCCCAATAAAGTTTGATTCGAATTATATTCCATATGGCACCTACTATCTTTATATATGTTTCTGACATCATCATCATCTCAGCCCACACACGTCCCACTGCTGGGCTCGGGCCTCCTCCACTAAAGGAGGTAATTTAACCTACTATACCACACTGGTTAGACGTGTTGGTACTTTTTTATGGGTGGGCTATGGAACGCACACGCGGTCCATTCCGTCCGGGAAAACGAAAGGACGCCGCACGAGCTCATAACCCACCCGTACCCACGTTGCCTTCGTCGTTGGGCCGACCACCGGAGCAGGATGATTTCTCGTCAGTGGTCAGACGTGTTGGTATAGGGTTTTGTTTCGAGTATTAATTCTCTTGCAAAGATATTATATGTATATTATATCCCTTAGTCGTCTTTTATGACACCAATTGGCAAGAGAGGGGGTGGTGAATTGTATTCTTACTCCGTCACCATACATGTAACGGGTTTCCGACATGCCAAATAGTTATTATAATTCTTAGTGTAGTATTGGGAAATAATATAGACGAAGGTTTTTTCTTGTTCTTCAGGATTACATAACACCTGATAATTAATAACTAGATGATAAATTTGATGCTACTTCAGATATATATAGTGCTCAATTACTTTATATTATTCAGTAAACGATAGTTGTTATGTCTAAAGGTAGATTTTTATTGCAGCTTCATGAAATGAAAGAAATAGTACTCAGATGTGTGAAATTAAATCTATTGTTACATATAAAATACTAGCAACCCGCCCTCGCCTTGTTTCGGTTTCAGTCGCCTTACCCGCGTAGTTTCCGTTCCCGCGGGAATACCTGGATAAAATAGAGCTTATATTATAGCTTTCCATTGGCGAAAGAATTTTCGGAATCGGTTCGGTGGTTTAAGCGTGAAAGCGTAACCAACAAACAAACTTTCTTTTATAATATTAGTAAGGATATACATTAGAGTTGGAATTTATTGTGGAAATTTGGTATTTAGGGTTATATATAACAGCAAATATATCCCATAATCATAACAGTAATAATCTTTTTTTATTATTTTCATTAATACTGAAATTTACGCAATGGTTTACTCATAGAGCCTATAACTATTCATCCAATTGTACCCTTTTCTTTATAATTCATTAGCGCATAAAGATTTTTGTAAAAAAGATACAACTTATAAGAGGTAAAATGAAGAGAACAGTCACCTGATTAATATTGCTTAATTATTTAGAAATTTATAAAAAAGAAAAAAAATCCATTGAGAAGAGGTTAAAGCAAAGATAAGCAACCTTTACTGATATTTCCCAAAAATATATGCCACAGAATGGTTATGTTATGTTATACAGTGCCCATAATTAGACACAGAGACCAGTTTTACTATTACTATAACACTTCACAAAAATATAACTAAAATAGTATTCAAATCATAACACACTTAAACATATAACGCCATTAACTGCATTTAAATAATTCTTATTTATTTTTAGAATTCTGAGTGTATTTAAAATAGTTTCAGATGTGATTTATATATTCACAATTCAAAAAATGTGAAGTGATATTTTATAAAATAATACATAAGTACTCTAACAAATTCCATTTTATGCTATTCGATTTCCTTTTTTGGGCGTATTTCTTCAGGTATTAGAAGTAGGTCACATCAAATACAAGAACATTAATTAAGCATCCGAAACATATTATACGTATAACATCATCCAATTAGATTTAAATAAAGAACAACAAATTTAATATGGTAACATACAAAGTCAAATTACATAGTAGGTACCTATCATTGCAGAATATCTTAGAGATTAAAAATAACATCTATGCATTATTCAAACAATACATTTTAAATTAGCTTTTAGTAATTTCTCATATTTATAAACGGCAAATCTAATCAGTGAATAGGCTTCTGTACTTGAAAATTAGTCTAAATACCTCAATCATTATCATGTATTGCTGAGGCTATTAGGGACCCAGCCATAGATGTCAAAGATTCGGTACTAGTGGTCGGCTCAATGGCGAAGGGGGAAAATGTGGTGAGTTTTTGGGCCATGTGCCGTCCTTTCGTTACCTCGGACTAACGGGTTGCGTCCAGATCATAACCCGGCCCAAAAAAAAATAGATCACTCCTAAATCTATTCCTCCCCACAAAGAGATGATAAAGTCATAATTAACTAATTTAATAGTCGTTTGGCAATTTCAATAAAGCTTATTACATACGTCATCTAAACAATTCTAAATAATTTTTATAGTAATAATAAAATTAGGTATTAATTTTTCAACAGAAAATTCTCTTACTAACTTAAGCGGATATAATACGCAATCATATCCGTAGTTATTTTTAATATTTGAATAGGTCAACTGTATCAAACTCGGTTTCATTTACCTTCAACATATAATATACATTTGAGTACTCGGTATAATCCATTTCACATATAGTTTTATTACAAATTATGATTGGGTTAAATAGAATCACAATGTCCAATTTATATTTGTAGTCAATTCAATATTATATATTGCTAACTGATCCAACAGACGTTGTTCTGTTCAAATAAAATAAAATGAATTCTACTTGAAATCGACAGCAGCGCCACTGGGTCCAATTGTGAATTTAAAAAATGTTCTAATCTCCTTGAACACACACAAAAACTTCATCAAAATCGGTCCAGCCATTTAGGATAAGTTCAGTGACATACACACAAACACAAGAATATATAAAGATATATTAAGATGTACACTATTTAAAGTCTCACAACTCTCTCTTAGAACTAGATTTAAAATTACATTATATTCTTATATTAAAATGTTGATTAATCTCATTATATTAAAACTAATTTCATCAACAAAGGCTCAAAACTATATTCCCGGTCGAATACAAGATAGCATCTAAACCAAAAGGATTATATACCTCCTTCTTTAGTGTAGAAGCTTTACTTTTTATTATTCCATCGTTTCTATACGGTCCGTTACAAAAGGTATTACGTTAAAGTAATTAGGATTCAATGTCAAAATATTACGTTACAGAGGCAGTTATAAGGCCCTCTCGCCTGTGTTAAGTAGACCTCACAATAAGGTTTATGGTATAAGTAATAAATATATATAAATTGGAATCATAATCCGTTGATGTATAGTGCCCATTGCAGAAAAAAAGTAACATCGAATCAGTTGGTCATAATAACTTAATATGTTTAACTTCTTTTCGAGGATTATAATATGTCCCCATGTAACAGGTAGTATGTTTCATTCATATAGGCTTATATAGTTATCGTTGTTACACTAATTAGTAAATTTGATATTTTCAAACTTACGCTAATATAATTTTTTATAACATTCCAAGCAACAAGTTTGCATTTGCGCTACAATAACAATAGTAAATTCTAATTTTAAAGTAACACTCTTTCTTTTAGAGTGTGTTCCAACGAATCTTGTGTGGGTAGTGACTTTGAATGATAATGATCATAACAACATAAAAGTAGCCACGGTGCGTAATATATGACATGTAGTAAAAGTTTGGAGGGAGGTGTTAAAAGCCGTGAACGTGTCTCAGCAGATGATTCAATCATTCATGAAGATATGATCATACATCATCAGTGGTGAAAGTGTTAACTCCAGCCGACGCCTTGAATGAGATCCTGCCTCAAAGTTTTTTTAGTTAACGCCTTTTATTTTGTCTATAATTTATTATTTCATCCCGTTCGGCGGGGTATCCGTGCCCTGAAGATGTGTTTTTTTTTCTATATCTCTTTGTTTGGTGTTTTTAGATGTCAGATTATAACGTGTTTGTTTACACTTTAAAGTTTAAATCTAATGTTTAACGTAAACAGAAATACATTTATGAGACGAACGGAAAATTTAAAGTGTCAAAAGATTTAATAGCTCTGACGGTCTAATCGCTTCCATTTGCACATGTGGGCTATGATAGCAGGAAAAGCGTTATTAAAATAAAATAAAAATATACAACGATTTATATTTCTGAAGAACTCTCTTAAAATAAATCATCGTTCTTTGCTACTTATTACTCTTAATAGATTCGTATATAAGAGTTTGGTAATCTGTAGTAATTTATTATAGAATAATCAGTTTTGATTTTAAACGATTTTAATAGACACATGTATTATGTATATCATTATTAATTAAAACTAAAGAATATACTGAAATATATGTCTAACCACGATAATTTCAGTTAAAAATATGTCGACTTGATAATAATCTATGTTGACAATGAATAGGAGAGAATCATTGACCATAATGTCAAAAAATACAACATTTTTTAATAAAAAAAATTTTAATTAACCATTTTGCCTTCTCATACTTTTTTATTTCAAGACTGCTTAGGTCCTATTAATGGGCACAAGCATCCACCAGACGAGGAAGATTAGCATGCGCACTACACCATAAGTGTAGGATTAAAACAATATTTCGATAATTCGCCGGCGGCCAAGGTATTACTATATTATATTTACTCTTAATACCATTTTATATTTACTCTACACAAACTCACTACATGGATAGAAAAATGATTGTATTAATATTCTAAGTGTATCCCTATTATTGTTATTATTGTCATAGTAGTTCCTTAATATGAACAAAATTAAGTCTGATAGGCTTTCAGCAAAATTTTAACTAATATCGCTGACATTTTTTTTACTCTATCTGTTCTTTAATTCTGTTGAAATCCATAATAACTGTACTCGATTGACTCGTAGGCTCGACCCTCCGCTTCTCGGTAGCAGGAAAATTTACCTAATGTTCCACGTTAGTTAGATGTATTGCTATAGGGTTTTATTTAGAGTTTTCCTTCTCTTCAATAGATGTTATATGCATATTTGCAAGAAAGAAGGTGGTATTCTTACTCAGTCACCACACGAAATATATTTTCATTATACATTAAAGAAAGTAATAATTTAAGCAATTTTAATAATGTTGTATCTGTATCTACATAGTTAGTGCCGTCGTTGAGTTGTCGACATTTTAAAGCTACCTGGGTTCGCGTGTCAGCCGTGTTGTTCACCGGATTAACTTATACCTTCCATAAAAACATATTCCTACCAGTTCAACTCAGTAATATTAATAGAATTAAATATAATGGATACCCCAAAAACTATTGTTAAATATTTCTAGATTTTGTTAACTGACTGTGTAACACTAAATAATATTTTAATCACTTGCCTCAAAACATTTATGGTGTTATTGCGAATATAAATTTTATTAAATTGTATAAAGAATACTATTTCATTGATGATTTATACTTTTAAGTTATAATATAAATACATGTATCACAGTATGAATCCAATAAATTAAAGGGAGCATAGATTCGCGTTACGATTTAGTCCGATTATTTGAAGTAACAGAAAACTGGAATTATATCACAAAGGTCGCAGCAACAAAGAGCGACAGCGCGACTGGATTACGCTGTCGTACTTGAGTAAAATTTATTATCGGATTTTCGATTCGGCCACCAATGAAGTTGTTGGACAACAAAATCTTTTGATAGATTTATCCTGCAATGGCTGACCGCCTTAAAACTTGCCTCTGAATTATTTTTAATGTGTCGCTATAAATTTTTGGGACCCTTAGTGACAGTCGTACTTTTTACACAACCTGCCTTGTATAGCCTCAGCAACAAATTAATCATAATATTAAATATTGTGTATACAAATGTTCAGATTAAGCAACCGACTATGTAACATAAAAACAACGCATTACACCCATTTGTTTATTTCAAAAAGATAATAGTTGATCAATGTTTAAAAAAGCGATACATTTGTTGACCGAAGAATGATTGATGCTTTCGTCTCGTATCTTTTCCCATTAAGTAATAATAGTTAAGTCCAAAACGTTAAGATGATCGATCAAAAAATCAATCCGTTGAGGATCATTTTAGTAATGGATTGCGTTAAAGCTACCGGAAACATAAGTGAAGTTATTACTATTGTATAGGTACTTATTAGTTTGGTATTATCTAAACGTATAAATAAAATTGAAATACCTATTTGTAATGTCAAAATAGTAAGTTCATGCTCACACGATTGTTTGCACGATACTTATGCTTAAAAAGCAGTTTTAATATTTTTTATCTATCTCTCTCTATGTCTGTTAATTCGGGTTAATCTTCAAAATGACTGCGCTGATTTCGATAATATTTTACAACCAGATATCTGTCTATATAAGGAGTAACTTAGACTATTTTACCTCTCAAAAAACTCAAAAAACAAAATTCCCGTTCCGTGAATCGGACCCCAAGCCTTCTTAGACAGCATGTACCGTAATATTTTAGGAGATATTGGAGACTTAAAATTCGAGGTCAAAGTGACTGAAAACGAGGGCGGGTCGCTAATCCTTATCCTTACTAATATTATAAATGCGAAAGTAAGTTTGTTTGTTTGTTACGCTTTCACACTTAAACCACAGAACTGATTTCAAAAATTCTTTCACCAATAGAAAGCTATCACATCCGGGAGCAACATAGGCTATATTTTATCCCAGTATACCCACAGGAACGGGAACTACGTGAGTAAGGCGACTGAAACCGCAGTGAAGCGAGGGCGGGTTGCTAGTACTATGATGATAAATTAAAAAAAAAAAAATTATACATACAGACGAATTGAGAACCTCCTCCTTTTTTGAAGTCGGTTAAAAATACGCTAAAATTTTCAGAATAACCATTGAATAAACGACGTGTAATATCTATACATTTACGTTTGAATAATAAATTTATAACTAATTTAATTTTCTTTAATAGGCTGCTGGGATTGAATTAAAAGAAAACTTAGCGGCTAGTGCTGCAACATGGCCTTATCCTACCGTCTACCACCCTTACGACGCTGCCTTCGCTGGATACCCTTTCAACGGGTAAGTGATAGTTTTATAGAAGCATGTGTTTATAATATTAACTCTATAAATGTAATTAGATAAACCATACCGACATACGTAATATTTGGCTATATAGAGGAAAAAATTTCGTTATAATCTAGCTTCTCTAATATACGCGTGTATGTATATGTAGATAAGTTGCTGCAATATAAGCCGGATAGACGTGCAAATCTCTAAAAAAGAAGCAAATAGATACACACGCTAAACGGCGTACTTCGTCTGCTGTCAATCCACATTTCATGGTTATCTCAATACTCTTTTTAAAAGTCTGATCTTCCACACGTTAACCTAAATAGACATACATATATCCCCTCCGATCTAATACATTTTAAATGCATGTATTCTTTTATTCATATTATGATGCATTTTTGATAGGCATTTCATTCGATTTGTACTAAGTAGGTATACATTGCCGCGATAATTTTATATCGATTTTCTATTCATTTCAATCTAATCCAAGGATACGATGCCAATTCTATCGTGAAAGTAGTATTACGCCTACATTTGTGATGTTCTTGTAGTTTCTCTTAATCTCATTACTTATTGGAATCGCTTTTTGCAAGTGCTGATATACGATCGTAACATAATTACTGGTCTTATTAAAATTAACCGTTAAATCCAAAGGTGAGCATATCACGCTATCGAACATGACGTTATTAACAAGGGTTAAAGATTGAAATACTTGCTTCTTGAATTAATTAAGTGGACTTCATAATAATTATTAAAATAATATTAGTATAAAGATTATAAGTACGCGTTCCTACGAGTACGCGTAATCGTAGAATATGTATGAAGACTGGTATAAGAGTGAATTGAGTGAAGGAGGTATGCCAGGTTCTTGGATTATTTTTAGGGGACAAAATATGGTTTGATTACACCCCATTCGATCAGTTCGGTGCAATGGAAGGGACGGCGTGATACCTCATAAACTATAGAACACATACATACCTACTACTTATGGCATACCTGGGCTGCTTGTCTTATTTTCTTTTTTTTTTTTTTTTTTTGCTAGTCTTATTATCAGTGGCAGTCTCTACCTATCCCCCTGAGAAACAGGCGTGAGGCTATGTATGGTACATACCTATATAACCTCACGCTTGTAAAACAAAGATATTTACAAGAACAAGAAAATAATATATTTATGCATTCAACAAAAAACCCTTTATGTATCGCATATTTAAGTTTAGGTAAGTAATATGATACCTTGATGGAGGGTTGTAAGGTATTGACAGAATGAACACGCCCTCAGAAGAATCAAGATTAGTATCACACTTTGCAAAAAATTACAACGAAATTTAAAAATATGTATTATGATACTTACGCTATTAATAATAGAAGTTTTATAAAATAAATCAATTTTAATAAACATATCGTCAGTTTATTACGAAACCAAATAATTCAAAATCATTCGTATTTATTAAAATATAATTACAAAAGAAGTTATTTTATTATGGTATAGGAGTGGTAGGACCACACTGTCGACAGTTATCTGTCTACAGCCGCGGGCCGGTCCGTCCGGGGCAGTACCATGCTCTCGCAGAAAATCGACGTCTGAGTAGGAGTGGTAGGACCACACTGTCGACAGTTATCTGTCTACAGCCGCGGGCCGGTCCGTCCGGGCAGTACCATGCTCTCGCAGAAAATCGACGTCTGAGTAGGAGTGGTAGGACCACACTGTCGACACTTATCTGTCTACAGCCGCGGGCCAGTCCGTCCGGGGCAGTACCATGCTCTCACAGAAAATCGACGTCTGAGTAGTAGCAATTTGTTACTGCGCTTCGTTCGGTGAGCGAGAGAGCCGGAAGCCCAACTTTCTGAGGGTGATTGCGTGTGGAGGGTTTTGGTGGTGCCCTTGGTATCACCGAGCCTCAATGCACGCATTCACACTCCCTTCGCTTTCTTCGTGGTAGGCAACGGCCTTGTAAAGGTCCATGAGCGGTAGCAACACTTACCATCAGGTGTACTGTTTGCTCGTTTGCCACCGTTTGCAATAAAAAAAAAAATAATTACTTTCTATTTGAGAAACTTAGCATAGATATGATATGTAATAAAAAACAAGATAATCTTGTTTTTTATTACATATCAATGAAAATGCATCGTACACAATAAAAATTTAAGTCCCAAAACAAATGGAAATACCACTTCCTCTAATGCAGGTATATTTTGATATGTGTACATTAATATTTATTATCATAATCGACGTACCTACACGTACCTACGTTGATAGGATTTGATACAGTCTATACGCTTATGTAGGTAAACTGATAGCGGCAAACCGCAAAGGTAAAAAAACACGAGTTTATTAGATAATTATGAATGTTGTATCTGATTATCGATACTGTACCCGTTGCGGACGGTATATATAGCCCTGTATAAATATTATATGGCCAAGAGTTTAAATTTAAATATGCGCAATAATTAACATTAGGCATGTTTGACCTATATATAAATAATGTATCTATATGTTATAAGTTGACAGCGTCGGTATTTCCGTCCGATTATAAATAGGTCTATTTACAATAATGTTTAATAGTTCTTTAATAAGATGCGGGTTATATAGCACCTTGCCCTTAGTGTATGAATATTTATCACGAGATGGAATAGAAGTAAATTTCATTCATCATTATTATCATCAGCACTTCACCGTCCTCATGTTTCTATGAGGGAATCGTGCTGTAATCGCCACGCTTGACAGGCAGTTTGACCGTTGCAGTGAGGCGGTGATAATATAATTCCTATGATGAAACATTAAGGTGTAGCTAACTTAAATAAATCTTAATTATTAGTAAATGAACCACTCTTTTAAATCACTAGAAGAAGGTAGGTTATGAATGGGAATAAGCGACTTACGACGCATTAAAGTACCCAATTGCTACATATATTTTTCACATACCTTTACAAAGTAATATCATATCTTATTTTAACTAACCATTGTTTTCTATTTTCTGATATCATCACAGTGTATATTGATGACGAATGAATTGTGGTCAGCATTATCTTTGCATGGGATGAACAGCAACCGGCATTGCATTCTCTCTATGAGAACTCCTGTATCAGAATCGAGGGAACATACACTGAATGGTTTAGCACCTAAAAGAGTGTTAGAGAAAGATGTGTAGCATCACCATGGTTGTTCAACCTATTCATGAACAATTGCTTGACTGATTTAAAAGAGAATGAATGATGACTGAGAATGAATGAGTTACTTATCAAATGTCTTCTCTACGCTGATGATCAAGTCCTACTTGCTTCGTCAGTGCTTGAGTTGCAAGAGATGGTAACAATAATGCTTGACGCTTTTGAAAGAAAAGGAACGAAAATTAATATAAAGAACACGAAAGTTACGGTATTTTAAAGTATGACGGAGTGATATGGTGAATGGTGCTTTGCGCACCTTTATGGTTAGCCACAGCCTGTCCAAGAAGGTTTGCCTGGCTGTGCATAGAGGAGTGCTTGTACCAATCCTAATGTATGGATGGCATAGCTGGGTATGGCATAAGAAGCATGAAAGTAGAATAAGTGTTGTGGAAATGAGAGCGCTGAGGAGCATGGTTGATGTGAAATTGAGTGATAAAATTAAGAACAGTTAAGAACAGTTAAATTAAGAACAGTTAAAATTAAGAACATTAGGGAACGTTGTGGTATGAAAATAGATGTAATATCAAGGATTGAGAAAGATATTTTAAGAAGGTTCTCTCATGTAGAGAGAATCAATGAAAGGAGACTAACAAAGAGAATTTATAGGGCGAACGTGAACGTATATTTTGGAAGGGCAAGACCAATTCGGACGTTCCACAATGGAACTGGGGATGTTCTTATAAAAGGCCGGGTTAAAAGTATCCTAAACCGAAGAACATGCATGAGGCGATTATTGAATATGGAGGAGACGTAATTGGTATGTCAAGATCGTAGCAACCGAAGGGAAGTGGTCTCTGCCTACTTCTATGGGAAAGAGGTGTCAATCTATGTATGTATTTATGTATGTAGATCGAAGGACATTTAAAACCCTATTACCATTATACGGTTATACATTGTAATTTATTGTAGATTTTGATAATTTTTACATTAATACATTGTCTTTATAACGATTCTAATAAGCCATAAGCAAATTTGAATATTTTGAATAACCCCCGACACACAAACTAAAATAATACAAAAAAAGTATCACGTTCTCTTCAACAGGAATTATTAATTAATTGTCATTTAACAACTATACTGTCACGCGTGAAGCACTTAATCGAGTATCATAGGCCATTACATCACTTTGGAAAAGAGCTGATACTCTGACACTGCTGCACCGATATTAACCAAACATAGCTAAGAACTACCACAAGGAAACTGGCTTTCAAATAAAAAACCGCATTAAAAATCCGTCCATTCGTTTGAGAGCTACAATGCCACAGTCAGACACGTGTCACACACACAGACAGCTATCGACATCAAACTTATAACATCCCTCTTTATCCGTCGGGGTACAAAATAAAATTTTAAATTTTGCAACTTTTACTGAATTTTGTATAGTGTGCGGTGGCGATTATGAATACTACCGATACATTGCTTGTAGGTATCGTATAAGAACTTTATATCGACCCAGACAACTCTATCTGGTGCAGTCTGGTCAACAATTAGAAAGAGGATTGACGGCAGGCAAACGGTTGGTCTTTTCTTGTACGTTCGTTGGAAGCAGAATACAAATCGCGTCGACCTAAAGTAATTGCAATAAAAGCAAAGTGAGGATGATTACTGAATTTAATAAATTTAATAATAAATGAATGAATGAATTTAATAATTTAACCTCTATAGCTTAGAGGTGCTAGATAGTGACGGAGTACGAATACAATTCACCACTCCCTATCTTGTCTGTGGATGTCGTATAACACGACTATGGGATATAATATGCACATAACATCTTTGCAAGAGAAGAAAAGCTCGAAATGAAATCCTATACCAATATGTATGGGCAGTCCGGCTGGAGAGTCCTCGGTACGGCGTCAGGACCGTCGAGGCCTTCCGGCCGGTGCTGCTGGAGTGGTTGGAGCGGACGCACGGGGTGCTTTCCTTTCGACTGGTGGAGGTGCTGGCGGGGCACGGTTGCTTCGCTAAGTACCTGAATAAGATTGTTAGGGGGGGAGAGCACACCATCCTGCCACCACTGCAATGGCGACGAGGACAAGGCGCAGCACACGCTCGAGGTGTGTACCGCGTGGGAGGGGGAGCGCCGTGAACTCGTCGCGATTATCGGTGCCGACCTGACGCTGCCGACCATCGCCAGAGAGATACCCGACAGCGTCAGGAACCGGGACGTGGTCGCCGCCTTCTGTAAGGCCGTAATCTCACGGAAGGAGGCGGCGGATCGTGTGCGAGTAGAGCTCCTATTCGGCGACACGTTTCGCCGCCGGCGGCTCGGATGGCGCAGGCGCGAGTATCTGCGCCTAATGCCGCCCTAGTCGAGGCCGCGGGGGATCGTACCGGGGAATTGTCTGTCACCCGCAGGGAGACTGACTGCGCGACGGCGACTGACGTCTCAGGACGCCGAGAGGTGAGGGTACCCGAAAGGGTATTCCGTCGTGCCAACCACTGACGACAAGTCACCCTGCTCCGGTGGTCGCCCAACAATGAGATGACGTGGGTACGGGTGGGTTATGGGCCCGCGCGAAGTCCTTTCATGGCCCCGGACGGAACGGACCACGCGTGCGCTTACCATAACCCACCCATAAAAAAATACCAACATGTCTGACCAGCATGGTATAGCAGGTCAAATTCCCTCCCATTATAGAGGAGGCCCGAACCCAACAGTGTGACGTATATGGACTACAATGATGATAGAAGTAAAATTATAATTATCTAAATACATGATTAAAAACATGTTATTCTTGAGTGTGAAATAAACACTTGCCTATAGTTTTTACTGTATAAGCATTGCATTAATAGAACTTAATAGTTTTTTTTAATAACATCGGCGCATCTATAGAATGTCTAAGAAATAATGTTTTTGCTTCGTACTGAATGTACATAAGCATAGTTAGAATTAGTAGTCATTCCATGTCGATGTAACATTTCTTAACTATTATCTTTATACAGGTGTATCAGGTTATGGGGCAACTGTTCGAGTATGTTGTAGTCTAACGGTCATAGATCATAATTAGAATGTACATTACACAAAAAACAATATAACATAAAATTTATAGTGATTTAAAAAAATCTGTCTAAGAGTCTATGCCTTAAAAGTTACCTATTATGTAGGCATGTACGGACAGAATACATGTAGGCATGTAAAGCTTCGGCAGTATAATTTCATTCATTCATACCTAGCATTGCGCAAACGTTTCAATGACATCGTAGGTACAACGGCGAGCGGTCAACGGTCATAGGCCGATCAGCTGTTTTAAAACGAAGTTTGTCTTGCTTATGTGAATGTAATCATTGATTTATTCAATTTCTATTGAACATTTAACAAAGTATGAGTATGTTGCGTATTAAGTATCATTGACTTTATACATTTCAATCAGATTTACACGTAAAAGCGATGACAAAATTGAAAACTTTACATGTCTCTAATTCCTTAACGAATCGATATTTTTCGTTCAAATATTTTTCATAGGTTCCTACCATCATTGCCTAGCTCCTTTTTGACCAGTTGCCCCATAGCCTGTTACACCCTGTATATGTATTTATTGTGTACGTGTATACGTCACTGAACTTTTCCTAAACAGCTGGACTGATGTTGATGAAATTTTTTGTGCGTGATCAAGGGGATTCAAGAATGGTTTAGATTCACAATTGGACCTGGTAAGTAGCGCCGCTATGTTATTTGCACAGAAAAACGTGTTTGGTCAGCTAGTATTGTTATAACAAGTAAGCTGGTTAATATATAAATTATATCTGGATTTAATTCGTCATCGTCACGGCTCATATTTACCCACTGTCGAACTCGAGCCTCTTCCATAACGGGAGGGAAATTGACCTACTATACCACGCTGGTCAGACATGTTCATATAGGGTTTTATTTCAAGTTTTCCTTTTCTACCATAGACGTTATATGCATATTGTATCCCTTAGTCGTCTTTTACGACACCCATGAGCAAGAAACGGGGTTGGTGTATTGTATTTTACTCCGTCCCTAGACGGAATACCTATCCGAAAGATTATAATATTCAAACACATTTAAATATATTGAAATTAAAAGCCTCTTTAATTCGAGTTATTGTAAAACATTTAGTATCCAATTTGTGTTATTCTATACTCGAAGTATTTATCTTTAATTGTTATAGAGTAATTGGCTATAAAAATGTATCTGTAGTAAATAGAATTACAAATAGCTATATTACTACCTATATAGTTCCTCTATATGTTAAGTGTTGTGATAATGAAGAATTCTCGTATAACTCAAAAGTAAACAGGTCTTCTATTCTTATAAAATTAATTATAAGTAAACGAATGTGAAATGATTTTCTCAGTGTAGTGACGGAGAATACCATAAATTTAACCTTCTATTTTCTGTGTGTTTATGGAGTAAGAATACAATTCACCACTCCCTATCTTGCCCGTGGATGTCGTAAAAGACGACTAAGGGATATAATATGCACATAACATCTATGCAAGAGAAGGAAGCTCGAAATGAAACCTTATACCATCATGTCTGACCAGCATGGTATAGTAAAGTAAATTTCCTTCCTATTGTGGAGGTGGCTCGAGCTCAACAGTGGGACGTACTGATGGTAAGTGTTGCTGCCGCTCATGGACCTTTACAAGGCCGTTGCCTACCGCGAAAAAAGTGAAGGGAGTGTGAATGCGTGCATTGAGGCTCGGTGATACCAAGGGCACCACCAAAACCCTCCACACACAAACACCCTCAGAAAGTTGGGCTTCCGGCTCTCTCGCTCACCGAACGAAGCGCAGTAACAAATCGCTACTACTCAGACGTCGATTTTCTGCGAGAGTGTGGTACTGCCCCGGACGGACCGGCCCGCGGCTGTAGACAGATAACTGTCGAAAGTGTGGTCCTACCACTCTTGATATATATATATATATATATATATTTAAGGCAAGTTTGTAAAATGTAACAACAACATGTCTATTAACAACTCCACTGTTATACATTTCGAAACATGATATAAGATAGTTCTCAAATATAATGAAAAAGATTATAGCTGGACCATTGCAATATTAAGCACATGTTTTATATCTAGGTAGGATATAAATTTTTGTACCTTGAACTCATTTTAAAGCAAAAATTTGCCTACGTCGTATATAACTTTAGGAAAAATACATATAAACGGAAGGCTTAAAATAATCACAGCAAAGATGTGGATAAGATAACACACATGTATATGTTAAAGAACAAACGTATTTTCATAAACAATGCGATAAATTACTAAAGAGCCGATGATGAATTTCTACCCTATAATAATATCATATCATCATCATCATCTTGCTCTTATCCCAATTACTTGGGGTCGACGCAATATGTCATCTGTTTTGACATATTGCAAAAAGTTTCGGCAATTACTTTTATGACCGGCCGCCTGCCTAACGTCAACCCTCCTTGGGAATGTAATCGTTGACCCAAATGGTACCAGATGGAGTTGGTCCGGGTCAATCTAGGGCTCTTAGTCGTCTTTTACGACACCCACGAGCAAAGCAAGGGTTGGTAGTATTCGAAGCCGCTACCACACAGTATATAATAATATCATATATATATATATATATATATATATATATATATATTTATCTCTCATACTCCATCTTCGTTTCATCGTCATCGCGGCTCATACACGTCCCACCGCTGGGCTCGTTCTTCGCCCTAATAGGAGGGAAATTGACCTAATATACCATGCTAGTCAGACTGATATAGAGTTTTATTTCGAGTTTGCATTCTCTTGTACATAAAACTACTTTACGGATTACGGACGTTTGTATTTGATTTATGATTGCCCGACGTTTCGAACACTTTACAACATTAATGGTTAGGGGCGAACTAAGATATCTGACGTCCAAACAAGTCGACGTTATTACAGATATTTATAATTATCTACCCGCTACAGAAAATTTGTTATTAAATGTTGACCTATATTTTGGTACATTTCATTCTCTTGCAGAGATGTAATAAGCATATTACATCCCTCAGGCGTCTTTTACGATATCCACGGACAAAACAAGGGGTGGTGAATTATATTCTTACTCTATTACCAAACGGAAAACCACTCTATCAATTTGTTTGATACGCCATTTTGAAATCTTTCAAAATTATAGTTTTATTCAAAATATCAGCTGACTTTCATCTGTTTTTATTTAAGAACATTATTATAATCATGCTCTTATTCCATACGGTCCTATCAGACTGATTAAGAAAATATATTTGATCCTGAAGAGAAATGTACGAGGAAAATTAGGACCTGGTGAGATTAAGTGTATTAAAATGGTATTCTTTTATTACAATAAGAATCAAAGGTATGAATAAACCAAGAAAAGAATGAAAGCCGTAATATGTATCTCGCATTCACTTGATGACGCAGTCGAATACAATCGCACCCCCTCTCTTGCCCGCGAGTGTCGTAAAAAAACAACTATGTACATTTAATCCGTTAGTTGTTTCTATTAAAGAAAAGGAAAACTCGAAATAAAACCCTTTATCAACCTTTCTGACCAGCGTCATATATTAGGTCAATTTCCCTCCTATCGTGGAGAAGGTTCGAGCCCGACAGTGGGACGTATAATTATGAGCTGAAATGATGATATTTTGCAATCTTTAGATAATCTTACACACATTTGCCCAACACGGGATTCAAGACTTCATCGCTTCTTTATGTAATAATACGGCGTACTACTTAATACGACGTAACACAAAAATCCGATGAAAACGTTCTCAATAATAACGGTCTTGAAATTTAATAATAGACCTATCAAATTCCAATACTACTAATAAATAAATCACTATGTCAGTTACAGAACGGCAATGAATAACACAATCAAAATGTTTCATAAATCGACGTGGGTCATCTTGCTAATAACACGATAATAGAAGGTTTTGAATTGAGCCGTGCGGTCGGCAGGTGTTTAGTCCCAACGGTTCCTCATGATGAATATCTCACACCTTAATCACTTATGTCGGCAACAATCCGTAATGATATGTACGCACTAAATAAACACGGTCATAATTAACTACATTTAACTATGTTTCCGACGTAGAAACCCGATAGTGCCGAATCACACATTTTTAATGGGCTTATGTACTTATTTCAGTGATAAAATTGGTAATTAAGGTTTTAAGGACTGACAACTATTAATTCTATCACAATGTTAGCATGATATAAATTAATTTTACTATTTTGTATATCTAAAAATAAACCTATGACATTAGCACATTTAATTAGGTAATATCTGGTTGACCGAACTTCGCTTGGCATATTTTTGTTGTATTTATTTAGATATATATAAATAAAAAATAAAATTTAAATCATGACATCTCTTCAATATGGTCTCGGCCTATGGTCTCTCACAACTGGTGACACAGCCCACCCGTATCCCAGATATTGAGAGCCATGAGTCTTCTTTACTGGATCTTCTGCTGACTACACACCAGCACGGATATCAGGTAGTGGTTGAAGCCCCTCTTGGGTCTTCTGACCACTGCTTGGTTCGTAGCAGTGCCCCTGTTGTAAGGCCTAGTCGTTCTAAGGCGACTGGGACTCGCAGAGTCTGGCAATATAAGTCAGCAGATTGGGATGGACTGCGCGAGTTTTACGCATCCTGCCCATGGAAGTGGCTTTGCTTCGCCTCTGGGGACCCTTGCGTCTGTGCGGACTGCGTTACCGAAACGGTTATTACGGGGATGGAATTATTCATCCCCAACACCAAAATACCCGTCGGTGGCCGCAGCCGACCCTGGTTTAACAAAACCTGCAGGACGGCTGCATGCCAGAAACAGTCCGCATATCAGGCCTGGAATAGGGCCAAAAAATGCCAGGACCCGAACGCCAAAGAGGTGAAGCGGAAAAACGCCGCTTCTAGATCTAGTAAGAAGGCTATTGCCAGAGCCAAGGCGGAACATGTTGCCAGAATTGGCAAGCGATTGCAAAGCTATCCCGCTGGGAGTCGTGCATTCTGTTCGCTCGCCAAGGCTGCCCAAGGCAACTTCTGCCAGCTCAATCTCCCACCACTGCAGAAACACGATGGTAGTCTGGCCCACAGCGCAAAGGAGAAGGCCGATCTTCTAGGTCAATTCTTTGCCTGTAACTCAACTTTGGATGCCGGAGCTGCCACACCACCTACCATCCCACGGTGTGAAAGCTCGATATTGCCCTAAATCCGCATCACGCAGCGAGCGGTTAGGCGGGAGCTGCGGCTTTTAGACGTCCATAAGTCGAGTGGACCGGATGGCATCCCTGCAGTGGTACTAAAGACGTGCGCCCCTGAATTGACTCCCATCCTCACGCGCCTATACCGACTTTCCTACGCTACTAATAGGGTTCCGTCTTCGTGGAAGGTAGCCCATGTCCACCCGATCCCTAAAAAGGGAGACCGGTCTGACCCATCGAATTACAGGCCAATTGCGATAACATCCTTGCTCTCCAAGATAATGGAGAAGGTTATAAACCGCCAGCTTCTGCAGTACCTTGAGGATCGCCAGCTTATCAGTGATCGCCAATACGGCTTTCGTCATGGTCGGTCGGCTGGTGATCTTCTTGTGTACCTTACACACCGTTGGGCAGAGGCCTTGGAGGGCAAGGGTGAGGCGCTGGCGTTCAGCCTAGATATCGCAAAGGCGTTCGATAGGGTCTGGCACAGGGCACTTCTATCGAAGCTACCATCTTACGGAATCCCCAAGGGACTCTGTAATTGGATTGCCAGCTTTTTGGATGGTCGGAGTATAAAAGTCGTCGTAGATGGCTCCTGCTCCGATACCATGACCATTAATGCTAGTGTACCACAACGCTCGGTGCTCTCCCCGACGTTGTTTATCCTGCATATCAATGACATGCTCTCTATCGAGAGTATGCATTGCTATACGGATGACAGTACGGGTGATGAGCGGTACACTGAGCAACGGAATATCCCTCGGAGTACTCAGGAAAGAAGGGTTCAACTTGTGTCTGAAGTCGAGCGCTCTCTGGGGCGGGCCTCGGAATGGGGTGAACGGAACCTAGTCCAGTTCAACCCCACAAAGACACAAGTTTGCGCGTTCACTGCAAAGAAGGACCCGTTTGTCATGGCGCCACAGTTCCAAGGAGTAAATCTCCCAATTTCTGAGAGTATTGGGATTCTCGGCGTCAAAATATCGAGCAAAGTCCAGTTTGGGAGTCATTTGGAGGACAAAGCCAAATTGGCAAGCAAAAAGTTGCGGGTCCTGAACAGAGCCAGGCGGTACTTCACACCGAGACAGCGTCTTGTGCTATACAAAGCACAAGTTTGCCCTCATGTGGAGTACTGCTCACATCTCTGGGCAGGTGCGCCCAAATATCAGCTAGACCCACTTGACTCCGTGCAAAGACGGGCTGTTCGAATCGTCGGGGATCCCAATCTTACGGACAGATTGGAGTCGCTGGAGAAGCGGAGAGACTTTGGGTCACTCTGTGTACTCTAACGACTCTTTCACGGGGAATACTCCGAGGAACTGTTTGACTTGGTACCACCGTCACCATTCTACCAACGTACCACTCGACATCGCAGCAGGGTTCATCCATTTCACCTGGAAACGTTATGGTCTTCAACTGTACGTTTCCAGCGATCATTTCTCCCACGTACGTGCAAGCTCTGGAATGAACTACCTGCTGCTGTGTTTCCCGAGCGCTATGACATGTCCTTCTTTAAACGAGGTTTAAGAAGAGTATTTCCTTCAAGGTAGGCAGCGGCCTGGCTGTGCCCCTGGTATTGCAAAGGTCCATGTGCAGCAGTTTCACTTACCATTAAGTGTGCTGCTTGCTCGTTTGCCACCGTTGGCAATAAATAAAAAAAAAAAGAAAAGAATATAAAAAACTACAAAAAGAGAATAATAATAACACCGAGATTCGATCCGACGCTATTTGAATTCCAAAACAAAACTAAAATAAAACTTGACAACATTCCAACTGAGCTATCGTAGCTCATGACGATGACGACGAAATTTGAATTCATATTCTTTTAAAATTTAATGTCATTGTATTGTTTTGCTAAAAACACCGACAAAACAACATTTTCTATAAATAAAACCTAGCTAGATCGATTTTTTGGCCTCGAAGGCCATGTCATACTGGCTAGATCGATTTTTTGGCCTTCGAGGCCAAAAAATCGATCTAGCTAGTATGCCAAGTTTCATCAAAATATATATATATATACAAGAATTGCTCGTTTTCGCTCGTTCGAAAGATATTAGGCATTTAAGGAGGCAGACAGAGAACATCACTGCAAGAGAAAGAAAACCCGAAACCCTATACTAAACCTAGCCATCATGATGAATTCATTTCCCTCTCTTTTCGGAGTAGGCACGAGCGTTAAAATAGGAAATATATGTATTTAAAATGATTTGATAAAAGGATACTTCATTTATTATTATTTTATTTGGCAATAAATTAGTTTTTTTTTTCGAAATGACTACCTTTGGGTTTAATGCAAACCTTTAATCCATCTGGCTACGGATCTATGGATTTACACACTGTTTCCATGAGAAATTTAGTCAGTGCTTGTTTTAGACAATTGTTAAGAGACTTGATGTAAGCGAGTCGTTAAGAGTAGACTATATCTGACCATGACTAACTATAATTTGTAGTCCAAGGGGTTGATATACGGATAGACGACGCCCAGTCTTTAGCTCTTATAATTGCCGAAATATTGACTTTGAGCCAAGCTTGGGTACTTTGTGCCTTATGACCAGTCCGATAAACCAGGTGCAGTCTTTTTTTTTTTTTTTAGGGTGGGCTATGGTAAGCGCACGCGCGGTCCAACCAGGTGCAGTCTTGCTGGCAAATCTAAATTGTATTCTTAAAAAGCATATTGCCAAGAGGTTTTATAGCAAGGTATAAGATAGCACTGGCCTGGTTACGTTAGCCTTAATATACTGACCTTTTTTTTACAAAGATGAAGCTTTGTGTATCAAACCCATTACATTCGGCGTAGTAGTTCAATATATAGTCAGCTACAAACATTTATATTTATATCTTAAAGACTTTCCGACCAAACTCTCGAACTCATGAAGCGGAGAAACGAAATGACGCTGCAGGCTTCAGCCGATTGGTCCGAACATAGGCAGCTGAATAGGCAGATCTCCAGGTCTGTGCGTCGCGATATTTGCCGATTTAATACGCTTCGTATTAAAGAAGCGATAGAGCGGCATCGTGGCTCAAAAGTGTTTGCAAAAGATCTGTCTATTGGGCAAAGCCAAATGACTAAGCTGAAGACCGATGACGGCACTGTCATTTCATCTCAAAGTGAGATCTTGGGAGAGGTCGAAAGGTTCTATGAACAGTTATATAAATCATACCGAAATCCTGTTGTCGGCTTGGTCCAAGATCCCAGATCCAAGCTAACTCGGCACTATACCGAAGAAATCCCGGACATCAGCTTGTACGAGATCAGAATGACTCTCAAACAACTACGTAACGGTAAGGCACCAGGAGATGACGCAATTATGGCAGATCTTCTGAAAGCAGGCGGCAAGCCGGTCTTAAAAACCCTTCAGAAGCTATTTAATTCCGTTATCCTCGGGGGCGACGTTCCGGAGTCGTGGATCAGAAGTGTGGTGGCGCTGTTCTTCAAGAAGGGTAACAAAGCTCTTCTAAAGAACTACAGACCCATCTCACTCCTGAGCCACGTTTATAAGTTGTTTTCGAGAGTCATTACCAATCGACTCACGTGCAAGCTCGATGACTTCCAGCCGCCGGAACAAGCCGGCTTCCGAAAAGGCTATAGCACCATAGACCATATCCTCACGCTTTGACAGATTATACAAAAGACCGAGGTGTATAATCAGCCTATGTGTATGGCATTTGTGGACTATGAGAAAGTCTTTGATTCAGTCGAAACTTGGGCGGTACTGCAGTCCTGTCAGCGGTGCCAAATCGACCATCGCTATATAGAAGTGTGGAAGTGTTTGTATAGGAACGCCAAAATGTCGGTCCGTATCCGGGATAAGAGTACGAAACAAATCCAGCTGCAGAAAGGCGTGAGACAGGGGACGTCATCTCTCCGAAACTGTTCACCATTGCACTGGAAAATGTCTTCAAGCTCTTAGATTGGACCGGACTCGGCATCAATGTCAACGGCGAATACATCATTCACCTTCGATTTGCAGACGATATCGTCGTTATGGTAGGATCCATGGAGGACCTTGGCACCATGCTCAACGATCTCAGCAGGGTATCCCAACTAGTGGTTTTACGAATGAACACGGACAAGACGAAAGTCATGTCAAATGCCCATGTCATTCCTGTACCGGTCCTAGTTGGCAATGCGATTCTCGAAGTTGTCGATCATTATGTTTACCTAGGACGAACAGTCCAGTTAGGTAGATCAAATTTCGAGAAAGAGATCAGCCGACGAAGCCAACTCGGTTGGGCAGCGTTCGGGAAACTGAAGAGGATCTTCTCGTCCAACATACCTTAGTGTCTGAAAACACAGGTCTACGACCAGTGTGTGTTACCAGTGATGACTTACAGCACGGAAACGTAGTCCCTAAATGTAGGCCTCATACCAAGGCTCAAAGTCACTCAGCGTGCTATGGAGCGGGCTATGCTCGGGATTTCTCTGCGAGATAGAATCCGGAATACGGAAATCCGCAGAACAGATGTAACCGACATAGCACAAAGAATTAGCACGCTGAAGTGGCAATGGGCAGGCCACTTCGCTCGACGAACCGACAACCGCTGGGGAAGAAAGGTTCTCGAGTGGCGACCACGTAACGGATGACGCAGTGTAGGACGCCCCACCGCTAGGTGGACCGACGACCTGGTGAAAGTTGCTGGGCGTCGTTGGATGCAGGCGGCACAGAACCGCACTTTGTGGCGTAACATGAGGGAGGCCTACGTCCAGCAGTGGTGGTGGATAGGCTGAAATGATGATGATTATGATGATTAAAGATTTACAGAATTTTAATTAAATTAACCGATGCGGTGACGACCTAACAATATCACCCTATTTCATCTAGGTGTGTCGTAAAATTCCACTTACGAGGGATAACTATTTTTTATAGACTCACGCCTTTATGAGGGCGAGTATATTACCATTAACCGAATACATTTCTAAAGTTTGAGCTTGCTTGCTGGCGGAAGAATCTAAAAAATCGAGGTAAACCATAGAAAACGGCAACAAGAAATTTAGTTATTACTCAGCGCAGAATATAAACTCAGAACCTTATGGTCGTAACAAAATTTGTACTTGACATAATTCACCAGATAATAGAAAATTTAACCATAAAAATATATATGATACCTAATATATGCATAAAACATAAAACCTGAAAATGTGTTAAGCAAAAGATTTGAAACTGAGTTGAAATCTAATACCGGAAATTTTCAATCGTTAGTTTCAATCGATAATCTATTCAAATAAATAAAACTTAAATGTTTGCTCGTAACTTTGTAATAACAGTTTCTTAATCAAGTAATTGATATTACAAATTTTGTTATGATAAAATATTATTTTGTCATTTTTATGCCCGCCTTTTGTTCATACCAGTTAACTCTTTAAACGGCTGGACTTATTTTAGTAGGGATTTCACTGTGAGATTGCTTATGTTAGAAAGAGTACTATAAGTTATATACTTTTATTAAAAAACAACTTTCAGCATAAAAATTAAAACCTAAGAAAATGTGAACAATTTCTATTCAAATAGGTAAATAATTACCATTAACATTATAGGTATTGACATTATTTTCACATTATATAGAACAATTGATCATAAAATAAATTACATAGAACTTTTTACGTACATTTTACTTCAGACATCGCCGTATGAGGTCTATGTAACATGCAATTTTTAGGATCATTCACATAATCACCGCCGATGTCTTAACGATTCATTGGCTCAGATGGTGATAATAATGGCGTACAAATTACCTAATTGCAAAATGAATTCTAAAGAACAAATATTGACCTTAATTATCTCGTACCTACATGACGACTGAAAACTAGTTTAATGAAATAATATTAATAATTCAGTAATTTAAGAAATAAACTAAATTTGTAGCGTGTATCCCTCTTTTTTATTAATAAATAAAACAATATAATACAATTGAAATTGAATTATTTACGTTAAACATAAGTCAACTACAAAACCTGTTCGAATGCTTCACAAGTTCGCATTAGTATTAATTTTTTCCATTACACACATAACTACACCTACTTTATAATTTTTATAGCAAATATCTACAAGATGTTTACTTAGTTTATAGGTTACAACTTAATTTCTAGCAAAAATAATTGCATTTATTAATATTTGCCAATAGATGGAGTTTTATTTTGTTATTCTATTTAATATAAATGACAATAGTTGATATGCAAATATTATTTGTGGTTGGGTTACGGTCGGCGCACTCCTCGCACCACTCCGTCCGGGGCGACAGAGGGGCGTAAGCACGCACACCCATAACCCACCGGTGATACGTCGCCTTCGTCGTTGGGCCGACCACCGGAGCAGGGTGACTTGACGTCACTGGTCGGCCCGACGGAATACCCCCTGAGGATTACCCTCTCCTCGAAACTCTAAAATACTGGTCCTAATTTGAAAACGTGTAAAGCGTTTTGATCGTCTTAATAGTGGGATAGTTTGGGTAGTGTTTTTTCTTGACTATATGAAGTGCAATAGGAATAATAGACACATTTTTAATTTAGGCTATTGTATAATTCTAGTAAAGCAAGATCTATAAGATATAGACCATTACCTCAATGCTTCGCTGGTACAAAAGGAGACTGGATAAAACTTAAAGGAATAGAAAGAAAGAAAGAAAGAAATGTTATTTTGTAAATCTCACACAATATAGACACCAACGAAAAAAATAAGAACTACTAACTAAAAACAAGGAGTGAAATATGTGAGGCCAAAATATGGTGCCCATTTCAGCTTATGGTACAGTAAATATGATACTACACCGCTGATATTCTGATGGACCCGTACAATCAAGTCGCGGAAGCAACAATATATGCAAAACAAATATATTTTAAAAAAGTTAAACAGTAATATTTGAAATAGTAATAGAATTTTGAACTTTCACTAACAGCTAACTGATATTATTTTATACTAGCAACCCGCCCGCGCTTCGCTTCGGTTATAGGTTATAGTCGCTTTTACCCGCGTAGTTCCCGTTCCCGTGGGAATACCGGGATAAAATATAGCCTAGTTTACGCCCTGATATTATAGCTTTCCATTGGTGAAAGAATTTTTGAAATCGGTCCAGCCGTTTTGAAGATTACCTGGAACAAAACAGACAGACAGACAGACAAAAATTTTTTAATTGCTATTTTAGGCATAGGTGTCGTGCAAATAATCGTGTGAACATGAAAAAAGCCTATTATTTTGACATTACAAACAGACACTCCAATTTTATTTATTGGTATAGACTAGCAACCCGCCTTCGCTTCGCTTCGGTTTTAGTCGTTTTACCCGCGTAGTTCCCGTTCCCGTGGGAATACCGGGATTAAATATAGCCTAGTTTACGCCCTGATATTATAACTTTTCATTGGTGAAAGAATTTTTGAAATCGGTCCCGCCGTTTTGAAGATTACCCGGAACAAACAGACAGACAGACAGTCAAAAATTTTTTAATCTGTATTTTAGGCATAGGTGTCGTGCAAATAACCGTGTGAGCATGAAAAAAGCCTATTATTTTGACATTACAAACAGACACTCCAATTTTATTTATTGGTATAGATTAACGCTTCAAATATTTATTTTTATAAACAATCACGATAAAGTACAAAGATAATTCTTACAATTCTTACATTGATTATAAAATATTATAATACAGCTCTCAGAATTAAGGACTGAATTTATCGATATACATATCAACATCATCATCATCATCATAACGTAGCAAAGTTTATCCATTTCACCTGGAACCGTTAAGTACCTCAACTATATATTTATAAATCGGCTGTTGTTTCTAAGTTTCATGAGCGGCAGTTTCACTTACCATCAGGTTGCTTGCTCGTTAACCACCATAGGGCAATAGAAAAAGCTAGTAGATCTAATCATTATTGGAATAGTAAAAGAACTGTCACCTTAATGATTGTAAAAGTTGACTGATTGGTCTAATGAAGTAACGAATGCACCAAGAGTCTATAACTCTTGATCATTTACAACACAATAATTGGAATAATTCATCTATTTACACTAATACATAGCCGTAGAATAGACAAATTTGGCCTCGAATAAACTAGTTTAACCTAAAATTGGGTTTGACGGGTAACGAACAGACACATATTACACCGGTCAACACGATTTCTGGGTTTGGCTCCTGAATGTAAAATTTTAGTTTCTCTTATATTACAAATAAATTAAAAAATATCTGTTTCGATCAAAGTTTGCTTTTGTAGAATTTTGAAATCACCTATTACTGGCCTATTAAGTGTATTCTGTATATTTTGACTTTTCCAGTCCTGTTGACATTTTCCAACTAAATACGACATAAAAGTCGGATGTTACAACTGTATTGGACGTTTTTGTATTAGTAATATACAAGTAAACACTCACTAGTGCCCTTCAGAAAGAATGCACAATTTGCAATTAAGATAATCAAAGTGCTTACCACCTTATTGCTCATAAAAATCAATTAAAATCTTCAAAATGTACTTATCAACATATATCAGACAAAAGCAAACTTTAAGAGTTAAAAATAGATATCCCAGTGTTTTTCGACGTTTGGAATCAAATTCAATCATTAGAACAGAAACCCAAAAAAAATATTGTTTTTTTGTTGACCTGTGTTATAGAGCATTTGAAAAATATGTATACATGTAATACACGTTGCTAATTACTTGCTAACACATGAATTACAAAAGGTTAATTATAAAAATAAAATTTGATACGTAAGAGTTTTCTAATATGTATATGATTTTAAAGAAACAAATACATATTATTTCGCAAATTTAAGGGCATACACTTTTTACTTCTTTATATCTTAGTCTTAATAAAATAAAATTTGAAAAAAACTTAGTTTATATCATCAATTTATACCCAATTCGAGTCAAAATTTTATTAGGAACTAGCAACCCGCCCTCGCTTCGCTTCGGTTTCAGTCGCTTTACCCGCGGCGTAGTTCTCGTTCCTGTGGGAATACCGGGATAAAATATAGCCTATGTTACTCCCTGATATTATAGCTTTCCATTGGTGAAAGAATTTTTGAAATCGGTTCGGTGGTTTAAGCGTGAAAGTGTTACAAACAAACAAACAAACATCCTTACTTTCGCATTTATAATATTAGTATGGATATATAATATTTGCCGTGTGGTGACGGAGTAAGAATGCTATTCAATTCTTGCCTGTGGGTGGGATTAAATATGCGTATAATATCTAAGCAAGAGAAGCAAAACTTGAAAAAATCTATAGCAACACGTTTGATCAGCGTCGAATATTAGGTCAATTGCCCTTGTATGGTGAAGGAACCTCGAGTCCAACACTATGACGTATATGAGCTGAAATTATATAATATAAAATAATGAGAAAGAAAACTATTTGTATGGAGTTTATCACGTTTATAAAATAGAATCATGGTCCTCCTGTGATGTCCATGTATTCTAAAAAGTGTTCGAAATGTCAAGAATTCACAAAAACTGTTTATTTCACTTAATAAATTTCATATTTTTGTGACTCCATAAGTGTTTCTAGTTAACGAAGGTAAAAACTAGTATTTACACATTTTATTTCACCTTTACTTAAGTGTACTTGAATTAATTTTTCTACATCAGATAATAACTTCAAAGTATAGTCATTTATATTGTAAATGTTTTATGTGTGTATAATCGTAATTAATAACAAAAAGGGTGCATATTATTACGGAGTTCGGTTTTCATATAATTAATATACTTCCCATGATACTTTAATAGTCCAATGGTGTAAGTGTGTAATGCTACATGTGAGTTTCTGGGCTTCAATTATAGTCTAGGAAATATTCGTAGAACAAATATTAGGTAATAGCTTCAACGGATCTTCTTAATATTCAAGATCTTACTTAATACATTCTCTTAAATACTAGGAGTTGTATAAATCAGCTAAGGGAGCACCAATAGAATAGGTAGTGTTCTCCTGGAAAAGTTGTAACACCAACAACAATCGCCATACCATTTACCAATCCTGGCGATTTTGACTTAATTTTTCTATTTAGGAAAGTTTCTGGCCAACGTTAGACGTTTTATGGGTTTAAGACGATGATTAATGATAACCGGCTTTTTTTTATGGGTGGGCTATGGTAAGCGCACGCGCGGTCCAGTCCGAGGCGATGAAAGGACGGCGCGCGGGCCCATAACCCACCCGTACCCACGTCACCTCGTTGTTGGGCCGACCACCGGAGCAGATGTGACTTGTCGTCAGTGGTCGGCCTGACGGAACACCCTTTCGGGTAACCTTACCTCTCGACGTCCTGGGACGTCGGTCGTCATCGCGCGGTTAGCCTCCCCGCGGGTGATAATGACAACCAGCTAGCCTTGCATTAGTCTAGTGTGAAATGTGGTTGTTACATACCTTTTCTTCTTTAAAGACTTTTTTTAGTGCGTTAAGGAAAATAATGGGAGTAAATTTTTACGATGCGCGCATACACCGTCACGAAAAACTGACGCACTGAAGTTAGCTAGTCAAATTCTTTTAACAATGTGCGCAGACACCGTCATAAATGTCGACTAGATAACACAGGTCAACAAAAAAACAATATTTTTTTTGGGTTTCTGTTCTAATGATTGAATTTGATTCCAAACGTCGAAAAACACTGGGATATCTATTTTTAACTCTTAAAGTTTGCTTTTGTCTGATATATGTTGATAAGTACATTTTGAAGATTTTAATTGATTTTTATGAGCAATAAGGTGGTAAGCACTTTGATTATCTTAATTGCAAATTGTGCATTCTTTCTGAAGGGCACTAGTGAGTGTTTACTTGTATATTACTAATACAAAAACGTCCAATACAGTTGTAACATCCGACTTTTATGTCGTATTTAGTTGGAAAATGTCAACAGGACTGGAAAAGTCAAAATATACAGAATACACTTAATAGGCCAGTAATAGGTGATTTCAAAATTCTACAAAAGCAAACTTTGATCGGAACAGATATTTTTTAATTTATTTGTAACATAAGAGAAGCCAAAATTTTACATTCAGGAGCCAAACCCAGAAATCGTGTTGACCGGTGTAATGCATTAATTATAATAAAACTGTTCATCTACTAAATACCTTTTTCTATTTTGTGGTTTTTCTACAAATTTAGGATAACGCGAAGGATAAATTTTTATAAAGAATTTTATCTTGTTATACCGAAGAATATGCCTCCTTACGTGTGTACATACTTAGGTACACACTTTACTCAAACACTTTCTTTTTTTTTCTTGCAAATGCGTGCATAGTCTGAACATATAAGAGGATTGCCGACAATGATGCCAATTAAATGATTTGCCTATTTACCCTTTCGGTAACTCAAACGTTTCCTGCCCACCTAAAGGTATGAGCATACAGGCTTTCAAACAGTAATTATATTATCAACTAGCTTATGCCCGCGACTTTGTCCGCGTGGAAAAGTTACTTTGGGCTAATGCTAACTTTAACCCGCGACTTTGTATACGTAGAAGGTGAAAACATTTTTAAATAATACAATTTTGTCACACATGATTTTTGTGAAATCTAACCGTTTATGTAATGCACGCAGCGGAAGTTCTCAAAAGCAAAAAAAAATCCCGATTCTGAAACATTCATTGTTCCTCCGCTCCTATTGGTCTTAGCGTGATGATATATAGCCTATAGCCTTCATCGATAAATGGGATATCTAACATTGTAAGACTTTTTCAAATCGGACCGGTAGTTCATGAGATTAGCGCGTTCAAACAAACAAACTCTGCCACTTTATATATTAACTAGCAACCCGCCCTCGCTTCGCTTCGGTTTCTGTCGCTTTATCTTCGTAGTTCCCTTTCCCGTGGGAATACCGGTATAAAATATAGCCTAGTTTACTCCCTAGAAGAAGAAAATAATTTTTTTAAATCGGTTCAGCCGTTTTGAAGATTACCCGGAACAAGCAGACAGACAGACAGACAAAAAAAATATAAAGTGATTTTTAGGCATATGTATAGTGCAAATAACTGTGTGAGCATGAAAAAGGCCTATTCTTTTGACATTACAAACAGACACTCCAATTTTATTTATTGGTATAGATATAGAAGTATAGATAACCAAAAATATTATTGTTTTAATAGAGTTTGGCAATTCTATGTTATAAAGTGAATATTAATGTAGGAAATGGATTGTAGAACTTATTTGTGAAGCTTTTATCTTATATGCATCTTTAAACGAGCAATATATTCAGGATCTCGGCGACGGCTACAACGATTTGTTGAAACTTGGCATACTAGAGGTTTCGGGTCCAAAAAATCGATCTAGCTAGGTTTTATTTATAGAAAATGTTGTTTTGTCCGTGTTTTTAGCAAAACAATACAATGGCATTAAATTTTAAAAGAATATGATTTCAAATTTTGTTGTCAACGTCATGAATTACGATAGCTCAGTTGGGCAGTTGACCGGTTCTAATTTTGGTTTTTCTGGCATTCAAACAGCGTCGGTTCAAATCTTGGTGTTATTATTATTCTCTTTTTGTAATTTTTTATATATTTTTCATTATTTATTTTTTATTAATATGTTTTTATTAATATTTATGTATATCTAAATAAATTCGACAAAAATATTCCGAGCTAAGCTTGGTCAACCAGATATTTAACCTTTCATCAATCAATTTATTGTTTTTAACTTACGCGTTTAGTAAAGTTATTAGGGACAAAAAATGCTATTGAATTCAATTCAACCAGAGAAAATACAATTTCCGAGATATAGGAATATTGATTTGCAAAATTTACATCAAAGCAAGTGTAAGCGCAAGAATAACTAACACTAATTGGTAATCTATATAATATATTAATACGTGAAGCAAAAACTTTGTACCCCTTTTAACGAAAATTACGTGGATGGACAAGTATGAAATTAGGCACAGTTGAAATATATAATGAGGAGAAGTGCATAAAACTAAAATTTCATATACTAATGGATTAAAAATACATTAAAGTCGTTACGCACACTACCGTGCAATCGATGCACACACACACACACTCTTACACTTTTGTTGACAGTAATCTTTGGTCGAACTGAATGTCAAACAATCATAATTATGATGACAATGTCTAATAGATATTCGTACTTATACACTCATTTGCAAAAAAAACGGGCGGTTTTGATTTTCATTCATATTTAAAAAGATACAATACCAAAAAGGTTTCAATCGTTTGTACACGTTACTGGCCGGTTTTAAAAATGCTGTGGTATTTAAAAAAGTACGTTCTAAATTCAATTTTTCATTTGATGTTCATTTTTACAGAAAACCCCTTTTTATCCTACATTTTTGGCGCGAAGTTCCAGAAGTTAACATCGACTTTCATAACTTTTATTCAATTTTTATCGATTAATTTCATATCCTTGACTGTCAAAGCTTTATTTAATGCTGTTTGGCTGTATCAAAAATGGTAGATAAAGTGGTAAAAGCTACCAAAATTATCGCGCTGCTTGAAGAGGGTTGCAGCCAATGTTTCGTGGCTAGGAGGCTAAATGTTAGTCGCTCGACAGTCCAAAGGACCTGGCAGCGATATCAGGAGACTGGTTCCGTCGAGAGAAGGCCTGGTTCTGGAAGAAAACCATGTACCCAACCACAGGATGATCGTTTTCTTGTGAGTCGCGCATTGAGAAATCGCAAATCTTCGTATGTGGATCTTAAGAACAACCTCCAAGAAGTAAGAAATGTGCATATTAGTCTATGGACGGTCAGGAGGAGGCTTCTCGCTGCCAATATACGCAGTCACCGCCCGGCCCGCGGCCCCAAATTACTCCGTGAGCACAGAGTTCACAGGCTTAGGTTCGCTAGAAATTGTGAATCATGGACTCAAGACGATTGGAATAGGGTTTTGTTCTCTGATGAAGCCAGGATATCTCTGTTCGGTGAAGATCGACGTCGGCGAGTGCTAAGAAAACAAGGAGAACGCTTTGCAGAGGCATGTTTCGAAGAAATCACACCTTATGGTGGGGGCTCTGTTATGTTTTGGGCAGGAATAAATTCAATGGATCGTACAGAGTTAGTCTTCATTGAAAACGGCTCACTGACTGGGCATCGATACATAACGGAAGTTCTAATTTCTCATGCACAACCCGCATTGGCCGCTCTAGGTGAAGACTCGATTTTTATGGACGACAATGCTCGCGCCCACCGATCCCGCGATGTTAATGCGTATGTGCAAGAGGTCGGCATTCGTCGTTTGGATTGGCCAGCTCGAAGTCCCGACCTCAATCCCATAGAGCATGTCTGGGACGTTCTGAAACGGCGTGTGAGATCAGTACACCCGGCTCCGCAGACCATCAGAGAGCTGAAGAATGTGATTACTGCGGAGTGGGAACGTATTCCGCAAGCAAGTATCCGGGATATACTCGCTAGCATGCCCAGACGAATTCAAGCTGTGATTTTAGCTAGAGGGGGTCACACTCGATACTAAACATTTATCTGCTTTTACTTTATTAAAGAAAAACAAACAAAAAAACTTTTTTATTTTTACTTCATGAGCATATGCACTACTAGCGAATATACACTACTAGCGAGGTTTAGCATTATTTCCCATAAATTGTATCTAAATTTTATGAAATACTGATGAAAACGATTATTTTCTTATTAATTTAGCAAATTGTGTGGATAAAACTACCTATAATTATCAAACAAAGAAATATTAACATTTGAAATGGTTCATTGCTTAGGTGCCCGTTTTTTTTGCAAATGAGTTTATATTAGTTATTAGTGAAATACAGTTTGTAAAATAGGTATATAATTTTATACATATATATAATTTAAAAAATTGTGTAGCAAAAAAATTAATTTAAAGAAATTATGAACGAATTTCGATCACTCGGCAACCACTAGTAGGTATTGATAATGACTGATCACGTAGCAGTAATTAACAATCGTTCGAACTGAATATTTTGGATTCTTCCATTTATCTGAATATTTTGGATACTTCCATTTATCATGCCCGTAACCTTCTGAATACATAATTTCATTCAAATCGTAGCAGCCATTGTCGATACTTTGAATATATAGCAACATACATGCTAAACTTCAGTGGGGACCTCATATTGAAAAGTTGTCGAGTAAGCTTAGCTCAGCGGCTTATGCAGAAAAAAAAATAAGAATGTTAACAGATACTGAAACAGCTAGAATGGTTTATTTCGCTTATTTCCATAGTCTTATGTCTTACGGTATATTACTGTGGGGATGCTCCGCGGACTTTAATAGAATCTTTGTTCTCCAAAAAAGGGCTGTCCGTGCAATTTATAATCTAGGCCCAAGAATCTCACTTCGGGAGAAATTCAAAGAAATAAATATTCTAACTGCTGTATCACAATATATATACGAAAATATATTATATGTCAAAAAAAATATCGCTAACTTTAAGAGATATTGTGACATTCATGAAATGACTACTCGTAATAAGGACAGATTAGTTGTACACACTACTCGTCTCCAAAAAGTTAACAAATCATTCATGGGGCAATGTATACGCTTTTACAATAGATTACCTAAAGATATCCGAGACCTGCCTATGAAAAAGTTTAAAAAAGCCATCAAGAATAGACTTTGTAAAAAAGCTTATTATAAAATCTCGGATTATGTAGATGATAATACAGATTGGTTGTGAGCAGCTCCTCATTCAGCAATTTCCTTGTTATTTTAAATATACTGTTTGTAAATGTACTTTTAACTTTTATTGTAAAGTGTAGCGTGTTTTGCCTAACGAATTTTTGTATTTTCAGCGTTTGTAACATATTGTGGTGTTGGTCATGCTCACATAAGGATCTACTTGCGGTAGCTGCGTGGAGCGGGTCTCTCCCTTCCCTCCATAGTGGTTGAGGGGAGTGATGGCTGCTCTAGTAGTTAACTCGTGATCGGGTGCCGCTTGTGGGATCTGGTCCAGCCATAATCGTTTAAATTATATTAAGTGTCTTGCGGTTCGAAGGGCATCACACTGAAGCTTGCTCTTACAAAACATGTACACAATTGTATAACTAGTAAGAAGAAAAAAAAAATTAAAAATAATGACAAGCCCGCTGAGTTTCTTGCCGGATCTTCTCGGTAGCGGTCGCGTTCCGATCCGGTGGTAGTATATTTTTTTTGGAAATTGTAAACCTGACAATATGTAAGTGCCCTCTCAGGGTTTATGCATAATAAAATAATTTGAATTTGAATTGATACAAGAATTGCTCGTTTAAACATTTATGCTATATTATACCTCTAACTATAATTTTTATATCTTGTATATCAAGCCTTAAATTCAAATTCAAATCATTTATTATGTATAAACCCCGCGGGGGCACTTACATATTGTCATTTCTTTACATTTTTTCTTAAAATTACACTGAGATCCGGCAAGAAACTCAGCGGGCATGTCTATTTTTTATTAATTTTTCTAATTTCACTTGAATAAAATTACATCTTACAACATGCTTATTAATAGTTCCAGCATGATGCCATTCGAAATGTTATATAATACAATTCACAAATATAATAATAATCACAAATATAATGATGAGACTATGGCTGGACCAGATCCCGCAAGCGGCACCCGATCACGAGTTAACCACTGGAGCAGCCATCACTCCCCTCAACCATAATGGAGGGAAGGGAGTGACCCGCTCCTCGTAGCTACCGCAAGCAAACCCTTCAAGATCAAGATCTTTTAAATTCCATGGTTTGAATATCCCACCTCCTGAAACTATATAGTAAGGCCACAATTCCTTTTGAGCACTTAAGTCCCACTATTAGGTTCGAGCCTCATCCACAATGAGAGAGAGATTGGCCTAATGTACCACGCTGGTCAGACATGTAGTAGCATATTTTATGTCGAGTCTTCCTTCTTTTACTTAAATGTTATATGTATATCATATCCCTTAGTCATCATTTACGACACCCATGGATAAGAGAGGGGTGGTAGAAGAGATAATATAAACGTATTCTTACTACGTCACATCGTGATATAGCTCTATAGACATATCTATATACAATGAATAAACAACACGAAAACGATCTTTATCTTTGTAATAATAACCTCGAGTGTCAAATCTTGGCACTTTTTAACAATTAGCCGGAGGGCAGACTTGTCGGGAATGAAGACTGACAACGGGTAACCCGGAACGACTATAACAAACAAACCCTCTTTACAGACGATGAGTCCAAACATTTAGTAGACATTACAGAGTTAAATGTATTGAACTTAAATGTTATGGATTAGATTATGTTAACAGTTGTAGCTCTTGCTCAATCAATTCTATTTCAAGAAATTTGTGCAATGTGCCGGGATAAATCTTACCAATTCAAAACTATAATCGATATCTGAATGTTTTTTAAATTTCATCTATAACCTTTTAGATGTTCTCGCGTGATTAAGTAACGGACATTCAGTAAAACTTTAGTATTATTAATATTTACAGTCATTAAACTATTAATATTTAATTAAGTTGATAATAGTGTTACAACGAGGATATGTCGCAACTTGTATTTCTTCCTTTGGCCGTTAAATATCATCATCATGGTAAAGATCGGTAAAATAAAATTAAAAGATAGAAACCTACTGTAATAATAAGTAAGTAAATATGGATAAAATTTCACATAAATGAACCATTTCTTGAATTAATACACAGTATACTCTTTATACCAGTAATTCCCTTGCTATATTAGCTCAACTTTACTCTTCTTACTTAATCAAACATAAATTGTTAAACGTATTTAGATAAAAGTTTGAATTAGGAAAGTTACTTTTTACACGAAAGCAATACATAATTAAAGTTACATTTCATATTGATATTATAAGTTTGTTCTTAGGAATATTAATAACAATATTATGCTCGAAACTGTGCCGAAAGGGAATTATAGAGTTTAACTTTCATCTCAGCTCAAAAATGTCCCACTGCTGGGCTCCTTCGCCTCCTCCCTACTACAATCTGTGGACAGTAGTAGCAATTTAGCTACTTCTATCTGTGGATAGCAGCAGCAATTAACAACAAGTAAAAAATTTTAACTCTTCTTGATTTCACATAGTAATATGTATGCAAATATGCAAACTGTATGAAGAGGAGTTGAACGATGTTATTGACGAAACGCAAACGGAATTAAATGGAAAGAGCCCTCTAGATCGCATATCTTATATCTTTAAACGAGCAATTCTTGTATATATATATATATATATATTTTCAGGATTTCGGAAACGGCTCCAACGATTTTGATGAAATTTGGCATACTAGAGGTTTAGGGGCGAAAAAATAGATCTAGCTAGGTTTTATTTATAGAAAATGTTGTTTTGTCGATGTTTTTAGCTAATCAATACAATGACATAAAATGTTATTGACATTCTCTGAATAGGAATTCGAATTTCGTCGTCGTTGTCAAGAGTGATATTAGCTCAGTTGGAAAGTTGTCCAGTTTTTTTTTGTTTTGTTTTAGCATTCAAACAGCGTGGGATCGAATCTCGGTGTTATTATTATTCTCTTTTTGTAATTTTTGATATTTTTTTCATTATTTCATCATTTTATTTTTAATTAACAAAAAATATACCGAGTGAAGCTCGGTCAACCAGATATTGTATGGTTAATTAACGTGCAATATATCCCAATAAGCAATTAAACATAGGAAAACAGGTCCTTTTTTGTTCTGCTGCTGCTGTTCTCTGCGAGATAGAATCTGGAATACGGAAATCCGCAGAAGAATGGATGTAACCGACATAGCACGAAGAATTACACATAGCACGCTGAAGTGGCAATGGGCAGGCCACATCGCTCGATGAACCGACAACCGCTGGGGAAGAAAGGTTCTGGAGTAGCGACCACGTATCGGACGACGCAGTGTAGGACGCCAACTGTGGACCGACGACCTAGTGAAAGATGCTGAGCATCGTTGGATGCAGGCGGCACAGGACTGCACATTGTGGCGCAATGTGAGGGAGGCCTACGTCCAGCAGTGGACGGCAATAGGCTGAAATGATGAATGATGAGATAAAACTAATTTCTGCAACATAACTCTCGCTAATTCGATATTTCGAAATTGCTCCAACATCATTTAAATAAATTATCCACTTTTGATCATAAAAACTATTATTATGAGCAAACGGATTATCCAGAAGCAGTGTAGTGATACGTAAGAGCCTATGCCTATGTATAGGCAATAAAATGCAAGCCCTCACTTACCTATCTAATTATTTAAGTACCTTCAAGCGAAACGTTAGTACACGGTAATTTCCACTGTTTTGTCCGTTTATTAAATTAATTAAATAAATTAACGTTTAATGTCTCAACATTGATGATTGATGTTGTTGCAGAACATAACAGTACAGCTTAATCACATCTTTACACTAATTTGATGACTTAATTTCTCACAAAAAGCAGTTAACAATGTGTTCCATCAACAAGTGTGCATAGAATAAAACGAGTCAGACATTTTTATTGAATCAATCTCATCAATTAACATAATATAACAATTTAAACAGATGTGGAATACATTGTATAATAACTATAATTTTCCTAATATGATACTTGAGTTTTGCATTGATAATAATAATTATGTGATGTTTTATAATCATAGGGGAACAAAATGTATTTGATGTCCCTATAGCGAGATGTCGCGCCGGTATCCATAGCTGGAGTTAGTCCGTTATACGTCAGGCGACGGTCCTCAACCGGTGCGTCGTGACTGGTGTAACAACCATCGCCGACACTTCCGTCGTCCACCGACATAATTACAAACGGAAAATTCAACTACACCATACAAAATCGTGTAGACGAATTTCGTTGAAGTAAGTGATAATACACGGGAGGCGGGCGCTCAGAACTCCGAGCACGTTCCAATCTATTTGGCCCCGACCAGATATTGTGCGCACAAAGTAACGATTACTCATACCGGCCAAAGTTTGTTTACGACAGGAAGAAATTGCGATTGTATTCTCATAATGGTTATAACTTCCCGATATGATAGCGTCTGTCGAATCTTATTTGCACGATAATTAGTAAGATAACGTTGTTCATTACTCGTCAATTTAATTGCGTTAATTGTAGAGTTAATTAGATTTTAGAGCTATGGTCGAGGTGGGAATTCAGTAATTACAAGCGGCTCGGCAGAGAATGAATAATCTCGTTTCATGAATCCGTCTGAATCACCTGTTAACATAATTGGAGGTAAAATTAATAATATATGCCCATCAGCTAACTACGTGATTCGTTTAAAAATGTCATCGCTCACTCTGTACACGTGTTAAGAGATATGAGTAGTTTATGACATTACTAACCACAATTTAGTTTGCTTATAGAAGGTAATGTTTGAGGTATATTTTTTTGTTGATAAGAAGAGATATATGCATACTTCACAGAGAAACAATGGAAATGGAGTTTGTAAGTTTGAATATATACCCGGTTGAGATCAGCATACGGGCTCATATGAGATACTTGGGCCTGGTGCTCGACGGACAATGGTGGTTCCGGGAGCATTTCCGCAGGCTCGCTCCACGGCTCGTCGGCGCGGCGTCCGCCCTATCGTGGCTTATGCCGAACGTGGGCGGACCGAGCGCTACGTACCGACGACTGTACGCGGGGGTCATCCGGTCGATGGCCCTGTTTTTTTTTTTTTTTTGTGGGTGGGCTGCGGTCGGCGCGCCTCCGCACCACTCCGTCCGGGGCGACAGAGGGGCTTAAGCACGCAACTCCCGCAACCCACCCGAAAACCACCTCGCCTTCGTCATTGGGCCGACCACCGGAGCAGGTTTACTTGTCGTCAGTGGTCGGCTCGACGGAATACCCCCTACGTGGGGTACCCTCCCATCGACCGACGTCCCCCCCTCGGGGAGGATGTCGGTCTTTCCTCACGCGGTCGGCCTCTCGGCGGGTGACGGACTAATCCCCGGTCACGTCACCCGCGGCCTCGGCTAAGGCGGCATGAGGCGCAGGTAGTTGCGCCTGCGCCGCCCTAGTCCTAGCCGCCGGCGGTGGATCTCCTCATCGAGGCTGCGCTCCACGCGCAGACGATCCGCCGCCTCCTTCTGCGAGATCACTGTCTCGCAGAAGGCTGCGACCGCGTCCCAATTCCCGACGCTGTCGACCATCGCCCTAGCGATGGCCGGCAGCGTCAGGTCGGCACCGATGATTGCGACGAGTTCACGGCGCTGCACTGCCCAAGCCGCGCAGGCCTCGAGCGTATGGCGCGCCGTGTCCTCGTCGCAATCGCAGTGGTGGCAGGACGGTGTACTCTCCCTCCTTACGACCCTGTGCAGATATTTGGCGAAGCTCCCGAGCCCCGTCAACACCTGCACTAGTCGGAAGGAGAGCACCCCGTGCCGTCTTTCCAACCACTGTATCAGCACCGGCCGGTAGGCCTCCACGGTTCGCACCCCGAACCGAGGCCTCTCCAGCCGGACTGTCCAACGGGCAATGACGTCTCGGCGGGCGTCGACGCGTCAGGCGGTGAGCTCCCTTAACGAGATCTCACCTCCGTCACCATCTCCGTCACCACCGTGCGGTAACCGCGTATGGCCCTGATCGCCATGACCCTCTGTGGTCGCCACAAGAGGGCCCTCAGACGGACGGTCAGGGACCTCGCCCACACCGGTGCGCCGTACAGGGCCATCGACCGGATCACCCCCGTGTACAGCCGTCGGCATGTAGCGCTGGGTCCGCCCACATTTGGTATCAGCCACGAAAGGGCAGACACCGCGCCAACAAGGCGGGAAACAAGTCAACGGAAATGCTCCCGGAACCACCAATACCGTCGAGCATCAGGCTCAAGTATGGGCCTGTAGGCCGATGCCGACTCGGGAGACCGTCTCGGCTTCGACAGGAGTACCAACCTCCCCTCGTTCCAGCACCCAGGGAACTGCCCGGACGCCAAACAAGCGTCGAACAGTCCCCCAAGGCGTGTCCCCAGGTGCTCGAGGACCAGTGATGGGCGGAACACTCTCGTCGTCGGCTTCCTCGTCGCTGTCCGGTGAAGCCATGATTGGGGGTGTGTGCTCCGCCCGCCGTGGAAAGAGGTCCTCGGTGAGGAGGCTGGGTTGGAGAGTCTCGGTGAGGGGGTGGGGGTGGAACCGTCTCGGTGCAAGTGTAGGACCTCCGGGCACGTATGCACGCGGCCCGGAGATCCGCCAACTCTCGGCACTACCAGGGGACCGCTCTCTTTTCGGGGGCAGAGGCCGCACACGGTGCATGGCCGCATCGCAGATCTGCGTTAACGCACAGCGGATGGGATGTTACCACTTACCGTTAGATTGTAGTTAAGTAAAAGTAACAAGTAATAAGTGCTATTTTCTGTCATTATAATCTATAAGAAAATGTGTAACTTATCTTACTTTTGAATAAGCTTTTGTAAGTTGTACATGACGATTAAGCTATGAGTAGTCTTAGACTTTTAACATCAATTTGACTGTCAACGCCCACCATTAAAGATACGCTTTCTCATTAGATACATTTCTACATACTACATACTACTCGTCTCCCAAAAGATTAGCAGATCATTCATGGGACAATGTATACGCTTTTACAATAAATTACCTAAAGATATCCGAGAGCTGGCAATGAAAAAGTTTAAAAAAGCTATCAAGAATAGACTTTGTAAAAAAGGTTATTATAAAATCTCGGATTATCTAGATGACAATACAGATTGTTTGTGATCAGCTCTTCATTCAGCAATTTCCTTCTTATTTTAAATAAATTGTATTTCTTTTTTTTTACTTTTATTGTAAAGCGTAGCGTGTTTTGTCTAACGATTTTTTGTATTTTCACTATTTGTAACGTATGGTGTTGGTCATGCTAACTGAAGGATCTACTTGCGGTAGCTGCGTGGAGCGGGTTACTCCCTTCCCTCCATAGTGGTTGAGGGAAGGGATGGCTGATCTAGTCGTTAATATCTAATATATCTAATAAGGAAAAAAATTAAAAATAAAAGACAAGACCGCTGAGTTTCATGCCGAATCCTCTCAGTAGCCGCGTTCCGATCCGGTCGTAGTTTATTTTTTTGGATAATTTAATTTAATTCTTAACTTAACTTGACAATATGTAAGTACCCTCTCAGGGTGTATGCATAGTAAATGATTTGAATTCGAAGATGAATAAAGATGTATTAGATGGATTAGAGACAGCCATCACCATGCAAAAATAAACACATTTTAACGAAGATAAAAATAAGATCAAGTTTTAAGTATTGAATTATCTATTTAGAGATCTATTCCACACTATCTGTAGGAACATATTTAATAAAATACTCCCCCGCAATACAAAAATCATTTCTTTAGTGCAGGGTATCTTTAAATAAAATATATATTTAATTTGGCTTTGATGAAATCTAACAGCTATTCCATACTTCACAAGGAGTTGTCATGCTTAGAAGCGGTTTTCATGGTTTCAACATCGTTTGTTGCTTTTTGAGTTTGAAATCCATCTACTATGCAAACCCCCATATACTATTTCTACAACACAAAGTATTTGATTGTCTCTATATCTTCTGGCATTCTGTCAGTCGTTTTACACGTGCAGCCTGTGGGTCAGTTATGGGTAGCGGCCATAAAGCGACCTACGTGTTCAATACAACAATGCACTTAGGGCTGGATTACTGGGGCTACCGTGGCGATGTAGGGTAGGGATGGGAATCTGAGATCGATTAATCGAAGAATAAATTTTTCAGACCCAAAAGATCGATTTTATAAATCGATACGAAGCACTAAATCGATTCGGTGAATCGATACTTTCCGTGTGGTGACGGAGTAAGAATACAATTCACCACTCCCTATCTTGCCCGTGGATGTCGTACAAGACGACTATGGGATATAATAGGCACATAACATCTGTGCAAGAGAAGGAAAACTCGAAATGAAACCATATACCAACATGTCTGACCAGCATGGTATAGTAGGTCAAATTCCCTCCCATTATGGAGGAGGCCCTAGCCCAACAGTGGGACGTATATGGGCTGAAATGATGATGATGATGATGATGATGAATCGATACTTTACTCTAGAGAATTGTCGTTTGATTTTTTTTCTGCCCACTCGATACTAATTAATGTTTTACACTATATAATAAGACTAATAATACAGACCTCAATATTATTGTGAATCGATTCTTTGGACAACAATTCGAATCGATTCAAGAATCGATCTTTTACTGAAAGATCGCCCTCCCTAATTAATGTAGTGCGTCGGGTATGTTTGCGGAGGCACGTATTGACGGATTTACCGCTATAATGAGAAAGAGGAGTTCCTCCCTGATGTCGCGTTTGCGCGGCAGTACTGACAGTATCCTAGGCGTTTTTACAGATCGGTGGGATACTCCAATGCTTCAACACTGGTTACGGCTCCATACCGAATTTTGAAAATACATATGTCATATATTCTAACACTAGTTTTTAAGCAAATTGTTACTAACACCTATGGACCTTGTCTGAAAATAAATTTTATTATTATTATATTTAAACATGAAAATATTAAAAGAGTTTAAACTACACTGGTAAAAGAATCTTAAGGCTTATTATAAGTTACCAAGCTTCTTCACAAGACACAAGACTTTGGATAAGTCAAAAAGTTGTTGTTATTGTGCATTAGTTAAAAATATCTATAAGTACTCTATACAAATAAATAAAATTGAAGTGTCTGTTTGTAATGTCAAAATAATACTTTTTTCTAGCTCACACGATTATTTACACGTATCGTGTGCTTAAGTCCCACATAAACATTTTTGTCTGTCCGTCTGTTAATCTATTTGTTCTGGGTAATCTTCCACACGGCTAGACCAATGTTAATAATATTTTACTAGCACATACCTGTCTATGTAAGGAGTAACTTAGGCTATTTTTCCTTTCAAGAAACTGTAGTAGTACCAAGATATTGGTAATTTAAAATGCGGGTTCATGGCGTCTGAAACCGAAGCGAGGGCTGGTTGCTAGTATATTATATGACGAAAGAGTCTCTATTTGGATTGTATTATTCTTTCCGTGTGGTGACGGAGTAAGAATACAATTTACTATCGCCTCTCTTACCCGTGGGTGACGTAAAAGACAACTAAGGCATGATAAAATGCAGAAAACATCAATACAAGAGAAGGAAAATTCGAAATGAAATCCTATGTCAACGCGCCTGACTAGCGCAATATAGTTTTTCAAATTCTCTCTCACAAAGGACGAGGTTCGAGCCCAACAGTGAAACATTATTGGGCTGAGATGATTTTGATGAATTTATTTAGTGATACTGCTTTGAATAATGATTACCGATGATGATGGCAATATATCATAGATAGATTTTAAAATACTTAAAACGTTTAAAAAGTCCAAGACTTTCAAGCCCAAATTACGTTAATCGTGTTATTAGTTTCGAGATGAAAATTTTACTGAATTTATTATCACAGACCTATTCCTACAATATCAAAGTAGACCAAACGAAATATTCAGTAAACAATGTTCATTATTTACTCGAACAATCCTCAGCTGAGCTTGGAGTTTTTAATAAAATTTTGTAATAATATATAAAATTTAAGACCTAATTTAAGGTTAGTGTTGTTTTAAAACAGTATTTGCATTAAATATTCATAGAGATGGCAGATACATTTAACAACACATCAATGCTGGCTGAAGGGCTATGCGTCACGCATAACGCAACAACATTTCGAATCAGTCAAACACGTACCCTCACGTTTTCTGTGTGGCCACTCCATTCCGGACATGATGTCATCGTACACACTTGCACAGGCGGCATGTACTGACACGGTGCCCGCTTCGCCTATGGCTACAGCACACAGTTAATCGTGGATACGTGTACAGACAACGATTTACAGCACAAAGTGCCAGTCCTCTCGTGTATTACCAATCTATGGAACAATAAAGAGTGTGCGTGAAGGCATATAAATGAGCGGTGTCGTATGCAGGGGACGCAGCGCGTGCCATTAGTAAGCCGCGCTCGATTCGGAGTAATTGACCGACGGGCTAATTTCATTCTAGGCGCATTGGACGCTTCCTCTTTCCTTTTTCCTATCGGTCAGCGACGGCCACGAGTCGAGCTGTGAATGTACTTATTTAAGTTAATTAAAAAGTAAGAAATATAAAATAATATATATATTTTTAATATATGGGGATAACACCCAGCACTAAGGTAATAATCCTTGTGTTGTGTAGGATTTTACAAACATATTTTATTAACAGATACAAGTTATATCCAGACTCGGTATCTTAACCACTACGCCATCTGTGGTAGATTTTGTATGATTTGCACCAATGGGGTACTTTTTATATTTATAAGTTAATAATGAATGTTTCTATCCGTGTGGTGACGGAGTAAGAATACAATTCACCACTCCTTATCTTGGCCGTGGTTGTCGTAAAAGAAGACTAAGGGATATAATACGCATATAACATCTATACAAGAGAAGGAAAACTCCAAATTAAACCCTATACCAGCCTGTCTGACCAGTATGGTATAGTAAGGTCAATTTCCCTCCTATTGTGGAGGAGGCTCGAGCCCTTGATCCGAATAGTGGGACATGTATGGGCCGAAAAGAAATGAATGAAAAAATTAATGAACGTTTTCAACAACGGACATTCAACTTCATTTCATATCAACACCTAAATTGTTATGTTACTTATGTCATCAAAGATTTTACGTTAATTATTTTATATCAATTACCATAAATGTAATTAGCCTCAATGATATATTATGTCAATTGTACTGCCTTAAATGTAACCTAAAATTTGGAATTTTTGATGAAATAGCATTTAACTCTTATAAATAACTAGCTAACCCATGTAACTATGTATTCGTCACATAAGAGACAGCCGGTCAAAGAGAGTGCATCGTAGATACCAATGTATAATGCGCAGAGAATACAAGACACTTCTCAAAAGGAATAAGTTTCCTGTTTATACCCTTTTTATTGATGCGCCGCCGCTCCTATTAATCGTAGTGTGATGATTATACAGCCTAGGTAGGCAACAATAAAATATTTTTTTATTGGATAAGTTAAGATTTTTCCGTGCGGTATCGGAGTAAAAGTACAACTCACCACTCCCTTTCTTGCTCGTGAGGATCATAAAAGACGACTAAGAATTATGTACATAGCTTCTACGCAAGAGCAAGAGAACTCGAAATAAAACCTTATCCGTCCGTAATAAAACCCAACTCGTCTCACCAGCATGAAATAATAGGTCATTTTCCCTCCTTTAAGGAGGAGGCTCGAGCCCACTAGTGGGATATATATGAGCTGTGATGATGATAAAGATGAAATATGACTTTAGATATTATATTCGTTGCCCTTTTGTTTATGAATGTTCTTTAGACTATCAAAAGTTATTACAAGAATTTTGCCAGACGGTAACCCAAGGTTTTATTTAGAAAAAAATTTCGTCTATATCTTTTTTTTTTGGCCTATAAACATACCAATGTTCATCTAATGACCTATATTCAACGTGTCACAAATTCAATCACTATACCTCGCCGATGAGACCAGTTTGCATAGGATTTTATAGTTTTCCTTTTCTTGCAGATGGTGGTGAATTGCATTCTTATTTCGTTGTATTTTACTCTGATAATTACCATTTGTTTCTATTAATATTATCCATTTAATTCATTCATACAAAAACTGCAGGTTCCATCAATCTTTCAAGTTGTTAAGGTCCCGTATAGGGTTTAAACTATCCAAATGAAGACAATAACATTCGGCAACTTGGCAGGCAGTTTGATGTTCACTGTTGGCGTTATTTCCCATAAGAGTGAGCGCTTTATCTTAGGCCCAATAAATAAAAAGTAGTAATAAATACTTGCTCCTTGTGGTGAGGGCGTAAAAATACCATTCACCATAATCTCTCCTGCCCGTAGGTGTCGTAAGAGACGATTGTCAGATATAATATACAGATAACAGTAATACAAGAAAAAGAAAACTCGACATAAACCCTATACTAATAAAATACTAATCTGATATAACACGACTGACCAGCGTGATATAGTAGGTCAACTTACCTACTGTTGTGAAGGAAGCCCAAGCGCAATAATGAGACGTATATGAACTGAGATGAATAGATACTTATTGTATAATTAAAACGAGTACTTAATGCTCTATTTCGTTAACTAAATTATTAGATAACAAATTCGTAGATTGTAATAACCTGTATGTGCAACCAAAAATGAACTTTATATCTTTTATGTGAAGGGATTATTTACATTGTACGATAATAATACACATGCATCTTAATCAGTCACTATACTTGTAGCATATTAACTATATATAAGTCTATGTTTGTATGGCTTTGTTGGAGTGCCTTATTACATTAATACACATCACTATGATTGTTATCCAATATATATAGTCTTTATTGTTATAAGTGTATTAAGGTCAGTTTTCTAAATATTCTACATTTGTAAATAAAATAAAATCACGCTACTCCATTCTAGCTTCTGCAACTCATATGGATAAACGTGAGGTTACACTATATGAGAGTTTAAACCTCAAGTCTCCGAGCTGGAGCATGCTTACTAGGCTGGCGGCGTCTGGGGTTGCCGCGGGTATTCCCATACCTGCCCTTGATGCCGCCCTGGCCGAGGCTGTGGGTGATTGGACCGGGCATAGTCCGCCACCCGCATAGACACTAACCGCACGATGGTAACACCCCGGCGAGCACTATTTGTGGTTGCTACCAGGGTGTCGATGGGGAATGGTAACCCAATGGGCTGGCCGCGGGCGTCACGGATTTGCTACCAATGATTAGCTTGGTGGCGAAGGAGAGGAAAACAGCAGATTATAGAGCAGCACACCGCCCTATCGTTGCCCTGGATAGAACCGACGACATTTGTTCAGCCTATCAAGAAAAAATACCTCAACAAGATAAATTATGGATTAGAATGCCACTCCGCTGTTACCTAGAATATTTTGGTATGTTGACGTCGGAAGCAATGTCCTATCAAAAAAAAATACTAAACACCTGGACACTCCCTGTGGTACCTATCTATCATAGTATCATTAAAAAGCTAGAGCCGAGTACCTAATTAAAATGCGATTGGAAACATGACTTCGGAAATATGACTCCTATCTTGTGTATTTAGGCTTCTTCTGGACACATAAATCTATCATTCTTGCATGTAGTATTTCTCCGATTAAGTCGGATTGACCTCCTTTCATAATATAAAAGTATTTTTTCACCACACGTAATTTATATATTATGAATATATCGTATGTCTACAACGGCTGTTTGATGTTACAATATGTTCGATTGGACAAGCGTCTTCTGAACATATTTTGATCACGTTCTTTGTTATAATAAATACCGTCAGCACGTGAATCATAGACGATTAAATTTGCATTAAATTTTTGTATATTTAAAAGCTTTAGGAATGTACAAATATAGGTTATTTTAAATATATAAATATATTATTTTTAATGGAATAACATAGAAATGAAATATCTATTATTCATGATCAATTTGTGTTAGATTCAAATTAATTTATAAAAGACATTGTTATATTATTAAGAACATCTGGTTGACCGAGCTTCGCTCGGTATATTTTTTTTTATTTTTGCCGAACTTATTTAGATATATTATTATACATATACTTATATAGGTGTTAATAAAAAATAAAAATGATAAAATAATGTAAAAATATAAAAAAATACAAAAAGAGAATAATCATAACACCGAGATTCGATCTCACGCTGTTTGAATGCGACTGTACAACTTCCCAACTGAGCTATTGTCATTCTGGACGGCGACGGCGAAATTTGAATTCGGATTCTATTGACATTTTATGTCATTGTATTGATTGGCTAAAAACACCGACAAATAACATTTTCTATAAATAAAACCTAGCTAGATCGATTTTTGGCCCTCAAACCTCTAGTACGCTAAATTTCATGAAAATCGTTGGAGATCCTGAATATATAAAAGAAAGTCGTGTTAGTTACTATGTTTATAACTCAAGTACCGCTGTACAGATTTGGCTGAAAATTGGTGGGGAGGTAGCTTAGAACCAGGAGACGGACACAGGATACTTTTTATCCCGTTCTTCTTCTTCTTCTTCTTAATGGCAATGAGCTACTTTTTATCGCGTTCAATCGCGTTCCCGTGTGACGTGACATAAAATGTCAAATATATTTTTTTTTGTTTCTGTTTGTCCATTCGGACAGGCAAAGGAATCAAAGCCCATACAGCCAATTGTGATATAATTTTCTTCATATTATTTAACATTTCTTTATATAAGTAGAATATCTTATTTATAATCATGTCCGCAATAAGTCAAGTCTTTACCATTAATTAGGCGCTGAAAACCTAATGAAATGATTTCTCAGGGAATTTCAGTAGAATATGAAAATACATTAGGTGTATGTTCCACCACTCTTATATCACATTCAGTACCTTAACTGTATTATATTACATAAAATATCAGCAAAGTTATTCAATAAAACACTATAAAATACTAAAAAAATTAATATAATACAAGAGCTTAACATGACATTTCCACATTCGCGCCGAAACTCATGTCAAAGAGAATACAAGTCACTATGAAACGTAGGATAAAAAACGCATTTGATATGTAATAACAAAATGCCAATGACAGCTAAACGTAATTTTGTCTATAGTTAAGTATGGTTGAAAATTTGATAATTATAATTTTTTCAGAAATCAATAATTAGTGTTCTCTTTGAATCATCATTAACAATGCCGCGACCAAGACGATTGAATCTTTCCTGACAAAGCTGTAATGGTTCTTCTGTTAGAGACTATATATTCGGAAATTTAGAAAATATATTTACGAAAAAATTTAGGGCGGTACGAAGTTCGCCGGGTCAGCTAGTAAAAAATAAAAATTAAATAATGAAAAAATATCTAAAATTACAAAAAGAGAATAATAATAACACAGAGATTCGATCCGACGCTGTTTGAATTCCAAAACAAAACAAAAAGAAAACTGGACAACTTCCCAACTGAGCTATCGTAACTCTTGACAACGACGACGAAATTCGAATTCCTATTCAGAGAACGTTAATAACATTTTATGTTAATATTGATTGATTAGCTAAAAACACCGACAAAACAACATTTTATATAAATAAAACCTAGCTAGATCGATTTTTTCGCCCAGAAACCTCTAGTTTGCCGAATTTCATCAAAATTGTTGGAGCCGTTGCCGAGATCCTGAAAATATATATACAGGGCGGGGCAAAAGTATGGAAACCCCTGATTATCTTGGAGGGTGATGATTTGATCGAAATATAAAAAATACATCAAACGAAATTTTTATAACGTATGTCATGGTAACCTTGGATTTGACTTTGAACTTCGTATTCAAGGTTATTTCAAGATCAACTTTGTTTTTTTAAATGGGAACCTCTATTTTTGATAAAATATATATAAAGAGCGGGAAAAAATTACGTACAAATATGTATGTGACCTTCAGGGGGCACCTTGATACATACTTGTACGTAATTTTTCCCGCTCGATATCCGATTTTCCATTTCCGATATCAAAAATAGGGGCTTCTATTTAAAAAACCAAAGTTGACCTTGAAATAATTTTGAAAACGAAGTTCAAGGTCAAATCCAAGGTTACCATGACATACGTTATTAAAAATTTCGTTTGACGTGTTTTTTATATTTCGATCAAATCATCCCCCTCCAAGATAATCAGGGTTTCCATACTTTTGCCCCGCCCGGTATGTATAGGTATATATATACAAGAATTGCTCGTTTAAAGATATAAGAAATAATTATGTATACATACTTTGTTGTAAATGATGTATCAAATTTTATTTAAATCTATTATATCGTTGTTTTCTTTTTTAAGTTATTTTTTTGTTTGTCATGCAACAACAAATATACAAACAATCTTACACATTATTATTATAATTAAATATTTCCTTAAGATCACTATCACCGTTTCAGCCGAAATAAATCTCACTGTTGGGCACAGGCATCCTCAGGAATGGTAGGTACTACCTACTATACCGCTCTGGTCAGGCATGTTAGTTAGATTTTGTCGAATTTCCCTTGTATAGATGCCATCTACATATCATATCGCTTAGTCGTCTTTTACAACACTCACGGGCAATAGAGGGTGTGGTAAATTGTGTTCGTACTTCGTCATCACACGGAAATTAATTATTTGATTGATTGAAAACAAAAATCACAGCCTACTAGTGGCTATTAAGGTCAATGAGTCTGTACCGGGGGTTAGTTTATTTGGCGAAGGTAAAGTAATATGGTGAATTACATAGGTTAGGTTAGTATTACGAGCTCTACTTATTCAGGGTCCAAAATATTTTTTTTAGCTCTGTACTCATCATTTTTATTGTTCAATAGGATGGGTTATCTCGGTCGCTTCTCTTGAACTTTAAATACATAAGTGATTTAGCAGCCAGTATTAAAACTCCTGTATCCTTCAAATAGGATCGTGCTATTGTATGTGACCAACGTAGGTCTTCTACATGTTGTCTTCATAAGAGTATTTCTGTCCATCTATAAATGCATCGAGGGGTGAAAGGTTATTTGGTTTAAGCGACATTTTTATAACTTTACAGGAGAGCCATTTAAAATGTAAAATTTAAAAAAAAATGATAACAAAAACTTCTTGAGCTATTTGAATGGGGTAAATTTAATTAAAATTCAATTTAAATAAACCACGAAATCGTGATGCTAATACTAAATAAAACGTACCTTTAGTTACAAAGATAAATGTCGCTTAATACAAATTGCCTTAAGCCCTCGTTTTTCAGCGTATGGAAAGTGTAAAAGAGTTCAGCGTATGAAAAAAAGTTATTTTAATGAATTAGGTATCATTCGACGGAGAAAAATTCGCTGATTCCTAATATGTATATAACTCAATATCACCCTAGATGTCGCTTAAACCAAATAGCCTTTCACCCCTCGATATATATATTATATATATATATATATATATATTATATATATATATATATATATATATATATATATTATATATATATATATATATATATATAAACTCATTTGCAAAAAAAACGGGCGGTTTTGATTTTCATTCATATTTAAAAAGATACAATACCAAAAAGGTTTCAATCGTTTGTACACGTTACTGGCCGGTTTTAAAAATGCTGTGGTATTTAAAAAAGTACGTTCTAAATTCAATTTTTCATTTGATGTTCATTTTTACAGAAAACCCCTTTTTATCCTACATTTTTGGCGCGAAGTTCCAGAAGTTAACATCGACTTTCATAACTTTTATTCAATTTTTATCGATTAATTTCATATCCTTGACTGTCAAAGCTTTATTTAATGCTGTTTGGCTGTATCAAAAATGGTAGATAAAGTGGTAAAAGCTACCAAAATTATCGCGCTGCTTGAAGAGGGTTGCAGCCAATGTTTCGTGGCTAGGAGGCTAAATGTTAGCCGCTCGACAGTCCAAAGGACCTGGCAGCGATATCAGGAGACTGGTTCCGTCGAGAGAAGGCCTGGTTCTGGAAGAAAACCATGTACCCAACCACGGGATGATCGTTTTTTTGTGAGTCGCGCATTGAGAAATCGCAAATCTTCGTATGTGGATCTTAAGAACAACCTCCAAGAAGTAAGAAATGTGCATATTAGTCTATGGACGGTCAGGAGGAGGCTTCTCGCTGCCAATATACGCAGTCACCGCCCGGCCCGCGGCCCCAAATTACTCCGTGAGCACAGAGTTCACAGGCTTAGGTTCGCTAGAAATTGTGAATCATGGACTCAAGACGATTGGAATAGGGTTTTGTTCTCTGATGAAGCCAGGATATCTCTGTTCGGTGAAGATCGACGTCGGCGAGTGCTAAGAAGACAAGGAGAACGCTTTGCAGAGGCATGTTTCGAAGAAATCACACCTTATGGTGGGGGCTCTGTTATGTTTTGGGCAGGAATAAATTCAATGGATCGTACAGAGCTAGTCTTCATTGAAAACGGCTCACTGACTGGGCATCGATACATAACGGAAGTTCTAATTTCTCATGCACAACCCGCATTGGCCGCTCTAGGTGAAGACTCGATTTTTATGGACGACAATGCTCGCGCCCACCGATCCCGCGATGTTAATGCGTATGTGCAAGAGGTCGGCATTCGTCGTTTGGATTGGCCAGCTCGAAGTCCCGACCTCAATCCCATAGAGCATGTCTGGGACGTTCTGAAACGGCGTGTGAGATCAGTACACCCGGCTCCGCAGACCATCAGAGAGCTGAAGAATGTGATTACTGCGGAGTGGGAACGTATTCCGCAAGCAAGTATCCGGGATATACTCGCTAGCATGCCCAGACGAATTCAAGCTGTGATTTTAGCTAGAGGGGGTCACACTCGATACTAAACATTTATCTGCTTTTACTTTATTAAAGAAAAACAAACAAAAAAACTTTTTTATTTTTACTTCATGAGCATATGCACTACTAGCGAATATACACTACTAGCGAGGTTTAGCATTATTTCCCATAAATTATATCTAAATTTTATGAAATACTGATGAAAACGATTATATTCTTATTAATTTAGCAAATTGTGTGGATAAAACTACCTATAATTATCAAACAAAGAAATATTAACATTTGAAATGGTTCATTGCTTAGGTGCCCGTTTTTTTTGCAAATGAGTGTATATTAATTTGACTCTCACTAATTCCTAAATATGAACAGTATGTCACGCACATAACGGTCATGTCATACATAATCGAACATCGCAGATGCACTGACTTAAGTACATATAGTGTTGTTATACAAACCTCGATTATAGATGCAGTGCATGCTACTTAGTATAGTGACGGAAATCGTAGTCTGTAGGCCAGTTAATAATAAATCATTTAAATTACAAATACAATATGCGACCTAAAACTGCAAAGGAAATTTACTCACTGGCTGTAGTATCTACTACTTCTTGGACAAAATTTATAAATAACTATCTGACCCAACAGACATTGTTCTGTTCAAATAAAGCACCACCTAGCACCGGGTCGGTTTGTGAATCTAAACCATTCTCGGGGATTCGAGCACACCCAAAAGAAGCTACAGTCGTTTAGGAGGAGTTAAGTGACATACACACGTTCGCAAGAAATTTATATATAAAGAACCTTTAACCAATGTACATTATATACAAACCTGTAACTATCATCTCATCTTAGCCTATATACGTCCCACAGCTGGGCTCGGGCCTTATGTATTGTGGGAGGAAATTCGACCTACTATACCATCTTGATTAGACGTGTTGGCACAGAGTTATATTTCGAGTTTTCTTTCTTTTTCATCTATTTTTCTGCATAATATATCCTTTAGTCGTATTTTACGACACCCACGAGTAAGAGTAGGGAATCGTATCCATACACACGTATCCTTACACACGTATTCTTACCACATGGAAACTGTAAAAACCATAGTTTTATCTATTTTCTTGAGGGCGACAATTTCGGCGCTAAACTATATTTCAGGCTCTAAACTATATTCCGCGTGAGGAAAGATCGACGTCCACCCCGAGGGGGGGACGTCGGTTGATGGGAGAGTACCCCTCAAAGCGGTGTTCCGTTGGGCCAACCACTGATGTCAAGTCACCCTGCTCCGGTGGTCGGCCTAACGACGAAGGCGACGTGTCGCGGGTGGGTTACGGGTGTGCGTGCTTACGCCCCTCTGTCGCCCTGGACGGAGTGGTGCGAGGAGTGCGCCGACCGTAACCCACCCAAAAAAAAAAGAGGCTCTAAACTATATTTCATGATATTCAATCTTTTTTTTGTCTGAATAGTATATTCGATTACACAGATGGCGTAGTGGTTAAGATACCTACCGTTACCGTGTCATCAATCTAATTTAACATAGGTAACATGCATTACTTGTGAATTAAATTGTGTTTTCATCCAAGCCAATCTGTTTATTTAAACATTTTAAAGTCCCCCCGTGACGCGATAGAATCGCGATAAAATCCGTAAAGTAGTTTTATTTAAAATGTGTAATACTCGCGTAAATATCAGAAGTCATTCTGTTTATTTAAAACGTAAAAGGAGTGGTAGGACCACACTGTCGATAGTTATCTGTCTACAGCCGCGGGCCGGTCCGTCCGGGGCAGTACCATGCTCTCGCAGAAGATCGACGTCTGAGTAGTAGCAATTTGTTACTGCGCTTCGTTCGGTGAGCGAGAGAGCCGGAAGCCCAACTTTCTGAGGGTGATTACGTGTGGAGGGTTTTGGTGGTGCCCTTGGTATCACCGAGCCTCAATGCACGCATTCACACTCCCTTCGCTTTCTTCGCGGTAGGCAACGGCCTTGTAAAGGTCCATGAGCGGCAGCAACACTTACCATCAGGTGTACTGTTTGCTCGTTTGCCACCGTTTGCAATAAAAAAAAAAAAAAAAAAGATCTTTAATATTAATATGGTCACTATAAGAAGTTGTTAGGTTAGCTAATTACGTAATGACTTAGAACAGAAGGTCCCTTAAGTAGGGACTGAATAAATTAACCGACTTGGTTTTACATGAATCGCACAATTTTTTATGGTAGAAGTACCATAACTGACTTGCAAGATTTGTTTTTTTTACAAATTACGTTTTTGATGGCATTATAATTTTTCAGTATTATCCATATATTATATAAATTTATATATAAAATATAAATTTCTTGTGTACGTGTGTATGTCACTGAACTCCTGCTAAACAGCTGGACCGATGTTGATGAATTTTTTTGTGTGTGTTCAGAGGATCCGAGAATGGCTTAGATTCACAATTGGACCCAGTAGGTGACGCTTATTTAAGCCGAACAACGTCTGTTGGGTCAGCTAGTCTTTTTTCGGGTGACGTGACCGGGGATTAGTCCGTCACCCGCTGAGAGGCCGACCGCATGAGGAAAGACCGACGTCCTCCCCGAGGGGGGGACGTTGGTCGATGAGAGAGTACCCCAAGTAGGGGGTATTCCGTCGGGCCGACCACTGATGACAAGTAACCCTGCTTCAGCGGTCGGCCCAACGACAAAGGCGACGTGGTGTTCGGGTGGGTTGCGGGAGTTGCGTGCTTAAGCCCCTCTGTCGCCCCGGACGGAGTGGTGCGGAGGCGCGCCGACCGCAACTCACCCCAAAAAAAAAGCTAGTCTTTTTATAAAACTATAAAATTGCACGTCATAGTTATTCGTAGTTTACCTAATAAAACATTCCTTATCATTCCTTAGAGGTCTATATATGTAGCATTCATATGATTTGTCTAGAAAGAAAGAAGATTTATTGGACACTATAGTTACATGCTTGAGATACAAATATACACAAAATGATATAAAAACTAAGACGAAAAAATATTGATAATTAAAATAATTGTAGTAACATACATTAATTAAATTAATGATTGTAGTAACATACATTAATAACATTAATTAAACAATTAAAATTCCAAGTATTATTGTCCAAAATGCAACAGCTCAGCATATGCTGCATTAACTTGCAGCGCTGATTTTCAGTTGCATCCTAATTTAAGTTACAGGTCACAAGAAGTACAAGTACGGAAGAGCTACAATTAATAGGTTCATAGATTATTCAAAATTATAAATAGTCATATTAGTAACAATAATAACAGCATTTAACATACATATGTATAACATACTACACTATGTCTACATATATATAATTCTATTACATCTTCTATTCTATCTTGTACGAGCAACCCGCCCTCGCTTCGCTTCGGTTATAGGTTATAGTCGTTATACCCGCGTAGTTCCCGTTCCCGTGGGAATACCGTGATAAAATATAGCCTAGTTTACGCCATGATATTACAGCTTTCCATTGGTGAAAGAATTTTTGAAATCGGTCCAGCCGTTTTGAAGATTACCCGGAACAAACAGACAGACAGACAAAAATTTTTTAATTGCTATTTTAGGCATAGGTATCGTGCAAATAACTGTGTGAGCATGAAAAAAGCCTATTATTTTGACATTACAAACAGATACTCCAATTTTATTTATTGGTATAGATAGATGATGATCTCATGCTCTCAAAGTCTTATAAATCTGTAATCTCAACGCTTTTCGCTTATCGTTATGTATAAAAACGATTTACTGATAACATAATATTTTATAAAATATTAAATTACACAAATAGTAGTTGAACAAGGAAATATTATCGAAATAATAAATTGAAATTAATTCAAAGTCATCATCATTTCAGCTCATATGCGTCGCACTGCTGGGCGCAAGCCTGCTCCTGGATAGGATCGAAATTGACCTACTATACCACGCAGGTCATTATCGTCATCATCAACATCTCAGCTCATATACATTCCACTGTTGCTTTCGGGCCTCGTTCACATTGGGAGGGAATTTGACCTGCCATAACAAGCTGATCAGACGTGTTGGCATAGTTTCCTTTAGAGTTTTCCTTCTTCTCTTACATCAATATTATCTGCATACTATATTCCTCAGTCGTCATTTACAATACCCACGGGTAAGGTAGAAAATGGTTGACCACTGATGACAAGTAACCCTGCTCCGGTGGTCGGTCCAACGACGAAGGCGACGTGGTGTTCGGGTGGGTTACGGGTGTGCGTGCTTACGCCCCTCTGTCGCCTCGGACGGAGTGGTGCGAGGAAGGCGAAAACCGCGACCCACCCCAAAAAAAAAGGTACAAAATGGTAAATTGTATTCTTACTCCGTCACCACATGGAGAACGACTCATTAGTGTAGAGTCTTATTCCGAGTTTTTTTTAGATAAATATTATATGCTTCTTATGTCCCTTTAGTCGTCTTTTACGACACCCACGGGTAAGATAGGGTGTGATTAATAGTATTCTTACATCGTCACCGGAAACATATTAAATATAATATATTTATTATAATATTTAATGGAGTACATTGTTATAGCTGATATATTGAATTGTAAGATTTAAAATGACTGAATAATAAATAATAATTATATTTATCACAGTATATTGAATAATATCGTAAACCATGTTTAATTATATTTAATAATAAATTAATTACAATATTATAATTGCTATAATTCAACGGCAACTGTAACATTTAAATTTAATTTCACTTTCACTAATAACGTCACCTACGCAATAATAATGGACACTAAGTAATAACTTAGGTAAAAGTTCAACTTCGTCCATGACTTGACGTTTATAAACCGTTAAACTGATAAATAAAGATGTATATACTTACATAATTTATTAGTACACGTCCATATTAATGATAAAAAGCCGGTAATTGATTATTCGTAAACATGAGCTCACCCTCAAAAATTAATAAATAAGGAAAATGATCTTTACTATCGCTTAGTTTGTTAAAATAAATATTTATATTTATATTAAATGATACTTACATACCGATTTTAAAATAAAACATTCAACACGAGTGAAACAATCCAGTATTTTATCGAACCGATAAACTGTTATGTTTATTTTGTTGTTGTAAATTTGTTTGCGACCTCCCAAAGACTTATCAATGCTCGCCTCTCACTAGAAAGATGTCAACATATGCTATTTATCAAGCGTCAATCAACTCTACCTACGTGGAAGCATAAAGGCATAGCGCACACTTGCTAATTTGAATGCGCCGTATTTACCAAGTTTCACCAACCTTTACTAGCCTATGAAACTCGTAAAAACGTTCAATGGAGCATTAGCAAAATAATACTTAAACCGCCTGCGAAGCGTGGCGATTCCATAATTCTTCTTTGTGTAAGCCGAAGTGTAACGGTTGATTTTAATAGACTAATGAATGCATACATAGGTACTACTTCAGAACATACACGTATCTCTACTTGGAAATGTCCATCTATAATGAGAACATAAATGGGTATAATCTATTTACTGTCCAATTTAATGTTGGCTGGACGAATTGGCATATATTTTTTATCAATTTTCTTTATCTTGCAATGATGTTGTGTTTAGAAACCCCTACACAGTTTCAGGAACAAATTATAAAAGAAATGTATGGTGACGAAGTAAGAATGCAGTTCATCACACATCTCTTGCTCGTGGTTGTCGTAAAATACCACTAAAGGATATCCAGGTAATATTTATACAAGAGAAGGAAAACTCGACATAAAACTCTATACCAACTTCTCTAACTTTCATCGAATAGATCGTTTCAAAGTCTACAGCGAACATTTTTTCTTATTGTGAAATGTACGAACTAAAGTACGAAAGCCATCCGCCTGGTGGCCACTGAAATCAAGGAATTGGCCCCATGTAATCACTCATAAGGCTACGCTTCTGTCGCTTTAAATGCCTTGGACAAAGATTAAAAAATAAACATACATATAAAAAAAAATACTAATTTCAGTGTAGTTTACTCATTTCGTATTAAAAACTTACCCCCAAAATTTATTATATATACAATCTTACTATAAGTTTGGTTGAATGAATGTGTATTACTCAATCACGCTAGAACTGGCGAAGCTGAACGGATCAATGGAATATGACATTGAGATATTTTGAAATAGAATTTCAAACGGTAGGGAATGGTTTCAATTGAAGGCGTTTAATTTATACAAAACTAGGAAATAAATGAAACTGTTAAGCTTTGAAGTATATTTATTATATGCGCTCTACGCGACATAATTCTTCTATCCTAATAAAATAATAAGACCGATTAATAGCATTGTTTTTATGCAATCAGTCTCGTGTTGACTGGTATTTATACCAAGTATTTAAAACCTATTCTATACCAATAAATAGTAGTAGTTGTTTGTAATGTCAAAATAATAGGTTTTTCTCATGCTCACACGGTTATTTACACAATGCTCAAATTTAATACTTAGTCTATATATTTTTATCTGTCTGTTCGTTTTGGATAACCTTCAAAACAGCTGGACCAATTTTGATAATATTTTATTACCACGTAGCAGTCTGTATAAAGAGTAACTTAAGTTATATTTTATACCGGTATTCCCACGAGAATGGGCACTGCGCTGGTGAAATAGCGGATATCTGCTAGTTAATTCGGTTGTCTAATTTTAAGACCCGTTACTGCAATCGAAAGGGAACTCAAAATGTTATTGAGTAATCTAAGAAGGCAAGAAATACATTCTTAGACTATAAAAAAAACGAATCGTATTCTAAACAGAGTGTGCTATTTAAATCGCTCTTACCAATACACGAGTATGTCCTTGCCTTAACAAGTAGTTAGCTTGTCACTGTTCCGAGCTGTGGCGCCGCTGACGTTCAGATAGTCGCATTGGACCTCACAAGATGCTATACGTACTACGTATAAACTAGTGAAAATTAAGTGTCATGACCGCAGTTCATTTGTTATCAGAGGTCATGTCACATTTTTATTACCAACATTATTAATATCGATGAGAACATTGAATTTTATTCGTGAAGGCATTGTTTCGCAACTCCCCCCGGCATTTACGTAATGGCAATTTCGTGATCTGTAAATACTTTAATGGCGAAGTTGCAGGGATTTATTATCGATATTTTATTATATAAGTTCTTAAATCCGAGGGAGGATAATGACATCGCCATGTTTAGCAGGTGGGTTGGCGATCGCATTTGGTGTTAGATGTTTTCTTGGGAAGTGTTGCTGCCCATTCTTTTGATTATTCCTTCCCATTATTATGACTACCACGGGAATCTAGGGTTTGATGGCATATTGTATTCTCATCACATCACCATTTTTTTTCCCGGTCCGGTCACCCGCAGCCTCTGCTGGGCGGCATCAGGCGCAGGTACTCGCGCCTGCGCCGCCCCAGTCGCCGGCGGAGGACCGTGTCCTCGTGGAGTCTTTCCTCCCGCACACGGTTCGCCGTCTCCTTCCGCGAGATGACAGTCTCGCAGAAGGCTGCAACGGGTCCCAGTTCCTGACGCTGGCGTCGGCACCGCTGATCGCGACGAGTTCACGGCGCTCCCCCACTCACGCGGCACACACCTCGAGTGTGTGCTGCGTCGTGTCCTCATCGCAATCGTAGTGGTGGCAGAACGGTATGCTCTCCCTCCTCACGACCGTGTACAGGTATTTGGTGAAGCATCCATGCCACGTCAACACCTGCATCAGTCGGAAGGAAAGCATCCCGTGTCACCGCTCCAGCCATGCGATGATAAACTACAATGGAATACGGAACAAGTCGCTGACGCGGCGGAAACTTTGCGTCGCTCCTTTCCGTATTTTTTTAAAGGCAATACGTTGCACTAAGGAAATAATCCTTGTATTGCGGGAGACTTTATAAACAAGTAATTAATGGACACAAATTACATCCAAACTCAGAACAACAATTGTCCTGTGAATCGCACAAAGTGTTGTCCTGCGTGGAATTCGAACCCCCGACATTAGCACTTTAGGTCGATATCTTAACCACTACGCTATCTGTGTAGTTATGCAGTGCATTCTTTCATGCTGGTTGCTCTGAGTAACTATTTACTATTTTACCACTGTACCACTCGATAATATAACAAGATTCATCCATTTCACCTAAAACATGATCGTCAACTGTACGTTTCCAGCGATGAATTCTCCGCATATAACTTGCAAGAGAAGGAAAAGTCGAAATAAAACCATATACCAATCTGTTTGACCAGCGTGGTATAGTAAGGTCAATTGCCCTTTTATTGTAGAGGAGGCTCGAGCCCAACAGTGGGCCAACTTATATAAGCTGAAATGATGATGATGATAATTATAAGATGGTGGTCAGATGTTTATGGTTTAATTTCGAATTTATTATCTCCTGGAAGATTGTATGTTATCCGTTTACTTCTATTAATCGAATCTTCAAATATACACGTGCATAAGATGATTTCTTGGGTCGAACTAGTTTATCAGCCACTATGTAAACTCGACATACAAAATATAAGAAGATTGATCGAAAATTGATCGAAATAATAGAAGATTATCGAAATAATAGATGATTAGTCGAATCTTGAAATTACACGTGCATAAGATGATTTGTTGGGTCGAACTAGTTTATCGGTCAGTATGTAAACTCGACATACAAAATATAAAAAAGGCATTTTAATGTATATTTAAAAATAAAATGATATATTAAATATTAAAAACGAAAAAAGTATTAAAAAGTTTCACACACGTGGAAAGAAAGATTATAAACATACAAATTTGAATTATTGTAAAAAATATTACGGCAGTTAAAATCTACACAAATAATAAACCAATAAAATAACCTATGTGGTCAGAATATCGGAATACAATCCAGAGAAAGTGCAAATACTTTTTATCATTGGCATATAAATTAACAAAATATTTAAAACTAGATAAATTTTCACGAAAATTTATATATTTATTATATTCACCGAAAATCAAGTGAAAATCATTTGTTTGACGATTAGTAATGTAAAAACGTTATGAGTTTTCGAGAATCCGTATAATTTGTGACATAAAATATATCTTTATATCTTGTTCATAAATTCTTTTTGTCTTTTTATCTTTTCGGCATATCCAATATGCGACATAAATGAGTTGAAAAGAGGAATTCTTTAAATAATTGACGTTATCCATTCGTACAAGCTTCAAGAAATTTCATTGCAATGAAAAATCAGTATGACAGTTTCGAAGGTTGGCCTAGATGCATGTTGACACAATAGTTTTATGAGTATACTATTACTACCCATGCCAATAATTCACATCGATATAAAATTTGTTTTTCTTCACTCGTAGCTATTAGCACAATTACGTAGTTCTCTATGAAAATCGAAACTTTTATTAGGATTGCTCAATAGATGGCAACATTGGTTTTTATGAGTGCTATTTTTAACTTAATATTACCGATAATTATTATATTATCCTATTTTTTATCCGTGTGGTGACGGAATAAGAATAAAATTCACCACTCCATATCTTGCCCGTAGATGACGTAAAATACGGCTAAGGGATACGCACGTAATATCTAAGCAAGAGAATCAAAACTCGAATTAAAACCTTATACCAACCTGTTTGATCAACATGGTATTAGTCAGTAAATTTCATGTAGCATTGTAGAAATAATTTTATAAAAAAAACATAAAAAAATAATATATATATATATATATTAGATTTATTAAAATAATAAATCTAAATTAAATAAAATTTATGTAGCTGATCTCACTCTAACCATTGTACACACAAGCTTACTAATAATTACCTCTTCATAAAAATGTTTAATTCGTTTAATATGCACACTTTAACTTCTGCTAAATTAGTCTTCCGTGATTTATGTAGTATATTTAATTAATATAACATTCTTTTGTGTTTTACCGGAACCGGAACAATCGAATGCTTACCCATCTACTTACTTAATTATGTCTATTTATTTATCGCAGTATATACTCGAGTAATAATTTTTTAAAGTGTTACAGTTATATCTGCAAGGGAATAGCCCAGAGGTTTTAAATTCTGCAGTCTATCGTTATTTTTCAAGTATAATTTTAGATATAATATAAAAAAATCCTTGTATATTTCCGTGTGGTGATGGAGTAAGAATACAATCCACCACTCTCTATCTTGCCCGTGGATGTCGTAAAAGACGACTAAGGGATATAATGTGCATATAATATCTATGCAATAGAAGGAAAAGTCGAAACAAAACCCTATATCAACACGTCTGACCAGCGTGGTATACTAGGTTAAATTTCCTCCCATAGTGGAGGAAGTCCAAGCCCAACAGTGGGACGTATGTGGGCTGAGATGATGATGATGATGATAAATGTCACCTTAAATCGTATAGACAAGGTAAATTAAAAAATTATTTACGTATTCTCGATGCACATAAAGAAGCGAAAATGTCAATTATCGAAAAAAAAACTTGTATAATTCATACGATCCTTTCAGCTTATCCATGCAAATTCTTCTTCTTCTTCTTATTTAATGGCAATGAGCTACAATTATATGAGCTATTGGTGCCAATCTCGAGTTATTATATTTATTATATATTCACGTCTTTAGTCTTTGTCTTTCAGTCAGTCGTTAGCATGACTTGGTGCTGATATCCAAGTCATGCCTTCTCTGGGAATTTTGGCAGAATGACAAAATGCACGCAATTCACTGTTATATCATATTCACTACATTGCAGAATTTTATCTGCTTTATATTACATAAAATATCAGCATAATTATTCAATATAACACTTCAAAACACTAAAATAATGAAAAAAATATAAAAGCGCTACGTGACATTTTGACATTCTCCATGCAAATTCTTTATTTGAAATGCAAAATGTCAATCAACTGATTTATATAATGTCACAAATTCAATAGTTAAAAAGTTATTTGACAATCTCATTTGTAATTAACTTTTTTATACATTATTATACATATGTACGTACATTATAGCTCATGGCAGACCATAAATCTCCCATTATTAGAATCGAACCGACTTACTATACGATAATGAGGACACGTATCGCTATATGATTTTAAATCGAAAAATATTATGCATCATCATCATCGCAGCCCGCACATGCGTCCCACTGTTGGGCTCGGGCCGGAACGGTGGGAGGGAATTTGACCTACTATACCATGTTGGTCAGACATGTTGGTATAGGCTTTCATTTCGAGTTTTCCTTCTCTTGCACATATGTGCATTTTATATCTCATAGTCGTCTTTTACGACATCCACGGGCAAGATAGGGAGTGGTGATTTTTATTCTTACTCTGTCACCACACGAACAGCATGCATCAGACACTGTTAATATATGTAGTTTTAATTTATATCCAAAGGTCAGTTATGAAATTAAATCAGTTCAGCTATTTTGTTAATTCTCAGCACTTAAACGTCTCATTGTTGGACTCGCCTATTCTACACAATGGGAGAACAATTGATGACATAATGATATCACGTGATTCAAACAAATAAACTCATAGTTTTATTTTGGAGTTTTCTTTGTATAAAACTTCTGTGACAACAAAACGGTTTCTTCACAAGTTATGGTTTGTTTTCCTTAAGTTTTGATGAGTAAAAGCCGATAATATAAAAACAATGACTATTCGTAAAAAAAATTCAATAAGTAATAATATTTGCCATATCACCACACGAAAAACTTATTAACACGCTTGTATTAGTTTCACCTGTATGTAAGTATGTATATATGTATCTATGTATGTAACGGAATCTTTGAACGTCATTTTTCCCCACTTTGAACAAACAGATTTTATTTAAACTTTGCACACTCCTTAAAGGCCCATGACAATGCAATAATTCGATCAAAATAGCCGAATATTCTGATTAGATTCGCTAGGATTTAGAAATTTCTAATTGTATCCTTTGCATCAGAACAAGAGAGATAGAGCTAGTGTGCGAACTACGTATGCGCGTAATTCAAAACTACTATAATTCGGGATGTCAGTTTATAAGCGTCTTTTTTAGTTTTTTAAAGTATAATTTGCCATTATTTTTACTTTAATTATTTATTAATAGGTCATTATCCAAGTTCACCTTCAAACCTCTTTCTTCCAACCTTTAAACAATCTCTTCCACAGTAATAGGTTTAGTATGAAACAATATGCTAATCATATGGATTGGCAGAAGAAATTTTGAGATCCCCGTTCGGCAACGGGGTAAGTATATTTTAAAATTTTGACACAAACTAAAATAATAAAAATAAGTAATGCCTTCTCAGGAATTATCAATTAATTCTCATTTAAAGATTATACTGGCACACGTGAAGAACTTAATCGAGTAATCATACGCCATTACATTATTTCAGAAAAGAGCTGATACTCTTACACAGCTAGACTGATTTTATGAGACCTAAGTTCAGTAACGGACGACGAGAGGTTGAACTATGAATGAGTTTATTTTCTCTTGGAAAAGTTGCTCGACTTAGACATTATCGAACTGTGGCTGTTTGGATTAAGGGACTGCGCGATTGCCCAATTAATTTATTTTAATTTTCAATCGCCCAAATTGACCTTCACATTCAAACTATATTTTTTCATTGCCTTAAGACCCTGATCTCACAAGATTTTCTATAAATTAAACCTAACTAGATCGATTTATCGCCCCCGGATCCTGTATATACTAAATTTAATTAAAATTGTTGGTGTGATTGCCGAGTTTCGGTATATAGAAAATTCAATTATTCCTCGTATAAAGATATAATTTGTTATTATTAAAACAGCAATATCATATCAACCTCATCATCATCACGCAGCACTGTTGGGCTCAGGCCTCCTCCTCTATGGGAGGGAAATTGACTTACTGTACCACGCTGGTCAGACATGTTGGTATAGGGTTTTGCATGAAGTTTTCCTTCTCTTGCATAGATGTTATATGCATATTATATTCCCTTAGTCGTCTTTTACGATACCCACAAGCAAGAGAAAGGGGGTGGTGAATTGTAGTCTTACTCCGTCACCACACGGAAAAGCGACCGTAACAGGACACACATCTGTAATCTTCGGATCATACCAATTTATGAAAATAATATTCAATATTCGTTTAGCTCTACGTAGAAAGTGAGAACTCAGCATTAGCTTTGACGATATATAAAAGATAGAAATCTAACTTTAACCTATGTTGTGTCCCAATATTTATATTGACATCTGACAATTTCTGACAAATCCACCACCCCCCTCTCTTAGCCATGTGTGCCGTAAAAGGCCACTAAGGGACTATATATATACTAGCTGACCCAATAGATGTTGTTCTGTTCAAATAAAATAAAAGGTATTCTTTTTTTTTTTATTGCAAGCAGTGGCAAACGAGCAAACAGTACACCTGATGGTAAGTGTTGCTGCCGCTCATGGACCTTTACAAGGTCGCTGCCTACCGTGAAGGGAATGAAGGGAGTGTGAATGCGTGCATTGAGGCTCGGTGATACCAAAGGCACCACCAACACCCTCCACACGCGAACACCCTCAGAAAGTTGGGCTTCCGGCTCTCTCGCTCACCGAACGAAGCGCAGTAACAAAATGCTACTACTCAGACGTCGATTTTCTGCGAGAGCATGGTACCACCCCGGACGGACCGGCCCGCGGCTGTAGACAGATAACTGTCGACAGTGTGGTCCTACCACTCCTATTCTCCTTGAAATCGACAGCAACGTCACCTACCGAGTCCAATTGTGAATCTAAACCATTCTCGATTCCCCTTGAACACACACAAAAAATTTCATCAACATCGGTCCAGTCGTTTAGGAGGAGTACAGTGACATACACACGTACACAAGAAATTTATATATAAAGAAGATATATATATATACATCTACGCAAGAGAAGGAAATTTTGTAATGAAACTCTATACCCACAGGTCTGACCAACGTGATACAGTAGATCGGTTTCTAGAGGGAAATCTACAATGTAGAGGAGTCTTGAGCCCAGCAGTGGGACGTGTATGAGTTGAAATGATGAATGATAATAATGATATAAAAAACTTATACTTTGAATTAATTTCTACCGTAATAATCTTGATATACCTGGAATAATGAATATCTGGATATTCAGTAAATAATTAATCTTAAATATATGTATGTTAACTTTAATTATTATATACCTATTTTGATATTGATAAAAGAAATCTTATCTGATAGTCTAGAAATACGTCACCGCTTTCTACTTTTTCGAGGAAGTCGTAAAAATTGACTGAGGAATCGTAAGGTGAATAGACAGGAGCATTACAACATCGATTATGGAACTATCCACCCTGGATGGCGCCCTTTTAACAAAGATCAGTCCAAGCTTCAACATAGTAAAAAAAAAACATCATCATTATCACTTCAGCTCATATTCGTCCAACTGCTGGATGTGAACCTCCTCCATGATAGGAGAAACATTGGTCTACCAAACCGTGACAATCAAACAAGTTGGTCCAGGATTTTGTTTCGAGTTTTCATTCCCTTTCATAAATGTTATATGCATATTATATCCCTTAGTCGTCTTTTATAACACCCACAGGAAAGATGGTGGTTTATATTCTTACTCTGTCACCACACGGATAACTATAAAAGGCGTCCCGTTATTACTGTCTAGTTTACACGGCATCATATCATCTATATATATATAAAAGAAAGTCGTGTTAGTTATACTATTTATAACTCAAGAATGGCTGTACCGATTTAGCTGAAAAATGGTGGTGAGGTAGCTTAGAACCAGGAAACGGACATAGAATTTTTATCCCGTTCGATCGCGTTCCCGTTTCCCGTTCGATAAAATGTCAAAGAAACGTAGTATAACAAAAACCCATTTGATATGTAACAACAAAATGCAAATGACAGCTGAGCGTAATTTTGTCTATAGTTAAGTATGGTTGAAAATTTGATAATTATAATTTTGTCAGAAATCAATAATCAGTAATTTGTAGGTATTCTCTTGGATCATCATTAACACTGCCGCCACCAAGACGATCGAATCTTGCCGGACAAAGCTGTAATGGTTCTTCCAGAGACTATAATATATATTCGGAAATTTATAAGGCGGTACGAAGTTCGCCGGGTCTAGCTGACCCGTTAGTGTTAAAATACACATATATTCGTTAATCTATCCATCGAAGGCCACTATTGTACTTACATCGAACTCGAAGTAAAATGTCGTTTCGTACGCCCCTGTCCATGTATTTCATTCATGTGTATCATATGTATTCAGTCAGAGTGTATTTTACCGGCAAAGACAAAAGTAATATGATATTTTTTTAAATAAAATCAAATAAACCGTTACCCCTTGTTACAAAAACAAAGATGGCGCGACCCAAGTACGGACGGTGGTGAGTTTACGCTTCGTTTGTCACGTGACATGCGCCGCCCAAGCCTCTAGATAACACGCCCTTCATTTTAACTTACTTAACGATTGGCCCTCATTTAATTTTCACCGCCGAAAATATTCGGTAGGTAGCCCATACTGGACGGTAACAATCATACCTTGCGATTAATACGATCATTTATGTTTTAAGCTGTAAAACGACGTCCCCCTGGCCACAGTTGTTTCTATTAGGGCTTTTTGTGCATGAAACTGACCAATTAGTTGTTGGATAGCATGTTCGGGTGGCAGCTATCGGCTAACATGGACGCGTGCGGTTTGCCGTAATAGCGCGTTGCCGGCTCGTAATGAGTTTTTGGCGTGCCGCGCCCCTTTCACCCTATCTACCCACCGATATTTAGGATATGTGACGTACCTTTTAAAACCACATCCATAACCCAAGATTTGTAGATGTTATGCCAATTTCAATATTACGGCTACAAATAATGATAAAAAATTTCAATTACCGGATTATAGTTGATTAAAAGGCTAATAGTCTCATCTTTATTCTAATAAAATCAAAAACTTAAACTATACTGTGTCTGTAACTGGTCGTATTTAATTTACACGACTAAGTGAGTTTAACTAAATAAAATTTAAAATCTATTCGATTGACACGAAATTCTATACATACGATATACAATCTGAATGCGTTTTTACACAAAACTGTCACTGTGGATTAACCGACACTAAATTTCATAGCTAGTGGATTACAATGTTGACAAAGTCCCTGGAGCGTAAGAAAAAGCTGTACATCTATTACCTCAGAAAATATAGCACCGTGTAATATTATATGGGTGCCGGCGATGTCATTAGTAAATTAAAACTGTAAAGAAACATTATATCATGAGACTTGGTGACTGGCTAGGCCACGTCAGCATCAGGCAACGTGGCATGATCACTTACACAAACACACCTTGAGTATAATATAATAAATGTACATATCTGTTACGTTTGTTCAATGATTAGTCGCAAGTAATTGGCATGGTGACATTATTAATGCATAAGATATATAAGAAACATTGCCTGAATGAAATAAACAATAAAGATTAATTCAATTTCATATACACTTACCTACATATAAAATACAATTGATTTTATACATTGTAATTGCGACTATTGGTTCAATTTAACATCTTTATAATTAAGTGGCTGTAAAATTCGATAAAAATCGGTGATAAAACTGTACATTGCACGATAATTATGTTGATAATAATATTATATTAATTACCAGAAATATTCAATATGCCCCAAATCAATTAAATACCAGATTGTTTTTGTTTTCTTTTTATAATATGTATATTTATCTCAGTCAACGTACTTATAAGTTTATTGTTGAATATATATACCGATTTGCAAGTTACGTTTTTAAATGTTTCATTACGTTCAAATATTAATGAAGTAACGATCTTTTAAAAGGAAATTAGATTCTCTGATCTATCGCTGTTTCCGATTGTTAATAACAGGCACAATTTAGATCAATAAATATATTATACCGCTTTAGACGGCACTTTGCAATTCAGCCCGGCGTTTGATCAAAATCCATTAACAGTAATAATTAGAACGTAGATATATACCTATGTAGAAATTACCGAAATGAGAAAACAAACATTCCTACAATATAGAGGACCAAATATTCAAAAGCTTTACATAACATGCACAAGAGTAATCGTTGGATTTGCTAATGGCGAGGCGTTTTACGTAAATGTCCTAATTAAACACGATAGAGACACAGATCAGTGAAATTTTAGATCGTCGGAGTGGTTGTGTAAATTCTAACTGCAGTGATCTAGGCAAATTGCTCTTTTAATAATTATCTTTTACTGTTTTTTTTTTTGCCTTTGATGGGCAGACGAGTGCGGTATCCACTTAGTGTCCCCATTGAAAAAAGCACAGTAGTAAAGATGTCGATTTTCGGAGGTGATGTGGTATTATTCCATACGAGCTAGCATATTTATGCCTTCAGGTGGAAGTCTATTAGCAGTCTACCATTATTTCTTCTATTATTCCTGAATAAACTTTTTCTTTGTCTACACCCCATATACCTACATCTCAGTATTACGTACAGGCCTTCTCAGAGAAGTGTGATTAAATTATCACAACTTGTTGTAAATTGAATAACTACCACAACCGATACCAACCAGGTTGTGGCACAACTGCCAATGCGTTATCCTAACGGGTATCTATCCTCATCGACGTCTCGGAAACAATACGCTAGTACGTCGAGTAGCCCTCACGAGATGGACATCATGCATAGATCCTCCATCGTCATTAAAGCCACAGCTTTAGGTACGCTAATTGGTCACTCACAGACAGACAGTACATAGAGCAAAAGAGATGTTCAAAAAAGCGAAGAACGTATTTACATAGGTCAATACGTGGACGTAGCTTTAATAAAGTGAGGCTTGGCAACTTGGGATGTATCTACCATTACTATGTACTTGATATACGGAATATAAACAACAACTGCCGCCAATGCGGTAATTTTCAAAGTAATCTAAGTTAAATTTGATTACCTACCTATAAATCAAATTTGATCATATTTGCTATACAATAAATGTTGCAATTACTCAAATCCCTTGCGGTTCATTATTTTACCTTTATTTCTTTATTATGACAAACAGTTTACGCCTTATTTTTATTGTAAAAGCCGCCCTTACGCCCTCCCATTTATTTTTTGGGCCGGTTATGGTCTGACCGGATACAAGGTGACAGATAGACGGTATGTGACGCTATAACTTGCTGTCTTTCTCAGCTGGCCACTTTTTGAGTGGAAATTTTGCTAGATCCAGACTCAAAAGCAATCACTTTTAATTGTGCATGCAAGAAATTGAAACCATGACATACAGAAATTAATTATTACGTTTTAAAAGCAATTGTGTTTTTGGTTTTTATATCTTTTAGCCTATTTTTTCGATAACATATTTTTTCCTCAATTCAGTGAATACGTGATAAAATATACTTAAAATACCTACCATTATCCTATCTTAAAAATACTCCGTGAATAAAATAACTATAATTCATTGTTTTAGATATTTATTTATTATTTAAAATATATTCGTATCAATAATTTGAATAGCATTTAGCCAATGGTGTAAACTTGAATACGAATGACGAAGTTCTATCGTCAATCTCTGTATCAGGCAAAATTGTTATTAATGAACTTTCAAAAGATACTCCCAAGAACAAATACCGAGTTCTTTGAGGAAAATAACTATTAAATAGTTGATAATGAATCTCTAGTAGGCCCTCAGTTACCAAGGTAAAAATTATTCCACGTTTTTGCAGCTCCTGTACGTTCCAAATTCGAAATTAGCTTTATTAAGGAGACGATATTTAATTACTGCACTACGCTGACTAAAAAGTTTGAAACAGAGCTTTAATTTCATTTTGTGATGTTATCGTCTAACAATCCTTAATTGTATTTTTTAACACTCATCACGACCCGTATACGTCCAACTCGGCTCGGGCCTCTAACATTATGGGAGAGAATTTGACCTACTATACTACGCTGGTCAGACGTGCTGATATAGGATTTTATGTCAAGTTTCCCTTCTCTCGCATAAGATATATATACATATATATATATCCTATGGCACGGAAACAAATCTAATACACCATACTGATTAAATGTATTAGTATAGGGTACTATATCGAGTTTTCCTTCTCTTTCAGTAATATTATCGATACATTAAATCGCTTAGTCGTCTTTTACGACACCTACGGGCAAAAGATGTAATAATTAATTGCACTCTTACTATCTCAACACACAAAAACAATCTATTGTTGATATATTTTTCTTATCTCGTCATCAGTAACAATTTATAAACATAATTTCTTATTACATAAAATGATTACGAATGAATTGGTAGCATAAAATTTAAACGATGAATTAACCACAGCGTCAACGGATTACTTTAATAACAACGACAGAAAGTACGAGCAATATTTTTGTGTTTATCTCATTTTTATGAGTTTAAGTAGGAAGCATGAGGTGGCGAGAGAGATAGGGATTTAATTGAAGGCGAAGCGGTTGTAGAGTAGGGGTGGGAAGCCGCAGCCACCCACCGGGCATGCCGCGAGGGTAACAAAATAATAAAAAAATGAAGCTCGCAGACCGATCCCCGCGAGCTCGGATGCCGTGAAAGTGGCACGCTGTGGATAAATGAAGCTTTTTTGTTTGTAGAATACGTCTAAGCTTAACGTCACTCGTTCTACTTTTGTATTGTCACTGAATTCTATAGATGTTAGTTCATTCATAAAGGTCGCTTCGTCGTACCATCATTAAACTTATCTCATTTTTGCCGACTTTAAAAATGAAGGAGTTGCTCGAGTATATATATTTTCTTTTTGATGATGTTCGGGTATCACTTCATTATTTTTTTAATCGATTAACGTGATTCTTCTTTTGGTAAGGTACTATCTCAACGGTCATTTAAATTTTATAATCCTGAGACATTGAACTTCAAAGATATAACAGGAAATTTTTCATTATCAAATAAGAAATATATAGCAATTATTATTATCAATATATTTTTTGGTTATAAAAATATAGAATTTTCTAGAAGTCGTTTTTAAAGTTATACTTCTTTTGGCGCGATAGGAAAAAATGATGGGAGTAAGTATTTACGATATACGCGCATAACGTCACAAATTTCAACTATATAATGCGTTATAATAAAACTTTCAATATATTAAATACCTTTTTTCTATTAGTAGTGTCATTTCTTCTACAAACATAGGATAACATCATCATCATCGCAGTCCACATACGTCCAACTGTTCTCTCTCTCTCTCTCTCCTCTACAATGGAAGGGAATTTGACCTACTATACCATGCTAGTCAGACATGTAGGGTTTCATTCCCAGTTTTCCTTCTCTTACACAGATATTATGTGCATATTATATCCCTTAGTTGTTTTCTACGACATCCACGGGTAAGATGTGGTGAGTTGTATTCTTACTCCGACACCACACGGAAAATATAGGATAACGTGAAGGACAACATTTTTAGAAAGATTTTTATCTTGTTACGCCAAAGAAGTATATATGTACTTCTTATGGTCGTACACAAACACACACACACACACACACACACACACACACACACACACACACACACACACACAAATTTTAAGTACACATACTTCTTTTTTTAACTAATGTATTATTGCATATATCTATTTACTGAGGATAACATAAACATAATATGTATCTTTTGTCTGACTTTTACAGTATACACGATTTCAATCAATTAGATTGATGAAATATACTGTTTCCAGTATTTTTAAACCCCGACGGGAAAAGAGGCGTGTTATAAGTTTGACGACGATGTGCCTCTGGCTATGTGTATGTATCCATCTGTGGTATCGTAGCTCTCAAACGAATGGACCGATTTTAATGCGGTTTTTTGTTTTGAAAAAAAAAGCCCGTTTCCTTGCGGTAGTTCTTAGCTATGTTTGGTTAATATCGGTGCAGCAGTGTAATAAAATCAGCTCTTTTCCAAAGTGATATAATGGCGTATGATTATTCGATTAGGTTCTTCATGCGTGCCAGCACAGGCGTTTAATGACAATTAATTAATAATTCCCGTTGAAGAGAACGTGATAATTTTTTGTATTATTTTAGTTTGTGTCGGGCGTTATTATTTTAAATGTTACTTACACTTATGTAACATGAAAAAGAGGACTAAAAAAAATTATTACCATAGGGGCGAACAAGTATATTTGTATTATAAGTAGATATTAATTTCTTCGTGATAATGATTTTTTCGATATTGACTTCAAATAAGATATTAAAGACAAAACATAAAATAACAAAAATATATTCAATCCAAAGAATCCTACGTTAGTGCCAAGACAAACAGATTAATTAGAGTTAAACTATCTATCGACCTCCGCAATATTGTTAGTCATTCTCGCCGTGAGCGTAGAATTCAAGCGGGTTTGATGTCAATAAAGACCGCCTCAAATCGGCTTCAATATGAAACCTATCATAAGGTTGTATTTTGGGGTAAAACCTATTAAGTTATTATAGTGTATTGGTTAAGCTGTGCAGTGCTTAAGCTGTGTAGTGACTAGGAATGTAATTCATCAACCCTTTATTGGTGTTGAGTGTTGTAAAAGAGGACTAAGGAATTTAATATGTAGGGTTTTCTTTTTTTTTTGGGTGTGGGTTGCGGTCGGCGCGCTCCTCGCACCACTCCGTCCGGGGCGACAGAGGGGCGTAAGCACGCACACCCGCAACCCACCCACGATGCACGTCGCCTTCGTCGTTGGGCCGACCACCGGAGCAGGGTTACTTATCAGCAGTGGTCGGCCCGACGGAATACCCCCTATTTGGGGTACCCTCTCATCGACCGACGTTCCCCCCTCGGGGAGGACGTCGAAGATAGAAAAAGATTAATTTTTTAATGCCATTTTCATCATCACACAAATGATTTTATTCAAACTAAATTTTCTGTGGTTAGTGATAAGTAATTCAAATTAGATTAAGGTATTTTTTAAACACCGCGAAATACCATAAACCCTTCATTCTTCCACCACAATAGGAGGGAATTGACTATACCATGCTTGTCAGACAGGTTGGTATGGGGTTTTATTTCGAATTTGCCTTCTCTTGCATAGATATTATATGCATATTATATCCCTTAGTCGTCTTTTACGCCATCCACGGCCAAGATAGGGAGTGGTGAATTGTATTCTTACTCCATCACCACACGAACAATATATACATATATATATCTATATATAAATACGTGAAGCAAAAACTTTGTACCCCTTTTTACGAAAATTACGTGGATAGACAAGTATGAAATTTGACACAGTTGAAGTATATAATGAGGAGAAGTGCAGAAAACTGAAATTGCATATAATAATTGATTAAAAATGCATTAAATTAATTAAAAAAGGCATTACGCACACTACAATGCAATCGCTACACACTCACACACACGCTTGTGTGATTTTGTTGCGTAGCAACGCTTATACACTTCTGTTTACCGTTAAAATCTCTGGTCGAACTGAATGTCAAACAATCATAATTATGATGACAATGTCTAATAGAAATTTGTCCTTTGTACTTTATATATCAGTTATTAGTGAAATACAGTTTGCTCAATTTATAATTATACATAAATAAAATTAAAGAAAATTGTGAAGCAGAAAAATTTATGTAAATGAATTAATCCCGAATTTCGATCACTCGGCAACCACTAGTATTATTTAATCGAGCATAAATAAGTGTCATTCAGCTTTTGCGCACACTTGTAATGACAGACACGTATTTATGTAGCTATTTGTAAGATTGATATTTTTTTTAATATCACGGGACTTGTTTTCAACTAAAATACCTGATAGCCTGCCCTTAAGGATTATTTTACAATAATGCAAGTAGTCCAAGGCAGCGAAGCTACCTAGCTACCTATAACAAAAAAAGAAATGTTGTTATCATTTTGCAGTAACAGCAATTAATAAACCTAATTATATTGTCTAAGGAAATAACAAATATATTGTATTTGCAGGTTATTTATAGATGACTTAAATATTTTGTAAACATTCAGGTTGAGAGCCCTCAGCGCTCACCCAACAGTCCGGGTAAAGTTGTCACAGCCATCTGAGGCTAACAACTAAGTCACACACAAAAAAAAAATTGTAAACATTGAAGCTCATTTAGTTTCAATTCTTACGAAATATTTAAGTTAAACGGATGATGAATATTTAAATTTCAAACTAAAAGTATCATTTCTGATATTTACGCGAGTATTACACATATTAATTAAAACTATTTTACGGATTTTATCGCGTTTGTATTTGATTTTTGATTGCCCGACGTATTTTAGAGCGTTCATAGATCATGAATGCTGTAAAGTAAAAGTAAAGTAGTAAGTAACAGTAAAGCTGTAAAGTAATAAAATCCATTAATAGTGCTAATTACAAAATAGTGTCTTTAATTCATATTATTTTTCTAATGTTAATTTACACTGACATTTTATACATACCTTAAAAGAATATAAATAGTGTAGTTCAATAATTCAGTGTAGGACGCTCCCCCACTAGGTGGACCGACGACCTGGTGAAAATTGCTGGGCGTCGTTGGATGCAGGTGGCACAGAACCGCACTTTGTGGTGTAACATGAGGCAAGCCTACGTCCAGCAGTGGACGGCGATAGGCTGAAATGATGACGATGAAAAGAATATAATCGCAATTCATTATCACTTATTGTATAGAAAATCAAACCCATCTATATATGTATATAACAGAAAGTCGTGTTAGTTACAGTATTTACAACTCTAGAACGGCTGTACGGATTTGGTTGAAAATTGGTGGGAAGGTAGCTTAGAACCAGGAGAAGGACATAGGATACTGTTTATCCCGTTCGATCGCGTTCCCATGGGACCTGACATAAAACGTCAAAGAGGTTACAAGTCACTATGAAACGTGGTATAACAAAAACGCATTTGATATGTAATAACAAAATGCAAATGACAGCTAAACGTAATTTTGTATGGTTGAAAATTTGATAATTATAATTTTATCAGAAATTAATAATTAGTAATTTGTATTCTCTTTGAATCATCATTAACAATGCCGCGACCAAAACGATTGAATCTTGTCTAACAAAACCGTAATGGTTCTTCTTTTGGAGACTATAACTTCGGAAATTTAGAAAATATAATTACGAAAAAAAATATGGCTGTACGAAGTTCGCCGGGTCAGCTAGTTAGTGATGAAAACGTTAATCTATTATATATAATTCCCGTGTTACGATGTTGGTGGAAATGAACTAAGAAACTAACACTCCGATTTATAAAGTGTATTATTATCGGGTAAGCTGGGGTGAGGTCTAAATTCAATTAATTATTAGTCCTAGCACTTAGCTGTTGTATTTCAAATGTGTGAAACTTTTTCATATATTTATTTTAATATGGTGAAATAAGTTTATTATTGTATATTTCTATTCGACGGTTACATTTCATCTTCTAAAGAATAAAATATTTGCAAAGACGTTACTTACAACAGTCCATAAAAGAATGGATAGTTAAAAAAATTTACTATATTTTACATTTACTATATCCTTACTAATATTAAAAATGCGAAAGTGAGTTTGTTTGTTTGTTACGCTTTCACGCTTAAACCACCGAACCGATTTCAAAAATTCTTTTACCGATGGAAAGCTATAAACCGAAGTGAAGCGAGGGCGGGTTGTTAGTAATTAAATACTATATAAACCACTCGATATTGCAGTTCGTTTTAACTAGTCTGGTGGTAATAACTTCGCTTTCGACCGTATGTTTTCAACATTCACTTCGCTCACGCTTGTGCAGGCTCTGGAATGAACTATCTGTTGCGGTGTTTCCCTAGCGCATAGCGCTACATAATATGATGATCTTCAAAAAGAGCTTTTAGCAGTAAGCAGTAAGTTGACTGTAGACCTTGTATTGATGAAATCCATGTGTGGTAGTTACCAGTTACCATCTGGTGGACTATTTGTCCGTATACTACGAAAAATTCATTTTTTTATTACCATTTTATCTCAGGCTATATACTTTTAGGCTCAGGACCTTTGCCACTATGGGAACAAAATTGACCTACTACAGTTTGACGTACTGGAATGGGAATTTAATATCGGGTGACTGGACCGGGGAGTTAGTCTGTTAACCGCCGAGAGGCGACCGCGCGACGACGACGGACGTTACCGAACAGCGGGTGAACGTCGGTCGAGGAGAGGGTACTCCTCAGGGGGTATTCCGTCGGGCCGACCACTGAATTCAAGTCACCCTACTCCGGTGGTCGGCTCAACGACGAAGGTGACATGTCACGGGTGGGTTGCGGGTGTGCGTGCTTACGCCCCTCTGTCACTCCGGACGGAGTGGCGCGAGGAGTGCGCCGACCGTAACCCACCCCAAAAAAAAGTGGGGACTTAATTTATTTTTGTTTTACTAACTTAATATAAATATACTTTTTCTAAATAATATCACGCTCCTCAGATAGGAGAAAATGTTGTTTTGTCAGTGTTTTTAGCAAAACAATACAATGACATTAAATTTTAACAGAATATGAATTCAAATTTCGTTGTCAACGTCAAGAGTTACGGTAGCTCAGTTGGGAAGTTGCCCAGTTGGCTTTTTGGTTTGGCATTCAAACAACGTCGGATCGAATCTCGGTGTTATTATTATTCTCTTTTTGTATTTTTTTTTATATTTTTTTCTTTATTTAATTTTTATTTTTTATTAATATATATCTAAATAAATTCGACAAAAATATGCCGAGCAAAGCTCGGTCAACCAGATATTAGCATATAACGGATAACTTATATTTAAATATTCTCAAAACGCTAATAAGTTTATACAATATTTATGTGCCACATGATCACAAGTCCGTGTGGTGATGGAATAAGAATACAATTTACCATCGTCCTATCATGTTTGTGGATGTCCCAAAAAACGACTATGGTATATAATAGACATCATGCAAGAGATGTCAACCTCAAAATAAGTCTCTATACCAACACATCTGACCAGCGTGGTATAGTAGACTATTTACTCTCTATTTTAGAGTATGATTGAGGCCAGCAATGGAACGTAAATGTGCAGTGATGATAATGATAACATGATCATAAATGTCTTCATCATTTATCATTATCATTTCAGCTCATATACGTTTCACTGCTGGACTTATGTCTCTTCCACAAGGAAGGAAAGGGACAGCAGGGACAGAGTAATTGATTTATCATCGTGAACAGATGTGTTGGAAACGCTCGAAATACGTCCAATTTCGAGGGTTTCTTCTCTTCCTTTGTTGTATCTGAGTATTATATAGGTTAGTTGTAGACATCTACGGGCAAGTTAAGAGGTAGTGTATTTTAATCTGGTCAACACGTATGAGTATGAGCTATCGCATTGCGGAGCTATTCATCCTCAGTATGAGGGAATTTGATTTACATATATGATATGTACCACATACAATATGATAAGATGGATTTGTATAGGGTATTATTTTAAGTTTGCCTTCTCATACATCATTTTTACTAATGTAACAAATGCGAAAGTGAGTTTGTTTGTTTTTTTTTGTTACACTTTCACGCTTAAATCACCGAACTAATGTCAAAAAATATTTCACCAATAGTAAGCTATAATATCAGGGAGTAATATAGGCTATATTTTATTCCGATATTGCCACGGGAACGGGCACTTCGCGGTTAAGGCTGCTGAAACCAAAGCGAAGCGAGGGCGGGTTGCTAGTAGCTTATAATCATAAACTGAGTTTATAATATTTTCACTTAAACTAAGAAAAAAAATACCCAATATGCCACATAGCCATTAAAAATATGAGTAGGTAACTCTATAACAGTTAATAATAATACAATATAACTACTGCAATACATTTAATTGAATAACAGCAAACAATGTGAATGAAAATAAAAACAAAACAGATGAGATTTTCTATCATATTTATTTACGAGAATCTCTTTCAATGGGGATCAAGAAGAATTAAGTCAACAAGGAACTTAACAATAGAAAGACGTAGTTCATTTACTTTACTTTGATATAAGGATTTACGACCATATTTGTATCATATGAAGGTTCAAAATCAAGTTAATAATTGAATTCGAAGGGCTGCGCGCGTCACTTCTGCGTTTTAAGTGACAGTTTTATTAATTTCCCACTTCTCATTCTTATTTTCCACCCTATTCAGTTTACGACACCGATGCGCTGAGAACATATGGTTCTAGCAGTGTCTGCACAAGCTCCCTACTAGATATAAAAAAGTGTAATAACTTTACTATTTTTTAAAAATATGTGATGCTATTGATAATTTCATTATTGTATAATATAGGTATTAAATAAGGATAGTTTTTTAAACATAATGGACAAAGCTGCGTACAAACGGATACTTTAGGTGACAATTGAAAAATAATAATATTTTTTTTTAACTAATGAATTACGAGTTATACTTTAAAAGGTTTTATGTCCTATGGTTTATCCTGTGATATGTATTTTCATGCAAGTTTTTCCAAGCGTAGGCAGCTAGTACATATATTATATACCGCTCTCTGTGAGAAAAAAAAAAGGAGATTTTATAAAATTTCAAATAGATACAAACATTAAAATTTTGTAATTGACTATTCATAGACACTAAATTGATATCATTTAGAATTTTTGAGTAACGATACTAAGAGATTTATTAAATACAATTAAAATTAATTTTGTTTTAATTAATCTTCAGCGCACATTATTTTAATCTTCTAGGATTTAATACAGCTGCAATTATATAAGCTTCTTGTGAAACAAACTAATAAATGGAACAAAAATATAACTAGATACGGTTGCCCATAACGTCTATAGAAAGCAGTATACTAAACTACATTACTAAACATATATAAAAACACGGAGATTGATATGTATAGTAATTTGTGAAGGTTTAATAGAATACGTAATCTATTGACCATATTCTTAAAATAGGTAAAATATATCGCCATTAGGTCAGGTTATTATGGATATACATCATCATCATCATCTTTCTCTTATCCCAATTACTTGGAGTCGACGCAATATGTCATCTGTTTTGACATATTATTATGGATATACATACGTACATATAATATATCGATTAGCATATTAGATCAGACAAAGTTTGAATAAAAGACCACTGAAGTAGCATACTCGTAAGTATATGCGAATTATAATATCACGGGAATTTACTAAATAAGGAATAGTTAAGACTGACGTCTATGCCAGTGCTGGAAAAGTTAAAATATGAGTATATTAGGGATGGCGATCTAAAATCGATTAATCGAAGAATCAATTTTTCATGGCCAAAAATCGTTTTTATAAATCGATACGAAGCACTGAATCGATTCGGTGAATCGATACTTTACTCTACAGAATTGTCAGTCGATTTTTTCTGCCCACTAGATACTAAGTGTGTTAATGTTTTATACTATATTATAAGATTATTAAAACTTTCAGATTTCCTGAAAAAAAAGCTCATGCCATAATTACTCTCCCGATTTCCTAAAAAAAAAGGTCATTACAAGCCCGTCCAAAAGAAAAGATTAATAGATCGATTAATCGGGAATCGATCCTTCAGACCTCATTTTCTTGAGAATCGATTCTTTGGACGACAATTCGAATCGATTCAAGAATCCATCTTTTTCAGAAAGATCGCCCATCCCTAGAGTATATTTACTTATGGAACTGTAGGAGTATAACGGTTCGGTGATACAAAAGACACCATCAAACCTACACGCATACCCTCAGAATGTTGAGCTTCTTGCGTAAGAGGAAGCTCAAAAATATGAATGAATACTGTAAAAAACGATGGAATTGCAGTCTTCTGATCGAAAAATATAATAAAATTAATATGTACTGCAGATTCTTAATAATTAGGATAGAGAGATCAGGGTTATATTGATAGACTAATTAAAGCAAGTAAAAGTTTAAGCCGTACCTGTTAACAGCTATTAAGATATCATCATCATTTCGGCTCGTATACGGCCTACTGTTGGGCTCGAGCCTCCTCTACAATAAGAGGGAAATTGACCTTACTACACCACTCTGGTCTGACAGACTATAGGGTTTTATTTCGAGTTTTCCTTCTCTTGCATAAATGTTATATGCGTATTATATCCCTTCCCGTAAGATAGGGAGTAAGATGTAAGAGAAATAAATTCCGAAATAAAATAACTTTCCGTGTGGTGACGGAGTAAGAATACAATTCATCACTCCCTATCTTGTCTATGGATGTTGTAAAAGACGACTATGGGATATAAAATGCACATAACAACTGTGCAAGAGAAGGAAAACTCGAAATGTAACCCTATACCAACATGTGTAAAAAAAAAAATACCAGCATGTGTGACCAGCAGCTCAAATTCCCTCCCATTGCGGAGGAGGCCCGAGCCCAAAAGTGGGACGTATGTGGGCTGCGATGATGATGATGATGAAATTAAGATATAATAATTAAGATATCTTAAAAATAAATAGTCTAGCGTTAAACTTACATTTATAAATATTTACAGGATCCTCCAAATGAAGGTTTGTGATCAATATTATAATTTATTTGTGCAATTATTACAGCGAAGCCGTGAGCGAAACCTTTTGTACATGGTAAAATCATGTATCGAGACATTCACAGGGTAGCATTGGCTAATAGTTCAATGAAATTAATTCCATTTTTTTCTTATTAAACCAGTGATTTTCATTACATCTTGCATCTTTATTTATTATATTTAATCTCACGATACATTTAAAATTAACTTCATTAGGTTTTATGTGGAGGTACGTCTTGTAATAAAGATATGACAATTCAAACAACACCGCATCGTTTTACAAATTCATATAGCTCTGAGTCGATAAGCTGCAGCTTAATGCTGGCACAGCAGTCGATGGCTTATCTCGATTTCAATTATTACGCTGCCGGTTTCATTGGTTCGGTATGGCGATCAAACGAGAGGGTGCTATAGGGATTGGGGCGGTTTCAATTCACGTTATCAGAAATCTCGCTTAAATGGAACTTATACTATTATAACTTTAATTACATTTCTTTTATATTTTATTGTTTAGATTCTCTAACTTTTTTTCATTATCGTTAAATACATTACATTTAGAACTTGAATCTAGCAGACCATCCTTGAAATAGTAACTTCAGGAGGACGACAATCAATCCGCTTGATAAGCGTACTAGATTATCGTCAATCTCCCTTAGGGATACCTATGTTCTAATCGAAAGGGTAATCCGTCGAACGAGTTACGAAGATTAAGAACGTTGGCTCGCCTGTATGACGATAGATAAATACATGTATGTTATGGGGTCCCGTGCTGTCGCGTCCAGCAGCCTAGACAGATTGGGCGAGTTTCGAACAGGCCGTAGTAAAAAAAGGGACACCTAGATTAAATTGTGGATGTCGATATACTAATAAATTCTCATTTGTTTTTTAGTATAAATTTATATAACATACATTTTATTTTTCATGTAGATATGGGATGGATCTAAACGGCGCCAGAAGAAAAAATGCTACACGAGAAACAACAAGCACTTTAAAAGCGTGGTTGAACGAACACAAAAAGAATCCCTATCCAACCAAAGGTGAAAAGATAATGTTAGCAATAATTACCAAGATGACGTTAACGCAAGTATCGACGTGGTTCGCTAACGCAAGACGTCGACTCAAGAAAGAAAATAAGATGACGTGGGAACCAAGGAACAGGGTTGATGATGATGACAATAATAATGATGACGACGATCACAAAAGCAATGATGGAAAAGATGGATTAGGTGCGTATCAACTGTTTAAGTACCTACATATTACTTAAATAATATCTTTATAAAAATATTGAAACAAACTAAGTACTTTCAACACCTTAATCTAGTATAAATTCTTTTTCTGAAGGTAATTGTTTTATTTTAGATGGAAAAGACTCTGGAACGGGCTCCAGTGAGGATGGCGATAGACCGCAGCAAAGATTAGATATGCTTGGACAAAGAACAGAATCTGAGTGGTCCGAATCTCGTGCGGACAGCGGCCCTGAATCTCCTGAACCATATGAAAGGCCAATACATCCTGCTTATCAACACCTACCCTCCCGTGCACCACCTGGTAGTACGGCAGCATCTGCTAAGCCACGAATATGGTCATTGGCAGATATGGCGAGTAAAGAAGGCGAAGCTCCGCCACCGCCTTCATCTGCATCTGCATTTTATCAAACAGCAGCAGCGGCGGCTGCAGCCCGACTTGCTCATCCTTATAGCCGACCTGAACTGTACCGTGGCTTGTATCCTCCAACCCATCCAGCGGATGTGGCTCTGCTTGAATATTCACGGTCGCTAGCGCTGGCTGCACCTGCACCTGCGCCACCTGCGCCTTCACCGTCCTCATCGTCCACCTCGTCGCTGGCTGAGCCACCTCCTCCTCCCCGTGCCTGACCGCCAGCCCCTCGCCCGCCGCTAGCGCATCGACAATAACCGCAACATCATCCGATGAATATAGCGAGGGCTTAATCAGCCTGTAAATAGCTATAAATTAAGTATTATAAATATGTATACATACGTACGTATAAATACGTGATAATAATTATTATGCACCGGTAGAGAAGCTTAGATTTTGTGATAGTGGACACATAATGCGAGCGGTGTATCACCGGCACCGCTTCGCCGCTGCCCGCGCCGTGAGGTTGACAACTCGCAAACGACGTCGACACATATACGTCGACCGACCGACAATACTAGGTGCTAATACATGTTGGACCTTGCGACACGATGCTGTAGTTATTATTGGAGGTGGTACACGAAGTGATTACAATCAAAAATAGGTATTAATATGTGTTAAGTTTTTATATAGATAAACAATACTGTTTTATATTATCTATTATTTGTATGTAGTGTAAATTATTAATTTCAAATATTTCCCCTTACATTTTAGTGCCTAATTACGTCCACAGTTTCTATTGTTTGATAGTTTCATAAAATATCTAACTTTCGAATTTTAATATTTATTTATTGATACGAGGTCAGTAGTATAATGAGTCTTTAATGTAAGTTTTTTTTTTTTTTATATTTACAATACTATATCAATGATAATTTATATCAGATTTATTGACGGTTTCGGCAAGTCTGTATAGTTTTTTTTTTCTAGTCAAAAAACTATAATTGTCTGTGTTAAACTTTTTTGAAATTACACGTTTAATTAACTGAACAGCTTATTTTAGTCACTGTTAATTCTACATGGTAAGGCTAAAAGACTATGGAAAATTAAATAGAATACTAACAAAGAAACAAGAAAAGAAAAAGTTGGACGTTACGGTAGTTAACAGCTGGTCAGAAACCTTGCTGGTGTAAGAGAGCTTTATAAGAATGTGAGAGTAGCAGTATGTGGAACGTATGTAACTAACTGCGATCTTCAAATAATTAAAACCCAAATGAGTTGCTTTGTATATGTTATACATAATTGTACAAAATTTATTGTACAATTAAAATACGAAGTTATTTATGTTTTGTTTGTATAGCCCCTAGCTACTTAAACAAACTTAGTTACATGCATAAGCAAGTACCATACCTAATTACATTTCACATTCATTCTGTTGCTTTTAATATTATGTAGATATGCTAAAATGTAGTATAGGTTGTATAAAACTATTTTGTTCTATGTTTAACTGGTTCTATGTAGAATTTATTAAAATATTCATACATTCATAATCTTCTTCTTTACTGATCGCACTTAACCAATTTTTGCAAGTGAATTTTCATAGTATTGAAAAAAAATATGTTGAGGAAATACGTTTTAAATGTAAACTTCTATTGGATGGGGATAAAACTCATGTAAGACGTCATTGACATAGTCAAGTGACGTGTTAATGCCAACACTATATCAACTGTCAAAAACAGTCAAAAAGATTTAATTTACAAATATTAAGTTCAAACAATTAATTTGAATATCCAAATATATTAACTTTTTATTCATGGTTTTAAGTTTTCACTTCTATTGGCAGTCATGATGATGATGATCAGCAATGAATGATGAATATTTTTGTCTAACAATATATACCTACATCAAGACAGCTACGGAGAATATAACCAACATTTTTGCGTTTTTCTGTTTTACTTGGAACACACAAATAGTCCCTAAGAATGGTACGAAGTAACAGAGATCTTTCTTAGAATATTGACTCATAAAAGGTAACAGCGCGCACAAAAAATGAAGCATTTAAATTGGAGCCAGATCGCTCTCGACGCCGGGCCGTTCCGTAGTGTACAAGGTCACTGCGTACGCAAGGCAACTCTATTATATAGTGATGTACGTTAGTATGTGTGTTATTACTTGCACGCATGTAGTATTTTTGGCTTCACGTTTTTGATCGCTTAAGTGCCGACACTATTCTTCAATACGTTATCATTCTAAGATATCTTTTTATTATACATGTTCTTAGCACCAATACATTTAAAGCACTACTCGTTTCATTACCACCCTGCTCATTACTCAATATACTTGTCTGTCATATTTCAAAAGTTACTGTCAATAGCTTTACGACCAGCCGCCTGTCTGAAGTCAACCCTACTTGGCAATGTAATTGTCATACAAACGTCATTAGATGAAACTAGTATTGGTCTACGTGAAACAATTAATCTACTTTAACGATATTCACGAGCAAATGTAAGGGTTGGTGGTATACACCATATTTAAAGCACAATTATGATTGACTATATACCAACAGAACAGTAAAGAAGACGCTTAAGATTAAAAATATGAACACATTCTTCAAGTTCATAAAAATCCATTTATTTGAATATAAATAATAAACTTTTTATTTAATTATTAACAACTATAGATTAACTTAAATCAATATTAATTTAATAAAAAATCATGCTTAAATCACAACAGTTACAGTATTTGAAAATATAAAACTCAGTATTCACAATAGCATATTCATTTGTCCGTGTATTTATTTAACAGTAGATGTTTTATTGATTAAGCCATTTGCAGGTACGGTTTTTAAAATACGGATCACCAAATTTTTTAATAAAGTAGCTATAAATATCGTATGTATCAGTAGTTCTACACGATTTAAATGTTTCATTAGATATCCCGTAAGTATTCAATTCGTTTTCAATTCAAATGGGGTTTAAATTTAAATTTTGACTGGACAAGTATGATCATTATGAGTTATGTTTGTATTTGTCGTAGATGAGCCTTAAATAAATAAATAAATGAGTTACATTCGATATTTCGTAATCTGTACCTTTCTTTTTAAGCAGGCTATGTAATGCAATGCACTTTTCAAATGGTGTTAATAGCTTATTACAATAAAACAGTCATCAAATCTATAATTGTAAAAAAGAGGTGCACTACTTCAAACGCGCGTAGTGAAAAAGTCTATTCCTTTACAATGCCCATATAGATGGGTCTGAAAACTCTGAAATATATTTTTTCTTTATTATTAATCTTTAAAAGTATTCGCAAGTATTAATTTTGTGGACATTAATGTGTGAAATGTATCCAAGCACTTCAATAATTTATGTTTTTTTTTTTTTTTTTTTTTTGTGGGTGGGCCGCGGTCGGCGCGCCTCCGCACCACTCCGTCCGGGGCGACAGAGGGGCTTAAGCACGCAACTCCCGCGACCCACCCGAAAACCACGTCGCCTTCGTCGTTGGGCCGACCACTGGAGCAGCGTTAACTTGTCGTCAGTGGTCGGCCCGACGGAATACCCCCTACGTGGGGTACCCTCCCATCGACCGACGTCCCCCCCTCGGGGAGGACGTCGGTCTTTCCTCACGCGGTCGGCCTCTCGGCGGGTGACGGACTAATCCCCGGTCACGTCACCCGCGGCCTCGGCTAGGGCGGCATAAGGCGCAGATAGTTGCGCCTGCGCCGCCCCAGTCGCCGGCGGCGGATCTCCTCATCGAGGCTGCGCTCCTCACGCAGGCGATCCGCCGCCTCCTTCCGCGAGATCACCGTCTCGCAGAAGGCTGCGACCGCGTCCCATCAATAATTTATGTTAGTAGTTAAATTACCCAAAGGCTTTATCAATAGACACATATGTCTTATAAATAGATTATCTATGAAATTTATAATTAATATCATGATATGTATTTAACAAAGCATTTAAAAAAAATATCTGGCTAATATAAATGCTAGATAAATCATTGACTAGGCAATTACTGCGATAAAAATATTTACGCCAACAATTAACACATTGTAACTAGTTACTGTAGTGGTTAGCCTTACTGTGTAGAAAAATAAGTAATTAAAACTTTTTACCTAAGATTTGTCAATGTAGAGTGTTATTATAACGACATAAACAATGGCCTTGTATAAATTGTAAACATTTAATAATGTACAGACATTGACATTATATATATGTGTCTAAACATTGTATGACTTTTTTCAATATTGTAGAGACTGAAAGTCCAAAATTGAGTCTATAGTTTTGTACATAACATCACTGTTGTAAGTATATATTGTAATTATAACGTGAGTATTTAAGAAAGGTAAATGCAATAAATTTTCTGTATTAGAATACCTTTCTATGTAAATAAAAATATGAATGGAGGACTTAGGTCTTCGTAGTAGATATTAACAACGAAATATATATTCGACTATACATAGATACCTGTGACATACATTCTGTCACACACATGACAGTGTATATTTTTCAATATTTATTGGAGTCTACTTTCTTAATATACATTTATTATAATACTTCCGTAGTGTCATGAGCAGTTTGTAGATTTGGACACTATCTAACATAAATGGGTTAAGTGTAAAACAAAGTAACTGTTGTTAAAATAATTACGTATTGTATTATTTTGATAGCTTCAAACGTCTTTTAACCGTTTTCCCAGAAAGGTGTGTGAATAGATGCAATAAAATTTAATACAGAAATATTTTTGGAGGTTTTAATTATTTACCCTATTAATCTTTATAGATATGTAAGTGGTGAAGAATATCTTGTTTAAACTAAATAACCAAACACATCTATTACTGTAACTTCTGTAAGTACTATTTATATTGAATAGGAACCCGCCCTCGCTTTTCTTCGGTTTCAGTCGCTTTACCCGCGTAGTTCCCGTTCCTGTAGGTATAGTGGGATGAAATATAGCCTATTACTCGTTATGTAGACAGATACCTGATAAATATTAACTAAATCGGTCCAGTCGTTTTGAAGATTAACCGGAACAAACAGACAGTTAGACAAAAACATTTTAAACCGATTTATTGGTATAGGAATCGTGCAAATAACTGTAACGAGCATGAAAAAATCCCACTATTTTAACGTTAGAAACAGACACTTAAATTTTATATACTTATTTGTATAGATTATACACCAAACATCTCTTACTCTCTATTCTATCGTAAATAAGGATGTCCGATTAGATGAAAGCTACAAACAAATTTCTTAGATATCAGTGTTTTTTTTTAATACGCGAAAATAATGAAGTTTCTAGTAACTATTTAAATTTGTGAGAATGAAGTCATTATAACCTATTATATCAAATTAGTGGCCTGTCCACATGATGCAAGAGAGGTACGTCTACAGCAGGCTATACCCGGCCAAAATTATGTTTATCGAAATATGAGCTTTACGTCGTCTACTGTAGACCAATTTTACATTGATAGCACGAATTAGTAGACAGCCCATTATTAACAAGCTTACTGCTCTTGTACCACTCGATAGTTAATGGCTCGCTTACCGCGCGCTTTAAGCGACCAGCGCGTGGTACGCACATAGCCTGCTCATTTGGAGCACGTTGCTAGCTTGTCGGCGTGCGAGAGGGGCGATTTATAAGCTACAGCTAGTTTCCCGACAGTTGTAAACGCGTGTAGAGCTGATGGCCTGCTAGATGTCGGCGCGTGGACAGCGAGTAGTCATCTCTGTTTAAGGCGGTGTTATGCGGGAGCGGGTTCGTGTAAATGAGCTACGACCTTCCGTCGTCGCCTCGGACGGATGGCTTGGGGCGTGATAATAGTATACCATACCATGACCGCCCCCTAAAAAAAACTACTACCAATAAATATTTCTAATCAAACATTAGTAAACACTAATATAAATTTTATTCTTCTATAATTTTTACAACCCATAATATACACCAGCCTCATGCGAATGCCTCGACGAAACAACCCGCCGTCGGCGACTGGGGCGGCGTAGGCGCGACTACCTGCGCCTCATGCCGCCCTAGCCGAGGCCGCGGGTATCGTGACCGGCGAATTAGTCCGTCACCCGCCGAGAGGCCGACAGTGCGGCAAGACCGACGTCCTCCCCGAGGGGGAAACGTCGGTCGATGGGAGGGTACCCCACTAGGGGATATTCCTTCGGACCGACCACCGACGACAAGTAACCCTGCTCCGGTGGTCGGTCTAACGACGAAGGCGACTTAGTGTTCGGGTGGGTTGCGGGTGTGCGTGCTTAAGCCCCTCGGTCGCCCCAGACGGAGTGGTGCGAGGAGTGCGCCGACCGCGACCCACCCCAAAGAAAAAAGTCTCATGCGAATGAGAGAAAAAAAATTGATCTACTGTGGCTGGCTAAACGAGTTGTCATAGTACTATATTTCGAGTATAATTTCTCTTACTTGTTATATTTTTCCAGATGGAGAGCCAGTACTCTCTCCAGCTAAAACTACTCCAGCTAAGTATTCTAAACTAAATCTTTCATATAATGACAGTACAAGATCTAGATAATTTCAATAGTCTCATGTTTAAAGATTTTGAATTGCATAGGAATATCGGAATCAATTATAACCTATCTATAATGTTCTTATCTAAGAGCAGGGCGATGGTGATCACTAATGAGATATTTGCTTTATTTTCAACTAGCAACCCGCCCTCGCTTCGCTTCGGTTTCAGTCGCCTTCCCGTGGGCATACCGGGATAAAATATAGACTATGTTTTACCCTTATATTATAGCTTTCCATCGGTGAAAGAATTTTTGATATCTCAAGTTTAAGCGTGAAAACGTAACAAACAAACAAACTTTCGCCTTTATAATATTATAGTAAGGATGTGCGCTACACATATCTAATTTACTCTATGTATATGACGTTCGTATATTCTATCTACGAGTATATATATAAAAATGAATTGCTGTTCGTTAGTCTCGCTAAAACTCGAGAACGGCTGGACCGATTTGTCTAACTTTGGTCTTGAATTATTTGTGGAAGTCCAGGGAAGGTTTATACGGTGAGAAAATATGGAAAATTGCGAGTAAAATACTAATAATACAATTTTATTTCCCCGTACAAACCATTCTTACCTGTTAAACATTTGACGTTTGCGCCGTCGGTTCGTCATCATTCATTTTTAGCATAATTACATGTAGATCTAGATTAAAAAGGTTTTGGAATCGATAACAAAAGGCGGTATATCCCTTAGGCGTCTTTTACGACAACCACGGGTGGTGAATTGTATTCTTACTCCGTAACCGCACGGATAGTCCTAACACCAAACTGATAAATACTAAAACAAAATAATTATGAAGATGGCGGTGCGGAGTTTGCCGGGTCAGCTAGTATAAATCTTTATTTAACTAGCCGACCCAGCGAAATTCGTATCGCCATATTTATTTTCATAAATATATTTTCCAAATTGCCGAATATATACTTTCTAATGGAGGAACCATTTCTAGTGGAGGCTTTGTCGGGAAAGATTCGATCGTCTTGGTTACGGCATTTTTAATGATGATTCAAAGAGAATACAAATTACTGATTATTGATTTCTTTGTATTATATAATTTTTTTTAGTGTTCCATAGTGTTATATTGAATAATTTTGCTGATATTTTATGTAATATAATACAGTTAAAGTGCTGAAGTGTGGTGAATGTGATATAAGAGTGGTTTACGTGTATTTTCATATTCTACCGAAATTCCTAGAGAACACATTTAATTAGGTAATCAGCGCCTAATTAATGGTAACGACTTGACTTACTGACGGACATGACTATAACTGAACTATTCTATATAAAGAAATGTTAAATAATATGAAGAAAAATGTATCAGACTTGGGTGTATGAGCTTTGATCCCTTTGCCTGTCCGAATGGACAAACAGAAACAAAAAAAAAACTATTTGACATTTTATGTCACGTCACACGGGAACGCGATCGAACGGGATAAAAATTAGCTCATTGCTATTAAGAAGAAGAAGAACGGGATAAAAAGTATCCTATGTCCGTCTCCTGGTTCTAAGCTACCTCCCCACCAATTTTCAGCCAAATCAGTACAGCCGTTCTTGAGTTATAAATAGTGTGACTAACACGACTTTCTTTTATATGGATTAACAGTTGACTGTACAGATGGCGTAGTGGTTAAGATACCGATCTACCGTTTCAGTGTCGTGGGTTCGAATCCCACACAGGACAACACTTTATGCGATCCTCTAATTGTTGTTCTGAGCTTGTAATTTATGTCCGTCATATGTTTGTAAAGTCCCTCGAGATATTAGGATTATTTCCCTAGTGCAGAGTGATTGTGGAAGAAAAAAAGATCAAATTTTCTTGACCTGTTAACCATTGTCAATTACTAAGGCAGAATAAATTTACCTACTGAAAAATCTTAAATTCACAAATAAACTGTACCAATATTTCAAATTAACAACCTAATGTACATTGGCAACTTAATCCTCAGTGTTTTGGTACTAAATATGTACATAATGTGTTATATATATTCTACATTTACATATTGGAAGTGAGAAGCCGAGTCTGCAGTCCAGTTAATTATGATGAATTATCCTTGACTAGTGTTATATTCATCTAAAGTGTAAGTGTAAATCAATCAACGATTACCGGTACGTTATTATATATAAATATAAGGTGAACCGTTGCACCATCCGCCTAATTATACATCAAAGCACTTCAGTGGAAAACACTTTATTATGAAAGTGCACAAATTTTCATATACGTAATTAGGCCGAAGTCTAATAAAATACATATATATCATTCATGTAGAAAGCTTTGATGTGACCGTGTCCGGGGTGACGTCACGGTATCCTAATATGTAGTACATTCATTATTTGCTCAAGTACACTAGATGAAAGGCGAGCACAATATAAATAAACAGATCACCGAACAACTTACTGCAACGATGAAAGAACCTCATGATATATATAACAGAATTCGTAGCAACTGTATATACTCAAAATTGTACTAACAACCACCAATTAAAGCGTAATAATTCACTTATTCATCATAATCATCACAGCTCATATACTATTGGGCTCGAGTCTCCTCCACAATGGGAGGGAAATTGACCTACTATACCACGCTGGTCAGACGTGTTGGTATAAGTTATTTCGAATTTTCTTTCTCTTGCATAGATGTTATATGCATATTATAGCCCTTAGTCGTCTTTTACGACACCCATAGGCAATAGGTGATGAATTGCATTTTTATTCGGCAACCACAAGGATATCATCTATTATTACCCACTTATTATTATTTAATTACTAGCTATGATACCCGGCTTCGCTCGGGAGTTGATATGAGATTACGTGGTAGTTGAAATAAAAAAATAAACTATGACGTAAAAAGTAAAGAAAATTATTGAAAACATTTTCTCATTATTTACACTACTTGTTTATAAACAACATTTTTCATTTTATTGTCCGGGGTATATATATATAAATTTTTCGAATTTCCTACTCTTGAGCAAGCTACATATAGTTGACCGTGAGAGAAGCAGGATTCTTTGAGGTTGATGCCACAATATTTTAAAGTTTGCCCTTGGGCTTTGTTAATTGTAAAACTAAAGGCTAATTTAATTGGAAACTGCAATCTTTTAAATTGAAATGGCAATTCAGAAGAGATCAGTGGTATTCTAGGTATAAATACTGTGTGTCCTTTGTTCTTTCCAGAAATAAGTTCAGCTTCAATGATATTACTCGATAGCTGTTTTACGATCATCCTCGTTCCATTACATAGTTTTGGGGAGTTGAGATTTCTGAGTAGTATGATTGGAGATCCAATTTTCAGACGAAGGCAGTGTAATGGCATTCCTGGTACTTGTAAAGAGTTTAGAAATTCAGTAGGGAAGTTGACACTTTCTTCAATGGATACCATCGTGTCGATCGATTTATATGTTTTCTCTTCACCGGGTATTTTCTTTAGAATATTAAAATTGATATCGTCAACAATATTATTTTTAGTAGCCAAAATTGCTCGTTTAAATAACCACTCTACGTTAGTATAGTTGTGAATAATATTTGGATAAATTTTGTTGGTTAGTTCGTTTTCAGTAGTGGCTATGTTACAGAAATCACTATTGAGTTCAATGAGGCCGGTCGTTTGGTCAGTAGGATACGTACCTTCGCCTATTTGTAAAAGTATTTTAGCAAAATGTGCTGTTGTTTCATCTTTTGATAATTCAACTCTCTTGTTTTTTGTTAATTGCCTTCAGGATGAATTTGTTTTATATTGAAATGATATCCGTCCTCTCTGTGCAGAAATATTAATGGATATTGAAGAGCATCATATGAACAGTGTGTCTCTACAATGCGTTGTAGTCCTTTTCTTCTTCGTTGTACAACTATGTCACGACTTGTATTTTGTTTGTCCACAATTACGATGGCGACTTCATCTATCTGAGGTGCATTAAATCTACGTTCGTGTTCTCCACGTGGTCTTTTATCGGCTCGAACTACAATTTTATAGTCATCAGAAATCATGCGGTCTAATGTTGTTTTGAATATGTAAATCAGTTGATTGTATTTGTGTAAGATCCTCTGTACATCTTCGATTATTTCGCGTCTCAATCCATTAAAATTTGTGCATCGTTGATCAATTTCTTGTTCTTCATTTCCGATGAAATATACTTGCAGAAATTTATAGTCTTCATTAGGCATTGGTAGTAACGATCCTATTTTATGATAAACTAGCTGACCCGGCGAACTTCGTAACGCCATAATTTTCTTTTTTCGTAAATACATTTTCTAAATTTCCGAATATATATTCTCTACTGGAGGAACCATTACGGCTTTGTCGGGAAAGATTCGATCTTCTTGGTCTCGCCATTGTTAATGATGATTCAAAGAGAATGCAACATACTGATGATTGATTTCTGAGAAAATTATAATTAACAAATTTTAAACCATACTTAACTATAAACAAAATTACGTTTAGCTGTCATTTGCATTTTGTTTTTACATATCAAATGCGTTTTTGTTATCCTACGTTTCATATAGTCCATAAAATATAGCTTGATCTCTGTGACAGATGTCAACGAAACCAACGAAGTAAGTTTGAACGAGCAACATGTTTACAATTTTAATTTGTATCACGTATATTTTCATTCTTTTCATGCCAGTTTTATTGTAAATGAAGTGCAATATATTATAAATATAAAAATATTAATATTCATGCCTAAAATGTACCTCGTAAGTACTGAAATACCTAGTAAACATTTTTTTAGAAAAATGACGGTTACGCATGTACAAGTTCATACTGGACTGAAAGTAAAAAAGAGATGGGACAGTCGATATACGTAAATCGATAACCGATCTTTGTTAAATTATTCATAAAAGAAATAAACCCAATATTTTACCTATATAAAATTTTCAACATACTTTTTACAATTACAACAGACAGTTACATTATAAAATACATAAATTGAATTAATTATATATTAAACAACTAATTTTTGTTTCGGAATAAATGATAATATGATGTACGCATTATTGTCAATAAACTAAACACGCTTATTCATAAAACAGTCTCAATTGATTTAACGACTGTCCCTATTTTGGAAAAAAATGATAAATGTTCTAGCAGGAACGCTCCAATGATGACGATAATAGTGACGTTGACCCTGATTGTACTCCTTTCGAATAATTAAAATAGTCTAAAATCAGTTTTTGCTTGAAATAAATTCAAAAAGATTTTCTTTCATTGTATTTCAACTATAATAGAAAATCACAATTTTAAAAATAAAGCGTTATATCGATAAAAAACTACGGACTTCACAGTAAGCGTGACAGCACGAGGGACAACTGTCACAGAGATCAAACTATATTTTATAGACTATAGTGACTTGTATTCTCTTTGACATGAGTTTGTGAAATGTCATGTTTAGCTCTTGTATTATATTCATTTTTTTTAGTGTTTTATAGTGTTGCATTAAATAATTTTGCTGATATTTTATGTAATATAATACAGTTAATATGTTAATATGTAAGGAATGTGATATAAGAGTGGTTTACGTGTATTTTCATATTCTACCGTAATTCCCAGAGAAATCAAATAATTAGGTTTACAACGGCTAATTAATGGTAACGACTTGACTTACTGATGGACATGACTATAAATAAGCTATTCTATATAAAGAAATGTTAAATAATATGAAGAAAATTGTATCAGACTTGGCTGTATGGTTTTTGATTCCTTTGCCCGTCCGAATGGACAAACAGAAACAAAATAAAATCTATTTAACATTTTATGCCATGTCACACGGGGACGCGATCGAACGAGATAAAAAGTAGCTCATTGCCATTAAGAAAAAGAAGAAGAAAAACGGGATAAAAAGTATCCTAAGTCCGTCTTCTGGCTCTAAGCTACCTCCCCACCAATTTTCAGCCAAATCTGTACAGCTGTTCTTGAGTTATAAACATAGTAACTATCACGACTTTCTTTTATATATATAGATTTGTCCTTGAATTGAAAATACATATTCAAATTCATTTCTATTAGTGTTAGTCGAAGTAACACCGAAAGAAGTCATTTGAAAGCAGGAGTTGTATGATCTTATATTTTGAAGAAAGTGTTTTGATTCTGTGTTTAATGTTGCGTTTCCCCGGTCATGTAATGTAGAAATACCTGCGGAGGTGCTTCCAGTGGTGGTAATCGAATTTTTCCATTCATGCAACAGAGACCTGGTGTTTCTTTACTGAATTTTTTCACGAGGCAAAATTGGCAAATGTTATTCATTTTTCCGATTACAACATATTTATGATTGTAATATTTTTTCGTCGGTTCGCAGTGAAATGCTTCCTTTGTTAGATTATCTTTTAAAATTCTCGATTCTTCAATACTTTTATTTTCTTTTCTTTCTTCGCTTTTCCTGCTTCTCAGGATGCTCATTCTGGTTCGTTGATTTTGTAAACGTGCTTCGTGCTCTTCTTTAGTTTCATTTCTTCGATATTCTTTTTGTTGCCGCCTGGCTGGCAAGATCTCCTCCTCTTTTACGTCTAGGCATTGTATTCTGTAAAATATAAATTAAATAAACATTTTACAGACAAATATATTGTTACGTAAACATGGGGTACGTTGAGACAAAGATAAAAATTATTTAACCTTCAAGCGGTCGCGCGATATTTTTTTTACGGCCAAAAGTATATAGAAGGCATCGATTTAACGGCGCGCGACTGCTTGAAGGTTAAGGAAATTACAATTAAAAGAAAAGAAAAAAAAACCATTACAATTAATTAAACACACTATTAAAAATACTCACATTTGATATTTCACAATAAAGGCTCACAGACAACTTCCTTCCAACTTCCTTCTTCGCTTCAAAATCGAGAATTAATTAAACACACTATTAAAAATACTCACACGTGATACTTCAAAATAAAGGCTCACAGATAACTTCTTTTCTTTTCGTTTCGAAATCGCTTGTTTCGCTGTTCAAATCGAACTAACTCTGGCAGGCGACACCGGGCTCTTATATATTCAGAGAGCTAGGCTCTAGGATATTCGAGAAAGTTTGAGAATATTTTCTTTCTCACACCTTCTAGAATGTTCTCGACATTATCGTCTGCCGTAACAATAGGTTCTGCAGCTGTAGCATACGTGGTAAAGGTGCGAAATTTAAAACTGAAATTTAAAAATGTTTTCAGAACTAATTTGAATAACTAAAATTATGTCGCTTTAACTCCAAAATATAAGTTAGCTACTGCTGTATAAACTCACAAAATTTAATATCTTTGTTATAGTAACAAATGTAATTTAAGACTTTATTGAAATTGGTATATTAAATTTCGCGCCATTACTACACATGCTGAAATTGCTCGCAACGCCTTTCGAGATACAACCCAAATAATCGTTGTTCTGAATGAAGTTCAAATACTCTCTAACAGATGGCGCCACTACACTTAATTTCCAAGTTGAAGGGTTGGAAAAGCCCTTATATCTTTAAAAACACGCCCTTTAGGTTAAAACGGGCAATTTCTTGTTCGAGGGGGGATAAAGGGATATCACACTATATAAGTCCCTTTATCGTACCGGGACTCCTTTTTAAGTTTTATCGGCACGCACATTTTATCAATTTAGTTTTATTATATATAATGATTATTCCGTACAGTGACGGAATAAGAATATAATTCGCCACTCCCTATCTTGCCCGATGGTGATATTGTTTTTATCTATTTAGCGTATCACTACATATAGTAAACATTTTTAGTATTAATAAATTAAAAAAAAAAGAATATGCGCAAATTCTACCTAAGACACATTTCCTTAGTCGTAGTAAAACTGTCGCAATAAAAGAAATATGTCGCATTTTAGTTCGTTCGTGAGAACTATTAAACATATAATATCACATTCATTCATTTATAGTAGAGATATGCCGACTAGCCGGCGACAATCCGGCTACTTTCGTAGTCGGCGAATAGTCGACGACTATTCGGCAAAGAACGCCGACTATGCGGCTTTTTACTTTGTATGTATTTCTCAATAAAATGTTTACAGTAGGAATTAGATTTAATATGGTTCTTCATACTTATAGTATTTACTGTTTTTTGCTGATCACCACGAGAAATCATCATATGACATTGGTTACACTTCTCTATCACAACAACAATTGGTCAAAAAAATCCATACCCAAGACTTTCTTTTTGACATGATTAAATTTTGATTGAATCCTATCACTTTAATAAACAGTAAGAATATTACAGCTCCATAACCCACTGACTTTCTTCCGCCTTGTCATTGGACCAACAACTAATACCGAATCCTTGACGTCCGTGAGGGCAGTGCGCCTTGTGCGTGAATGTTGGTAAACATTCGTTTACCTACAGCTGATTCACAGAAATTTCCGAACATCCCCGAGACCGTGTTCGGTTAGGCCGTCTAATCGGCCGATTATTCGGCCTCTTTACAACCATCTAATCGACTAGACGGCCGTAGTCATAGTCGGCACATCTCTAAATAATAATAACTTTTACTATGATTTTTCTTTTTAACTCTTATTATATAAATAAAAAAATAGAGTGTGACTCATTATGTACTATCATCATCATCACCACATCAGCTCATGCACGTCTCATTGTTGGGCTCGAGCCTCCTCCACAATAAGAGAAAAATTAACCTACTAAACGCCGCTGGTCAGACGCGTTGGTATAGGGTTTCATTACAAGTTTGGCTTCTCTTGTATAAATTTTACATGCATATTTAATCACTTAGTCATCTTTTACGACACCCAGTTGAAAGAGTGGGTGGGGAATTGTATTCTTACTCCGTCACCATACGAAAAACTCAACAGTCATATTTTCATTTTTTAACAAGAAGAAGTTCTATATGATTTGATATTAAAAACTCAAACAACCGTCATAACTTCACCGAATCAAAACTTATCGGTACTAAACGAAATTCGGAAATTAAACGTTGTGGCGAAATGACCTTAAAATGGCGTCGCTCCTCCCTCTACCGTACAATGTGCTTCACAATCACCGCTTAACGTGTCGATTTTTTAATCATTTACATTTAATTGGTGTGCCTCATTAAACATTAGATTTGCATATACAGCAACATTAGCTCTGTGCGTTTTAGATCCTACGATTTTGTCTTTAGATAGTTTAGAAGAAAATATGTAAAAATATATATGTATATACATACATATAAATGTCCAGTGCGTATCCTGAAATAAAAACTATAGTGAGCGTAGCAATCCGTAGTAGCATATCTTAGTTTTTTTTTTAATATATATATTATATATATCCATCGCCGTTCACTACTGGACCTTGTAGGCCTCTCTCATGTTTCGCCACAAAGTGCTCCTGTGTCGCCTGCTTCCAACAACTTTCACCAGGACGCCGGTCCACCAAGCGAGGAGGGCGTCCTATATACTGCGTCCTCTGATATAAGTAAATATAATTAATACTTCATGAAAACTGCCATAATGAATATTGATAAAACTTTCCAGAAATACATACAGTTACAATTTAGACCGCAATATAAAATTATAAATTATTATTTAAAATGAGTTCTACTGCAGTAGTTTGAATATAACCGGAATATACATGACACATACAGTATATAATGAAACAAAGATCCTTCTTAATTCAATTTATCAACAAATACGTTTGAAATACACAGATTTCGAGATTGAACAATGAACAGCCATCCGAAAGAAGTAAAATTTAAGTATACGAATATAAGTATACATACCTAGTATTATCTATTACCTATAATTAAATCAACTGCCATATTTGCTTATTTAAACCTTTTATGGTACAAAAACGTCTGAACGTATTTTAGCTAGTGCTTCCATAGTTTTAATAAAGAGCCTCAATATTTTTACCACAGTAGATCCAAAAATACAGGGCAACAATTCGATTGTAAAAAGTTACTAGGAATAAAATGTATTGTTAACTGACTATGAGTGCGATTTTATTTCGAGTTATCCTTCTCTTGCATTGATGTTATATGCATATTGTGTCTCTTAGTCGTCTTTTAGGACACCCAGGAGCAAGAGAGGGGATGGTGAATTGTATTCTTACTACGTCATCACACGGAAAATTTCATACATAATTACATTGTATAGTTATTTTATTTTACGTCCTAAAATAGAATGTTTATACTTTTTTTTTGGGGTGGGTCGCGGTCAGGGCCCACCGCGCACCACTCTGTCCGGGGCGACAAAGAGGCGTAAGCACGCACACCCACAACCCACCCAAACACCACGTCGCCTTCGTCGTTGGACCGACCACCGGAGCAGGGTTACTTGTCATCAGTGGTCAGCCTGACGGAATACCCCCTAGTGGGATACCCTCCCATCGACCGACGTCCTCCCATCGACCGACGTCGCCCCGGTCGGCCTCGCGGTGGGTGACGGACTAATTCCCCGGTCACGTCATCCGCAGCCTCGGCTAGGGCGGAATGAGGCGCAGATAGTCGCGCCTACGCCGCCACAGTCGCTGGCGGCGGGTCGCTTCGTTGATGCTGCGCTCCTCGTGCGCGAAACCACCGCGAATGCTTATACCTTGCGCGTAGTCGTCTCTTATGACACCAACGGGCAAGAACCGATCAGCAACGCCACCCCCTGGCGAATTGTATTCTTACTTCGTCACCACACGCACGTCGTATGATCTACTATAAGAAGTATTAATTTCTACTACAATTATACTCCGGCCGCTCTGAGTTTGCGTTCCTGACAGGTCATGACCGGAATGGGCGATGTAACTTTGAACTGCGTACTATTTACGGCACAATTTTAAATATCTTATATTTACCTTATTAACGAGTAATAACATTAAAAATTTAATAATTATGCCAACTTATAATAAACGTATTAATTTTCAGCTAAAATTATTAACAATTACTCAATTAACAAATATAAAAACAATAGTTTTAAAAATCAAAACATGTCAAACTGCCCTGTTTCAAGGTTTTGTCTTATGTTTGTTTTTGTAGTGATGGGGCAAAATAACGAGACGTTTGTAATCACATATTTTTATAATCTTAATATAATTTGGCGGTATACTATTAATAAAACGTTATAATTTTATTTTATAATATATAGTGTATTTACTATTTAATAAAATTAGTAATACGACAAAAGTACACCTAATCAAAACTTAAGAAAATAAATATCGTGATAACAATCACATCTATAAAAAAAAAATTAAAATAAAATGACTTACTACTTTATATTACTAGTGAAAAATGGCTACCCGTAATAGCGTTGTGGGGACTGCTATTTTATGACAGTCACAAAGAGTCATTTCTTGTCGTCTCGCGCGCATAGACTACGTTCTCCAGTGTTTCTCAATATGTATTTTCTCGTGACTGTTATTGTTGTTTATTTGACTGATTCTCCTTGTTATAAACTCATTTGCAAAAAAAACGGGCACCTAAGCAATGAACCATTTCAAATGTTAATATTTCTTTGTTTGATAATTATAGGTAGTTTTATCCACACAATTTGCTAAATTAATAAGAAAATAATCGTTTTCATCAGTATTTCATAAAATTTAGATACAATTTATGGGAAATAATGCTAAACCTCGCTAGTAGTGTATATTCGCTAGTAGTGCATATGCTCATGAAGTAAAAATAAAAAAGTTTTTTTGTTTGTTTTTCTTTAATAAAGTAAAAGCAGATAAATGTTTAGTATCGAGTGTGACCCCCTCTAGCTAAAATCACAGCTTGAATTCGTCTGGGCATGCTAGCGAGTATATCCCGGATACTTGCTTGCGGAATACGTTCCCACTCCGCAGTAATCACATTCTTCAGCTCTCTGATGGTCTGCGGAGCCGGGTGTACTGATCTCACACGCCGTTTCAGAACGTCCCAGACATGCTCTATGGGATTGAGGTCGGGACTTCGAGCTGGCCAATCCAAACGACGAATGCCGACCTCTTGCACATACGCATTAACATCGCGGGATCGGTGGGCGCGAGCATTGTCGTCCATAAAAATTGAGTCTTCACCTAGAGCGGCCAATGCGGGTTGTGCATGAGAAATTAGAACTTCCGTTATGTATCGATGCCCAGTCAGTGAGCCGTTTTCAATGAAGACTAACTCTGTACGATCCATTGAATTTATTCCTGCCCAAAACATAACAGAGCCCCCACCATAAGGTGTGATTTCTTCGAAACATGCCTCTGCAAAGCGTTCTCCTTGTCTTCTTAGCACTCGCCGACGTCGATCTTCACCGAACAGAGATATCCTGGCTTCATCAGAGAACAAAACCCTATTCCAATCGTCTTGAGTCCACGATTCACAATTTCTAGCGAACCTAAGCCTGTGAACTCTGTGCTCACGGAGTAATTTGGGGCCGCGGGCCGGGCGGTGACTGCGTATATTGGCAGCGAGAAGCCTCCTCCTGACCGTCCATAGACTAATATGCACATTTCCTACTTCTTGGAGGTTGTTCTTAAGATCCACATACGAAGATTTGCGATTTCTCAATGCGCGACTCACAAGAAAACGATCATCCCGTGGTTGGGTACATGGTTTTCTTCCAGAACCAGGCCTTCTCTCGACGGAACCAGTCTCCTGATATCGCTGCCAGGTCCTTTGGACTGTCGAGCGACTAACATTTAGCCACCTAGCCACGAAACATTGGCTGCAACCCTCTTCAAGCAGCGCGATAATTTTGGTAGCTTTTACCACTTTATCTACCATTTTTGATACAGCCAAACAGCATTAAATAAAGCTTTGACAGTCAAGGATATGAAATTAATCGATAAAAATTGAATAAAAGTTATGAAAGTCGATGTTAACTTCTGGAACTTCGCGCCAAAAATGTAGGATAAAAAGGGGTTTTCTGTAAAAATGAACATCAAATGAAAAATTGAATTTAGAACGTACTTTTTTAAATACCACAGCATTTTTAAAACCGGCCAGTAACGTGTACAAACGATTGAAACCTTTTTGGTATTGTATCTTTTTAAATATGAATGAAAATCAAAACCGCCCGTTTTTTTTGCAAATGAGTTTATAAGTAAGAGGTCAGCCTCTGCGCTAATCTAGACTTTTGTTGTGTATCGTATATTACTGTTCTGCACTTTCGGTGCAAAATAATAACGCCGAAACATGGTTAAATATTTTCCGTGTGGTGACGGAGTAAGAATACAATTCACCACCCCCTATCTTACCCGTGGGTGATCGTACGAGACGACTAAGGGATATAAAACGCATATAACATCCATGCGAGAGAAGGAAAACTCGAAATAAAACCCTATACCAACACGTCTGACCAGCGTGGTATAGTAGGTCAATTACCCTTCCATTATGGAGGAGGCCCGAGCCCAACAGTGGGACGTATATGGGCTGAGATGATGATGATGATGGTTAAATATTGAAAAGTGAAACACGAGAACTAATTATCAAGCTTCAATATTCAAGCTTGAAAGACAAAATGGCGGACCCCGTAATTATAACAAGACAAGAGCGCATCTCTCAGGCGCTTAGAATAAGCGAACGGATAATATCAAATATTAATACAGAAAAGTTCGGCTCCTCGGGCACTGGAGAAAATATTTTACGAACACCAAAAAAGGAAATGCAGAAATGAACCTATAACAGACAATGATAGCTTAGAGGCTGATGCTATAAGGAATCACATTCATTTATCATCACTCACCATAGTTCATAAACATCCAAGTACTGAGCTCGAGCCTCCTCCACAATGGGAGGGAAATTGACCAACTGCACCACGGTAGTTAGACATATTGGTATAGGGTTTTATTTCGAATTTTCCTTCTCTTGCTTAGATATTGTATGCATATTATAATCCCTTAATCGTCTTTTACGACACCCACAGGCAGTAAAGGGGGGTGGTGAATTGTATTATTATTTCGTCATCACACGGAAGCATATATATAGCAGTTATTATCCCAGAAGTGAATACCTTAATAGGTCATCGGTTCTAGCATCTTTGAAAGCAATTAATTTGTTTCTTCTGGAAAATTCTTTTAGAAAGGAATAACATAATTTTAAAAACAATTAACTTTTTGAAAGAAGCGAAAAATATTGATAATTGGGACAATACCGCTTTCATCGACGAGATAAGGCTAAACCCCAACCACACGCTTTCTCGTTCTTGGACAAATAACACTCGAGCATCATCGTCGAAAGTGCCAATGGGTAAAGGAACACGACTCATAATATGCCACGCTGGTTGTGCGAAGTACGGTTATGTGGAAAACAGTTTATTGGTTTTTGAGTCAAAAACTACTACTGACTACCACGAAGAAATGAATGCGACTGCATTCAAGGAGTGGTTCCAGGATGTGTTGCTACCTGGCCTCCCAGAGCCTTTAGTTATGTTAATGGATAACACCCCTAATCATTCGATGCAATTAAATAAAGCACATACCAAAGCTAATAAAAAGAGGAATCGGTGGCTGCAAAGACATGGCAATGACGAAAATATGTCTACACTAAAAGCAGAGTTGATGAAATTAGTCAATGACCATAAGCCGGTATAAGTTCGTTATGTTTTAGATGAGTTGGCTCTGGAGAACGCTTATTGCGTTCTTCGAATTCCCCTATTCCACTGCCAGTACAATACCATAAAGCTAATCTGGGCACAAATTAAAGATTATGGAGCTGGCCATAATACTTCTTCACCGTATAGCATAAAAAAGATGAAGGCACTTTTAAAAAAAACATGCGAAATAATTCCTATAAATTTAACAAAATCTATATTGAATTTAATAAATAAGCATAATAAATGCAATAAATAACTTTATTAAATATAATTAATGTTATTTATTGTACATCATTAGTTATGACGAATTGACATGTGTCAGGAACGCAAACTCAGAGCGGCCGGAGTATAACTTAAAACAAAGTATAAAGTTATACTCTAAATATACACAATGGTTACTTAATAAAAATATTGTGTAGTGAAACAATATTCGGATTACATGGAGTAATCATAAAATAATATGGTATTAAGTTAGACTTTCCCAAGGCCAATCAACATTTTTGTGTAGTGACTCATAGTGAATGAAGTATTTAAGTTCTTAATTCAATTACAAACTCTCACGTAGCAATCATGATTCTTTGTCACCTCAAGATGCTTGCTTTGTTAAACCTTTACCGGACTATATCGCCGTCATTCGGTTTGTATAATAAAGCTATCGAATCGATTCATTATGTTAAAAGCAAATTCTAACGTCACATAGCACTAAGTGACTTGAAGATTTCATTCAAATTCGTGAGAGCGATATGCGCTGACCGACAAGAAGGTTACGAAAAAAAAAAACAACTTATTTTTACAAAGACGTTCAGAGCAACGTGTTGTGTAAATAGTCCCAACATGTTTCTATAACAAAGAAATCTTAATAGCCGATGACGGGCAAAAATCAACATAACAATCTACGGGTTGATTGCTCATAATTTTACGAACACACTTGGATGTAGGTGCTTGGTAATAAAGCCCACTTCGTCGTGATATAACTCAACGTTTACGAAGGCTCTCGAAAATTTGTAAGTTATGTTTCTGTTTATAGGATTAGCATAAAACATGGTTATCTATTGCATACCTGGTTACTAAAGCGTTGTTCGAACGTCGCGATATAGTCTCATTGTATGACAAATATAGCAATCAAATAACAACTTTAATCGCATAGATTTACAGCAGTATTTGAGCATTGCACTAAAAGAGAATCCTTGAGGCTGGAATTCCGATTTCGTAGCGGCAACTGCTATGCCATCTAAAATATTGGACATCTCCATCTTGGTTGGTGTTTTGTTCTTTCTGTGGTCAGAAACAATGAGTCGGAATCGTCAAGGGAATGTATGCATATTTTAAAAAACATTTAAAATTTTCTGCCACGTGGATCAATACAATTGCATGTGAGTTAATTGAGTAAAAATAGTGAAATTTCGATAAACTAATAGGCGCTCGAGTTATCTAAAGTTTGCATTTTTATTGTGATTATTTATGATTCGTTATAAATATTTAATTTAGTTTAATAGCAAATAAAATAAAAAAGGAAGGCGTCGCTCGGGACGCCTGGCAGATGTGAAACATCGAAATTGTTTTGTTCAAGAATATATGCTTAAAAGAACTGAGTAAGACAGGAACTAATATGGCATAAAATATTAATAAAATATTAACATTTCAATTATCAAATAGGCATGGCGTTAACGCCACGCCAACGTTCAGATTCACCCTTGCCTATAGATGTTTCACATCAATAAACACAACCGAATTAATAAATACGTGTCAAAGGATTATTTGACTATAACAAATTTTCTGCTCTGTAGACTGAAGTTCGTTGACATTCAATAGAAATGCTACCTATATTAATTATCTTATTCACCGCATTCTGACCCTTAGGAAGCTTTAAGAGGAAACACTATATGTTAGACACTTTAATCATTTTAACCAAATAAATTACATACTTTATATGCTGTTTAACAAATAATGGTATTTCCTTAGCGAAATTTTGACTCAAGAATGAATATTTTAAAACATGCTGACTACAGTGGATACGTTCGTACATTTTAATAACAATTATAGTTAATATTTATGTTTCCGTAATCATTATTAATATTGTTGCTTGTAAAATGTTAACACAATAGACAGATAAATTAGAGGCAAGTCTTCATATTAACATTTAGTATAAAATCATCTTATGCTCTTATCTGGTTCGTGATCCGTTAAGGTTGGCAAAAAGTGAATCAAGTCTATAAATGATGCATATTTAAAAGTTTTATAGTTTCTGTTACATTTATGACTATGTTTGCATTTTGTTGTTTTTAAAATGAATGAATATTAGAAATAATACACTCGTATGTAAACTACAAAAATATATTAAATATTATTGATTAAACCTTTTTCTATATTTTCACCGTGTGATGGTAGAGTAAGGGTACAAATCACGGCCTCCTCTCTTGCCTGGGGGTGTCGTAAAAGGCGACTAAAGGTATGTAATATGCAGATAGCATTAATGCAAGAAAAAGAAAACTTTAAATAAAATCTTATGCCAATACGTTTGATCGCGTGGTATATGATCTCTGATCTCATCCCCTATAAGTTCCACTATTATTCTCGAACCTCCACCACAAATGGAGGGTTTTTGACCTACTATTCTACGCTGGTCAAACGTGTTGGAATAGGACTTAGGAGATCTTTCTCTTGCATCGATATTATCCGCAACATATCCCTTAGTCATGTTTTACGATAACCACACGCAAGAGAGTGTTTGGTTATTTGTATTCTTACTTCTCAAGCACATGAAAAGTTATTGAATTCCTGCCCACAAAGGATGAGGCCCGAGCCCAATAGTGGGACGTATATGGACTGACATGAGATAAGATTGCTTCTATATAAGACCTAGTTATAAACCAAACTTCTTCATTCGTGAATAATCAGATTCATAAATGAGTATTGAATTGCATTGCATTGAATAGCATATCGGTAGAAATTTTAACTTCAACCCTAAAAATGAACTAAGCTCCCACCCAATTCTACGGGGCATCTGAATGATGGCTTGTATTATTTTTTGTAAGCATGCCATGTCATCGGAACGATTGTGGTCTGTTCCCTATGATTTATCGATGTCCATATTACAAATACGACACAGCATTATGCGATTCTTTATTTCTTCTTTAAGCCATATTAGTATTCCGCCAACAAGCCTGTCCAGCGTTGGTTTTGTCATACCGACTAAATGTTATTTTATTGGAATTTCAAATAAACAATTGTTAGCATGTTTTTTTTTCATAGGTTTGATTCATATAAATTAATGCAGGTCCTCAATCAGCTTCGAAATCGACGAACCGCATATTTAGAGCGCTCATGAATTAAAACTGTGGTATAATATATCTTTTGGATTTCTAATACAACTTAATTTGTACGTAATATTTAAAATAATTAGGTGGTCCTCCTCCGGCATTTATTTTTTGCTAATCGTTCATAAGTGAGCTTCACAACGGCATGCAGTTAATATTAAAGAGAATCGATCGGTATGTATGTATGTACAGTGTGAGAAACCTCACAAGTGCTCGCGACAAATCTCTTCGAGCACGCATGTCAATTAATTGACTGATGCTACTTCAGAGCCTTGCTTTGTAATCTTTAGATATCTGGTCAAGCCGTAATTTTTTGCAGACTTTATGATCGGTAAAAAAACTTAACAGACTTATCAACTATCTCATATAAATTTGTATGTATATATTTTACAATTATTAATAAAACTATTTCCACGTACTCCGCAAGTAATAATTAACCACGTCCTTTCTTGTCCGGGGATGTCAAAAATGGACGACTAAGGGATATACTATGCAGATTGCATTTATGAAAGAGAATATAAACTCCAAATAAAATCCTATACCAACAAATTTGAACAGCGTGATATAGTAGGTCAATTGCCTTGCTATTATGGAGGCTCGAGTTGAGATAGTGAATTTTATAATATTTTCATAATCTACTAATGAACTTTCATTACGCTTTCTTTTGCAGTTTCCTCAGACGTTGGAAATAATAATTGTAATTACATATATAGTCGCTGGGGTCTTTAACATTCCACGAAACTACCCATTGTGAAACATAGGTTCCATCTCTAGACCACCACACAAACGTTATCGCCCTCGTATTATAATAAAATTCAAATTAATAAAATTATCAAGGCAGTTGCCTAATTATACACAACGAATATATTTGAAGATTCGCCAGGTACCCATACTTAGTAAAAGAATAGTTGTTTTCTTAATGAGCTAATGCAGGCAGTAAACAGTTTTATGTCTTTCTTTATAGTTTGCTTGAATTAACTAAGCACTGTAACACATTATTAAAATTTTTAGTTCGTTAGTTATATTATGCGCCAAGAATTTCACGTGTAATTATATGTTAATATATGTATACCACGATAAAACATACAAAACAAAAATATAATCTCGTAATTATGCTAAATCTTTAAACGGGTCCGCATACAATCAGGGCGTGAAGTTCAAATTTTCATATACCGGCGCACTTGTTGTAATTTGAAAGTGACCCTAAATCCCATCCTCTGTGCAGACAATTCTTAATTTGCATATTAACAAGAAATTTTGCATCGACAATACTGAAAAAATCCAGAGGTCGAGTGCGAACGGACAGGTGAGCCAAGCTCGTGGACTTTTGGAAATTTCTCTAAAATCACTGGGGGCAATATTGCATCGCTTGGAACCATCGCGTCGTGCCAGGCAAATGTTGAGCTCTGTTCTATGGATTAGATTATAAGTATGTACGTCGATGCTTCTGGTGTATCACTTCAAGCATTTTTATTATAATGTATTCTACCGTGCTGTTACCCAGCACATTTGCATTTGAAACGGTTCAGTTTAAAGACATTTTCTTTCCTCACATATTAGAAATAATTACAGTATAAGAACATTAAGAAAAATAAAATGTGTATTCAGAGAAGTTTAAGATTTTTTATTTAAAAGATTTCTATTCTATGTGTTGAAGTGTTACATTTTATTTTTCATTTTTATTAACATATAAAAATAACATTATTAACTGATTTATACTTATACTGGACGTCATACATCTTAGTCCGCCCGTGACCATGAATGCTGTAAAGTGTTCGAAACATCGGGCAATCATAAATCAAATAGAAACGCGATAAAATCCGTAAAAGTAGTTTTATTTACAATTTTCAGGGAAGTATTTGGAAAAGCGCAATTTGAAGTTGGGAAATTTTTAAAAGATTATATTCATAAAAATAACCCACCCAAACACAAAAAATAAACATACTAGTTTCAACTGCGTACAAAAAGTGCAAATTTTTCCTTTTTGAAAGCTTTAGGCACTCCTTATAAAATTCGTAAACTTTGTAATTACGTATAGCCTCTCTCTGCTCTTAACTATCTTGACTATGTTCTATAAGTTTTATAATCATCAACGTTAATTTATGGTGAAGAGATCTTGTCGTACGTCTGCGAAATAAGTGAAGAGGGCGCGTAGGATCATCATAGCGGCCTGTGTGGGAAATAACCGAACTATGACTGCTTATAGTTAGGCCTAACAGCAAAGAATATCTATAGCTACGAAGTCTAAGTGGTCTTGAGCTCGGACGCAGAGCATGCAAATTATAAATTACGAAGTTGCTTGTATTGGATTACAAATTTATAGTAGAAGAAAATAATAAAAATATATAAAATCGTTCGTTACTTTAGTCGCAACAAGCGTCCTTGATATGAAGCGTACAATTTTAGTGAGCGCACAATTCTAATTTAACACTAAATAGAGTATTCTTTTGGATATGAGTATTCTTTTGGGTTATGGAGGTCAGGTTGCGCTTAAAAAATCTATTCTGCAGCCGATTATTCTAGAAACAAACTCGAATGGATACCAAGGTAGTGATCAACTATGAGTTTCTGTATAGGGTATATAGGGTTTTGTTTTCAGTTTTCCTTCTTTGCATAAATTTTATAGACATATAGACCCTTAGTCGTCTTTGACGATAACCATGGGCAAGGTAAGAGGTGGTGAATTGTATTCTTACGCCGTCATCAACATAATAAACATATTGAAATTTTATATTACAGCCTAGCTATAATTTTCCTCCTAAAATTTTCTTTTGTTCGCTGTTGAGCACTAGTCTCCTTAATAGTGATAGGGAAATGGTGTAATACAATACTTTTTACCTTGTCATAGAGCAAAATTTCATTAGGAGTTATGTTTCTCTTACAATGATATTATAATAGTCATTACATGTTTTATGCTTTTTCTTCACAACGAGACCAATTTTCCAAAATACTGATCGAATAACGTAAGTGGTATCGAAATTTGTTGCAATAAAGTTTTACGATTCACATAATATGGCAAGATGTCTTACTAAAAGTTATAAGGTATATTTTTTTAAATATTATCATTTAAAATATTTATATTAAAATTTTAAAAATAAATTTTTATATATGTATCTTAAAAAGTTTAATAAAGGTCAAGCTAAAGTATATTTTTTACTATTTGGCCTTCAAATATATATTTTCAACAGTGCAAAATATTAAAAGAAATGTTTTTTCTTTTTTCAAATTAAGGAAGTAAATGATTAAATTAAAACTAGATTTTTTGTTGGCATGCTTTATTTCTTTTATTCCATGTCTTGCATATGAAAATTACGTTATATCATTTTTAAAAGTGAATCAATACTTTTTTACCATGAATGTAATTATGAACTTATTTAATTTATGACTATTAAAATATTTTTACATTTCTATTAGAAAATTTTTCAAAGTTTGATAACGTCGCACAACATTTCCATGTTAGTTTTAAAGACTACATTAGCGTATAATTAATGAATATATAAAATAACTACTTAAAATATCCTTTAACCCGTTTCACATAAACGACTAACAATTTACTTGAGCGATAGGCAAATGATACTGTTTCTATATTTCTTTAACATCTAGATTAAATATAATTAGCATATGTATCGATGTACGAGTCAAACACTTCGCCGTAAGTGTTTAAAGTATGATGAGCCGCGAGGGCCTGCGATGTGGGGAGAGTAATTATGTCAACAAACGGGGAAACCAAATAATAACTACCATACTATATTAGAAACGGCTCATTAGGTCTTTAAGGTGAGATGACAGCTCTATATATAGTAGACACACGGTTTCTGAGAGTATATTATTTTATTTATTTTCGTGACTAAAAGAGAGATAGTTTGTAATGGAAAGGTGATGCGATGACAAAACATCTGTTTCGTGTGTGGGAGCCTTTTGGGGCTATTCCAGCTAAATCGTTTACCGCGTCTGCGACACCCCGTAAACGAGCTTAATACGATCGCTGATGACAAATATAATCTTTACTCTAAAGTGAGTTGACTTGACACTGTTGTTATTCTGAGAAACGGAAAGATTTATTTTCACTCAAAGAGCTAAATATTCAGGTGAAAGATATCTGTGAGGACGTTGTTTGGTCGGCTCGTTAAATCTGTCGACGGATCCACGTCTTCTATGTAATCGCGTCAATGATACCGAAAAGACTGCCCGGATTTCATTGCTTTGATATTCTATCTCAAAGAAGGAATAACAAATCATTAATATCATAGTGTGAAGATAGTTGTTGATGCTTATCACATTTGCGTTGAACTATATAATCGATTATATTAATATGATTAGCCTTTAATATATTAAGGTACAAAAGAGCCGAGAGGCAAAATACGCTCTATTTAGAAACAGACAATAACACGGCGCCCTACCGTGAAGTTAGCTGTATTTCATACACGTTAACAGCTGCTGTAACGCAATTAATACGACGACGTCCACTCATTTAGTTGTACACATAAAGAAATCTCTATTTTTATTATAATGATCTTGCTTACATTACTTCCTTATTATCACGTTTTAGACATTATATTTAATAAACAGCGCTAATTATGAACGAGTTCTTTATTACACAAAGTGAAGGCCCATTCAGAAAATATCTTAGAAGAGGTTAATCGCCATTGTTATTTTTTTATATCTGATTTAGGGTTCTCGAAGCGGGTACGGGCATAGATAGTGAACAAATAAATATTAAAACAAATATATTATACTTAAAACTATCTTTGTATACCTTTACATATTTTTATGTAGAATTTTTTTTCAGCAGTTATTGATTACCAAAATTAGTTTCTACAGACATGTTAACTTGTTGTCACTATCGTATATAGCTATAGGATGAACGCCACTCATATCATTTTTCATTAAACTCTTTCAAGTTTCACAAACTTAACAAATTTCTTTACGAAGCCTTTATTCGATATACGGAATCACAGAGTCGTCTAATTGCCTATTACTTGACCAGTAGTAACTAATTTAATTATCATAAATTGTTATGCTAGATAAACGCATTCAAACATGATTTTTTTTTTGTTTCAAGTAAATGACGTGTGAACAGCGTCTTGTTAAATTTTATTTGCTATACAAAAATCTTGCTCTGGTTGGTACCAATTGTCTCTACGGAAGATGTAATGTCATTGTCCTCATATCCAATACAGTTATTTTTCATGTGCAAACTAGAAGTTTGGTATGAATTGTGTTAAACAATCTTAGAGTGAGATTTTTATCGTGCTATAATATATTTAACTATTGTAATTATTTCGTATGTTGAGTTAAGTTTAGGTAACACTGTGTTCAATTTGATTGAATTTGAATAAATTATATTTAAGTTTAGTGTACACCATCTAGGCTATGTTTGTTCCATTGCTCGACTCGAGCCTCCTCCACAATAGGGGAGAAATTGACCTACTATCCTACGCTGGTAAAATGAATTGGTATAGGGTTTTATTTTGAGTTTTCCTTTAGTCTTTTACAACACCCACGAGTAAAAAAGGGGATGGTAAAATGTATTCATACTGCATTACGTATTTTATGTTTAAAAGTGGATAAAATGTGTTCTATACGGAAAATGGTCTGACGGGTTGAGAGCCCTCATCGTTTACCCGATAAACAGTTCGAGTAAAGTTGTCACAGCTATCTGAGGCTAACAACTAAGACACACTAAAAAAAAGAAAATGGACTGTATATCTGCCAATTTTTATCCCAATTTGTTCAATGGTTTACGCGTGGTTGAGTAATAAACATCTAAATATCCACACATAATCACAAACTTTCACATTTATAATATTAGTAAGAAAGTAGAATAGTTGGATTATTAAAATGTACAATGACAAGTAGGTACAAGTAATTTTATAGCATTTCATATATATGTTTATAGGAGCATCCAACAAAAACTTAAAGACATAACTTACCCTAATTATAATGCTCATTGCAACCGACAATTTGTAATTAAAACTTATTACATATAGATGTACGTTTGAAGACGGCTAACGAATTATACCTGCTATCGATGCCGACAAAGCCTAAAATGTTATCACATAACAATCATCATCATCATCATTTCAGCCTATCGTCGTCCACTGCTGGACGTAGGCATCCCTCATGATATGCCACAAAGTGCGGTCCTGGGCCGCCTGCATCCAACGACGCCCACCAAGTTTCACCAGGTCGTCGGTCCACCACTAAGTAGTCCACCACAATGTAGGACACCCCCCCCTAGCGGGGGGTGTCTCCCGATGGTCGTCCGATACGTGGTCGCCACTCGAGAACCTTTCTTCCGCAGCGCTCGTCGGTTCGTCGAGCGATGTGGCCTGGCCATCGCCACTTCAGCGTGCTAATTCTTTGTGCTATGTCGGTTACACCCGTTCTTCGGCGGATTGCCGTATTTCGGATTCTAGCTCATCTCGTAATCTCGACAGTACATAGATTATTTCCTCAGTGCGGGGTGTTGTCTTTAAAAAAATAATCGTAGAAAATCGTCGAAATAGTCGAGTATAGAACGAATGTAGACCCACACACACGAGCTCGGTGGCTGGTGTTTATGGTGGGTTTACATGCCTATTTTTATAAATAATGCGCCTAAAGATAAGTGTGTGAAGGGAGGACTTGCCTCAGATTCTACAGTATATCTATCATCGTTCACAATACAATTAATGTATAAGATTTGGGATTACATATAATAATCATTTAAAAGTGCATATTAGTCTCAAATACTTCTGACGACAAACTTAATGTATTCCGCCATAGCTTAAACAATACGGGCTTTATTAAAATGCGTATTAAAACATATCTTGGAACGAAACAAAGGTCATTCACACCGGTTCGGTTCCTACAAAACGTGGTGTGCGACCGTGACCGTTAGCGTTCCCTCAACCATTTTTAAATATTTTCGTGTACAAACAAAAGTATTTCAAACGATAAACATAACGCTTGCTGTACATTTGATTCTGTACAACTTATAATCAGTCGAATGGAATCTTTTAAAATATTTAATTGCCTTGCATATAAAGGTCAAATAAAGCATATCTATGCGATTGACTGGCTATTACAATACTTGCTTGTGATTTCCTCCAAGTCCATCCAAATCTGAGACTCCACCGGCGACAACATTAACGACCTAACGGCTGACCTCTGTAAAAGAATGTCTCCGTAAGTAGGTAGTTAAGAATCCACTGTACCATTTATTTACAAGAGTGAATTCATCTAAGAAAAACTAGCATTCAAAATTATTAATGGTTTGTTTGAATGGTGTGTCACGCGGTTCATTGTTGGCGCGCACACCGTCCGGATGCGCCCGCTGACACTAATTATTCCCATAGTGCTTGAATGATAGATTGCTCTGGACAAATCACTTCTAGCCACACTCCCAAAGAGTAATAAAAAAGTCGAGTGATTAGTTTTTTTAAGTTTAAGCCCAGTGATTGTCAAAGAACGTGGGTTGACTTGTACCGTTTGTCTAAAATGGTAATATGTTATTGTAAAAGTCGAAATGTCCGCGATGTTATCTTACGTAGACTTCTGTCAGATTGGTAAGTATAATCCTATTCAAAATTATACATGTCAAACACAGTTACTTATAAAGCTGATATTTTAAATTGTATGAATTATCTTTTGTTTATAATTTCCTTTTAATGATAAAAATGTTTTGAAGATGCGTACAAATTTGAGTTACAGTATTGTGTGGTAAATAGTGCACAGTTTGCATAAAGCATAGCGGCGGCGGGTGAATTTGTAATTAAGAAATTGCGGCTTCGAAAGATGACTAACTATGTACCGCATATGTTAATATATTTATTTATCTTTGAACAAGGATCTTAACTCCTTTTTAGTTGCAATTACTTTTTATAAATTATATAAACTCTACAGAAGTTACAAAATAAGTAGCATATTAAACGATTTACTTATTTTACATTTATAACTTGATTCATATCTAAGAATATTATAAACGTTGTGTTGAAATATATTTTGGTATATAAACAAAATAGTATTTTGTATAAAGTCACCTATATAAGTATAGATTTCGTGAATGATACCTTAAAGTTAACCTATCAACCTCAAACGAAGTAACAAAGATAACATAACAAATCGCTTCGGTAACTGCGATACTAACTGAAACGATAGCGTCGAGCGAGGCGGGGGCCCAACTACGCCCAATGAAATATTATCTCTCGTGTGACTTACGAGTACCAGTCTCTCGACCGAGCATAATGACATTTTAGTATTACAACATTTTATCTATACGAGACGAAAAGTTCCGAGGTAAGTTAAACGCCAACTGGTATATTGTTTCAGAAAGTTGACAGGCGATGTAATTTGTTAATGTCAAACGGCGTTTGCGGCCAGCGACACGGCTACGTATCTGCGCTAGCGCAGAGTCGATCTCTCCTGACCTAAAAATACGCGGCGACATCACGCTAGCTCCTAGCCTATCTGTCGTACTCATTTAAATAATGAGATTTATCATTTTTGTGTGGAACGCATAAAATCATTATCTGGCATCGTGCTATTAGTTAAATTATCTAGCGGTGCTACCGAATAATAGTTATAATAATTCACCTGCTCGTTTAATATTCGTTCTCTAGAGAGACACTGCTATAATACTTAACTAAAAATCGGTATGACGCATTATTAATAGATGTTGTGATAAACTTCGAGATGGTACGCCTACACGCTTTATCCTTAATCTTACATATTCTAGTTATAAACTATTACAATGATGGATTCACTCGCTTTTAATGCGAATATTTTGCAGAACAACTACAGTAGTGTATATCATTCATTAGTTTATTGTTAGTGGGTATTAATTTAAAAGCACTAGCACTTGGAAATAATAAATAATAATATTTTTTGTATGTTAGACTTAAAACAACAATTTGTGGAAGTATTGCTCTGAATGGAGGTATTGGACGCGTGGCGCACGATGGGTTGGTATTTTAACCACTGCGACATCTGTGCCGTCAATGTCTTTATTTTCAGCTTTCATAAAGAATCAAAATGTGTAATTAGATTAAAATATACTCTCTTCATGGGCAAATTTTTTACCACCATTTTATGAACTTTGTTATTATGAAATTTAGAGGATACCATACTCTCCAAAAGAAACTATAAATCATGATCAAATATATTATAACTAGCAACCCGCCCTCGCTTCGCTTCGGTTTCAGTCACCTTACTCGCGTAGTTCCCGCTCCCGTGGGTATACTGGGATAAAATATAGCTTATATTACTCAGTGATACAGAACATTCTAATGGTGAAAGAATTATCGAAATTCGTCCAGGAGTTTTTGAGTTTATTCGTAAGGAACGTTTCTTCTTTATAATATTAATGTAGATTACACCCTTAGAGGGTGAAAATTAAAAAATGCTGAAACACGTCTTTATTTATTTTTACTAAAGAGTATTTTTAGAGAATTTGAAGAATATCGATGTAGATTTTTTTTTCTCTTATACAAACTTTGTTACTGCAGTTTACCCCCTAGGGGTTGAATTTCAAAAAACCCTTTCTTAATGAGTTTCTACAACACGCAAAGAAACTAATATCAAAATTTCATGTTTCTGGCTTCAGTATGTTTGGCTCTGTGATAAGTCAGTAAACTGACATCTTTTTACCTATTTTACAAACATTTATTTTTTTTTTTTTGTGGGTGGGTCGCGGTCGGCGCGCCTCCGCACCACTCCGTCCGGGGCGACAGAGGGGCTTAAGCACGCAACTCCCGCGACCTACCCGAAAACCACGTCGCCTTCGTCGTTGGGCCGACCACTGGAGCAGCGTTAACTTGTCGTCAGTGGTCGGCCCGACGGAATACCCCCTACGTGGGGTAACCTCCCATCGACCGACGTCGCCCCCTCGGGGAGGACGTCGGTCTTTCCTCACGCGGTCGGCCTCTCGGCGGGTGACGGACTAATCCCCGGTCACGTCACCCGCGGCCTCGGCTAGGGCGGTATGAGGCGCAGGTAGTTGCGCCTGCGCCGCCCCAGTCGCCGGCGGCGGATCTCCTCATCGAGGCTGCGCTCCTCACGCAGGCGATCCGCCGCCTCCTTCCGCGAGATCACTGTCTCGCAGAAGGTTGCGACCGCGTCCCAATTCCCGACGCTGTCGACCATCGCCCTAGCGATATCCGGCAGCGTCAGGTCCGTACCGATGATTGCGACGAGTTCACAGCGTTGCACTGCCCAAGCCCCGCAGGCCTCGAGCGTATGGCACGCCGTGTCCTCGTCGCAATCGCAGTGGTGGCAGGACGGTGTACTCTCCCTCCTAACGACCTTATGCAGGTATTTGGCGAAGCACCCATGCCCCGTCAAAACCTGCACCAGTCGGAAGGAGAGCACCCCGTGCCGCCTCTCCAACCACTGCATTAGCGCCGGCCGGAAGGCCTCCAAGGTTCGTACCCCGAACCGAGGCCTCTCCAGCCGGACTGCCCAACGGGCAATGACGTCTCGGCGGGCGTCGACGCGCCAGGCGGTGAGATCCCTTAACGAGACCACACCGCCCTCCGCTCGCACCCCCGTCACCCGCCGATAGTTATTAGATTAGTCCCGGCCAATAGGCACGCTGCCTCCGTCGCCACCGTGCGGTATCCACGGATGGATATGGATATCCCTGACCGCCGTGACCCTCTGTGGTCGCCACAGAAGGGCCCTAAGTCGGGCGGTCATGGACCCCGCCCACACCGGTGCGCCGTACAGGACCATCGACCATCGACCGGATGACCCCCGCGTACAGCCGTCGGCGCGCAGCGCTCGGTCCGCCCACGTTCGGCATAAGCCACGATAGGGCCGACGCCGCGCCGACGAGCCGTGGAGCGAGCCTGCGGAAATGCTCCCGGAACCACCATCGCCCGTCGAGCACCAGGCCCAAGTACCTCATATGGGCCCGGATACTGATATCGACCGAGTGGATGGTGATCGAGACGCCGATGGGAGGGCTCATAGTGCGCCCATGGAACAAGAGGGCCTCCGTCTTGTCCAGGGCGACCTCCTCGGTACCAGAGGTCGCCAGGCTTACCGCCTCTTCTAGCGTCCCACCACGGGCTGTGACGAGCGTGTCGTCGGCGTAACAAATCACGCCCAGCCCGGGCGGGAGGCTCCCCCTCAACGCCCAGTCGTAGCCGATGTTCCACAGGGTGGGTCCGAGGACCGACCCCTGTGGGACACCGCACGTCATGGGCGTTCGCACGACGTCCCCTGCTCGGTCGGTGCAGAGGACGCTGCGCCCCTCCAAATAGTCTGCCACTAGCCGCCTCAGGTAAACTGGCACCCCGTGATTCCGGAGCGCCTCCCTGATGCAGCTGAATGGCAGACTATTGAATGCGTTGGCGATGTCTAGGGACACCACCAACAGCACTCCCCCGCCGGTGACGGCCTCAGTCGCCACGGATCTCAGGCGCAACAGAGCCGCGATCGTCGAACGACCCCTCCTAAACCCAAACTGGGCGTCCGACAGATCGGGCCCCGTGCCGACGAGGTGCCGCTCGATGCGGGCAGCTACCACCCTCTCCAGTAGCTTGCCCGTGTCAACGAGCAGCACGATAGGCCTGTAGGCCGAAGGCGACTCCGGAGACCGTCCCGGCTTCGGCAGGAGCACCAGCCTTCCCTCCTTCCAGCACCCAGGGAACCGTCCGGACGCTAAACACGCGTCGAACAGCCCCCTGAGGCGGGGTCCCAGGTGTTCGAGGACCAGGGCCAGCACACGGTTAGGAACACCGTCGGGCCCGGGGCGGTAGACTTTGCGCCCATGCGCGTCACCGCCACCCCCATCTCGGGTTCCGTGATGGGCGGAACAATGTCGTCGTCGGTCTCCCGGTCAGTGTCTGGCGGAGCCATGACCGGGGGCGTGTGTTCCGCCCGCCGCGGGAACAGGTCCTCGATGACCCGGGTGAGAAGGCCGGGCTGGAGAGTCTCGGTGAGGGGAGGGCCCCGCGCGCGTAGCCTATTCAGCACCGCGCGATAGGGGCGTCCCCAGGGCTCACGGTCGAGACCGTCCAGCATCTCCTGCCGACTGACGTCCTTGGCGGAGCGGACTCCCCTCCTCGGGGGCAGACGCCGTACCCGGGGCATGGCCGCATCGCAGATCTGCGTCAACGCACTGCGGATGCGGCCAGCCTCAGCGTCCAACCCGTCCGACTTGTGGGCAGAGGACAGCCACGAGTATACGATGGCTGTCTCCGCCAGCTGGTCCCGGTCTAAGCGACCCACAGCCCATCGCGGGAACGCAGGACGCCCATCCGCCCCGTGACCCCTGCTGGGCAGTCGGGATTGCAGGGGAGACCTCCATCCGGATATACCGGTGTTCCGACAAGGTCTCCACCTCCTCCACGACGCGCCAGCTCCCCACGCGTGCGGCGACCTCGGGGCTAGCGAACGAAAGGTCCACTATCGACCCGCCCCGTTGTCGCACGCACGTATGCACCGAGCCCTTGTTCAGCAAACAGAGGCCCAGTGCCGCCGCCCACTCCTCGATCGCCCGTCCTCGGTCATCCATCCTAGGGGACCCCCACGCCACGGACTTGGCGTTAAAGTCCCCCAGGACGAAGACCTGGCGCGATGCCAGTCGCCGTAACGAGGCCTCCATGATGGTGAGGAAGGCCTCGAAATCGGTCACACTCCAGTTAGGGGAGAGATAAACTCCGAAGAGCGTAATCTCCCTCCAGTCCGCCGCGACGTATCCGACGCCCCTGTCCCTAAGGGTCAGAGACGACGAAGGCCACGACGTGGAGGCGACGATTGCCACGGTGCCATCGGCGCTACCCAACCAGTTAATCCGGTCGGGCACCACGTACGGCTCCGCGACTACGGCTACTCCTATCAACCACTCCGCCATGGCTTGCAGGAACACGTCCTGCGCACCGGCGGAGTGGTTGAGATTGGCCTGGAGGAGACGAATGGATACGGGGTCCATTAACGGTCGGTATCCATCGTCACCTCCTCCGCGCTAACGGGCGATCGGGCCGCGCTTGGAGCGGGGACTGACCCGGTCGATGGGCCGCCCCGCCCCTTTGGGGCCGATGCCGGGGGTCTGCAGTCCCCAGAGCCCATGCGGTGCTTGGCAGGCCTATTGCCCGCCGCACACGCGAGGCATTGGGGCACTGCAGAGCACGATGCCGCCTGGTGTCCAGTTTGACCGCAACGGAAACATAGCCCGCTGCAGTCAAAGCAGTTCCTGCATGTCGGTCGGGTATGCCCGACCGCCATGCACTTATAACACCTCGCGGGCCGGGGCTCCAGCACGGTTACCCGCGCCGAACTCCAGCCCACGAGGAGCCTGCCTGAGTCGGCCAATTGCTTGACCGACTCCACTGCGCACTGCACCCAGACAGCTCCGACGCCGCCCGGACCAGGGCGGATGGTGCCAATCCGGACGGTGTCCGAGGCACACCCAGTATGCGCCATAATGGCCTCCCGGATGTCCTCCACCGCCACGGAGTCGTCCAGACCCTTGAGGCGCATATCTGCGCACTTGACGGGTCTGGCGATTCGGACTCCATCCTCCGGCCCGAACAGCCCCTTCAGCATCGTGGCCAAACTGTCGGCCGTCTTCGCACCCTCGGCCCCAGGGAACTCGAGTATTCGAGCCCCTGTCCGGGCCTTGCGGGTTCTCGCCTCGACGCCCCCGATGTCGGAGACGTCCAGCTCCCGCCGGGCGCGTCTTAGGACGGCCTCATAGTTCAGGCTCCTCTCAGCCGCCTCAGGCAGTACGGTGATTACCACCGCAGCCGTCTTCGGCGACTTGAGGCCCCTACGCGACCTTTTCCCCTTTCCGCCGGCTCCCGCCTGGGGAGCGGCGGCCACAGCGGCACTCTTGGCCGCCGCTCTCCGCTTTTGGCCGCGTGCCTTCCTGCTACGCTCAGCCATCCGCCAGCCCTGTTCGAGCCTGACAGCAGCGCTGAGCGCAGCAGGCACAGTCGTGGGTTCGCGCGCCTGCGGTGCAATCGCTGGCGCCGGCCGCGGCCCGGCCTTGGCGGGAGTCGGCGCCTTGCCGGCCTTCTTGGCCCCTTTGGGTCCCGCCGCGGCCACAGCGTAGCTCACCACGCGGCCACCCTGACAGGGCAGCGGGGTGGGAGCCGACGCTTGCGGCCGCCTCGTCTTATCCGCGGCGAGCGGCGGTCGGAGGGGCGGCTCAGGCGGGAGCCTGGCCGCTACGGCCTCGATACGCGCATCCATCATTAACCCTACTCGGGCTAAGATGACGCGTATCGCCGACTCCGACACGCCATGCACCTCGTCGGGCGGCGGCTCCTCCCCCCTCCGAGGTCTCCCGCGGCCACAAACCGGCGGAGGGACCACGACAAGGCGAGACAGCGGCGAAGCCGCGACGGGCGCAGCCGGTGCAGCGGCCGCGACGGGCGCAGCCGGCGCCACGGGCGCAGACGACGATGGGCCCGCCCTCACTGGCGCCGCCCGTTTCGGCGGCGGGGCCGGCGCCGGCAGCGCAGCCGGCACCAGGCGCTCAAATTGGGACCGCAGGTCAGCCATGTCTTTGGCCAACCCGCGGTTCTCCCTCCGCACCGCCTCCAACTCCGTTTCCAGCTTGCGGTTGCGTTCTCGCAAGCCGGAGACCTCCTTGCTGAGGCGGGCGTTCGCGGCCTGAAAGGCCGCCACCCCGCCTTCCCGGTCGGCTGAACCCGGCGTCGCCGGTCTCGCCGCCACCGTACCGCCCCGACCCCTGCGCCCCCTGCGCCCCCTGCGCGCGGTCGCAACCTTGGGGGGAGGCCTGATGGGGTCGGTCCCCTCCGAGTCGGATGCGGAGCTGCCTTCCCTTTCCAGGGAGCGCTTCCTATCCCTCAGGGGGGAGCGGGCCCCCTCCCTCTCCCTTCCCTTGACACCTAAAGCCGCCGTCAGAGCCCTCGCCGCAGGATGCGGCTCAGACTCCTCGGCGGCCCCTCTATCGCCGGGCGACCCATCTCCACCTCTACCGGACGACCTGCCTAGCACCCCGGACAACCCGCCTACCGTTCCGTGCAACCTGACCAGAGCTACGGACGGCCCTGCGGCGAAATCACCACCCTCGTCCCTACTCCGGCCTTTACCATCCTCGGCGGACGGCCCTGCGACACCGCCCTCGTCCGCCGACATCTCCGACCCCGAGCCAACACGCTCCGATGGTCCTGCGACGCTGCCGCCCTCGTCCTGCGACGGCTCTGCGGCACTGCCGCCCTCGTCGCTCGACAGCGTCATACTGGAGCTGCCTCTCCTTCCACCGGAGGCGCTCCGCTCCTCGGAGTCACTACCTCCTCCTGATTCGGACGGTCCTGCGGCCCCGCCGCCCTCGTCCCGCAACGGCCCTGCGGCTGATCCGCCCTCGTCGCTTGACAGTCCTGAGCTGCCACTCCTCTCTCTCGACGCCCCGGCGATATCGCCGTTTCCGTCCCGCGACGGCTCTGCGGTAGCTGCGGATGCACCGCCCTCGTCGCGCGCGGCCACGGCGACATCTTTTTGTGCCCGCCGTTCCGCTTCCCGTTTTAGGCGCAACCTACGCTGATGCGTAGTTTCCACGGCGCCCTTCCTCCTCCTCTTCCTCCTTCTTTGAGCCACCTGCTTCGCCGGGCTCGCGGCTGGAGCAGAAGGTGCCCCCCACCCATACGATTGGGGGCTGACTGTGCCGGAACTTGGGCGCGACTCCTCGTCGCGCGCAAGCTTCGGCACAGCAAGGGAATCCCCGGCCTGGCCGGGACCCTCTGGTGAAGACATACGAATGTTGACTTCTGCCATCGTGTTTTGGAAGTTTAAGTCCTCCTTGACTACTATTCTAACGACTGGACGGTTTTTTTTTTCGCGCGGGCTTCTTAACCCACCAGCCATACATCTCCTCGCCGAGTAGCAAAACTTGAGATTGGGGTGATTTTTATAGGGGTTTTCTTCCCCGCAGTCCGCAGACCCCCGGTCCTGACCCCCCTACTCAGAATTACGGTTTGGGCCTTCCGGGTCTGGCCGCTCGCGAGCGACCGGCCCGTCACGCCCCCGGGCCGTGACGCAACCGTCCCTGGCGACGGAGTACCATGAGACACATCCGCCCCATTGGCCCCGGGCCAAATCCGCCGTGCGCTCTGCCTTCAGAGTCGGCACGCGGAGACCCCCCCTCCCGCCGGAATCTTGGCCGTCCAAATGGACGTTTCCAGGGTGCACCACGTGGAGGTTCCCCGGCCTCGCACCCCACCTATTTTACACCCTAAGAGGATGAAAATGGACAAACGCTGAAACACGTGTTTATTTATTTTTATTAAAGAGTATTTGTGCTTAATTTGAAGACAGTAGCTAAAGATTTTTTTTTCTTTCCATACATACTTAACCGTTGCGTTTCACCCCCTTAGAGATGGAATTTCAAAAAATCTTTTCTTAGTGGGTGCCTACGTCATGAAATGAAATTACGGTCCAAATTTCATTTTTCTATCTTCAGTAGCTTCGGCTCACCCTGTTCCTTTATATATATATTATTGTTAACGCCCCTGCAACACCCCTTGCAGGTGGAATTTCGTAAAATCCGTTCTTAGCTGACCTCTAGTCGACAAAAGGAATATTTATGCCAAATTGCAAGTCTGTACGCCTTATGGTTCCAGAGATATGGTGATGAGTCAATATATCGCTCGCAAAACCCGCCTCTCCTATATATATATATATTATTGTTAACACCCCCGCAACGCCCCTTGTAGGTGAAATTTCATAAAATCCGTTCTTAGCTGACCTCTACTCGATAAAAGGAATATTTCTGCCAAATTTCAAGTCTGTACGCCTTATGGTTCTAGAGATATGGTGATGAATCAATATATCGCTCGCAAAACCCTCCTTTCCTATATATATACTAGCTGACCCGGCCAACTTCGTATCGCCGTATTTTTTTTTTGTAAATATATTTTATAAATTTCCAAAGATATAGTCTCTAATAGAAAAACCATTACGGCACTGCCAGGAAAGGTTCAATCGTCTTGGTCGCGGCATTGTTAATGATGATTCAAAGAGAATACAAATTACTGATTATTGATTTCTGACAAAATTCTTCTTCTTCTTTTTTATTGGCAATAAGCTACAATATTATGAGCTATTGGTACCAGTGTCAAGTTAAAAACACATTTACACGTCTTTATATAAATAATAGTCATAATAGTCTTAGTCCTTGTCATTGATCGGGTGCTGATAGCCAAATCAATGTTTTACTGGCAATTTTGCAGAACATGAAAATGCACGGAATTTACAATTAAATCATATTCACTGCACTTCCGAATATTCTCAGCGTTAAATTACATAAAGTACCAGCAAAATTATTCAATATAATACTGTAAAATACCAAAGTAATAAATAAAATTTAAAAACGCTACATGACATTTTGTAATGCCGTAAAATCTCGAATAAAGACTGACAAAATTATAATTATCAAATTTTCAACTATACTTAATCATAGAAAAAATTACGTTTAGTTGTCATTTGCATTTTGTTATTACATGACAGACACGTTTTTGTTATACCACATTTATATTGATCTGTAACCTTTTTGACGTTTAATTTCACATCATACGGGAACGTGGTCAAACTCAAGAGTGATAATCTAGCAGAAAAATAAGATATTCTATATAAATAAAATTTAAATAATATGAAGAAAATTGTATCAGACTTGGCTGTATGGGCTTTGATCCCTTTGCCTGTCCGAATGGACAAACAGAAACAAAAAAATAAAATCTATTTGACATTTTTGTCACGTCACACGGGAACGCGATGGAACGGGATAAATTGTCATTAAGAAGAAGAAGATGAAGAACGGAATAAAAAATATCCTATGTCCGTCTCCTGGTTCTAAGCTACTTCTCCACCAATTTTCAGTCAAATCCGTACAGCCGTTCTTGAGTTATAAATGTAGTAACTAACACGACTTTCTTTTATATATATAGATATAGTTTTGAACCAGTAGAGGGTTAATCTTTAAGTCTGATTTAGTTAGAAACGTTCATTACTAATTAATTTGTAGATACAAATTAAGCATATTGAAACAAGTATTTACTATTTTTATTTAAGAGAATTTGTATCTTTTCAACGCTTGTCGCTTTTCATTCTCTAAAGTTGTAGAGTAAGAGACTTTGTATTCTCTTCAATAAAAATAATAAATACTTGTTTCAACGCTTGTCGCTTTTCATTCTCTAAAGTTGGAGAGTAAGAGAATTTGTATTCTCTTCAATAAAAATAATAAATACTTGTTTCAACGCTTGTCGCTTTTCATTATCTAAAGTTGGAGAGTAAGGCATTAAATTTTGTTGTGGTAATGTATTATTTTCCATGTGTTTACAAAATAACAATTCACCACCCCTTTCTTGCCCGTGAGTGCCGTAAAAGATGACTAGTATAATATGCATATTATTGTGTGCAAGGGAAGGTAAACTCAAATTAAAAATTTAAACTAACACGTTTGACCAGCATAGTATAGTAGGTCGATTTGCCTCCCATTGTGGAGGAGGCTTGAGCTCAACAATGGGACATATATAAGCTGTAATGGTGATAAAAGTGTCACACGTTTTTTTTTAAGGCAATACTCGATGCTAAGGCAATAATCCTTGTATTGTAGGGAACTTTACAAACATAATTTAATGGACACAAATTACACCCAGGTTTAGTCACAATTTCTGGATCGAACAAACTATTGTCCTACGTGGGAATCGAACCGATGACACTGGCACGATATCATAACTATTACACTATTTGTGCAGTCAAACTTTTTATTGCACTGAAAATTGTCATAAATAAGTACTAAACAGCGTCTTATTTTTTTAAACTATTGCATAGCTTTTATCGCGGGCTTGGCGCGGGGACAGAATCAAGAAATTCCGTAACGAAAATAAAACCTCACACCCCCCTACCATGTGGCTAGCTACATGCTACGAGCTACGGTCCCAACGATCTTCAGCGGACGACAGGGGTAATCCAAACCGCCTTTATTGTTATACATATAGTACATTTGTTTTCTTATCGGTCACCACGCTCAAAAAGTGTAACTTGAATTAATATCAAAGAAAAAAAATACTGCATAAATAAATAATTATAATTGCATAAGTTGATAAAAAATGCTATGCAATAGCTTTACCGCGGCAGTCCCCGAGTGCCACCAGTTTTTTTGTTGTAAATACTTGCTTAAAAGGAATATTCTGGATACCAACTTATCAAGAGGATATGTTTCTCATTAAGAGTGTACAGTAAGAACTGAAGTTACAACACAAATAATTAAAATCATATTTAATGGCAACAAAAAACACGATTCTAGCGCGACCGAAGTCGCGAGCATTATAAAGCACGTAAGTAATTATTGTTACTGATACCAAAATAGAGTATCTTGACAGTTACCAATTTGTACCAGTAAAAAATGCAGTACTATTTTGTGTTCAGAAAATTTACAATAATAGCACAAAGGCCAAGTGTATTCTATTAGGTAGAGGACAATAATATATTTTTGTCTATAGACAAAGTTATAACGTGAATTTAAAATTTACACTCCGCCTACACTTTCTAGCACAAACGGGTAATCCTATAAAAGAATCGATAATTAGTAAGAGACTCTAATATTAATTAAAGTGTACTGTGGATTAAATTTGAAAGCGTAGAGATCTACGGGACGAATGGATTTTACTGAAATTGTATTTGGGGTATTTAATTTTTTTTTTAAACACGTCCTAAGTGACTCACCTGAACTTGATACCAGTGGTCGGCCCAGTGGCGAAGGGCAGATAATAAGGTGGGTTATGGGGCCGTGGGCCATCTTTTTGTTAACCTCAGATGGAATGAAAGGCGTGTATGCTGACCACAGGCCTCCTAAAAAGGAAGGGTAAATCACCTTCGAAGTAATATGCTCCTATACTATTTAAAAAGTTTACTATACTTTATTATAATATTTTTTATTTTCCTAAGTTGTTACTTCGATATAGAGGCGCTATATTCCTATGTACGGTTATCCGTTAGTATAGCAAAGATATACTGGTGGTAGATATTACTTTACCGTATTTTACCATAATATTAAATCTTAAAAAATGTTATATCCCGGCTGCATACTTTAATCTACTAATAATATTAATCTCGATTTTTAATGTATTTATCAAACTTTTATATTATATTTTGAAGTAGTAAAGGGTTTGGTGAACTGACCTTATTTTCAAGGATAGTAATTAATTTCTATCCCTCTATCAGCTTTTAAAGGCAACGTTTCTAATAATAAAAGAAGTGTTTGCATAACATATATTAGCGAACCTCGATACAATTAGCAGGACTTTATATATGTACGTTTGAGTGTAACTGAACTACCAAACAGCATACTAGATTTTGATAGAAAAGTGTCGTAGAATTTATTTCTAGATTATTTAGGTTTACAGTTATACCTCATAGCTTGCGCTACGTTTTAATTTTAGGCAAATGACTTTTTTAAATTATTACAATGCAGCGTCTATTAGGCCAACTTGGTAATTTTAGTATCCTGATCTATCCATTAGTTAAAACCTTTTTTGTTACTGAGACTAATCCCACCACACATTCCCATCATTGTAACTCCTACAGGAGTTAGACTAGTGCGATCTATGGAGACTGGACTGGATGGCTTGTAAGCCAGGATCACAATGGTCTCCATAGATCACACTGAGGATTAACCCTCAAGTAATCCCGGGAAATGATTTTAATTGTCTTGGAACTTGCAAAAAATTTAATTAGAAAAGTTAAACAGGAGGAGTTGGTAGGGATTGATGCCACTTTCCTCTTATGCAATGCGGGAAACATGAAGCAAAATTGACTAGTTAGTCAATAAATAAGAAGACGTGCAGTTACGATAAGCGAAACAGTACAGCAACAGGGATTTGGGAGAGCTTGACGAGGCCTATATGTGACCCTTAAGATTGATTAATTTAAACTATCAAAAAAAAGGTCACGATAAGATATTACCATAAAACAGTGTGTAAAATGAGGCCGGTCAATTCTGCGTGACATTACCTAGAAAAGAAATAGACCTACTATTAACATTCTGATCAGGTAAGTTGGTAAAAGATGACTTAGGGATGCAAAATGCGGATAACATCGTGATGTGCTTGCCTTGGCAAGAGAATAAAACACGAAAACAAAAACTGTGGCTACACGACTTACCAGCAAAGTAAGTCAAATTCACACTCACAAACGAGCTTAACAGTGGGACATGAATAGGCTGACATAATGATGATGATGAAGTTGGTATAAGATTTTATTTTAAATTTGCCTTCTCATGTTGTAATGTTATATATATACCTATATTTCTTACTCGCTTTTTATCTCAAGTGTACAGCCCACCAGTAGGCAAAAAGAAATATTATAAAATATTAGCACTATCAGAAGTAGGTACGTCATTGCATGATAATGTAATCACTATAATTAGGTACATAAGATTAAAAATCCTCCGTGTGGTGACGGAGTAAGAATACAATTCACCATTCCCTATCTAGCCCGTAGATGTCGTAAAAACGACTAAGGGATATAATAAGCATAAAACATCTCGAAGCAAAACCCTATGCCAACATGTCCGACCAGCGTGGAATAGTAGGTCAATTCCCGTCCCATAGGAGGCCTGAGCCTAATAGTACGACATATATGGGCTGAGATAAAGATTAAAAAATATACAATTACATGATTTAAGACCAAAAGAATTTTTCTTTGACACTCACTTTGATCCTTTTTACCTAGTAATAGCAATGATAAACAAGCCAAGGTTTACACTGAAAGGAACTTCCTTAATTATGGCAAAAGAATTCAAATGCGTTTGACCCACAGTCAACAACGTGTTGATTATGGATGGACGACTAAAGGACATAATTAAAACGGGCTGCTTTAAGTGGATTTTGGTCTCTATTAGTAGTCTTCTGTGATGCAAAACACCCATTAAACATTAAGATACCGTTTATAAACGGGCCGACATAAACGGCATATGTATACTAATGTATGCGATGATCATGAGAAAATAGATATCAATAAATGTATTAGACACAAGATAATTGCTATGAAATAGAAAATTTAAAATAACTAGAAGTAAAAAATTGTTATGAAAAAGACAAAAATCTGTATACTACCATGTGTGCTGATCAGGAAATAAGTTAAATTAAAATGTTTGAATAACCCCCGACACAAAGTAAAATATTAATCAAAAGTATTACGTTCTCTTCAACAAGAATTATCAATTAGCATTTAACGATTATACTGGCACGCGTGAAGCACTTAATCGAGCAATCATACACCATCACATCATTTTGGAAAAGAGCCGATATTATTACAGTGCTAGACCGATATTATCCAAAAATAGCTAAGAATCACCGCAAGAAAACTGGCTTTCAAAAGAAAAAATCATATTGAAATCGGTTTATCCGTTTGAGAGCTACGATTCCATAGACTGACACACACACAGACAGACATCGACGCCAAATATATAACACCCTTTTTTGCGTCGGGGGTTAAAAATAGATATCAATGAATGTATTCATCATCATCATCATCATCTCAGCCCATATATGTCCCACTGTTGGGCTCGGGCCTCCTCCATAATGGAAGGGTAATTGACCTACTATACCACGCTGGTCAGACGTGTTGGTATAGGGTTTTATTTCAAGTTTTCCTTCTCTCGCATAGATGTTATATGCGTTTTTCTATCCCTTAGTCGTCTCGTACGATCACCCACGGGTAAGATAGGGGGTGGTGAATTGTATTCTTACTCCGTCACCACACGAAAGAAATTAATGAATGTATTAGGCACAAGATATTACTATGAAATAGAAAATTCAAAATAACTATGTAAAAAGTTATTATGAAAAAGACAAAAATTTTAACCATTTTCCAGACGTTAAATGGATGATATTTGATTGATTCATTTAGGGCTACAGAAGGACAACAAGTGGCTAAATTGCCGAGCTGGTCATGGAATACAAGGAAGATGGTACCAGTGGTCAGCCTAAATACGATAGGGAGGCAATACAGTACATTATACAGCCCGAACGAAACGAACCGCGTGTGTTCTGACTATATAGCCTATCGTATTACCTCCTAATCGCCATTTGGGCTGAACACCAATACCTATTTCTATTTGCCTTCAGTATACGACTTTTCTTTCTAAGACAACTATCCATACTAATATTATAAATGCGAAAGTAAGGATGTTTGTTTGTTTGTTTATTTGTTTGTTTGTAACGCTTTCACGCTTAAACCACCGAACCGATTTCAAAAATTCTTTCATCAATGGAAAGCTATAATATCAGGGAGTAACATAGGCTATATTTTATCCCGGTATTCCCACGGGAACGGGAACTACGCGGGTAAGGCGACTGAAACCGAAGCGTAGCGAGGGCGGGTTGCTAGTATTTTATAAATCTTCATAAATTTTAATCCTACACGATATGTATTACGTTGTTTTTCTTATAATTCTATCAAATGTCCCTTCCCTATTTTTGCATTTACTCGCGTTCTATCATATCTAGTATAATACAACCCATCTTGCAGCAAACCTACCTACATTTATATTTTTAACTTTATTAATCAACGCTCACGAATGGTCGCAACATTTTTTTTATAACAGGATTTAGTCCGGTCTCACTAGCGGAGCCCTATCACTTGCCGAATTTTCCCTTTCTGTCAATTAAGCGGTCATGACAAGACGCTTGGGTCTCAGATTCTCCTATTCAGTAGATATCTCCATCGCTCTCAAGCAGTTGATCTATCTCCAAATGCAGGGGACTTATACCCAGACCTGTCAACGCTTTTCTCGATCTAAGAGTCTACCTAGTCTTTCATTTGATAGTAATTGCTAATATCATTTGAGATAGTAAATACTATTAGCTTCGTCTTTAAATTCCACCTTAATTCATTATAATCACTTCTACAAAAAGTAATTATATTTTCTAGATGATTATGGCATATAATATGCACGTAACATCTGTGCAAGTGATGGAAAACTCGAAATAAAACCTTATACCAAAATGTCTGATCAGCATGGTATAGTAGGTCAAATTCCCTCCCATTGTGGAGGAGGCCCGAGCCCCATAGTGGAACGTATGTGGGCTGTGATGATGATAATGATGATTATATTACCGGGTGGCGACTGAGTAGGAATACAATTTGTCACTCCTTATCTTACCTAAGAGCCGAAAATATTAACCCGTCAAACTAGCGTGGTATAATAGGTAAATTTTCCTTCTATTGTGGAAAGGGCTGAGACGGTTACTAACCCCAGGGTTTAGTCCTCATCAGATATTGTGCCAAGCTGTATGAAGTTAAAGTCCTATTTCCATAATACCTTTACATGATACCTTTTGACGAATATTTGATATTATTTATAAGTTACAAAAAGACATCCCCTTTATGTTCATTATTTCTAAATATTAGTGAATTAGATAACAGTAAATTAATTTAATAGGCACGTTGTTAAATTAATATCCTTAAAATACATGCTTTTTAGTTAAATAAATAATTAATAATACTAAGATTATAAAAAAACTAACTTTAGCTGGTCTGTCACACTTAACAAAAACGACGTTAAAATTATAACGCAATGTCGGCCAAAAAACAAATACTCTTTGCTAACTGGCATACCGTGAAACTCATACTGCGAGTTCTTAATTTAAACTGACACCAGTTTTGTGAAATCTAAATTTTACAATGAATTTAATTGAAATGCATTTGATTAAAAACGTTTTAAACTAGTCCAAACTAAAGTTTAAGCATACATTCAGTTAATATAAAATTTTGTTATGAAAGTTATTTCGAACCATTAATAGACATTTTTAATAGGTTAAGTATTTTAAGGATTTATAATACTCTATCAATCCAAAACTAAATGCATCGATTATCATAAGTTTATACTACTGAACAATTTGATCGCTCCAGCAAATATAACATTTTAATTTGTTGAAAATTCAAATGATTAAGCAAAGTTCCTTAATTTACTTATGCTATAAAATGAATACATACATGTATACATATTATATAAAAATTATTTCACAGAATTCAATGAGCATAAACTTGTAAACCGACATTATAACTACCGGATGCGCACTAAATCGCGGGAGCTCGCTAGCAACCCATAAAATATTTAATCAAAATCAACATGTAAATTAATTTGAAGTAGCGTTAATTACTTAGTACTATTATAAAAGTACACACGTTGTCATTGCGGCATTAAATAGGGTTCTCATATCGAGATTGATTCGTAAAAAAGATTATCCTGATCATCCACTAGGCCCTAATTCTCGAGGGGCCCGTCGTCTATCCCTGATAACCCTGTATCGCGGGTGCTCTCGTTTTCAAATAAGTAAATTAACGTGGAATTGAATTAAGTTTCGTCCCAAGTTGAGATTATGGCGATTTAGTGAGATTATCTGAATGTGTTAAACGTCGCCATTGGGTTGTAATGGAAGGGCGTGGGTCAGGCCCATTGTTTAATTATAGATAGTGCTTCGGTATAAAAGCCACGAAGCGTGGTCAGGTTTTACTACTACTCATACTTGTGTTTATATGTAAGAAGGTACTGTTTTTATGACTCTATTGTGGACGGTGGTTTAACTTTATAATACGTTATAATATCAGGTCATTTAGCATTGTTTAATTGTTATTTAGCTTGTAATCTTAGTTACGATGGTTAACGATTTTTACGGAAGTTACTTAATACTTTTTACGGAATATTTACTTAACTACTTCCTAAAACAGTTAGTTAAATTAATTTAGCGTTTATCACTATACTTCATGCATAAATGGAAAACACAAAAAAAATAAAGTTTCATTTTAAACATTAACTTTAAACATATTATTTTTTTCAGGTGGATCTTATTATGAGTTCTATCTTGCAGTGATTTTAACGTAGATTTTGAATTTATAAACAAAATGTACTATTTTTCTCAGCTAAGACATCGCCCATTTTACCAACCCTTTCTGAAAATATCAATTTCTTATGATATAATCGTTAATTTTTTATTATATGCCTGGATTAAAAATTGGACATATAGGTGACGCTACGATCGAATTCTAAGATGATTTTTTTTTATTTTTTAAAGAATAGAGTGTTTAAAATTAGTTTTTATTATAATATGCCTTTGCGTGGTGACGGAGTAAGAATACAATTCACCACCCAATCTCTTGCCCGTGGGTGTCATAAAAGGTGACTAAGAGATATCTTGGGCATAAAACAACAATTCAAGAGAAGAAAAATTCGAAATAAAACCCTATACCAATCCATCTGACCAGCGTGGTAGGTCAATTTCCCTTCCAATATATAGTAGCCTCGAGTCCAGTAGTGGAACGTATATGAGCTATGATGATGATGATAATATACCTATAAGGCAGTAGGGAGATAAATAGTGGTCCGCCTAAATGGCGATAAAGGAAAAACTTACGAGATTCTGGACGAATTGCACGGAGTTTAATCGAAATAGACTGTCATAAAAAATTAGGAAAGTAGTTCCGTGTGGTGATGGAGTAAGAATACAATTCACCACTCCCACTCTTACCTGTGAGTGTCGGCAAAGACGACTAAGGGATGTATAATGACGCGTCCGCTATTTAGTTATGCATTGATCCATGCCATTGGAGTTCGTTGATTCATTACCCTGCTCTTAACACAATTACTTGGAGTCGACTTAATATGTATTTATAGTTCATTTTGTAAAAGTTATAGGCAATAGTTTTAGGAACAGCCGCCTACCCATTCTCAACCCTCCTTGGGAATGTAATGACAAGACAGCTTCGGATGAAGTCGACCCTGGTTTGTGTTTAGATAAAAGCTTTAGTCCTCTTTTACAACACCTAAAAGCAATGGGTTGGTAGTTATTCCTAGCCGCTACCACACAAGTTATTAAAAATAAAATACAATAATAAAAAATATAAAATATAACAACTATAAAATGTATAAACGAAATAAATTTTTAACATATATTTTGTTTGTGCAAAAAAAGTAACCGACTGTATGAGAGCCAAAGCGTAAGTTTTAGGAAGACTTTTTCGTTTTAACGGAGCCCAAGTCTTGGCGTGTTGAGACTCAGTAGCCGTCGTAAGACCGCGTAGAGATCGACACCGATAATTGAAAAAACGTTACGACTGCTGAATCTTAACACCGATTTAAAACTGCGATGGATAAATTAAAAGAATCCAACCCCTGGATTGTTTTTCTTTCCGATTCTTTGCCTCCGATTGTGCCGATAAGCGTGTTCTGAGCGAACTTTATGTTTTGATTGTACTTGTGTACTGTGTGTAGGTGGCACTGCCATCTAAGTTTGTTTTTATTTTAATTAAAAACGAAATGTACTACAATTAAAGGACGTTTATCGTGATACTTTATTTTTTAAGGTTTTTTATTTGAGTGCGCCTTGAAGTTGTTTAACATAATAATGATATGTTAAATAATAGAACTATTTAATCTCGTTTCTTGCCTGTGTGTGTCGTAAAAGACGATTAAGGGATTATAATATGCAAATGAAATCTGTGCAAGAGAAGGCAAACTCTAAACAAAACCATATACCAACATATTTGATCAGCGTTGTAAAAATAGGTTAATTTCACTTTGATTGTGGAGGCGGATCATGTACAGCAATGCAAAGTATATAAGCTGTGATGATGAATCGATATAGATGATTTTATTACTAAAAAAAAAACTGATTGACCTGATTTTTTGAGGAGAATTCGTGCTTAGCGAGAGATTTGCTTCTCTCGTAGGGATGTTAACTGCTTGTATCTATACAACCTAAAATTAAAACGACATTCTTGAATTGTACCAATTAAGTGGCAAGATATTTAAGGTGATTGGTTGTTGTTTTAGTCATCATAGTGGTTCATCTCGGTGGATTTCAGAACTTGTATGTTATGTACCGTATCATGTTTTCATCAAAATTAAGCACGTATTTATTAATAAATGTATCATTGAACTAGTTCACTCAACCGACCCTGTTCTTTTCAAATCTAAAGAAACCAAAAAAAAAAAATTCTTCGGTCCACTGGAACATATGTACATAAAAAAGATCCTAAAAATCGGCCCAAACGTTTAGTAGAAGTTTAGTCACATATACAGGGACAGAAGAATTATACATATTTGTAAAGGTCTACAACAGGGATATGAAGTTTCGGATTTGAATTCAGATACAGATATTAGAACAGCATTATAGTGGTTTGAGACACGGTAAAGCAGGTTAAATTATTTCGGATTGACCGACTATTTTAGATAGGTTACAGTTACAAATATTAGATTTGTAGAGATTTGTAAAAGCGAAATTTAAAGCGTAGTAATTAGCGTAATATTTTCCTTCGCTGGTTTGGTAGTTAAATAAAATCTTTCATAAATTATCTTATACAGACTACGAACTCATCAGAAATTATACAAAACTCTTATTTCAGACTAGCAACCCGCCCTCGCTTCGCTTCGGTTTCTGTCGCCTTATCTCCGTAGTTCCCGTTCCCGCGGGAATACCGGGATAAAATATAGCCTAGTTTATGCCCTGATATTATAGCTTTCCATTGGTGAAAGAATTTTTGAAATCGGTCCAGCCGTTTTGAAGATTACCCGGAACAAACAGACAGACAAAAAAATATAAAGTGATTTTAAGGCATAGGTACCGTCCAAATAACCGTGTGAGCATGAAAAAAGCCTATTATTTTGACATTACAAACAGACACTCCAATTTTATTTATTGGTATAGATTTGATTACGGTATGTATTTTCGTTTTGAATATTCGATAGTTTTGGTTAAGATTATGGAGGTCCACGACATACCTAATATAGAAAAGATAGAAATAGTTCTAGTAAGAATCGCGTCATTAACATGTCAATTTCTTCAGCTTCGAAAAGTCTACTGGCGACATTATGCAAACTAACTGCACTACGACTAAAACAAACTGCAGATTTGTTGAAAGGTTTTAATGCAAATATCTGAGACAGTATTATTCATTGGTTATTCTAATTTATTTCATTTCAAGGGAAGATACCTAGTCAATTCTAGTTCAAACACCTAGCGTGAGAGTGGAAGTAGTTCTTATATAACACTAGCAATCCGCCCTCGCTTCGCTTCGGTTATAGGTTATAGGTTATAGTCGTTTTACCCGCGTAGTTCCCGTTCCCGTGGGAATACCGGGATAAAATATAGCCTAGTTTACGCCCTGATATTATAGCTTTCCATTGGTGAAAGAATTTTTGAAATCGGTCCAGCCGTTTTGAAGATTACCCGGAACAAACAGACAGACAGACAGACAGACAAAAAATTTTTAATTGCTATTTTAGGCATAGATGTCGTGCAAATAACCGTGTGAGCATGAAAAAAGCCTATTATTTTGACATTACAAACAGACACTCCAATTTTATTTATTGGTATAGATTAGGCATTTACTATATATAATTTGATGGATTACCCCCTATATAAAAACATAAAAATATACATAAAGAAATACATAAAATCTATACAAATAAATAAAATTGAAGTATCTGTTTGTAATGTCAGAATAATTGTTTGTGCTCACACGGTTATTTGTACTATATCTATGCCCAAACACTAATTTAAATATTATTTGGCTGTATGTCTGTTTGTTATGGCTAATCTTGAAAGCGGGTAGACTGATATTGATAACATTTTACTACCAGATAGCTGTCCGTGTAAGGAATAACTAAGGCTATATCTGATCCCGGTATTCCCACGGAAACGGGAACTATGCGGGCGGAACGAAGAATTTGCTAGTATAGACTATAGTTACACAGTGCAGTTAATCTAAGTATCTAAACCTAATCATTACATTGTCGTGGTCAAATAAATTGCCAAATACTTTTTACTTTGCTGCCACCCTTTTACCCGAAGGTTTAGGTTGGATTCATCATTACCATCTCAGCACACATAAGTCCTACCATTGGGCTTGGACCTCTTCCTCAATGAGAAGGAAATCGAAACCTTCTATATCGCGCTGATCAGACGTATCGGCAGAGTTTTATATCGAGATTTCCTTCTCTTGCATAGATATATCATATCCCTTAGCTGTCTTATAAGACAACCACGAGCAAAAGAGGGAGCAGGCAAGCCCGAAAATAAACACCTGGTACCGGTGGCCCGTCAACTTGGTGATAGAGGTACCAGTACTGCAGATTGTCAAGTCGCACGTCATCTTTGCCGCCTCCGGGAGCGGTTTAGATGGTGTGTGATAGAACATTGCCCCTCCCTTAAACACGATAAAAGAGTCCGTGATATATCTTAAACTCATTTTAACACTTAAATATTGATATCACGTAATAAGGGGGGCTTGTGTTTAATACGCGGACAAAAATCTCTGAGCTAAAAGTCCGTTACTGCCACTTCGATTTTAATTTCTTACAACCCAACATTGAGTCAAAATTTGGTTGTAACGTGTTATAAAAGGGAGGGAGTGACTCTGGAACAATAATTCACAAAAATTGTGAGCGGTTAATGTGCTCAGAGGCCTGAGGGCGACATAATCATCTGCAAAACTAAATTTAATGCTAATAGCACTTTTTAAATAAAACGTCCGCAGGGTTGGGCGCTTAGTGGCATTATTTAAAGTGATTTTAATTATGTTGAAAGCAGATGATACGAAGTACCCTCCTCTTCATTGTCGTAGTCGGTCGACGTGAAATCGCCTTTAAATGTATATTGATATTTTAGACTAACCTAAACAATTTGGAAATTAAATATATAAAATATATAATTATTGAATTAGAATTGTATATTGAATATATAAAACTTAAATAGCTCGTTGATATCGTAAAAAATATCCGAATTAACTCCATCTGATACTGTTTAGTCAACAATTACCTACATTCTTAGGAAGGGTTCCCTGTTGCGACGGAGTAAAAATACAATTCACCACTCCCTTTCTTGCCCGTGGATGTCGTAAAAGACGACTATGGGATAATATACACATAACATTTATGTAAGAGAAGGAAAACTCAAAATAAAAACCTATAGCAATATGTCTGACCAGTATGGTATAGCAGGTCAAACACCCTCCCATTGTGGAGGAGGTCCGAACCCAAGCTGCGATGAAGATGATGATGTAGGAAAGGTGATGTCAGGAAAACGGTTGGTAATATAACTACATATTACCAACACTTTTACAATATGTACCAAACCCAAGTAATGATGGGATGAGAGCCTGCTCTCATCATGTTCTGATGATAACATCATGTTTTATACTATTCACCATTTTACTTTCTCATTATAATTCTCATTTCATTCCTTATTAGTCGCAGTGTTTTTACTAATGATGACACGAATAGGTTTAGGAGCAAAACATTTAAACATTTTTTTAGACCCTTATTTGTTAGCTCTCATGAACTTCAAATATTCATTCATGAGAGCCTAGACTTTCTTCTCAGCTTATATACGAGTACGTATTGGGAAAGTTTATTATATTTTAACTGAACCCTATATAGGGATAAAGATTCGTCATCCTAGGGTAATATTACGAACTACAATCAGCATACAGACATCTCACTATGGACTTGAACCTCCTACATATTAGCGGAGAAATTGATTTAGTCGTAATGTCGCTAGTCAGGGGGATTGGTAAATTTTGATTTCAAGTTATGCTTTCACTGTAATAAATTTATCAAGATAAATAAGAGGAAGTAAGCGGTTAATTATATTTTTACATCATCACTAAAGGAAAATAACATGGCTCTATTGGTTTACAACAAGCATTTATTACCCATAAATATTAGATATCGGGATCGGAACTATTACACTCTGTATGGACATTCACTGCTTAAAATATACCATCAGTGCAAGTAACAAGTGTTTGATTAACAAATCGGTTATAACGACAGTTCGAACTAATGTCGCAAGCGGGGGTGTATCTGACAATCACGTAACACAACACCGCATAGTCCAGACCCTATTGCGTGCCTTTAAATCCACCGAAGCCAATAAATCACACGTAGGCAAACATTACGAGGGCTTTCTATGTATACTGTTACGCATAGTGCCCTGCGTTTGTAGACTATTTGTGCTCGACCAGTCTTTACAAAAGCTGAGTGATTCACAAATACATAAAACACCCGCTTCGCTAAATACGCATCCATGTCAAACGAAAGGAATGTCATATTATTCTATACATTGGGCTCTTAATAGAGCCCATTGTATAGAAAAAATTAAAACTTCAATTATGTTCATCTATCACACATCTTTGAAGAGATTTTTTTATTAACTAAATAATCCTTGGACACAAATTACACCAACACACACACACAATCTATGCACATAAAGCATTATCTGATTCATCATCATCATCATCATCGCAGCTCACATACGTCCCACTGTTGGGCTCGGGCCTCCTCTACAATGGGAGGGAATTTGACCTACTATACCACGCTGGTCAAAGATATTGGTGTAGGGCGTCATTTCGAGTTTCCTTCTCTCGCACGATGTCATGTGCATATAATATCCCTTAGTCATTTTTTACGACTTTCACGGGCAAGGTGGGGAGTAGAAAAAAAACAAGAAATAGGGAGTAGAGGAGAGTGGGAGGTGTAGGGAGTGAATTGTATTCTTACTCCGTCACCACACGGAAAATTATATGATTATTGTCTGGTTAATAACTAACATCAACATATAGGCGAAGTTACTCTCCTCTCTCTCAAAAGCCCTCTCTAAGTGAAGAAGATAAGCCTACTATAATCACGTTGGCTAAGTTACCAAAGGATTTCGAGTTTCTCTTCTCATGGAGTGATGTTACCTGCTCAAAGCCCTTATTCTGCTGCACAGAAAGATTAAGATACCGACTTACCATGAAAGTGTCGTACGAATCTCACACAGGACAACTCTGTGCTATCCACAAATTATTGTTTTGAGTCTGTAACTTGTGTCCGTTAATTATATGCTTGTAAAGTCCCCGCAATATAAGGATTATTTCTTTAATCCTAGCTCACCATTATATTCTTATTCTATTACCAGCTGGAAAAAACTACTAGTGCTAGAATATAATGCAGCATACAGGCCATATCTGTGTGGCCTGAGCAGAATAGTGCCGTGAAGTCGTCACAATCATTGATGCCAACGATCGCTTAGAAGATGCTCGATAGCGTCGAAAACTAGGACACAGTCAGCTGTGGTCTCGTAGAAGGAGGCCGCAGAGCGGGGTCAAAGAGGCCAAAGAGCCGGCGTGTTGGATACCGCAGGCGTGAATAACTACGTTTGATGAATACCGCCCCAGCTGGGATGGATGGCCCGGGAAACAGTCCACCATCCGCAAAGAAGCCAATCACGTAGGGGGGCAATGTCTGGTAACAATGTTTACAATATTGTTGTTGCCAGGGACAGTACCCGAAAGGGTAACTGCCCAGGTCGGCCACCGAGATCAACATATTGGTACTAATGACCAGTCCAATGGCGATGGAGAGGCGATGCGGTAGATTACGGAACCACACCCCGGCCTTTCTTCGCCCAGGATGGAATGAACGGAGGACCTAAAAAAAGGTGGTAAAAAGGTAGAATTTATTTGAAAATCTATCATTATCTATGATAGAGCTATGAAAAATATCATTTAAAATTTTGATTTGCGGGGTTTAAAAAAGTTAAATAAATGTACAGTGTGGTTGAAACTACACGTGAAAAGAGATCATTTTATACATCACACAAAAAAGTGTGTGTGTACTTATGTAAGCACGTAAGAAGTTTTACTTCTTTGGCGTAAAAAGATATAAATCTCGTTTGTAGAAAAAACGATATTAATAATAGAAAAAAAGTATTTAATACATTGAAAATTTTATTACTACACATTATCTAATTGACTTTGTCTGCATATTTCCTTAACGCATGGCGCGTTAAGAAGTCAAAATAAGTATAACTTCAATATAGATTTTCACAAAAACGGATTATTTTTTTTTAATTTAAATCATAACGCAAGTGCTGATTGCCTAATATGCATTAAAGTGTCAATTTGTTGACCTGTTTTGTAACATTCACAGTTTACACCCTCATGAATATTATAATTGGATTGCAAATGAAGATATTGGACACTGATTTGAGTTATCCAATTTCGTCACTATATGGTTGTGAAATGAATTTTTAGTTAAGGGAAATACATAATTTCTAACAGTTATTATTTTATATATTTTCCGTGTGGTGACAGAGTAGTAATTCAATTCACCACATGTCTAACCCATGGGTGTATAAAAGACGACTAAGGGACATAATACGCATATAATGTAGGTACCTGCAAAAGAAGGAAAATAGAAAGAAACGACACTAAGAAGTAAACTGTCGTATTGCGGCTGATTAAGATAGATGATAAGAGAGACATTTAATAGATTATGGGACTTAGACTTATTACAATTATTTGGATCGAAAAAATTTCCTGCGCTTGAGAATCGAACCAACTCTCAGTACTCAATAAGCCATATTAAACATAGCTTAAGGTTAAGGATGAATACAAAAATCTAAAAACCACTTCACCACAAAATATATATAGCAATCAATCAGAATATTCTTAGTCATATGTCTTGTAGAGGTAAAATGGCAGTTGTTCCTTGAACAAATTGATATTCTGTCAAATATCGTTGAACTTCGATTAGTCGACGCCTATCCAATACTAAAATATAACGTACTTGCGGGAAATGTTTTGTACATTTTATTTGTCAATTCTGATGCCAATTAGTTATACCGACACCATTATTTCACATTGTTTTGACCGAAATAAAATGCGTCTTAAACTATCTACCTTTAATAAAAGGAAAAGAAAACATCAAGATTTTTTACTGTTTTAAACTGAATCACTTATACAGCACAACTACGTACTTTTTTTTTGTGTGTGTAGCTGTTGGTCGCAGATGACCTTGACAGCTTAACGCGGTCAATGGGTGAGCGCTGATGGCTCTCAACCCGGACAATTACGTACGTAGAGTTTATCTATTTATAGGGTTTGATGTAAGGACTTTGGTTGCCGAGGCTGATCTGAACCTAAAGCCCAAGTTATAAAGCCAATAAGAATCTAAAGATTCTGGTCTATATAAAAAGAAATTGAGACTAAAATACTGCCTCTATACTTTGGTCAAAGAATAAAACTAACAATCCAAAGCTCGACTAGAATTTTTAGCACCTGGATAACATAACCGAATGTAGTTTGAATGAGCAACAAAATGCGACTAAACGAGAAAATAATTTATCACCGCCTATTAAGTTCCCACAGAACTAGTTAAAACCAGCTGAAGAATCACTGGAAATATGGCCAGTTAGCACTCTTATGAGCTAATCATAACTTCAACTGCAATCGCTAGGTAAAAAAAGTTCTCGGACGACCATACATTGGGCCACACAGTGTAAGACGCTCCAGGTGGACCGATGACCGATGGTGAAAGTTGCTGGGCTAATTCGATGCAGGCGTTACAGGACCTCACATTGTGGCAAAATATGAGTGTGACCTAAATTCAGAAATGGATGACGGTAGGCTGAATATATCCTAAACCGTAACCGAATCTGATATAAGTTTCGGATAATTTCGGACGAGGTCTGCACGAGACACGTTCTGACAGGTTTTCTCCCAACCAGTCGAAGTTGTTTCTAAACGTTAGCCTGAAGACACAATAATAATCTGTCTCTAAGATAATAATAATTTGTCTCTGGAGCAACCAAAAATTGATTTCGTTTCTTGTTTCGTTTGAGACGCTGTTATTTTTCTGTAATTAAATTTAGGTATATAAATCACAAAAAAAAAACGGCTTACGGTTATAGAATTTGAAAAAAACAACGGATGTGCCCCAAACTCTCATCATTAGAAAGGCAATAATGCGATGATAGTTTTAGACCACTAAAATAATACATTACGATCCGATAGGTATCGCTTTGATAGATTTAAAGAAATCAAAAAATGTATATATATGTAAGAATGTATGTATATGTGTATAGAACTTCTATCTTCTTCTCTTTTAAAATCACTAAAAGTTATCGCAAACAAACATTAAAATGTCCAAACATATCAAATGTGGTTTCGAACAACCTCGAAATGCAATATCGTACAATGTTGATACAGGCTGTTTAATTATGGGATCATCTAAAAGCTTGACGGCCCTGATCCACACGCGTTGATAAATCACACGAATATAAACATAGAAGGTGGGATTTCGTTTGTCCTTCAAACACGATACCCATGAATATGTACATCTCAAAACGTACCGCTTAACGTCAATCACTGTATTTGAGACTCGACATCAAAACAAAATTCCTTTCGGTTCTTTACCATATAAATTAAGGCTAATTAAACTGTAAACAAAATTAAATTAAATAACCAACGTATATTATATATATATATATATATATATTCGTCGTTTTCTTTTTTTATAAATTTTATTTTGGAAAGCAGCGCATACATTATATGCATAAGAATAATATAATTATGAATTTTAACAGAGGTGTGACTTTGAAAAAAAAAGACGCAGTGTGCACTTTTAGGCAAATATATTTACATTTAACGTGCTCGCTTACCATAATGTTTTAGTGTATATTTTAGTAGTAAATAACGGAATCTGGCTATTAGCCTTTCCACGTCCACTGTTGGACTTAACGGAGCATGTCGTGTTTGGTATGATAGACAATTGGCCCCATCCATCAGCCTGTAGTTGTCCATTTTGCCACTAGAACGGTCCTGTACCACTTGTATCCGATGCCCTGCGACTTTCAGGATGTAGACATTCCACCTAGTAGAGGGTCGTCCTACACTACGTCGTCCGATTCGTGGTCGCCACTTGAGAACCTTTCTTTCCCAAATGTATACATCCATCCATTAAGTTATTGATTGAATAGCTTGAACACCGTCACCACACGATTCCTAGTTTAAGTTATGTAGTAAATAGATTGAAAGTTTGGCCAGTTGCTTACAGGTACCACACACTAAATAATCTATCTTTGTGTTGGGGGACTTGCCAAAAATACAATTAACGCACACAAATAGCTCCCAGATCAGAATGGTAATTTGTGGATCGCACAAACTAGAGAGAGAGCCAGTCCTTAACACTTGACATAAAACATCGCTACTTAGATAACAGCGCCATCTATGCTATTTAAATAGCTATACATTCATAACGAAAATTGACTTAGAACTCAACAGTTCTCACAGCGTATGATATATATTATCTCTTAACATTTTTGCATATAGCCTTTAATAAACGGAGTGCAGTCAGGGCCTAAATCGTTAGTTGCTCATTATTCCCGCGACAATGGGAGGCGGTGCGCAGTTAGGCATTAGAAAGGCTGAGCTTTCGCTAATGACATCCCGGCGGGCCTTATGTATACCGACACGGCGCATTTTACCGAATAACTCTTTGTTCGAGAAACGAGCCGTTTAATTTACTTTCTTTCTGTTCTGTGAATAATATATTTACGATAGATTATTTCGTGATAGTGGACGGTAAAAATAAAAAAAAGGTTAATTACAGAAAAAATAATGTTTATGCGTTTGTTTTCGATGTTTCATTCCTTCGGCTGGATCGAAAGTTTTATAATGCTGTATTACATTAAAATTCTATGCTATAAACTTTAAATATATTCTACCACTTGATACCGTAGCAGGGTTCATGCATTTCACCTGGAAACATTATGATCTTCAACTGTACGTTTGCAGCGATTTCTCCCACGTACGTGCGCGCTCTGGAATGAACTACCTGCTGATGTGTTTCCCGAGCAGTATGATATGTTTTTTTTTAAACGAGGTTTAAGAAGAGCATTTTCTTCACGGTAGGCAACGTGTGTGCTAGCTAATGCCTAACTAGCCCTGGTATTGCAAAGGTCCATGTGCGGCAGTGTCACTTACCATCAGGTGTGCTGTTTGCTCATTTGCTACCATCAGTAATAAAAAAGAAACATATATTCTTAAAGACATTGCAATGAAACAGTGAACTTAGAATATTTTTTTGTTCTAAGTTCATTATCATTCCATCCCATATTTAGTAAAATATAATCTATATTAATATTATAAAGAGGAAAGATTTATTTGTTTGTATTGAATAGGCTTCGAAACAACTCGACCGATTTCAAAAATTCTTTCACCGATGAAAAGCTATAATATCAGGCTATATTTTATCTCGGTATGCCCACGGGATGGAGAACTACGTGGGTAAGGCGACTGAATCCAAAGCGAAGCAAGGACGGGTTGTTAGTATTATATAACTCTATCATTTCAGGCTAGTAATTTGTGGTATTCCATCAAATACAATGTAGACGAATAAAAAGTTAAGGAACTATTCCTCTAATCCTAAACCCCCGAAACATACTAAAATAATAAATAAAAGGATTACGTTCCCTTCAACAGGAATTATTATGGCGCCTGATGCCGCCCTAACAGAGACTGCGGGGGACCGGACCGGGGATTTAGTCCGTCACCCGCGGAGAAGCTGACATTGCGACGGCGACCCACGGCGTCCCGGGACGGGGATGTCGATGGGAGAGAGTACCCCCTCGGGGTATTCCGTCGGGCCGACCACTGAAGTCAAGGAACTCTGCAACGGTGGTCAGCCCAATGACGAAGACGATGTGCTATCAAGTGGGTTACGGGGCCGCGCGCCGCCCTACTGTTGCCCCGGACGGAGCCGGACGGCGGGTGCGCTGACCGTAGCACACCCCAAAAATAGAAAAAAAAAAACAGGAATTATTATCAATTAATTGTCACTTAACGATTATAATGGCACGCGCGAAGTAATCTCTTAATCGAATATTCATATGCCATTACATCATTTTAAAAAAGAGTTGATACCTACTGTTACACTGCTGGACCGATATTACCCAGACATAGCCACGAACCACCGCAAAGAAACTGGCTTTAACACGTTTCCTGTCCGTTTAACCACATATGGCTCATAGAAATGGGTTTGGAAAGCACTAATATGTTCCTGAGCCATATGTGCGTCAGACGACATATACAATTTCTATAGCCAATATTTCTCTCCTCTGAGCCACATATGTATCATGAACGTGCAGGAACAAAAATGACTCTCTACGCTCCTGAACGAGAACGTGTTAAAATGAAAAAAACCGCATCGAAATCAGTCAATACGTTTGAGAACTACGATGCCACATACAGACACACAGACAGAGATACATCTACGTCAAACTTATAGCACCCCTGTTTTTGCGTCGGGGGTTAAAAATCATCTCGATCACAATAGCTTTCAAACAAAGAAAAAAATCATAATCGGTTCATTCCTTTAGTGGTGACAGAGTAAGAATAGAATTCACCACTCCCTGCCTCATCCGTAGATGTCGTAAAAGACGACTAAGGGATATAATATGGATATACCATCTATGCAAGGGAACGAAAACTCGAATAAAACCCTTTTGGTTGCTATAGACCAACCCGTCTGACCAGCATGGTATAACTATACCAACTGGTCAATAATGCTCTTATTACGGAGGACAATCGAGCTAGAGAGAGGCTGAGCAATGGGACGTATATGAGCTGAAATGATGATGATGATGACTGTTTGTGGGACATGCCATAACCCCACATTATTAGGCTGATGGATTAATAGTTTATTAACAACTATCAAATTCCCAGATTCACCTACTTAGTTCCCGTACATACTATAACATACAGCCTATTTTACTCGTTGTTAATGTAGCTTGCCATTTGTGAAAGAATTCTAAATTCGATTTAGTAGTTTAGGCGTGAAAGCGTAATATACAAATTTCCATTTGTAATATATTTATTAGTTGTAGGATCACACTGTTGGCAGTTGTCTGTCTACAGCCGCGGGCCAATCCGTAGGTTAGTACCACATTCTCGCAGAAAATCGCCGTCCGAGTAGTAGCAATTTGTTACTGCGCTTCTTTCTGAGGCCCAACTTTCTGAGGGTGTTTGCGTGTGGTGGGTTTTGGTGATGCCTTTAGTTTCACCGAACCTCATTGTACACTTGTTGCTCAAAAAGTGCTGTCTTGTGCCGCCTGCATAAAATGACGCCTAGTAACTTTCATTAGATCACCGGGAGAGCGTCCTATACTGCGTCCGATACGTGGTTGCCACTCAATAACCTTTCTTCCCTAGAAGTTATCGATTCGTCGAGCGACATGTCCTGCCCATTGCCAGTTCAACATGCTAATTCTTCATGTTATGTCTATTATACCCGTTCTTCTACAGATTACCGTATAACGGGTTCCATCTCGCAGATAAATCTGAAGCATAGCCCACTCCATAACACGCTGAGTGACTTTGAGCTTGGCAATGACGCCCACATTTAGGAACCACGTGTCCGTGCCATAAGTTATCACTGATGACACATACTGGTCTTAAAAAAGTAATGTAACATTCACCTAGTCACAGATTGGAATCACTGGAGCGGCGGAGAGACTTTGGGTCACTTTGTATACTCTATCGCCTCTTTCATAGGGAGTGCTCTGAGGAACTCTTTGAGCACGGTACGGTACCATCGTCACCGTTTTACCAACGTACCACTCGACACTGCAGCAGGGATCATCCATTTCACTTGGAAACGTTATGGTCTCAACATCAACTGTACGTTTCCAGCGATCCTTTCTCCCACGTACGTGAAGGCTCTGGAATGAACTACCTGCTGCTGTGTTTCCCGAGCGCTATAACATGTCCTTCTTTAAACGAGATTTAAGAAAAGCATTTTCCTCACGGTAGGCAATGACTTAGCTGTGCCCCTGGTATTGCAAAGGTCCACGTGCGGCAGGATCACTTACCATCAGATGTGCTGCTTGCTCGTTTGCCACTATCGGCAATAAAAAAACAATTTTTAATTTACCTGACTCAACATAGAGCACGAAAAAAAAAATAAACCCATAAAGACACCTAGGAAGAATGGGCAATTTTAAAATATTAAATTTTTATACTAATTAGACGATTTTGGGATTGAGAAAAACACAAGCATCTAATTAAAAGACGCTAGGCATTTCATTAGTCCAAATTACTCATTCGATGTGCTTATTGTTAATTATTTCGTCAAAAAAAAATCGGTTGTCTGTAAAGTCTGGCGATAGTTGAACGTGACAACGTCATAAGAAAATACTGATGGAATGGTTTCATTTTTCAAAAGAAAATTTTAATTTTATTTGTTTGATAGATTTTTGTATGGATCAAGCCTTAAATGGAACGCCTCAGACCGAGGTAACGCCGCACACGTCATGTTTTTTCGTGTGTGCAGCCGGCTCCATCGAATTATAAGACGTTGTCACGACAATAAATTACTTAGTATGCGTATTTAAAGAAAAATGTCATAAGTATGTTTATAACAGTATCCTAAACATGATTCATCATCATCATCATAGCTACATTCGTCCCACTGCTGGACTCGAGCCTTCTCTTTAATGGCAGGGGAATTGACCTACTACACCACACTGGTCAGTGGTATTGGTATAAGGTTTTATTTAGAGATTTCCTTCTCTTGCATAGATGTAATATGCAATATACCTAAATCGTCTTTGACGACACCCACAGGCAAGAAAGGAATGAATTATATTATAACTCTGTCACCACACGGAGGAACCATACAGAACATGATTAAAAAAAAAAAAAAAGATATGAATAAATCAGCCGCATTATTTTCCGTATCGTGACGGAATAAGAATACAATTCACCACTCCCTATCTTGCCCATGCATGTCATAAAAGACTAAGGGATATAATAAGCATATAATATCTATGCAAGAAAAGGCAAATTCGAAACAAAACCCTATTCCAACACGTCTGACCAACGGGGAATAGTAGGTCAATTCGCCTCCCAATATAGAGGAGGCCTGAGCCCAACAGTGAGACATATATATGCTGAGATGATGATGATATTGAAATTATCAGCATCCATTTATGAGAGCAGCAGCAAGAAGTTATCAGGAGTCTTCACCTTAACGAAGGGATATACAACACCTCTCCATTCGATTATTACAGGAATTCATTTAAAGTATTCCTTTCCTAGTATTAATGTTATATGCCTACCTACCATAGTTTTCTTTTACGAAAGGAAGAGTGAGGAGCTGAATTCTTGTTGTCTTACTCATCTCCGTCATCCTGCTTTTATCTTATCTTCTATCTTATCTATTTGGGGTCGACTCAATATCTAATCCTCTTCCAACTATAAAGTTATTGGTAATAGTTTTATGATCGGCAGCCTTTCTGATATCAACTCTCCTTGCGAATGCAATTGGTGGACCGGACGGCATCAATTGGAGTTGGCCGAGGTAAAGCTCTTAGTCTTCTTTTACCACAACCATGTGCATTTAAGGGTTGGAAATATTCATAGCCTCTGCCGCATAACGTTATGTATCTGATTATACATTATACAAAAGTATAAATTTTATAAAAAAAAAGTTAAGTTATAAATTACCAATTCAATTAATGGCTATTAATTTTAAAAAGTTATGTTATCAAATACAAAAATGAAAATGTTACAAGTAAATTAAAAGAATTATATTTAATATAAAAAAAATTAGGGCGTAATAAATTTAATACCTTTAACAGCAGAAACGTTTACGGCAGCGGTCATTATAAACCGTGCAACGCCATCTATCAAGCCATCGGTGTACTACAGTTGCTGCGTTTATCTGTACCGGTGGGATGTGTTAAATGCAACGGCCGACAAAACCGAACTCGCGTCAATATTGACATAAAATCCCATAATTTCGACCGCAACGCACACAATAGATTTATAAGATAAACACAGAGTAAAATGTCTGTAAATAGGATTGACAACATTTTAATATATGGTCTTGTATTTACTTTGGGTTGGTTCGTTCTCTGTTATGCCTACATGCGTTAATGCTGTACCGTGAAATCATTGTTTTTTATAGCTGAGGAGATTAAATATGAATAAAGGACAACGCGCCTGTGATCATATTGTGTTTTTTTCCCTGCTGAGTTGACTTAGTAGGTAAGCTTGTGGGATTTTAGCGTTACGATTTCATGCCATGTTAAGTAGACACATTTTAACATATGCACGTTAAAATAAACGGTTACTTTTACTTGTTCATTGTATTGTGGCTAAGATTATTAAAAGAATTATGTTAGATTTAAATCATACACCAAAAAGGCTGGCTAAATAGTAAAAGATGTAGAAAACCCATGGATGAAGACGGCAGAATGTAACGTAAATGAAGAAATTGTTTTTTGAATGTATGATTTATAAGTATATTCATTGGGATTGTATAATTTAATTCATATCTACGTTAAATTAGAATTGGCAGACAGTTTAAATTTTAGCTGAACAAATAGAACGAAGAACAATAAGGTTGACATCGAAGTCTAATCTAAACTTAGTAGTTAGATTGTCTTTCTCCAAATGCAATGGGCCCTTAAAAAAGTAAATAAGACACCGGGTCAATAAAATAATGTATTAGAATATGCTTCAATTTTTGTTACCTTCGGTCAAGTATCAGGCACAGCAGCAGAATAATGAAATGACGGTTACCTAATCATGAAGATTGCTACCGTAATGGTAGCGAACACAACGACAAATGGTTAACGGTCTATTTAATAAACGCTAAAAATTGCTAGGATAGTTTTAAGTAAAATTCCTTTAGAGACGACAGAAAATCGAAGAATCCATAAATTGTGTGAAATTGAAAAAGAAACGGAATAAGTATAATGGAAAAGAAGAAAAGAACTGGATGAAAAAATAAATAACAAATAATTAGAAAGAATATAGATTTTTTTTCAAATTTATCGTGCATTGGATAGAAAATACTTTGCATGGTGACGGAGTAAGAATCCGCTCTTGTCCGTAGGTGTCGTAAAAGACGACTAAGGGATATGCAGATAAAGTCTATGCAAGAAAAGGAAAACCCGACATAAAACGCTATGACAACACGTCTGACCAGTGCGGTATTGTAAGTCAATTTCCCTCCCATTTCGGAGGAGAACCTATTCCAACAGTGGGAGTTATGTGGACTAAGATGATGATGAAATAGATAGAAAATCATGATAGAAGGAATAACGTCTGACGTTAGTATGTTGAACAATAAGAGTCATTACATCGACGCCAAATATTTGGTACAGGAGCAGATGGTCTATATTAAGTAGTGTTCATACTAAAAGTAGATGGTTATCTTTTTTTTTTTTTTATTGCAAACGGTGCCAAACGAGCAAACAGTACACCCGATAGTAAGTGTTGCTGCTACTCATGGACCTTTACAGGGTCGCTGCCTACCGCTAAGAAAGTGAAGGGAGTGTGAATGCGTGCATTGAGGCTCGGTGATACCAAGGGCACCACCAAAACCCTCCACACACAAACACCCTCAGAAAGTTGGGCTTCCGGCTCTTTCGCTCACCGAACGAAGCACAGTAACAAATTGCTACTACTCAGACGTCGATTTTCTGCGAGAGTGTGGTACTACCCCGGACGGACCGGCCCGCGGCTGTAGACAAATAACTGTCGACAGTGTGATCCTACCACTCTAAATTATTATTATCTAAAAAATTATTATCTAATTAATTACCAGGCACTTAGTAATGCCGAAAACGATACATGCCGTTTTTCGGTCTAGTAAATACTTACGCGCTTCTTTCCATCCATTAAACAGTCTATCGATGTCCATTGTTGGACATAGACGTTCGTAAAATGGTTTTTTATTGTTGATGGTGGCAAGCGAGCACCTAGTACACCCGATGATAAGTGATGCTGTCGCACATGGACCTTTGCAATACCAGAGGCATGGCTAAACTATTGCCTACTGTAAAGAGAATACCTTTCTTAAACCTCATTTAAAGAAGACATGTCATACCGCTGGTGAAACACAGAAGCAGGTAGTTCATTCCAGAGACTGCACGCACGTGGAAGTAATGATCGCTAGATGATCGTTACCCCCTGACCATAATCGTCATGTTTGATGAACTCAGTTGATAGGTAGTCTACCTAAAAAATGCTACTGTCCATTCTTCTAGTGATCACTTAGGAGTTTTTAAAACTCCCATGCGAAAGAAAATACTGACGACACTATGTATTAATCTGTCGCCATACGTAATAGATGCAAAAATTAGGTAAAACCTAAAAACTATATATAACTTGTGCTAATAGATTAAGATGAGCATAGTATTTTGTGGTTCTTATTGCACAATTGTTTGTTATCCAAAATAAATAAAAATAGGAAATACAATAATTCGTATTTAAGTATAAAAAATTTGTTTCATCAGAATCTAAAAATAATAAGACAGATATAATTTATACGGGAATATGCTGATTTAATTGTGAACGACATGTCTATTTAGCATCTATTTCAAAACTGTCATCGTTCAAAGGATTGGGGTAAAAATGTCATTCAAGAGGCTTAGCAAGCTGGTTGTTGTCAAAGGAGTACACCTGAATAAACCCGGTCAACATCAAAAAGCAGATTTTGACAGTTTATATTTACACAAGAATATTGACAAACAGTTGAAAGCAGGTAATCTTCTATACGATAATAATGCAACTAATTCTGTACGAATATGAGGCGTGTGTCTTTGTTATAAACTATGTGCACTTGTCTATGTTTTGTATTTTTGGTAATAATTATAGGTCTTAATTTAATTTTGCAGATTGTATCAACACATAACTACTTAAAAATACATATTATAAGTAAGTTATATTAAAAGCAATGAGTTAGTTGGCTTTGACTGACACCGCGTGGAAAATAACTAATTTGCATTATGTTAGTCTATGTAATGTAAATGTATTAAAATACCGTTTTAAAAGACGTTAAAATTATGATGTTTGCCACCTATTAAAATACATTATAATTTTATATCCATATTTACCTAGAACTTAAATAAAAGGTATATAAAAATTATAATGAATTTAGTATATTTTTTTTATATTTTTTATGGAAAGGTTTTTGAAATTTACTTATTATCATGGCCTACTATACCGTACTAATCCGAGAGTATAATTGCTTATTTCACATTTTAATATTATAACTTAAGACTTTTTAAAAATAGAATAACGATGGCTTACGCTCAGTACGTCATCACACGCACAGAATGAAAATTTAAAAAAAAATCTCACTTCTTTTCAACCCTTATGCATGTACATATTCAATGCTAGGCACGAGCCTTTTCGCAATAGGTTGTAAGTAGATTGACCACGATGCTCTTTTTTTCTTACGAGAGGAAACCCGTTACATCTTGCTCTTCACCGGACGAACAACGGGTTTGTTCCGGAATCACAGTGCAAGCCTGTTAAACCCCGTAGTGTTTCTTTCGTCTATGTCTTACCACATTAGCCTTGTTAGTTGACAGTTCTATTCAGAGCTTTCTTTAAAACAACCACAATCATTCGATAGCTGGCATTAAAAAAAATAGATGAAACGACCTTAAGGTCGCGTCACCGCTTCTGGGTCTTATCTATCTCTTAACGAATCTAAGATCGCGAGTTTTTATATATAAGTCTAACATATTAGCTATATCATTGCATAGTACAATTCTAGTTAAAATTCTTCTTACGCTGCATCGTCCAATACGCGGTCGTCACTCGAGAATCTTTCTTCCCTTGCGGTTTCCCGTGGGTATGGCTTGTCCATTGCCACTTCAGCGTGCTAATTTTTCGTGCTTTTAAAATTAATGCCCATGTAAAATAGAATTGGGATCCATTTAATTAAACTAACATCTAATTGATAATATTTTGAATATTGTAATCATATATTTGCAGTGTTGCTTGTATATGTAGCTACCCATAGCTTGTTTATTATAAAAGTTAGTTCGATTTCTCAAACGATATGTCTACAAGTAACAACAGTTATCTAACGTATATTATTTAACTGATTAATAACTACAATGAATGAGATGAAATAACCAGTAACAATAATTCATGTCACTGTGTTTGTACACGTTCGATATTCAACAATGCACCGCGGCAAAGGGGTGATATTTAACTCAAAATCAATGCCAACTCCATTGTATGCACACCACGTCTGCCAGCAGGGGGAACTTTATGTCTTTTGCTTATACTAATAACACCACCCCTTAAAGGGTGGTCCTTTCGAATAGGGAGCATCCTAACTTTGTATGTTAATATAAACACTCGTGTAGGCCTTCCTTGCGAACATCACAGAATTCAATGTACTAAAAGCGTTATTATTACATAAGCAACCCCGCTGAAGGGTATTATTTAGTAAGGGCATGTTATGGTACTCACTAAGCGGGCTTGTAACGAAGTAAGAATGTCTTTGATGTAATTATAATATTAGAAGTAGTCAAATTACATAGCTTTGTAATGATATTTTTATTCAATTGTAAATAATTATATTCTTTTATTAATCATAAGTTGCAAGCGATTGCGGAAATGAATTTCTAAATAACCTAGATTTTTATGCTCATGATAATTAAGTGATGAATATTGTTGTTAAATTATTCTTGATTTACAATTATAACCTACAAATATACGTCTTGTTTTATCATAATTGCCTTTATCCTGGCCTTACCCCAGTTTCTTGGATTCAATATGTATTTTTTTTTATAGTACTTATTGCAAAAGTTATTGGCTATAGTTTTATCAGCCGCCTCCTTGACGTCAACCTTCCTTAGGAATATAATTTTTGACAGACTGCATCAAATTGGCTGGTCTATGTAAAGCACTTAGGCATCTTTACACCCATGAACAAAGTAAAGGTTGGAAGTATTGGTAGCCGATCCCACACAGCGTGTATTTTTCGTGAATCTTTTTGCCCATATATAGGTATTACATTGGACGCAATTTAGGAGCTTCTGCTGAAATGTTTGGCTTAAAACTAGGTATTCCACATTAATCACACAGGTTGATTTTTTGCTTCTAATTTTTTTTCTCTTGCACCGACGTTAGTAGTTTAAGGTGAGGTTACCTACCTTAGGTACGACACACGTGAGAAAGATGAGGTTACATTGTATTTGTAATACTTTTCTTCAAAATATTCATAGTAATGATTAAGTTTCTGTACAGCATAATGTGAATTTTACTTAAAACTTAATTATATAAAATGTCCCTTTTTTGTAATTAATGGAAAACTTGTAAGAAAACCCAATCCCAACCCTATCGAGTGTAGAGTTTATAGTAATTTTTCTATCCTATTATAAAGGAGACAAACAAAATATGAGAGGGCCCCCACAATGAAGAAGAATAATTAATATTCTTCTTCTATTCTACTTATTTACATAATTGACGTTAATTTCTATCAAAAATTTAAACATTAAGGATTATAAATAACAGGTCATCATCATTATTTCAGTTCATATACGTCCCACTGTTGGGCTCGAGCCTCCTCCACAATAGGAGGGAAACTGACCTTACTATTCCATGCTAGTCAGCAGGTTGGTATAGGGTTTTATTTCGAGTTTTCCTTCTCTTGCATAGATGTTATATGTGTATTATCCATACTAATATTATAAATGCGAAAGTAAGAATGTTTGTTTGTTTGTTTGTTTGTAACGCTTTCACGCTTAAACCACCGAACCGATTTCAAAAATTCTTTCACCAATGGAAAGTTATAATATCAGGGAGTAACATAGGCTATATTTTATCCCGGTATTCCCACAGGAACGGGAACTACGCCGCGGGTAAAACGACTGAAACTGAAGCGAAGCGAGGGCGGGTTTCTAGTGTATTATATCCCTTAGTCGTCTTTTACGACATCCACAGACAAGACAGTGAGTGATGAATTGTATTCTTACTCCGTCACCACACGGATACACGTTAACAGATATTTCACGTTAATTATAATTTAAAGACAAGTACGTCTAAGCTTGCTAGCTTGACAACGGACGTATTATACGTCAATATCAAAAATACTCTATTATCACCGTAAAATCAACAAAAGAAAAAAGGCATAACTGAAACTAAAATAAGACGAGCGAATGAAAATATTCCTTGTTCCGACGCATAACGGAAACTGGTTTTGTCTACATCGAATACAAAATTCTTTTTCGTTTCATGTAAATATAGAGCGGAACAAACTCGAAACGACGACGAATTCGTAGTCAGCTTGGTAGAAGAACGTTGCGAGCAAGATTCACCGTTCACTTACATGTGTCCGGGGCGGAGAGGGAGGGGGCGTCGCGACGCTGGGTGGACACGTGTCTTGTAACCTCCTCCTCGCTCCTTTCTTGTGATAAGGATGTCCTAGTTGAGTCGTCAGTGTCGCATTTGACTACCCACCCAGCACCCACTTAAATTTGTATGCACATTATATATGAGACGTGTCTACCGATCATCTTTATGTCCCTTAGCACTTCAAAGCGAAACTGTAAACACAACCAAATCATAGACTCTATTTGTCGAGTGACCTTACAGTTTATTTAATGCTATAAATTTTAAATTTAATATTACTTTTATTGTAGTAATTAACTCTGTTTATCTATTGCAGACACTAACAGCTAGTCACTCTGTGATCTTAGGTTCATATTCCTGCCGATTGTGTATTGTTAAGTATTGCTTTGCTTTCGTGCTAAATTCAATTATTTGAACGAAACCTTGGTATATAAAGATTCTATGAAAAATATTCTCGAATATGTGTGAGATCTTTGCCTTGATAGATCACTGAGACTTCATGAACTTCTTCTTAATATGAAGCTTTAGCTCATTCAAAGATCAGGATTTGATCTAAACATAAAATATTGTAATATATTTAACTTGCGGTCCTTAAATATAGTCAGTTCGCAAAGAATTAAGTTCATATTAGAGGTAACTAATTATTTCCATCATCTCTTACAATTATTATTTTTGCACTAAAAATTTTAACAAGAACATGGCGACTGGATCTGTGGCTATCTCAAATCTATTACGTAATACTATATATTACATTGCGATATGTGGGTTTATTGCACATCTGTCGACCCCTTTTAGGATGCAGGAAAATCAGGTCAACTCACCTACTATAATAGTTTTTTTTTATGTTGCTGAATCAAATAAAAGCTTTAATTAAATAGTTCTTATTTTTACGTGAGTACTTCACTATTATAGAATACCTACATGACCGATCGGATTTTGGTTGACACTATTCTCTACATAACGAGAGAGAATTTCGTAAATTATCTGATGAGTATAGACAATTGTTTTGACATTTTACTCTCTTAGGGTGATGATCATTTGTTATCTCTCACTTATGACCACTTTTCCTCGACTCATTACATTATTTTCTTAATTAATCATCACCATCACTCATCATTTCAACTCATCCCGTCGCCGTCCCACTGTAGGGCTTGAAACTCCTCCACAATAGGAGGCAAATTAACCTATTGTACCACGGTAGTCAGACGTGTTGATAAAGGGTTTCATTTTAAATTTTCTTTTTCTTGGATATGTTATAAGCATATTTAATCTCTTAGTCGTCTTTTACGACACCCACGGGCAATAAAAGTGGTGGTGAATTGTATTGTTACTCTTTTGTATATTCACTTTACTTCATTGTATTATTACTCCGTCACCACACAGAAATCTTAATCTATACCAATAAATAAAATTGGAATGTCTGTTTGTAATGTCAAAATAATAGGCTTTTTTCATGCTCACACGGTTATTTGCACGACACCTATGCCTAAAATAGCAATAAAAAAATTTTTGTCTGTCTGTCTGTCTGTTTGTTCCGGGTAATCTTCAAAACGGCTGGACCGATTTCAAAAATTCTTTCACCAATGGAAAGCTATAATATCAGGGCGTAAACTAGGCTATATTTTATTCCGGTATTCCCACGGGAACGGGATCTATGCGGGTAAAACGCCTATAACCTATAACCGAAGCGAAGCGAGGGCGGGTTGCTAGTTAATCTATCTAAAACTCTTGTAACAAAAACATAAGACTTTTAGTTTGATTCTAATATTTAAATCGGTGTAGATATTGTCTATACCAATAAATAAAATTGGAATGTCTGTTTGTAATGTCAAAATAATAGGCTTTTTTCATGCTCACACGGTTATTTGCACGACACCTATGCCTAAAATAGCAATAAAAAAATTTTTGTCTGTCTGTCTGTCTGTCTGTTTGTTCCGGGTAATCTTCAAAACGGCTGGACCGATTTCAAAAATTCTTTCACCAATGGAAAGCTATAATATCAGGGCGTAAACTAGGCTATATTTTATCCCGGTATTCCCACGGGAACGGGAACTACGCGGGTAAAACGACTATAACCTATAACCGAAGCGAAGCGAGGGCGGGTTGCTAGTATATAATAAAAATACACAGTGAAAACATTTCTCTACATCAAAAATTATTGAAATCTTTGCACAAACTCTTTTCAGTGGCTATTAATTTAGCTTTATTAGATTAATGATATATTTTAATGAAATGGCCGAGTAAATTAAGTTCATTATTAGCCTGACGCTAAAGCAACACTCGTAAAAATGAAAAAGGGAGAAAAGGGATTTCACAAAGCCGAGCTCAATTTGGATTCAATGACCCGCAAATTGGTAATACTAAACGCTCGAAGAGGGTTTAGATATCCCTACTAAATACAGCTAAACTTGCTTAGCTATACTTTTGCGTGTTTTGATATGATTACAATCGAATTGTGGAAATGAAAGACTTGGCAGACTAAATTGTAAGTTACATGCAAACAGACTGAAAAATTTTATAATTTTATTCATTTTTCTGTATCAAAATGTGGAATATAATGTGCATGAGAGGGAATATCGAAATAAAAAGCTATGTAATTTCATCTGACCAACGTGGTTTTGAAGGCCACCAATTGCCTTCTTCAAATAGGTTAATAACCAAAATATAGGATGCATATCTTCTTTATATATAAATTTCTTGTGTACGTGTGTGTCACTGAACTCCTCCTAAACGACTGGACCGACGTTGATGATTTTTTTTTGTGTGTATTCAAGAGGATTCAAGTATGGTTTAGATTCTCAATTGGACCAGGTAGGTAGCGCTGCTGTCGATTTTAAGGAGAGTTTCTTTTATTTCATTTGAACAGAACAACGTCATCAAAGAAGAATGAATTCTACTTGTTTCAATATAGTTTATATCTATATCTATACCAATAAATAAAATTGGAGTGTCGGTTTGTAATGTCAAAATATTAGACTTTTTTCATGCTCCGGTTATTTGTACGATACCTATGCCTAAAACACAGATTAAAAAATTTTTGTCTGTCTGTCTGTCTGTTTGTTCCGGGTAATCTTCAAAAATGGACCGATTTCAAAAATTCTTTCACCAATGGAAAGCTATAATATCAGGGCGTAAACTAGGCTATATTTTATCCCTGTATGCCCATGGGAACGTCAACTACGCGGGTAAAACGACTAAAACCGAAGAGAAGCGAGGGCGGGTTGCTAGTACGTTAATATAAAAGTTAAAAGTATGTATTCCTTAGTGTTTGCCGTGTGGTGACAGACTAAGAGTACAATTTGTCACCCCCTTATCTTATCCATGGGTATCGTATCAGACTCCTAAGGCATATAATACCCGAATAAAATACACGCAAGAGAAGTAAAACTCGAAATAAAACTCTATACCAACTCGCCTGACCAGCGTGGTATAGTAGGTCAATTTCTCTCCTGTTGTAGAGGCTTAATCCCAATAGTGAGACGTATATAAATTATAAGCTATAATTAATGTTATGTAGTCTCATATTCATGCATTTTCATTTATCATGCCAGCCATTTAATTTCAGTTTGTATTGAAAAAAAATTATAATAAGAATCGAAATTTTGTACACTAAATAAGTACAACACGAATATAGACAAAAAGAGGGGGCATATTTAAAATAAATAATAATATTGGGCTTTTTTACTATGGCGTGTGGATGACATCAACGAATACTACCCAAACTTACATTCCTCGAGGCTTTCGTAAAAGACGACTAATGGCTTAACATCGACCTAGACCAACATAATCTGATGCCATCTGGTTAACAGTTACCTGCCTAAGGGTGGTTATCATCAAGCAGGCCACCGCTCATGCAGCTATTATCCATAACTTACTACCAACACTTATATTCCTCGAGGCTGGCTTAACATCAACCTAGACTAAGATAATCTGATGCTATCTGGTTAATAGTTACCTGCCTAACGATGATTAACATCAGGCAAGCCGTCGTTCATGAAGCTATTATTAATAGCTTACTACCAACGCTTATATGCCTCGGGGCCGGCTTAACATCAACTTAGACCAAGATAATCTAATGCCCTCTAGCCAACAGCTACCTGCCTAAGGATATTTAACGTCAGACAAGCCGCCGGTCATGAAGCTATTGCCAAAAACTTTTACGAAATGTGAAATGGAAGAGGAATACTTACAGGAATATTATCGTCGTCGATCCCAAGTAATTGGAATAAGATTAAAATGATGGTGACTTTCTGTGTGGTAACAAGTACGAAAACCATTCACCACCCCCTTTCTTGCCTGTAAGTCTCATAAAAGACTACAAAAAGATTAGAATATGCACATAACATCTATGAAAGAGAAGAAAAACTGGACATAAAAGCTATCTGACCGTCTGACCAGCGTTGTATAGTAGGTCAATTTCCTTCCTCCTATAAGACTCGAGCCCAACAGGGAGACGTGTGTGGCTTTTTATTAAATTAATTGGCGAAGCATAAAAGATGTTAACGTAAGCTGAAATTCAATCTACGTTATATTTTATACTCCACTACCAAGACCAGCTTGGTTTACGCTATGGAATACAATTACTATTCACTGTCAGGTACGCCATTTATAAGAAAAATATCTGGTTGACCGAGCTTCGCTCGGTATATTTTTGTTGTATTTTTGTCGAATTTATTTAGATATATATATATATATAAAGATATATATAAAAAATAAAAATTAAATAATGAAAAATATCAAAAATCACAAAAAGAGAATAATAATAACACCGAGATTTGATCCGACGCTGTTTGAATGCCGAAACAAAATAAAAAGAAAACTGGACAACTTCCCAACTGAGCTATTATAACTCTTGACGTTGACGGCGAATTTTAAAATTTAATGTCATTGTATTGTTTTGTTAAAAAACACCGAGAAAACAACATTATTTATAAATAAAACCTAGCTAGATTTATTTATTGGCCCCGAAACCTCTAGTATACCAAGTTTCATCAAAATCGTTGGAGCCGTTTCCGAGATCCTGAATATATATATATATATATATATATACATATATATATATATATATATATATATATATATACATGAATTGCTCGTTGAAAGATATAAGATAAGATAAAAATATAACTTGTGAATACAATAAACAGGCAACGAAATTATTGTTATAAAATCATGTGAGTTTAATAACTAATGCACCAAACTAATTCACTTATGGGTATTGACAAACATACAGTTTAAGCAATTCATACTGTCATAATTGATAAATGAATATGTCGTTATAAAATGATTTGCGAATATGCCATGAAAACCATGTGTTCAATAGAAAAATACCAGTTCGTTGAATTTGAAAGGATTGTAAAGCAATGGCAGTTGTCAGCGGTGAGTACAAAGCAAAAAGGTAGGTACAGCCTTTTAAAAGGATTGTGTGATTGAGGTTATGGCTGAAAATTGAATTCAATATTCGCCTATAATAATTTGGTGAAATTACCCGAAGCAATGAAATTGCTAAGTATGACTTTCTTACGATTTCTATAACAACGTTTATATTTAATGATAGAAAATTTAGAAAATATCTCGTGAAATATTTTAGTTCTATATAAAAAACTTAGATTTTTTTTGCTTTTGTATTACATATATATACTTAGTGACCATGTATTAAAATTGTTCCACGATGACCGCTGTTAGATGAATTATCCGTTACCATATCAGCAACCTTAAAAAAGTTCCAGTTAGCAGACTTTGATAGCAACTCCTAAATATTAGTAATATTATAAATGCGAAGTAAGTTTGTTTGTTACGCTTTCACGCTTAAACCACCGAACCAATTTTAAAAATTCTTTCACCAATGAAAAGCTATAATATCAGGGAGTAACATAGGCTCAAGCCCAACAATGCGGCTTATGTAGATTCAGATGATGATGATATATTGTCTTACTAATAATTTTATAATATACTTATTTTCCGTGTGGTGACGGAGTAAGAATACAATTCACCACTCCCTATCTTGCAGGTGGATATCGTAAAAGACGACTAAGGGGAGTAATATTATTGCGATAAGGACATGGCGCAGCATATGATCGAAGTCTGTGCCGCTTGGGCAGAGCAGCGTCGTGAACTCGTCGCAATCATCAGTGCCGACCTGACGCTGGGACGCGGTCGCAGCCTTCTGCGAGTCGGTGGTATCGCGAAAGGAGGCGGCCTCCCCGAGGGGGGACTTCGGTCGATGGGAGGGTACTCCGCAAGGAGTATTCCGTCGGGCCGACCACTGACGATAAGTCACCCTGTTCCGGTGGTCGGTCCAACGACGTGTGGGTTACGGGTGTGCGTAATTACACCCCTCTGTCGCCCCGGACGGAGTGGTGCGAGAAGCGCGCCGACCATAACCCACCCCCAAAAAAAGAGGTGTAATATGCACATAACATCTATGCAAAAGAAAGAAAACTCGAAATGAAAACCTATACCAACCTATCTGACCAGCATGGTATAGTAGGTCAAATTCCCTTCCATTATGGAGGAGGCCCGAGCCCAACAGTGGGACGTATGTGGGCTGCGATGATGATGATACTTATTGAACATTTACTAACGCTTTTCATAGTAGTTAAAAAAAAAACTGAAGATATTTTGAAAACAAATTTAGTTCCTACATGAAAATGAATGTCTCAATATTTTTTCGCTTTACCTATCACCATGAATACCTTATACGACATATTATAATTTTTTAAGTCACATATTTATTTTACGATATACATAATTTTTTTTTATTGCACTATGTAATTGCATACGTAACCAACACACTAGTGAGAATTCAATTAGTTATAATTTGTACAGTAGATAATTACCACTAACTGCTAATTAAATTTTATTTCTGGTCCACGTTTATTATTCGCCATCCTCACCTTAAATTTTAATGAGGTGCTGTTCGTTTCAAAAGGCATTGAAAATACAATCTAATAAATGTAGGTACATAATATTGAAAGGCTATTTTAAATATTGATTGATAACTATGTGTGGTGACGGAGTAAGAATACAATTCACCATTCCCTATCTTGCCCGTGGATGTCGTAAACGACGACTGAGGGATATAATATGCATCTAACATCTATGAAAGAGAATGAATACTCGAAATAAAACCCTATACCAACCTATCTAACCAGCATGGTATAGTAAAGTCAATTTCCCTCCTATTGTGGAGGAGGCTCGAACCCAACAGTGGGACGTATATAGGCTGCGATGATGACGATAAATGCAAATAGTTTTAGCAATTGTTTTACGAGCGCTCGCTTGCCTGAGAGATGTAAGCTTTTACGACACCCACGATTAATGTAATGGTTGGTAGTATTCGTAGCTGCCACCACACAAATCATAAGACGGACACGCTTTACAAAAACATATATAGGCTCCGAAACTACTAGACCGATTTTAAAAATTCTTTCATCAATGGAAAGCTATAATATCAGGGAGTAACATAGGCTATATTTTATCCCGGTATCCCCACGGGAACGGGCACTACGCGGGTAAAACGACTGAAACCGAAGCGAAGCACGGGCAGGTTGCTAGTTTTTAATAAAAATAAAACGACTTATATTTGACACATTTTGACATATTTATACGTTATCTATGCGAGAAGAACTTAAACTGTCGTTCTCATTTGTAACAGACATTATTATAATCAACTTATAGTACAAAGGTATTCAATGTATTGTTCCTTGAATTGCTCTAGATTGTAAGTCTTATTAATTATAGATAGTCTTATTGATTATATTATAGAACACAATTTAGCAAGAAAAGCTATTAACCACTTACACTATACATTAAAGTACGGCACAAAATGTATCTAAGTGTCAATTAGACATGACGTTACATCGTATTAAACATTATTTTAGGTTCAGTGAGGAGTGTTCGTAATGCAAGCGATATTGTCGGAACACGACGCGTGACGAATGGGACCGTTGTCGCTGACACATTTCCACTGCTAGGGGAACTTTTAATATTTTGTAGTCTGTTTCTAATTGCTTGACAATACATTAAAAATTTCAAGCCTTTCATTATAATTTTAATGGAAAAATTGCGAGGGTCCAAATGAATGGTTAGGTGTAATAAGTCGTTCAAGTAGACTTAAATCTTTAAGAGGATTTAAGGGGAGAGTGTTCCATACTTTATAAACCCGCACTTTATTTGATTTGTCATGCTAAATAATTTGCATTCTATTATTTAAATAATATTTTGGTTTTCAGATGATTGTAATTATATATTTAGAATAGAAGATATTACAATTATATCAAAAATAATCTCATTAACTGAAATGACTTTGTCCCGAATAAATTTGTTTCTTAATTATTGTCCATGTTAAAAATAGTATGCGTCGATACCTTTTAGGTTTTCGTGTGCGTGGTAAAACCAACGAAACAGGTAAAACCCACCAAGCGCCCACAGCGATCGTCAACTCGCCTACTGAACGTGACAGCAATAGTATTATCTTCCTTCGTGGTCTATGTATTGCACGGACGTCCATAGTCTGCTGAACGAATGAATAAGTTTGTAGTTTATTACCGAATTTTAAATTTTATTGAGCATCCTATTTCCAACTGCATTGTTATCCATTTGAATTCCACAGTCCGAGGGGATAAAGATTCTAAGATTAGGCTAGTGGTCAAGATATTTGAGGCTAGATACCCACTCCTCACAACAGCTTTTATAAATACTCATGACGTGGCTCTACATGCTCTTCGGCTCTGCCTTTTTCTATTTAAAGATTTCTTGCCGGATCATTCTCAGTGTGGCCGCGTGCCGATCCAGTGGTATTAAGTATATTAGATTAGTTAGGTTCAAATTAATAAATTGTCAGCATAATTACTACAAATTTAATGTTTATTAATTACTAACCTTAAACAATATATTTTTTTTTTATATAGAGTCATTTTCTTCTTGTATGGGCAATAAATTTGTACCAAAATGTGGGTCGCAATTTAATAACTAATTTCTGTAGCGGGTAGATATAAAGCTCTGTAATAACGATGACTTGGACGTGAGACATCTTAGTCCGACCATGAACTCTGTAAAGTATACGAAACATCAGGCAATCAAACATCAAATACAAACGCGATAAAATCCGTAAATAGTTTTTATTTACAACGAATAAATAATAAAACCAAAACTAATTAGATTGTTAAAGGAAGACTGTTGATTACACGTACGTTATACGAAAGGTTTATATTATTAACAAACGCATCACTGGTGGTTAATAGGAAATGATAATGCAACAAAATATTGAATGTTAATATTTGCCTTTATTGTCAAATGATCACATGTGAACCGAGGACTTTATCAAAATTTGACACGCGTTTGCGTTAGCGACGCCGCTGATAACTGTTTGCAAACCGCGCTTTCATCTGCCATACTCAGATAGAGCCGTCAATATGTCAGCTCACGAGAATCCTGACTGATTACATAATAAACAGATTTATTTTTGTTTTAAGATGAGTTGCATGCAGAATAAAACATGATAAGATATAAACTATATCTTAAATAATATAAAAAAGAGTTGTTGTACAGATTTTGAATAATATTAGAAAGAAAGACAGAAAAACATTTAATTCGGTTTCCAAAACATAAGGTAAATAATCAAAATTGTTACAAAGACCACTTCGGCATTATTTTCGATGGGAGGGTACCCCAAATAGGGGGTATTCCGTCGGGCCGACCACTGATGACAAGTAACCCTGCTCCGGTGGTCAGCCCAACGACGAAGGCGACGTGGTTTTTGGGTGGGTTGCGGGTGTTGCGTGCTTACGCCCCTCTGTCGCCCCGGACGGAGCGGTGCGAGGAACACGCTGACCACAGCCCACCCCAAAAAAAATTCAAAAAAAAAAACCTTAGAATTATTTGCATCACAAACGTGATACAGCGCTGATTTTCAGGTAAAACCTTCAGAATGAGTACGGTTCATCCCAACGTATAGTATATTTATTGTATGCAGACTCTAGTACAAGTATATATTTTTTGAACACAAGAGCTATTGGAATACTAATGCACCATTACTAAACGACTTATTACTTATATTATTGTAACCTTTCAACTGCATCATTATTCATTACATAGTGGTAGAGGTTTAAAATATTTATTTTTCATCAACAAAGACAAAAATAATTTTCAATATGACGTATTAATATTGATAAAAAATATGTATTATTTATTATATGTTGATTAAAATGCTCCTTCTTGAGAGAGAGTCCATTCCAACACTGAAGAAAGACACGATAACAGTGTTCGGCCCAAATGGCACTAGGTAATACGGTAGCTTGTAAGGCTAAGCGCCGCCCTTCCGTCACCCTGGACAGTCCGGGCGGGATATGAACGGACTAAAGCTTGTTTAAAAATAGAGCGCAATCGTTAGTAGACGGTGCTAGTTGGAATTCGATTTGGTCAGCTTTTATTGATATTCGCATTTATGTTGGAATTTGTGATTGCGTTCAATATTATTCTTTTAGGTACTAGCAACCCGCCCTCGCTTCGCTTCGGTTTCAATCGTCTTACCCGCGTCGTTCCCGTTCCCATGGAATACCGAGATAAAATATTGAAATCGGTTCAGTGGTTTAATCTTGAAAGCGTATCAAACAAACAAATAAACTTACTTTCACATTTATAAAATTAGTAAGGATATATTCATTTCCATGTGGTGACCGAGTAAGAATACATACTCTTCCCTTGAGTATCGTAGAAGATGACTAAAGGATACAAATATGCAATTAACATCAAGTGCAAGAAAAGGAAAACTTGAAATAAAACTCTACACCAACAAGTCCGACCAGGTGTGGTATATTAGGTCAATTTCTCTCCTGTTATGAAACAGTCCCTAGCCCAACAGTGGGACGTATATGGATTGAGCTGATGGTGATGATGAAGATATTTATGAAATAACTCCTATCCGAAGCATTAATTTGCGATACAAAAATAAATTAAACAGTGACAATTAATTAAAAAAATATATCATTCATATGCTCGACAATATTTTGAATTAGCATTATTTTCATTAGAAGAATATGCTGAAGTATCAGCACGCAACAATTGAATATGTTTTGCAACTATAGAATGGCGAGGACATAATTCAAACTGGATATTCGACAATTGATACGTACCTACTCAAATTTGAAATAAGCGAAGCTATAAGGAGATCATTTATAAATTGATTTTTTTTTTTCATTCATTCATTTCGGCTCATATATGTCCCACTGCTGGGCTCGAGCCTCCTCCATAATAGGAGGGCAATTGACCTTACTATACCATGCTGGTCAGACAGGTTGGTATAGGGTTTTATTTCGAGTTTTCCTTCTCATGCATAGATGTTATATACGTATTATATCCCTTAGTCGTCTTTTACGACACCCACGGATATGAGGGGGTGGTGAATTGTATTCTTTATCCATCCACATTAAATTGAATGAATTTGTTAAATTCGATCGTAACATATTTTTATTTATACACTAGCAACCCGCCCTCGCTTCGCTTCGGTTATAGGTTATAGTCGTTTTACCCGCGTAGTGCCCGTTCCCGTGGGAATACCGGGATAAAATATAGCCCAGTTCACGCCCTGATATTATAGCTTTCCATTGGTGAAAGAATTTTTGAAATCGGTCCAGCCGTTTTATAGATTACCCGGAACAAACAGACAGACAGACAAAAATTTTTTAATTGCTATTTTAGGCATAGGTGTCGTGCAAATAACCGTGTGAGCATGAAAAAAGCCTATTATTTTGACATTACAAACAGACACTCCAATTTTATTTATTGGTATAGATATAACAAATGTCCGCATAATTAACAAAATATCAAACTAGGCAAGTTTTATATGTCGCTGTGGTGGTTTGGACCGCGCAAGATGCGGTCCCCTTCGCCATCCGTCAGACTGTCGGGCGAGTGGCGCTACACGGCTCTGCACTTAACTTCCCACCAACGGTACATGTGTCTATTGCGATGAGGGGCTAACTTGCTACTTGTTAATAGTTATGAAGGGCCACGAGTGGTCATCCCGCAGACACAATTATGAGCGACTTGACAGATAGCTGTGAATTTAGCCGACGTCAACTTAATGTTGAATGCGAATCGTGTTGTGGCTAATTTGTAGTTATAAATTTTGTGAGTATATTAAATTATGACGTCTATATATGTACATCAAATGTATGATCAAGATAAGCAATTAAATTTCTATTTATTATTGTGTGCAAAGTTTTGAATTATATTGTTGTTTTATATTATTTTTTTGTTTTACCTCTACTTGCCCGTGTGGCGAGGAGATAAGAATACAATTGCCACCATCCCTTGCTTGGGAGTCATAAGAATCAGCTAAGGGTTCACTAGAGTAGGCGAGTCGGCAGCAGCTCTCTTCTTGTAAATGTATAACATCTCACTGCGATCACCAACCCCCCAAACGTGGCGATTACTTCATTATCCCCTCATATGACGAGCAGAATAGAAATGGGCCCCAATCGCGAATGACGACCTGTGTACTTACTCTTGAATCTCGATTCCAATAATAAATCCAATCGCAGCTCGATTTTGAACAATTTGGTACTCTTGAAAGCGACACTAGCGCACGATTGGAATCAAATTCAGTGGATTTTTTTTAAACTAAATGAATTCGACTCTCGTCGATTAAGTCTATTTGTTACTCCCGACGTGATTTTGACGTAATTTAAAATGGTTAATGTTGCACAATTTCAATAAAGCGTCTTTGTGGTGATCGAGTTCGGTAACGTTATTAATTTAAAGTAATAAAATACAGCACATTTGGTGAAAATAACAACGGCAAATGTGAAGAATTCATTCTCGGTTTTGTTTAAGAGTACCTATTTAAGAAAACCAAATATAAGTTTGGTGAGATTTGAATTGAATCGGATTGGAAAAATAGAATTGATTTCAAGGGTAATCCCACTGACATAAGTAATTTCAATATTCATCTAGTTAACAATGAATTTTGGTTATGAGAAATAATAAAGTTAAGTCAAGAAAAACTCAATTTAAAATCCTAAACCAACTCGTTTGGTCAGAGTGGTATTGTACGTCAATTTTACAGAGACGATGATGACTACAAGACAAAATAGCGAATGATACATCATTTATCTTAAAATGTAATACTCATTTAAGAAACCACTAATTACAGAGAAAAGGTGTTTCACAAAATCATTCTAACATTTTCCGTGTTCTGATGGGATTAGAATAAAAGATGTTGCCACCCCTTACTTATCCGTGGAACTCGTAAAAACCGATTAAGACATAATCAGAAGAATGAACAACAGAACTAACCTAGAAATTTCGTAACACCAACTACGATTGCCCACTCGTCCGTCAAGCGGGGTGATTATGGTATCATTCTTCTGTAGGGTGGCCTACGTCTAATAAGGTCGATAGGCTTATTACAGTTCATAGAGATTTGTGAAAATTCACAGGTTCGTAATTTTAATATACCTCTTTGCTTATTATTCTATATTTGCGGCGCATGATCTAATTGGAAATGTACTTCAACAAATAACTGACACTGTTGGAGCGTAACTTTATAAAAATTTAATGCTCTTCCTAAAAATAAGTATGGATCGGAACAAAATACTGAACGGCAAGTATTTGAGGCGACTAATTCTGTATTTCACACATCCATAACACTGATTAAGTAAATAAATTGATATTTCATACAAGTTGTTTTGAATGTCCCTTGCTCCGAGACCATTAATGCTGGCGTAGCACAGGGCTTGGTTCTCTACCCAACGCTATTTATCCTACATATCAATGACACGCTCTCTATAGAGAATATGCAATGTTATGCGCATGACAGCACCAATGATAAGCGATACGCCGAGCACGGTAGAGGAAATAGAAGCTCTACTTGTGTCTAAAGTAGTCCGTTCTCTGAGGTCCTCGGAATCAGGTGAACGGAATTCAGTACAGTTCAAGAAGACAGAAGTTTACGCGATCACGCCAAAAATATATCGACTTATCCACCATATCGCCTCAGTTCCAGGGAGTAACACTTCAAATCTCAGGGAGTATTGAAATCTCCACGTGGAAATATGCAACAAAGACCAGTTTTAGAGTCATTTAAAGAACAAAGCCTGGCGCGCAATAAGCTGGGCGGTCTATACAGATCCAAGTCGTACTTCACTCCAGGCAATGGACTTGTCTTGTACAAAACAGATTCCTACACGCGTGCAGTAGGTACTGCTCACATCTCTCGGCTGGTGCGCCAAAATATCAGCTCGGCCCACTTGACTCCCTGCAAAGAAGTGCAGTTTCAATTGTTGACGATTCCAACTTTAAGGACGCGTGGACGTTTTGGATCCATTGGAGTGGCGCACCGGTTTCGGGTCTGTGTGTGCTTTATCGACTTTTTAACGCTAATGAAGTGCTCTAAGTTGCTGTTTGATTTGCTACCAAAGTCTCAATATCTAAATCTATCTAAAAATCAAAAGCTTTTAGAGAGTTCCTCGAAGTATAGGGCAAATGAAGACTGGGGACACTGCACAAGTTACAAACATTGGGCTTATGTTGTCTGCACGTGCTATATCTCAGAGGCACTTGATAATATTTATCTATGTATATCCATTATGTTGCTTTTCTGTAATGGATGAGACAATGTCGTAAATAGTAGGTACCTATATCGTACCATGTGTCACGGCGAAATGGTAATAATTATTGGTTACGTTTTTTAAGGTTTTCTTGATTACCTAATATCGATTCTCTCTCTATTGTCCAAACTATGTTACTATAATTATAAATCTTATGAAACTGACTAATTCTAATAGTTGACCTGATACATTTAATTGTTTAAATTCACCAAGTATAATGTTGAATCCTTAACTATACAGTTTTAACCCAATATCTACATGTTTCTAATATAGCAGTAGAAACAGCTTTGTCTATTAATTTAGTTGAATTTAATTTATCAAATTATAAGTGAGGGCGATACCTTAAAGAGTAACAGAATACAAAAAAGTGCTTTTAATTTTTTTCTGTCTGTATGTACAGACGATGGATAAAAAAAATTTAGGTACTGTATCGTCTATATGATGTATCTCTAAAACTACAAAACGGTTTTTGGGCTATGTCTATTTTAAGCGGCATCATGATTGAGCAAAAAATATTAAAATGACTGCATTTAATTTTAAAAAATCTGTAAATACTACGCTTTTTTTTTGCGGTCGGCGTACTCCTCGCACCACTCCGTCCGGGACGACAGAGGGGCGTAAGCACGTACACCCGCGACCCACCCGTGACACTTCGTCGTTGGGCCGACCACCGGAGCGGGGTGACTTGACGTCAGTGGTCGACCCGACGGAATACTACCTTGTGAGATACCCTCCCATCGACCGAGAAACTAATACTCTAGTTTATAAGGTAGGACTAATGCTCTAAGGCTATATAAAATTGCAAATATTACGTTTTTGTCTCCATATCGAGCTTGCTATACATTTTTCAGCTCTTGAAGTCAAAAAATCTACAGGCCCTTCGTGTTGCTCTGCCATGATGTAGATAAGTTAGTGTAGAGAATCCTGATTGCCCACATCAGCTAGTACCTTAGCGAGGTTGTCTCGACCAGACCATCGCAGCATTTCTATGCTTGTGGCCCATTGTCATCAAGGCGGTCGGTCACTGGCGGCGGGGTCCCTGTTGCGGGTATATTTAGATGTCAGTCATCATCACACGGAAAACCAACTAGTGTCCAAATACTTCGAAGAAAATGCACTGACGTATTTTTCAATTCATACTGTTGAAAATGTTCCATTTGGGTGTCGTAAAAGACGACAAAATGATTACAAAATGCATACCATCTATGCAAAAGAAGAAAATTTCGAAATAAAATCCTGCTCTATGGGTTAATCTGACCAGTGTGGTATAACAGGTCAATTTCCCTCCCATTGTGGAGGAAGCTTGAGCCCAGCGGTGGGACGTATATGAGCTGTGATGATGATAACTATTGAAATGTGACTATGATAGAACAACGCCATCTACTCTACACTGTATGAAACGAGTACTGACACTCCTTCAAGTACGTTAAAAAGTCGCACTATGACCGTCTAGTGTGGATGAGGCTAACTTGCTAGCATAGATAGAATAAGGGTAAAATAAAAACAATGTATAATTAATTATACAAATTAAAGGTTTTATTAATAAGATCCAAATAAAAGTATAACATCCTCAATTTAACTAGGTATGCAGTAGTTAACATTATTATTGTATACACAGGCACAAGCACATAATTATGTACATTTGAAAATCAGCTGATTTAAAATCGATTTAATTGTATAATTTATGTATAAATAATGGTATGCAAGTACTCTTGTCATGCAGCAAGCGCCTTATTAAGAAAAATGTAAGACCAAAGTACATTTTTACAAGAAAAATATTTATGAAAAAGTACGTGATAACTCGAGGAGGTTCTACTTCACGCTATGTTTACAATACTTTTACTCAATAGGTATATATCTACTTTTTGACAAGTAACGTATGAAATAAATAATTGTAGAAATTATACATTTTATACTTCACCTTACGGCTCATGTCTGTGGTAACGTCATCTAGTTCAAATGTAATGAACCTTCTCAAATGAGGCTCGAAACAATTCCTAACTTTTCTTACATGCATTATTTTATTTTATTTCATTAAAGTAAAACTGACGCTATTTACATCTACATTAAACCCATTAAAGAAAAAGCACTAAGAAAAGTATTTGATACTTTGAAGTATCGATACTTTAATGAGTACGATACTTTTTTAGATACTACAGCGTATGATATAGAGTACATATTTTCATGAGTATAGTAGGTATCGATATTTTCTATTCGCTACCGTGTCCCTATTACTAATGCGTTAGATAATATTCCGCCATCAAACCGGTACAAAACCAAACAGAAAATTACGCTATCTCTGAGTTTATCACCGTATTAATTACGTATTAGAATAAGTAACACGCTAGCTAGTTCTAAATAACGCCGTCTAGTGATGTAAATATAAAAAAAATGTTTAATATCATTATCCACTAGTTGCATAAACAGATGGCACAAAACACTAGAATAACTTTTTAACGAACAATATACCGATATACCTAGTGTTGTAATGAATATCTTAAAAAGAAAAAACATAAAGATGTTATCTTAAAAAGAATGAACTTTAAAGTGATTTAAAAAAATATTAGGAAAGATTCTTGTAATCAATGCAAGAGTATTTTTTAACTATGTATTATAGTTAAGTTTTTCTTTGTGTGTGTATAGCTGTTAGCCGCAGATGGCTTTCACAACTTAGCCCGGACTATGGGTCAGCGCTGAGGGCTCTCATCTGGTAACTGTCCAAACAGCAGACTTATCCGGATCTGCTCGATAAAAACTATAATTTTATAACTGTTTTTTTTTCCTATTTTAGCCGAATTGTTTCTATGCTAACTAGTGAGCCTCATGGACGCTAAAGGTCATAACGCAATTTTTGAGGTACTTGAACGAGTGCAAGTGCTTGATATGTTTTACTCAATGTAGAGTAGATGGCGTTATTCTACAATAATCACAAATATCATTTCAAGTCATTATCAAAGCTCATTTTTGTTTTGTATTACCAATGGTGATAAACGAGCAAGCAGCACACATGATGGTAATATAAGATACTGCCGCACATGGACTATTGCAATACCTGGGGCACAGCTACGCCGTTGCCTACCGTGAAGAAAATGCTCTTCTTAAACCTCGTTTAAAGAAGGATATGTCATACCGCTCGGGAAACATAGCAGCAGGTAGTTCATTCACGTTCGTGGGAGAAATGATCCCTGAAAACGTACAGTGGAAGACCATAACGTTTCCAGGTGCCGATGTTTTGATACCTTTTTCACAAAAGTATGGCTCAGTCACTCCTACATAGCTAATTCTTCTGTGACCTCCCTTTGCGTACCGCTGCAGTACTTGTTTCGATTTACCACCCTAATATTTTTTAAACAGGTATCTTACAGGCTGCAAGTCCTAGTCATCTTTTAAAATACGCGATATGGTTCTACGTGCTATCTTCATCTTCCGAGATAAAATCTTTTGCTTTCCGACAGGATTTCTTCGAATTCCTTCCCTTACTGCTTTGACCACCTTTTTTGTACGAACACTATGTGGACGGCCAGATCTTTTTCTGTCACAAACAGATGAGGTCTCATTTTAGGTAGGTACCTATTAATAGCCCGGTACACAAACATTTTACTAATACGAAACGTATGTCGAGTTTTAAAAATTGCATTGGCTCCATACCTACTTTGTGTAATGCAATCACGGCGATTCGGTTCATTTATCACCCCGCTCCATTTTAATATCGCAAAATATTATACAATGTATGAGCGCCAAAATGAGCAAAAGCACAATGAAAACTCATACAAAAATGACAGATTCCAAATACAAATCTAATATTTTGATTATTTTTAATTGTAACAGTATTTATGGCCAGACTATGTATTTGCTCCCTTTGCAATTTTAAGTCCCGTACAGACGTTGGCCGAGCCTAGGCCAACGCGAGCGTCGGCAAATAGGTACAAGGCGAGTCCTAGCGTCTACACGTTGGCCGATGTCAGTGTTCATTGTGCACTGAAACACTACGGACGTTGACATTAACGTTGCTGCAGCTTCAACTATTTATTTAATGAGCGTATATAACTATTATCTCAGTGTATACCGCAGTAAAGTATACCGCAGAAATAGAACAATATAAGATATATCCGTGTGGTAACGGAGTAAGAAAAAAATTCACCAGTCCCTAACTTGTCTGTGAATGTCGTAAAAGACGACTAAGGGATATAATACATAATAAGCAAATAACATCTATGCAAGACAAGGAGACCTCGAAATAAAACCCTATACCAACCTGTCTGGGGGTACTACGCCAGAAACCTCCGCGTGGTGTACCCTGGGCACGAGCGACAATTTCTTGGACTGCTCTCTGGAATTGTCGCTCGTGGCAAATATCTGGCCCGAGGGGGGGCCCAGTTTGTGGGATGCCCCAAATTCGCTCCATGCCCTCTAATTGTAGAGGGTATTGGACGCGAAAATTCGACGGGCTCAGTCACTCATTCGTTTGAGGACTGAGCAGGCATTTGCCAACCGCGACAAATCGTAGACCTGATTCTTGCTTCGGGACATTTGTCTTGAGGCTAGATTCAGGAGCGAGGGTCTTGGCTTAACCACCTGGACCGCGAGGAAGAAAACCTCTATAAAACAATCACCCAGAATCCTAAGTTCTGGCGCGCGGCGAGAGGATGCATGGCTGATGGGTTGTTCAGTCGTTAGCGCGCCCCCAGCCAGGGTACCTGCGGACCCCCTGCGTTGGGATACAAATGTACGCTTGCCCGGGTATCGGGATCTCTGCCCGGGTCGACCTTTATTTCTCCCATACTCGTGGGAATCGAATGGATTCTTCGTACAATTTGGATGTAGATAGGAGGGGTGAGACGCCCAAAACCACCGACAGCGGGGAACCTATTAGTTCTCACGTTATAGCCCGGCCAAGCTACGGCAAAACTGGCCCAGAGGAGAGGGATGCCTCGTCCGACTGCAGCTCGGCTGCTAGTTCGGCACTTGAGGCCACAAGATCAGGCAAGGGGCCGGCGACACTCGAGGGCCCCTCAAAAGAGAAAGAAGAGGAAGAACATGGGGACGGGAAAGACTACGAGCGTAAAGAGGCGCGAGTTGGCCAGGCAGGAGCGGCTGACTAGGGAGGCCGCTGCAGCCGCTCCGAGTGCTGACGAGGGCGGCAGTACTGCCGCAGGGCCGTCAGACACCGACATGTCGGCTGCTGAGACTGTCGGTGGGTCATCCCAGTCTCCGGCATCGGCCCTCGCGGCAGCCTTAGAGGTTGGGGAGGAGGCCCGCCCCTCGATGGTGCGGAAGCGCCCCCTGAATATGGGTGGCACCTCAGGATCCGCCTCCAAGGGGAGTGGCGCTATCATGCCTCCTCCCAAGGTTCCAGCCTCTCGTAGGGGGCGAGGGGCTGCAATGGTGGCGGCGGTCAGCGGCTCCGGCGTCGATCAGCCATACGCGGGGGACTGATGCCCAAAAGCGGGCGAATGAGGCGGCTGCCGCAAGAATGATGAGGGTGTTAGCGGACATCCCTCCCACCGGCGCGGCAGCTACTGAGACCGCTGTAGGTATCGACCCCCCACCAACTAACGTGGCAACCCTGCAGGCCGAAAATACCCGCCTTAGTGGCGAGGTTTCGGGCCTGCAGGAGAAGAACAAGGCCCTACAAAAGGAGCTGTCGGCGGTGCAGAAGGCGAACCGCGAGTTGGCCAAATAAATGGCCGACTTGCGGCGCCAGGTCGCGCAGCTGGCGAGGACCGCGCCGCCGACAAGTGCCGGCCTTGCCGCCGCCCCCGTCGTCCCCGCTGCGCCAACTCGCGCTGCGGCGAGTCCCCAGAGGGCCCAGCCGGCCGAAGTGGTCCCGCTGCCCGCAGTAGATGGCGTGCCGGACCAGACCATGCGCGCCGTAGTGGAGGTTGTTGGCAAAATGCTTGACGCGCGCATGGCGGCTCTGGAGCAGAGACTGTCCCTGCCTCCGGAGCCCCGTCTCCGGCCGCCGCTTGCTGTGGACAGGCCGAAGGCTGCGGCGTCAGCTCCTACCGCGCTACCCTGCCAGGGCGGGCGCGTGGGAAGCTACGCTGCGGTCGTTGCTGGGCCGAAAACCAAAGGACCCGCCGCGAAGAAGAAGGTGGCACCGGCTCTTGCCAAGGCCGGACCTAAGCCGCCGCTGGCAAGTGCATCGTCGGCGGCGGCCACCGTAGCCGCGACCGCGACTGCTGCGCCTAGCGACCCCGTAGCCCCCGAAGAGGGTTGGCAGACGGCTGAGCGCAGCCGAAAAAGTCGCGGCCAGAAGAGGAGAGCGGAGGCCAAAAGCGCCGCCAATGCCTCCGCTCCCAAGGCAGGAGCCGAAAGCAAGAGGTCGCGCAGGAGGCTCCGGCCGCCGAAGTCAGCCGCGGTGGTGATCACCGTGCTGCCTGAGGCGGCCGAAAACGGCCTCAGCTATGAGGCCGTCTTACGTCGCGCCCGGCGGGAGCTTGACGTCTCCGATTTAGGAGGCGTCGAAGCCAGGACCCGCAAGGCCCGGACAGGGGCTCGGATTCTAGAGTTCCCTGGGGCCGAGGGCGCCAAGACGGCCGATAGCATGGCGGCCAAGTTGAGGGGTCTGTTTGCAGAGGAGGGTGGCGTCAAAATCGCCAGACCCGTAAAGTGCGCAGAACGTCGCGGGTCTGGACGACTCCGTGACGGTGGATGACATCCGGGAGGCCATCGTCTCGAAAACCGGGTGTCCCGTGGACACCGTCCGAATTGGCGCCATCCGCCCTGGTCCGGGCGGCGTCGATGCTGCCTGGGTGCAGTGCCCGGTGGAGTCGGCCAAGCAATTGGCCGGCTCAGGCAGGCTCCTCGTGGGCTGGAGCTCGGCGCGGGTGACCGTGCTGGAGTCCCGGCCTGCGAGGTGCTACAAGTGCATGGCGGTCGGACACACTCGGCCGACATGCACTAACTGCTTTGACTGCAGCGACCTTTGTTTCCGCTGCGGTCAACCCGGGCATAAGGCGGCATCGTGCGCCGCCACCCCCCGCTGCCCCGCATGTGCGGCGGGCAATAAGCCCGCCACACACCGCATGGGGGGCAAGGATTGCAGACCCCCGGCTTCGGCCCCAAAGGGGCGGAGCGGCCCGACGACCCCGGCCACTCTCGCCCCTAGCGCGACCCGATCGCCCGCCAGCGTGGAGGAGGTGATGGATACGGCCCACTAATGGCGACCGAATCCTACCACCTCCTGCAGGCCAACCTCAACCACGCCGCCGAGGCATAGGACGTTTTCCTGCAAGCCATGGCGGAGTGGTTGATTGGTGCAGCCGTACCCGCGGAGCCGTACGTGTTGCCTGGCCAGCTTAATTGGCTGGGCAGCAGTGACGGCTCTGTGGCAATCGTCACCTCCACGTCGTGGCATTCCCCGCCTTTGTTGCTCAAGGACAGGGGCGATGGGTATGTCGCAGCGGAATGGGGAGAGGTTACGCTATTTGGTGTTTACTTCTCCCCTAACAGGAGCGTGACGGATTTCGGGGCCTTCCTCACCATCCTGGGGGCCTCGATGCGGCGACTGGCACCGCGCCAAGTCTTCGTTCTGGGGGACTACAACGCCAAGTCCACGGCGTGGGGGTCCCCCAGGAGGAATGACCGCGGGCGGGCGGTCGAAGAGTGGGCGGCGGCACTGGGCTTCTGTTTGCTGAACAGGGGCTCGGTGTAAACGTGCGTGCGGCAGCAGGGCGGGTCGATGGTGGACTTGTCGTTCGCTAGCCCTAATGTCGCAGCACGTGTGAGGAGCTGGTGCGTCCAGGAGGAGGTTGAGACCCTATCCGACCACCGATACATCCGGATAGAGGTCTCCCGGACCCTCCTGCAGCCCAGCAGGGGTCACACGGTGGGCGGAGCACCCGCGTTTCCGCGGTGGGCTGTGGGTCGATTGGATCGGGACCTGTTGGCGGAGGCAGCCATCGTTCAGTCGTGGCTGTCCTCACCGCCCCAGGCGGACGGGGTGGATGCCGAGGCTGGCCGCATCCGCTGTGCGTTAACGCAGATCTGCGATGCGGCCATGCCCCGCGTGCGGCGTCTGCCCCCGAAGATTGCGGTCCCCTGGTGGTCCCGAGAATTGGCGGACCTTCGGGCCACGTGCATACATGCCCGGAAGGCCTACACCCGCAGCCGAGCGCGTCACCGCGACGCTGAGCGGGAGGGCCAGCTGTACGAGGCTTACCGCAGTGCGCGGTCTGCCTTCAGGCTGGCCGTCCGTACCGCCAAGGACGTTAGTTGGCGGGAGATGCTGGACAGTCTCGAGCGTGACCCCTGGGGTCGCCCCTACCTCGCGGCGCTGAACAAGCTCCGCGGGCGGGGCCCCCCCCTCACCGAGACTCCTCCCCAGCCTCCTCACCAGAGTTGTCGAGGACCTCTTTCCACGGCGGGTGGAGCACACGCCCCTGGTCATGGCTTCGCCGGACAGCGACCGGGAGGCCGACGATGAAAATGCTCCGCCCATCACGGAGCCGGAAATGGGGGCGGCGGTGGCGCGTATGCGAGTCAAATCCACCGCCCCCGGGCCCGACGGTATTCCGAACCGTGTGCTGGCCCTGATCCTCGAACATCTGGGACCACGCCTCAGGGGACTGTTCGACGCCTGTTTGACGTCCGGGCAGTTCCCTGGGTGCTGGAAAGAGGGAAGGCTGGTTCTCCTGCCGAAGCCGGGACGGTCTCCCGAGTCGGCCTCAGCCTGCAGGCCCATCGTGCTGCTCGATGATGCGGGCAAGCTGCTGGAGAGGGTGTTGGCTGCCCGCATCGAGCGGCACCTTGTCGGGGTTGGGCCCGATCTGTCCGACGCCCAGTTTGGTTTTCGGAGGGGGCGTTCGACGATCGCGGCCCTGCTGCGCCTGAAGGCCGTGGTAGCGGAGGCCGTCACCGGCGGAGGAGTCCTGTTGGCGGTGTCCCTGGACATCGCCAACGCCTTCAACAGTCTGCCATTCAGCTGCATCAGGGAGGGGCTAAGGTACCACGGGGTGCCCGTGTACCTCAGGCGGCTGGTGGCAGACTACTTGGAGGGGCGCAGCGTCCTCTACGTTGACCGAGTAGGGGACGTTGTGCGAACGCCCATGACGTGCGGTGTCCCACAGGGGTCGGTTCTGGGTCCGACCCTGTGGAACATCGGCTACGACTGGGCGTTGAGAGGAAGCCTCCCACCCGGGCTGGGCGTAATTTGCTACGCCGACGATACACTCGTCACAGCCCGGGGTGGGACGCTAGAGGAGGCGGCACGCCTGGCAACTCTCGGCACCGAGGAGATTGTCAGGCGGATCGAAGCGCTGGGGTTGAGGGTAGCCCTGGAAAAGACGGAGGCCCTTTTTTTCCATGGCCTCCGTACCGCCGGGCCTCCCGCCGGCGCTTCGATCACCGTGAATTCGGTCACCATCAGCATCCAGGCCCACATGAAGTACTTGGGCCTGGTGCTCGACGGGCATCGGAGGCAGCGTGCCTCCTGGCCGGAACCCCCCCGTGGGACCTGGAGGCGGAGATGCTCGCCGACATTTATCGGCGGGTGTCAGAGACGCGCGCCCGCGGTGGCATGGTCTCCATCAATGAGATCACCGCCTGGCGGGTCGACGCCCGCCGAGAAGTAATTGCCCGTTGGGCAGTCCGGCTGGAGAGTCCTCGGTACGGTGTCAGGACCGTCGAGGCCCTCCGGCCGGTGCTGATGGAGTGGTTGGAGCGGACGCACGGGGTGCTTTCCTTCCGACTGGTGCAGGTGCTGACGGGGCACGGTTGCTTCGGGAAGTACCTGCACAAGATTGTCAGGAGGAAGAGCACACCGTCCTGCCATCACTGCAGTTGCGACGAGGACACGGCGCAGCACACGCTCGAGGAGTGTGCTGCATGGGAGGGGGATCGCCGTGAACTCGTCGCAATTATCGGTGCCGACCTGGCGCTGCCGACCATCGCCAGGGAGATGCTCGTCAGCGTCAGGAACTGGGACGCGGTCGCCGCCTTCTGTGAGGCCGTAATCTCACGGAAGGAGGCGGCGGATCGTGTGCGAGTAGAGCTCCTATTCGGCGACACGTTCCGCCACCGGCGACTCGGGCGGTGCAGGCGCGAGTATATGCGCCTAATGCCGCCCTAGCCGAGGCCGCGGGTGATCGGACCGGGAAATTGTCCGTCACCCGCAGAGAAGCTGACCGCGCGACGGCGACCGACGTCCCAGTACGTCGAGAGGTAAGGATACCCGAAAGGGTATTCCGTCGGGCCGACCACTGACGACAAGTCACATCTGCTCCGGTGGTCGGCCCAACAACGAGGTGACGTGGGTACGGGTGGGTTATGGGCCCGCGCGCCGTCCTTTCATCGCCCCGGACGGATTGAACCGCGCGTGCGCTTACCATAGCCCACCCAAAAAAAAAAAAAAAAAATACCAACCTGTCTGACTAGCATGGAATACTAAGGTCAGTTTCCCTCCTATTGCAGAGGAGGCTCGAGCCCAACAGTAGGACGTATATGAGCTAAAATAATGATGAATGATGAAGATACTTTTTGATACTATAGGTAACATATAGGGTGACTTGGATCTAATTATTTTCGTCGCATATCTAGAAGTAGTGATGCAAATTTGAAAATATAATCATTTATATTGAGCGACAATATCACATTAAACACGTCTAACCGCGATGGATGTTAACCGTGTAATGACGAGCGGGACAACGTGTGGACGGCATTGGCCGAGCGCAGCCGAGTGCCTTTGGTTTGTGCACAAAAACCGACACCGAGGCGAAGTGAGGCAAGTGATCACGAGCGACGGCGAGTGACGGCGAGTGAAGACAAATCAGCTGTCCACACGTAGGCGCTTGTATTCACTCGGCCAACTAGGCGAGCGACGGCAAGCGTTGGCCAACTAAGGCAAATCGGGTGTACACACGTTGTCGTTCGCCATCGCTCGCCTGCACTCGGCCAACATGTGGACGCCCCTATTAGAAACAAGGCAAACACAAGAGTATCTTATTACCTAGGTTTATTTAGTAGGTAAGTATATTTTCAAGTAGGTATTGCGCAAATTCTTAAAAAAGTTAACCTGTGACATTGCGTTTGCAACTTGCATCTGTTAAATTTTTAAAAAGTTGTTTTAAAGTTGCTTTTCTTTTGTTGTTATTGATTGAACCGCTACTTTTCTATTTCGTTGAATAACAAACGGTGCTTTTTGCGATTTAACATTGGTGTGAAATACATACCTACAAAAATAACTAGTTCTCATTCGCATTTATTTTTCTCAATAAATAACTTATTTGCCACGAAAATAAAATATTTTTAATATCACTATACGCCTATCACTATGCCAAAACCTCTTCAATTTGTTGATACACTTTACTGATACTATAGATTTGAGCTTTGATATAACAATTTCTACTCATGTCTATGTTATTATTAATAAAATATATATATATATATTGTACGCATTTTTAAGAAATAGAAAATTAACTATTAAGTAGGATCATATTATAAACTCATTTGCAAAAAAAACGGGCGGTTTTGATTTTCATTCATATTTAAAAAGATACAATACCAAAAAGGTTTCAATCGTTTGTACACGTTACTGGCCGGTTTTAAAAATGCTGTGGTATTTAAAAAAGTACGTTCTAAATTCAATTTTTCATTTGATGTTCATTTTTACAGAAAACCCCTTTTTATCCTACATTTTTGGCGCGAAGTTCCGGAAGTTAACATCGACTTTCATAACTTTTATTCAATTTTTATCGATTAATTTCATATCCTTGACTGTCAAAGCTTTATTTAATGCTGTTTGGCTGTATCAAAAATGGTAGATAAAGTGGTAAAAGCTACCAAAATTATCGCGCTGCTTGAAGAGGGTTGCAGCCAATGTTTCGTGGCTAGGAGGCTAAATGTTAGTCGCTCGACAGTCCAAAGGACCTGGCAGCGATATCAGGAGACTGGTTCCGTCGAGAGAAGGCCTGGTTCTGGAAGAAAACCATGTACCCAAACACGGGATGATCGTTTTCTTGTGAGTCGCGCATTGAGAAATCGCAAATCTTCGTATGTGGATCTTAAGAACAACCTCCAAGAAGTAAGAAATGTGCATATTAGTCTATGGACGGTCAGGAGGAGGCTTCTCGCTGCCAATATACGCAGTCACCGCCCGGCCCGCGGCCCCAAATTACTCCGTGAGCACAGAGTTCACAGGCTTAGGTTCGCTAGAAATTGTGAATCATGGACTCAAGACGATTGGAATAGGGTTTTGTTCTCTGATGAAGCCAGGATATCTCTGTTCGGTGAAGATCGACGTCGGCGAGTGCTAAGAAGACAAGGAGAACGCTTTGCAGAGGCATGTTTCGAAGAAATCACACCTTATGGTGGGGGCTCTGTTATGTTTTGGGCAGGAATAAATTCAATGGATCGTACAGAGTTAGTCTTCATTGAAAACGGCTCACTGACTGGGCATCGATACATAACGGAAGTTCTAATTTCTCATGCACAACCCGCATTGGCCGCTCTAGGTGAAGACTCGATTTTTATGGACGACAATGCTCGCGCCCACCGATCCCGCGATGTTAATGCGTATGTGCAAGAGGTCGGCATTCGTCGTTTGGATTGGCCAGCTCGAAGTCCCGACCTCAATCCCATAGAGCATGTCTGGGACGTTCTGAAACGGCGTGTGAGATCAGTACACCCGGCTCCGCAGACCATCAGAGAGCTGAAGAATGTGATTACTGCGGAGTGGGAACGTATTCCGCAAGCAAGTATCCGGGATATACTCGCTAGCATGCCCAGACGAATTCAAGCTGTGATTTTAGCTAGAGGGGGTCACACTCGATACTAAACATTTATCTGCTTTTACTTTATTAAAGAAAAACAAACAAAAAAACTTTTTTATTTTTACTTCATGAGCATATGCACTACTAGCGAATATACACTACTAGCGAGGTTTAGCATTATTTCCCATAAATTGTATCTAAATTTTATGAAATACTGATGAAAACGATTATTTTCTTATTAATTTAGCAAATTGTGTGGATAAAACTACCTATAATTATCAAACAAAGAAATATTAACATTTGAAATGGTTCATTGCTTAGGTGCCCGTTTTTTTTGCAAATGAGTGTATTACTAACGCTATCTGTCGAAAATTATAAAAACAAACAAGACGTGTAATTTAACAAAGGGTATGTTACTGTAGTAGCACCATCTGTTAGAAAACTAAAGAAGTAATATATTTTAACCAATTCAACATAGTTTAGATACAAGTTTGTTGTGACCGATTTTTTTACAGAAACGTTTTGATCGAATTTTTTTTAGTAGTCATGATATGTTATTAATTTGAAAAAAAAAAGATAGTTAATCCGCTATCTTAAGAAATGGAAAATTTAACTATTTTTATTAATTACAATCTTATTGTATTACTAAAGCCATCTGTCGAAAATTATAAAAACATATTATTATAAGATGTGTATTTTAACAAAGGGCCTGTAACTGTACTAGCGCCATCTGTTAGAAAACTAAAGAAGTATTATATAACAATTCAGGACTCCTTTGCAAAAAAAAAACCAAAGCAATGAAAATATAGTTTTGAGCACATAAAATCCTGGAATTGGTGTTTTAGTTATTGTAAACAGAGCCATGTCAAAATTGACTTTTTATGGATATTATAAAATTAAGACTACGAGTATTTTTATGGTATTTTAATAAAAAAAGACACTAAACGTGTATTATAACACGCGTGTACAAAATATGGGCGAAATAAAAACTACACAATTACAAAACTAAATATTTTTATTAAAAAGATCCAAATAAAACTAATAACACAACAAAACCCATTTATTCTAACTAAGCAGTAGTTAACAATGACTATATACACAGATATGCTTTTATTTGCCTAAAAAACCATCTGTTCCTGATATAACAATTTTGCTTATATAATTATAAAATACAAATTTCAACCATGTGGTAACAGGCTTAAAACACAGTGTGCTATTCCATAAATATTGTATGGATACATTTTGAGGCAATTGATGTCACTGCATGGAAAACCAGTTCCGAAATCCAATTCTACTGACTCTTATGAAAAAAGCTTGTAATTAACAAAATATAAAAATCCTTATCTTGCCCTGATCATGATATACTTGAACACTAAGTTCTTTTTTAAAAATAGTAAACGATCACGTATTTTATTAGCATTGTATAATGATAGAAGACTTACCTAATAATGTAAATAATTTTTTTTATAATTATGTATGTTCTTCAACGTATGTCTAAATACCACTACATTTTTATATTATGCTTCATTAACTTATATTTATCAAACACTATTGACCTATGCAAATAATTGTCAAGTTTTCCATTAATATGAAAAAGCACAAGAAAAAAATAAAGTTATTTTAATAATAAGGCCAACAATTCATTAAAAATACACTGAATAGTAGTATCATAATTTTGTATTGCCATTTCCAAAAACCACGCAGGAAAATTTATAAATACTAATTATTTAGAACAACAATAACTCGTTTATTATAATTGTAGCACAACAACTGCACATCCTTCAAAATATCGTTGATTAAGGCATAATAATTATTACTATTATTCGACAAAGGCAGTCACAGTATTTATTGCTTATAGGAATACAATTCACCATCCCTATTTTGCCGTGGGCACCGTAAAGTTATTTACATGCTGACAGTGCAATTATTTAAATAGGTTACCCCCATTATCCTTCAATGATTAACGTTTTTTTTATATACGTGACTGAGATTAACACGTTACTCAATAGATGTCGCTATTCCACCTTTCTGCATTGCATTTTAGTTCGATATCTACAAAACCGTGTTACACAGATTTTTTTTAAACCATATCTTTATATATTACTCATATATCTACAATTTTTAATTCTGTATAAATATTAATTTTGATCCACTGAAAGATATTCGAATATTCATCCATAAGTTGAATATTAAATAAAATTACATTACATACTAAGTAAGGATTTCTAAAGCGTACGTTTTATTGTATGAATCATTACCACTGATTACTATTCTACCATACTCTACGCATGGCGCTTGAACCCTGAATTTTAATTTTAATATTAACCTAAATGTAATCATTCAAAGATGCAAGGGAAGGAAAGATGAGTCATTTACCCATGGTTCATTAGTATATCACACGTTTCGGTGGCTTCATAGGCGCATTTGAAACTGACCAGACCCGAGGATGCCTCCTTCAGAGGCGAAACATGTGTCAATATTTTTTTGAAGTGCCGCGGCCAATTCCAATTCGAAGTTCTGGAGGCAGCTTATCACATAGGAGTAAGAAAACTTCTTTAAATCGTAACCCACCTTGAACCTATCCCGTATTTATTCCGTTCTTGAGATCTGCGATATACTGATTCACCGTAGGAAAGTGATGGGTCTCATTTCCTTCACTCGATCTCAGAAAAATAATGAATTGCCGCCACGTATCGCTTAATAATTCAACCAATTATAATTGATAATTAATATAAAAATCACATCTATGATTAACAATATATTGCTTGAACAATTTAAATAATAATAACGAACTTCATAAAAAAGTTAATATTTGAATCAACATAGAATTTTGTTTTCAGTTGCAAAAAAATACAGCAAAATATGTGTAAAAACATTACACTTACTAGATTACTTACTAGATTTGTAAAGCTAATTTTCTTCTTTGTTTACTTATTTTCTTACATTAAACACCGCCTACGAACTAATTGATTACATATTTTTAAGGCATTTTATGTTCAAAATTTGATGAATATATATCCCCGTGTAAAGACAGATTAAGGGTACAATGTAGCCCTAGTCCTTACTTTCATGAACGAGTCGTGAAAAACGTAGTGAAAGACCACCAGGAATTTGGCCAGCGGCATTTTACTTGGAAATAACTAACTACATCATAAATTCAGACAAGGTTAGTTATTTGCGCAACTTATTATTGCAACTATATATACAGCATGTATCAGGTTATGGAGCAACTGGTCAAACGGAGTTAGGCAATGGAGTTAGGGCCCCATAAAAGAAATTTGAAGGAAAAATAACGATTCGTTAATGAATTAGAGACATGGAAAGTTTTCAATTTTGTCATCGCTTTTTCGTGTAAATATCATTGAAATGTATAAAGTCAGCGATACTTAATCTGCAACACATTCGTACTTTGTTAAATGTTCATTAGAAATTGAATAAATCAATGATTACGTTCGCATAAGCAAGATAAACTTCGCCTTAAAATCAGCTGATTCGTGGCAATGACCAAGAGGTGTGGCCACAGCTATTGAAAGAAATACCGACACAGGAATGTATTAAGAAAAAGGGAAACAAATGAAATAATTACCTATATCTTGTAGGCAAAATAAAACAAAAAAACTGAACTGTAATTTTTTATCGAAAATAAAATTCGTCTCCGTTTACATATTTTAGGCTAATAAAGCCGGCCAACAAGGTCAAAGGAGCCGCCCGTCGACACTCGCTCGCTTAGGGCCCGACCGCACTGCGGACATGCCCTAAGCGAGCGAGTGTCGATAACTAATAGTGTTATTATTACATAAAACATCTACAAAAAGAGTAGTATTTCGGAGAAAATGTGGTAACATAACTGACGTGTCAGGATTTTTAAAAACGCACTACGGTAATCAATTCTATTTAATTTATTTATTTTACGTCTAGTTAATATATATTTTTAATAAATTGACCCTACACTATATACCAGAAAAAATAAAATTCGGCACTGAGCAAATTATTACAACTAATATGTAAATTCAATGTTGAAATATCGTCTGGCTACAAAGAGACACGATAAAATGATAGCAATCTGTTGTTATATTATTTTTTAATCGAAAAATTATACTATAATTGGCTTAAATAATATTATAAAATATTACTCAAATGTACAATAAACCTAATGTAAAATTTTGTGCTAGTTTCAAATAGAATTAATTGTTTAAAAAAGGTAATGTTTTAGAGGGACAGGCCTGAAAACGCCTTGTGCATTCTTATGAAAATGCCCATATACATTCTAATTACGATCTATGACCGTTAAACTACAACATACTCGAATAGTTGCCCCATAACCTTATACACCTGTGTATAAATTATACTTGTTGTCGATGAATTAAATATATTAATTGACCACGACACCATATTAGATCTCCGTAATTAAATTTTGTAACCCCTACTTTATATAAATTGAATATACCGTAAATATTGAAATATCATGAAAATCAAATGCGTATTACAAAATACATAATGAAATATTTCACTAGATTCTCATTAAATGAGACAAAAGTCTTCAGGCTTAATAAAAATATTGTCTTTCATCGTTGTTTTAGATAACACATAATAAACCAAATTCGTTAAGTTTAGAACAATTTCTCAACAAATTTTATTAATTAAAATATTTTGACTTGAACTATCTTTTCTCAGTGTGTAGAAAACATACCCATACTACTTTACCCGTTCAATAAAAAGAAAGGTTTTACTCTTCAAAAATACTTTTCGATTTTCGTCACGTAATCGATTTATATTGAAATATAGTGCTCAAACTATCATCGATCTTACGCTCACAAATTATAACAATGAGGCACATTTACCCGAAATTCATGTGATATAATTGTAGGTATACACGCACTCTAGACAAACATAATTCCAAAGTACTTTTTTACAAAACAACATGAATTTACTATGTGAACATTAGAACGAGGTAAGAGAGAAAGGTCTTGGTGTAGTCTACGGGAGGGTCACCGATGGGTAAAAAATTAATAAGAAAATTGGGCACGAACTATGGGCTATGGGTATGTTTCCTTATGTATACGTATCCAAGTGTGAACATAAATACGAATTAAAAAAATGTACATGGAGAAAATATTTACAAACAAAATCAAGTTAAATTTAAATACAATATATAAACCGGATAGCTTTTCTACGTACTGTGATTCTATTGGCAAAAATTGGAATACGAGCAATATGCCGTCGTCGTGGACGTCAGTTTTGCTCCCATCCTAAAGACCTGTCGACTGCCATTTTCCATTGTTTATATCTCATATCTCTTTCTTCGTCAGTGATCTTTGGCATGTAAGTCGTACCACTATTCATCGGTATAGCAGTACCGCGTTTAGAAGGTTCTACACCCCAATATGCGACTAGAGCAGCTCCCAAAGCAGTACTTTCTGTAAAACCTGCTTTTTCCACATTGATACCGATCAAATCTGTTTGCATCTGCATTATTAGGGCGTTCGATGTCATTCCGCCATCAACCTGAAAAAGGAAAAGTAACGCGTTACGTAACAATGCGGTTAATCCTTACTAATATTATAAATGCGAAAGTAAGTATGTTTGTTCGTTACGCTTTCACGCTTAAACCACTGAACTGATTTCAAAAATTCTTTCACCAATGGATAGCTATAATATAAGGGAATAACTTAGACTATATTTTATCACGGTATTGCCACGGATACTACGCAGGTAAGATGAGCAGCGGCGGCCTTACCCATTGCGAGGCTCCGGGCCGCAGGTCTTTGCGAGGCCCCGGGCGACAGGTCTTTGCGAGGCCCTTTGTCCTCCGTGAAAAGTATGAGATACGAAAGTAGGTCGGGTTGTTTGGTTTAGGGATTTGTCATATTTGATGAAAATACTAAAGTTGTACAAGTACAAATAAATAAAATTTAAGTTTTAAAATATTGAAAATAAAGTGAAAAATATAATTAATAAGAAAAAATGTAATTTAAAATCTATATTTTTTTTAAAATTGCTTGGGTTGTTGCGTGAGGCCCCGGGCGATTGCCCTGTTCGCCACCCCCTAAGGCCGCCACTGAAGATGAGTGAAAGCGAAGCGAGGGCGGAGTGCTAGTCCTCCCACAAAAGCCATCACTTTAAAAACAATTAGAAAAGCACGCCATCTCTGGGTTAATCACAACATTATGTATCTACATATAAGAATGAAGAACAGACTAGCTATAGCTAAATAACGCCATCTATTGACAATAAAACGAGAAAACTGCTTTCACTAAAGATCATTATTTACTAATTTCTATAGATATAAGCAGATGGCGCAACTTTGCAAACTACAATTATTACACAAGTTTTTAAAAAGAATAAAATGTTCCAGTGATTTATCAATTAGGAGGTACCATTGCCTACATCGTATTTATTTAACTCTATTATACAGATAAAAATGTAAAAAAAAAACAAGCAAGAAATAATGAAATTAAAACGAGACAAAATACAGAGTTAGAAAACTATGGTCATCCATATTTCATGATAAAGTGTGTATGAAACTGTTAATGTATAGGTGTTAATATTTATTACATTTTTCTAATTCAGTAACTATTTTAAAATAACTTCCCCTAAATTCCTATCTAAATTCCAAATTAAGATAGGTTTTAATTTGTTTATATAATAAATTAATTTGGTTATTTTCATGAATTAATTTTCATTTATTGGTTAGTATTGTTAACAACAGCTAATATTCTGCCGAGATTTCTTTTTAGAAAGATAGCCGTCCATTAAGCGTTAGACTAATTTAGTTAATTTTATTCTAAACTAGCAATCCGCCCTCGCTTCGCTTCGGTTATAGGTTATAGTCGTTTTACCCGCGTAGTTCCCGTTCCCGTGGGAATACCGGGATAAAATATAGCCTAGTTTACGGCCTGATATTATAGCTTTCCATTGGTGAAAGAATTTTTGAAATCGGTCTAGCCGTTTTGAAGATTACCCGGAACAAACAGACAGACAGACAAAAATTTTTTAATTGCTATTTTAGGCATAGGTGTCGTGCAAATAACCGTGTGAGCATGAAAAAAGCCTATTATTTTGACATTACAAACAGACACTCCAATTTTATTTATTGGTATAGATTTACTATAAAATATTCAATTCAAAATATGGTGCATGCTCCTACTAAACTAAAAAAGTTCATCTATACAAATAAATAAAATTGAAGTGTCTGTTTGTAATGTCAAAATAATGGCCTCTTTTCATGCTGATACGGTTATTTGCAAGATACCTATGCCTAAAACCAGTTTATAACATTTTTGTTTGTCCGTCTTTTTGTTTTGGGTAATCTACAAAACGGCTGGACGGATTTTGATATTTTACAACTAGATAGCTATCGATATGGGGACTTAAGCTATATTTTATCTCAGTAGTCCCACGGGAACGGGAACTACACGGGAAGGCGACTGAAATCGAAGCGAAACGAGTGCGGGTTGCTAGGTTATTAATATGACAGATAGCGCGAATTTCACCTTAGTAAATCTGTTACGAATTCATATGAGATAAAAAATCAGATAAACATAATACAGACAGATAACTGCACAGATAGCGTAGTGGTTTTAATACCGATCTACCACGACAGCGTCACGGCTTGGATTCCCTTGCAGGACCAATTGTATATGTAATTTGCACATTATATAAAAAAAATGTGTGTACAAAGTTATACGTCTTTGACAAAACAAGATAAAAATCTTTCTAAAAATTTCATTATTATCTTATAATATAAAAATTATGTTTGTAGAATAAACGACACTATAGTCCATAAAATATAGCTTGATCTCTGTGACAGTTGTCCCTAATGCTGTCATGCTTACGATGAAGGCCATAGTTTTTTATAGATAAAACTCTTCATTTTTATTATTGTGATTTTCTATTATAATTGAAATACAATCAAAGAAAATCTTTTTGAATTTATTTCAAACAAACTGTTTTTTTATTGTTTTAATTATTTGAAAGGAGTACAAGCAAGGCCAACGTCACTATTATCGTCACCACTGGAGCGTTCCTGATAGAACATTTATCATTTTTTGCCAAAATAGGGATAGTGGTTAAGATCAATCGATCAATTGCAATTGTTCTATGAATAAACATATTTAGTTTATTGACAATAATACGTACCCCATATTATCATTTACTCTGAGACAAAAAGTAGTTTTTTAATGTTTAATTATTTCAATTTATGTATTTTATAATGCAACTATATTGTGTAATTGTAAAAAGTATGTTGCAAGTTCTATATAGGTACAATATTAGGTTAATTCTTTTATGAATAACTAGCAACCCGCCCTCGCTTCGCTTCGGTTTTAGTGGTTTTACCCGCATAATTCCCGTTCCCGTGAGAATAACGGGATAAAATATAGCCTAGTTTACTCCCTGATATTATAGCTTTCCATTGGTGAAAGAATTTTTGAAATCGGTCCAGTCGTTTTGAAGATTACCCAGAAAAAACAGACAGACAAAAATTTTTTAATCTGTATTTTAGGCATAGGTGTCGTGCAAATAACCATGTGAGCATGAAAAAAGCCTATTATTTTGACATTACAAACAGACACTCTAATTTTATTTATTGGTATAGATTACACTTCAGTTGCAATAAAACTGACACGAAAAGAATGAAAATATATGTGATACCAAATAAAATTGTAAACATATCGCTCGTTCAAACTTACTTCCTAGGCTTCGTTGACATCTGTCACAGAGATCAAGCTATATTTTACTATACTATGATTAAAGAGGTAATTAATATTATAGATTGTTATTTTCCTCGCAAACGCTACGTCCTGCAATTTTTAAATCTGTAATATCTTCGAAAATATTCATTTAAATCAATGCTGTAAAGGGCCATATTGATCTATATTAAACCAACAATGTATTTAAGGTATTTAATTGGATAAGGATTAATGCTAAGTTGGTTAAAATCGCTTCGAAAATTAGCCATTATTTGTCGTAAAAAGTAAATAACAAAAAAAAATGTTATTGTGGGATATCCATAAGAAATAGACATATACCATCGCGGAGTTTTCTGTAGACCTTTTCAATGTTTACAATACTTAGTACATTATTTTGATAAATCTCGTAGGGTTCAGCCTGCGTTTGCAATGTAAGCGAAAAAAAATGAAATTATTTACGACATCACATTAGAAACCTCAAAAATAACAGTATTTCTCCACTATTTAATGGATGTCATTATACATATAAACCTTCCTCTTCAATAACTCTATCTATTAAAAAAAACCGCATCAAAATCCGTTGCGTAGTTTTAAAGATTTAAGCATACATAGGGACATGGGGACAGAGAAAGCGACTTTGTTTTATAATATGTAGTGATTTAATAAAGATCGGTTATCGATTTACGTATATCGACTGTCCCATCTCTTTTTTATTTTCAGTCCAGTATGATCTTGTACGTGCGTAACGGTCATTTTTCTATAAATCGTTTACTATACTCGTTCTAACCATTTATTTTACTTTTGGCAGGTCGAATTCTGATCAATTAGTGTTGTACCAATGTATTACGGATACTATGTTTTGTAATAATCGATTTTAGTCAGGAAGAACTTTTAATCGATTTAACACGGATATTTTATTTTTGCTTAAATACATATTTCATATTATTTAAAAACTTCACTTCTGTAAATATATTTGTTATTTGGGCACATTAATTTTTGCATACCCACTAATTCAGTCCTCCCAAAATATTTTACTTTGTACTTTGCAAAATAAAAAATAACTACTCTATGAAGCATTTTTCCATTAAGGGGGGTCCGCTGCTCCAAACTTTACTTAGAGACAATGGCGCCCTCGTCTGCGGTAGTAAATGACTAATTTTCTCATCCAGCCTACCCCTTTTTTTTTTAAGCCGAATTGGCAACACTGAACGGCGCGCCGGCGACGCCATTTTGTTGTGTTGTCTGTCACTCGCAACAAGACTCCCGTGCTAGTCACATTTCTGTTCGCTGAGTGCTCTTTCATATTTTTCATACGCTGTGTTGAGTATTTATATTCCACCGTATTGATTTCATTGTTCTTACTTTGATTGAGTTGAGCGTATCGTTCCTCCCAGTAAGATTTTACTTGCAAAATGCCGAAAGGTATGGTGCTTAAAGGACAATCCAGAGAGTTAGTGCTGCGGCTTCGTGAATTTTTTGAAAAGGAAAGCCGCAATGGCGGATTCCTTATACCAGTAACCCAAGTTAGAGACCGTGTTGCAGCAGCATTAGGTATTAGTGCTCCAACGGTGGCGAAAATCACTAAAGAAGCCTATGGTAGTAGTGGTATTGAACAGAACAAGCTATCTACGCCTAAGAAAAAACGTCAGCCCCGTAAAGTGACAGCAATTGACAGTTTTGATACTGATGCTATTCGTCGTCATATATACAATTATTACACAAGCAAAGAGATTCCTACTTTGAAAAAATTAGTAGCGTCTCTACGAAATTGTGGCTTGTTTCGTGGTCAAAAATCTTCTTTGTCAAAGGTGCTGCACCAAATCGGGTTCTTGAATAAGAAATCCGACAAAAGAAAAATTTTAATGGAACGTCGTGATATAGCCTTGTCTCGCTGTGAATTTTTAAGACAAGCGAAGAAAATAGAAGACTGGTCGAATGTCGTTTTCATAGATGAAATTTGGCTCAATGCCAATCATTCCATACCAAAAGGTTGGACTGACGATACTGCTGCTTCTACTTCTGCAGTGCCAATGGGGAAAGGTGAACGCCTCATCATTTGCCATGCGGGAACTACAAAGGGATTTGTACCAGACGCTCTATTAGCGTTCAAATAAAAAAAAACAGGAGACTATCATGAGGAGATGAATGCGGACGTGTATGAAAAGTGGTTCAGAGAAATGCTTACATCACTTGAAGAGCCATCAACAATATTTATTGATAATGCACCCTATCACTCTCGCCAAATTAATAAAATGCCAACACAGGCCAACAAAAAACACGAGATTATAAACTGACTTCGTGATAATGGGGAAGATGTGGACGAATCCCTACTAAAAGTAGAATTACTTAAAATATTAAAAAGTAAAAAGCAGCCAAAACAATATGTCATCGACGAAATGGCAGCAGATGATGAGATATGGGCATGTTGTAATCAGAATTCCTCCGTACCACTGTCAATATAATCCAATTGAAATGATCTGGGCACAAGTCAAAGGACACGCCGCAAGAAACAATACAACTCCTCCTTTCACAGCAAATAAAATGCTTGAACTTTTAAAAAACGCATGTGCTAGTGTGACGCCTGAAAACTGGGCGAGTGTCGTCAACAAGACAAAAAATATAATATTCTCTGATTGGGATCAGGAAATTGAATTTGACAACATACCTACACAAGAGTTAATAATAAACACTGCAGATGATTCAAGCGACGATTCGAGTTCGTATGAAGAATCCGACGATTCGTTATAATAAAATAATATTAAAATATTTTGGTTGTTTTATTTCATGTTATAGGTATGATGAGAAGATTTTTATATCTCCCTGATACAATTTTAACGTGTTGTCTATTACAACAATTCTAAACTCTTAACTGCAAATAAGTGTAATCGATTATTTGCGATTCATTAGTTTGCACCGAATACTTTTGATCCTGTCACTAGATGCGATAGAACGTAACTTTTTTATAACGGAAATGAATTATCACTTAAATTTTATGAATAGAGCTATTTACGGCATATTAATGTATTTAGTGGGTAATAATTAAGATATATAAATATTATTGGGCAGTTTATATATTTCTCTGTTCACTCGTTTCAAAGTTAATAATTGCGTATAATGAAACAGTTACGTCCTAAAGCATGTGTCAAAAGTAAAATAAATGGTTGGAACGAGTATAGGTATTTCAGTACTTACGAGGTGCGTTTTAGGCATAACTATTAATATTTTTATATTTATAATATACTAGCAACTCGCCCTCGCTTCGCTTCGGTTTCTGTCGCCTTATCCCCGTAGTTCCCGTTCCCGTGGGAATACCGGGATAAAATATAGCCTAGTTTACTCCCTAATATTATAGCTTCCCATTGGTGAAAGAATTAAGGAAATCGGTCCAGCCGTTTTGAAGATTACACGGAACAAACAGACAGACAGACAAAAAAAATAAAAAGTGATTTTTGGGCATAGGTATCGTCCAAATAACCGTGTGAGCATGAAAAAAGCCTATTATTTTGACATTACAAACAGACACTCCAATTTTATTTATTGGTATAGATTACACTTCAGTTGCAATAAAACTGACACGAAAAGAATGAAAATATATGTGATACCAAATAAAATTGTAAACATATCGCTCGTTCAAACTTACTTCCTAGGCTTCGTTGACATCTGTCACAGAGATCAAGCTATATTTTACTATACTATGATTAAAGAGGTAATTAATACATTGAAAGTTTTATTATAATGCATTATCTAGTTGACATAATATGACTGATGGTGTGTGCGCGCACCTTAAAAAAATGTTGATTAGCTAATTTCAGGGTGTCGGTTTTTCGTGACTGTGTGCGCGCGCATCGTACAAATTTACTCTCATCATTTTTACCTAACGCGCCAAAAGATTTATAATAACAAAATATTTAAAATACCTTCAATATTTGAAGTGGTATTCCGCAATCTTCATTCATTGCATCCAATATATCTCTCACTTGGTAACATACAGCCTCTAGAGTTGCCTTCACTATATGAGATGTATTTGTATCTTCTGTTATACCGCAAATAACACTAAAAATATAATATATACATAATACATTGTAGGATAGATTACTTTTATGCATATTATATCCCTTAGTTGGTCTTTATGAAACCCACGGGTGAGATAGGCGATAAGATGTATTCTCAAATGGTCACGATACAAAATAGATTATGTTAGTAGCTTAAAGCTAGCTTAGTTTTAATTCGAGTGGTTCTTCTCTTTTCGTAATATCTATGAGAAAGCTTAGGGCCCATATTGATACTCCGTCTTCACACAGTAACTTACCCTCTAGCATCTTGACGCCAATATGGTGCGTATAAGCCACTGAAAGCCGGTACAAATACAACACCACCATTATCCGTAGCCTTTTCAGCGATAACTTGAGAATCTTTGGCAGTTTCCAGCAAACCCATATTATCTTTGAGCCAGCCTAATGCAGCTCCCGCCACTGCAACCTATGAAATAATAATTGAATTGCATTATAAAACAACTTTCTGAGAGTGCTTTTGTATGGTGGGTTCTGGTGATGCCTTTAGAATTATTGAACCTCATTGCATGCCTTCACAATCCCTTTATATATGGTAAGCAGTGGCCTAGCCAAGGTCCATGAGCAGCAGTATCATTTACCACCAGGTGTACTGTTGGCTCGTTTGTCACCGTTTGCAATAGAATTTTCTTTTTTATAATTGTTTTATATAAAACATGAAATAAATGGTCTACTTACACTGTATTTATATATATACTATGTTTTGCCCACGCTTAAATATTAACTTGCCTATTGAACTATTATCTTAAGGGATATTATCGACATAAAAAGTATTATATATCTTAATTTAAGAAATACTCTATCTATGCGTCAATTTTAATCCAAATCAGCTCAACAGTTTACATGTGCTTGTGTAACAAACATCCAAACATCTTCACAAACTTTCACATCTGAATATTACTTTCACCCTTTTCAGAGTCACGTGGAAATACGAAATATGGCCTTCTTTAGTCGCTGATAATGTAGTTTTCTATAGGGAAAAAAAAAATGATCAAGCTGCCGCAGTTTCATCCACGTAGACCCCATTCCCATGCGAATGCCGAGATGAAAATTGACTATGTTACTCGCTGATATTACAAGTTTACATGGGTGAAAAAAAAAATATATATACATATATATATTTCTTGTGTAAGAGTATATGTCACTGAATTGCATCAACATTGGTTCAGCCTTTTAGAAGTTCAGTGACATACACACACACAAGAAATTTATATCTAAAGAAAATGTAAGAGCTCTTACCGGCAGATGGGGGGGGGGTCAGTTAACACATTGTAACTAACTGTTACTACACGAAGTAGAAGTGCAGGAAAGTTACATAGACAAGATAGACAATAATGATTATTATGTATAACAAACAAATTAATATTTACCGAGCCTTCTAAAGCATAAGCAGCTTGTGTTTGGCTTCCTAGTTGATAAGCAACAGTAGTTAGTAATCCTCTACTGGAGTTCACTTGAATATCTCCTGTATTATACAGCACGAAGCAACCAGTACCATATGTTGCTTTAGCCTGGCCTTTTTGTAAGCACATTTGACCAACTAAAGCTGCCTGTTGGTCTCCTAAACAGCCAGATATTGGAATGCCAACAAGTGGTCCGTCGGCAATATAGCCATATACCTGAAAAGGTAAACATATAATACATTGACTTTGTTTTTTTTTATGGCAACAGCTGCTAATAAGAAAAAATGTATTGAAGAGACAGGGTAGGGATGTTGGAAGAGAAAATAAATATCGATATATTGATGTATCAATATTTATTAAAATATCAATATCTACGTCAATATTTTGTCCTTGTGGTGATAGAGTAATAATACAATTCACAACTCCCTTTCTAGCCCGTGGATGACGTAAAAGGCGACTACGGGCTATAATACTCATATAACGTCTATGCAAGAGAAGGAAAACTCGAAATAAAACCCTTTACCAACCTGTTTGACTAGCATGTAATAGTAAGGTCAATTTCCCTCCTAATGTGGAGGAGGATTGAGCCCAACAGTGAGACGTATATGAGCTGAAATGATGATGATAACGTGAATATTTTGAGCCCAAAATATAGATATTGCTCAAGATAAAATAAAAGTGGGTTTAATATATGATAAAGTATTTAGACAGTCTAGCTTTTTAATGTTAATAGAAATTTTTGTGCAACAGTATCAACAGTATATTATTTTGATATACAATAATTTCAACAATGGAATAATTCGGTTATCATTCGTCACTCATTATCCTCGCTAAAGTGAAAAATATATAAACGCAATGGAATCAAAACATACTAGTCTCAGACAATACAGTTATGTACCTGGCTAGCCATAGAGGACCAGGAGCTCATCGCTGGTCGACCCAATGGAGAAGGAGAGGAGATACAGTGGGTTACGACTAGGGTTGCCACCCGTACTTTATTATAAAGTATTGTACGTTATTTCTGGTAATTCTACTCTATACTTTATGTAAACAATAAAGTACGCAATAATACTTTATTTTGCCCGAAATGATTTCTCTAGAAAAAAAATTCAAGATATTCAAAGACAAATAGACACTTCGTTCTAGAATCTCTTAAAAAAATTATTTATTTACTATAAAATATCAAGCACAAAGATGCTGTTTAGCATTAATGATTCATTATTAAAATTTGCTAAAAATAATCGTAAATATGTTTTAAAGCAAAATAAGGCAAACCGTACTTTATTTGGACACAATGTACTTAATTTTTTCTTCATTCATTAACTAATGTACTTTATTGAATCAAAAAAAGGTGGCAACCCTAGTTATGACGCCTTTTTGTCACCCTAGACAGAGCAGACGGCGTGTGCGCTGACCATAATTTTAGCTCATATATGTCCCACTGTTGGGCGCGAGCCTCCTCCTCAATGGGAGAAAAATTGACCTACTATACCACGGTGGTCAGACCTGTTGGCCATAGTGCTGATCACAGAAAAATTAATAAGATAGAACGGCCATGTGGGCGGGGCAAGCGTGCCACAATTGCGATCAAACGGTCTTAATATTGACAAAATTCGTTTTACCGGTTCTTAGTTGCGCTCATATAGTAACCTTGAACGAAGCTCCGACAAAAAAGAGAAATATGCCGTCTTGCGCTGTTACAACGTGTCGAAAAAGAAGTCAGTTGCGTAGTTATAGTCTAAGAAGGCATTTCTTTTCATCGTTAAGTCCATAAACTTATTAATTCAGTGATATTTCTTAATTTTATGATAGTATTATGTCGTATGTAAGCAACAATTATAAAATAACAAAAAGAGTCAAACATTATACATCATTTGCCATACATGGATATCACTTTTTATTAGTCCAGCAACCGCGCAATGTACTGCGTTCAATGCGATATCACTAAGAACCGCCTTAGTAGCGTGGTAGTATACGTTTTCATTCAAAACATTGACGTTGAGCCACACGTATCGATAGTGTTGTCCAACATACTATAAGTTACCGATTTCAATAATTATCTATGTGTTAATTTTATCATATAAATAAATACTTTTAACACTTTTAATTTAGTAATAGTTATATTAACAATATTTAAATATGTATTTAAAAATCAATTATTCTGGTATACATTACCTACTTAATTTATCTTGTATATCTATAGTACATTCTTGTATATCTTCCGTGTGGTGACGGAGTAAGAATACAATTCACCACTCCTTATCTTGCCCGTGGATGTCGTAAGAGACGACTATGGGATATAATATGCACATAACATCTGTGCAAGAGAGGGAAAACTTGAAATGAAAGCCTATACTAACATGTCTGACCAGCATGGTATAGTAGGTCAAATTCCCTCCCATTGTGAAAGAGGCCCGAGCTCAACAGTGGGACGTATGTGGGCTGCGATGATGATAATGATGATCTATAGTACAAACTTCACAGTGCTCATTAGCACTCTTTAGCAATTAATAAATAAAAATAACAAAATAATAGTAATAAAATATCTATGTTCGGGACCAATCAGATCTTACATTTCATTAGAAGTTTAATATTTTATTGTAAATACATTTTAATTTTAGATGCCCACGAAGTCCAAGTATTAGAAAACTATGGATTAAGGCAACTGGTAGTTAACTAAATACCAACTAAATCTAGCACAATTTGTTCACAACATTTTGCAGAATACTAAAATAATGGTAAAGTGATCAAATATTATTGTATTTCATTTTTATTGGCAAACTAAATGTTTAATTAAGAGGTATTTAGTTGTCGTACAAAATAATTGTTCTATTCTTCCTTAAAATGGAATAATTTATGATAACAATGAATTTCTTGAGACTGCTCATTTATTACTAGTTATTATATATAAGTGTTGATTTCTAACTTTTCATAAGTGTTTAATTTTTATTCCAAGTAATGTTGACATGATAGTCATCATTTAGACTCATATACGTTCCACTGCTGGGCTCGAGCCTCCTCCGCAATAATAGGCAAATTTACCTTACTATACTATACTAGTCAGACAGGTTAGTATAGAGTTTTCTTTTGAGTTTTTCTTCTCTTGCATAGATGTTATATGTTTACTATATCTCTTAGTTATATCAATATATTAGGATGGGACATCCGCGGGTAAGATACGGAGTGGTGATTGGTATTCTTATTCCGTCACCACACGGATAATGTTAGTACATTTTTGTTTACAATAAACAAAAATGTACTACCAAGTAGCAGTATAACAAGAAAATTAAATAACAGCTTTGTTTTTAAGTTAAATAATAACACCAATAAAGATAAACTGAATTTCAATAAACAATAACATTTTAACATATTTTAAGAATGATATCTGATGCTTACGCGAGCATTACATATTGTAAATAAAACTACTTATACTGATTATATCGCGTTTATATTTGATTTAGGATTGCCCGAAGTTTCGAATACTTTACACCATTCATGGTCACGGGCGGTCTAAGATGTCTGACGTCCAAACAAGTCAACGTTATTACAGACGTCCATGGCCCCTGTCGCAGAGACCGTGTGAAATCACCCACAGTTGAGCGCCTCCATGCAGTACTACCTTATGTGAAAGGAGTCGCTGCCAAGATTGGCTTCATCTTGAAACGGGCTTCCATAAAAACTTATTTTAAGCCACTCAAGAGGATTAGTCAATTCTTACCACCTGTCAAGTGCCAGATCCCTCTACAAGATGCAGGAGTTTATAAACTTGTCTGTGACTGTGGTCTCTTTTTAATACATTTTAATTGTATCTTTAATTGTATGTACTGGTGTGTATATGGGAACAATATAATATACAAATCGCTACTCGCTTACGTAATTTATTTTAGCACTTAAATTTTCTGTCGCCTATACAGAGTGTAGTGAGGAGTATTTTATTTGCATGATTTTGCTGTTAAATTACTGACTTGCATTACAAATAACTTCAAAACACACACACAAGTAAGTGCTTAATTTAAAGACATTAATATTTTTGTTTCGATAAAACAGGCTAAATAAATATCGTGTAGTATATCGACCATGGCAAGCATTAGCGTACATGTGCTTTTTTATATGTGAGTATACGTTGCCTACAGAACTTAGTTATAATTTGTGTACCAACTGCAACTTCGAGATTGATGTGTGTGTGTTATGTTAGTGTGTGAAATTGTTGTAAGTATAGACCTAGCATATGTGTTAACATCAGCGGGAGGGAGGAATTCCGCCACGCTGGTTTTCGAACAAAATCAGTCGAATGGCCTTTCTAAAGTATTAATATTTCTGTGGTGCTGATCATAGCCTAAAAAAGACAATACAGTTATCCCTCCCTTCGTGGATAGGCATGTCCAACAGTACACATCAACAGATTGATGGCTGCTGTTAATACAGTGTTGTGATATTATAATTTACCTCTGAACTGGATTTTATTTCAGGTAAAACTGATTTTGGCACTTCAAAGAATTTCAACAGCAACGGGTCCCAATTAAGATTCTCTATATTCATTATCATTGTTCTTGATGCATTTGAAACGTCAGTAACATGTTTGCCGCCATTTGGGCCACCTGCAATATAAAATGATACCTTATGCCATACCTATGCAAAAAATGATCAACCTTCATAAAAATTTTATAACACGCAAAATAATTTAACAGAGAATAATAAGATTAAAATTTTAAAGTTTTCCAAAAACCTTATTAAATTGTTCAGATTGAAACAATATTTTTCAATAAAAGCCAAAGCTCTCAAAATAAAGAAATATATTGAAGACTAGTAACCCGCCCTCGCTTCGCTTCGGTTTTAGTCGTTTTATCCGCGTAGTTACCATTCCCGTGGGAATACCAGGATAAAATATAGCCTAGTTTACGCGCTGATACTATAGCTTTTCATTGGTGAAAGAATTTTTGAAATCGGTCCAGCCGTTTTGAAGATTACCCGGAACAAACAGACAGACAGACAAAAATTTTTTAATCTGTATTTTAGGCATAGGTGTCGTGCAAATAACAGTGTGAGCATGAAAAAAGCCTATTATTTTGACATTACAAGCAGACACTCCAATTTTATTTATTGGTATAGACTTTGAATTAAACTCCATATTCGTCTATTGTTCTCATATATTTCAGTGTGGCGCCAGAGTAACAATGATCACCATTTCTGTTACCCGTGGGTGTTAAAAGACTACGAAGGCATTAAAATATGCTTATAACATTTATGTAAAAGAAGGAAAACTTAAATAAAATCGTGTGGCAAAATATCGAACCAATATGGTATAATATTATGGACAAGGCTCAGGTCTATTCTCTGTCTCCGCACATTCTTATTTTCTATCTCACTAGAAAAAAGTACCTGTTAGATTCCATATAATCCAAGTATCAACAGTTCCAAAACAGCAAGTTCCTTTTTTCATTGCATTTTTAATTGACTCAACATTGTCAATCAGCCATCTCAATTTAACAGCACTGAAGTACGGCGATAAAGGAAGGCCGCATAATGGCTGCCAACATTCAACAGTAACAATATAGATCTTTATAGATATGTCAGTGAGATTTTTTTTTTGTAAAAACATCAAAATATGTAACATATCTTATCATATAGGTAAGTTAAATTTTTTGGTATGCTTTACAATAAAATATTAGGTATTTATTATGTGTTTCCTTAATTTAAATTGGAAACATCGGATCTAACTAAGTTAATCAAACTAGAACTGCTTGGGAAGTAATTCAGCTGACATTCCTATGAACGCATAAAGAACACAGTGGCATGGTAGTCATCCTGAATAGTCGAGGAGATTGGAATCAAACACCAGAAAAAAAAATTTAACATTGTGATCTTCTTCAAATGGATTCTACTATCAACACAGTATTGTTGCAATTGCCCACTGGGCATTTCTTATTAGAAGAATGAAGATCAAAATAGGTTCTTGGGGCAGTAAAGAAGTTGTTAAGTAAATAACACTAGTTTTATTAAGAACTAATAGTATCATAAGTATGTTCCTACACCAACAACTCTATGACATTGCAAAAAGAAGTGAAATTAGGAGTGGTAGGACCACACTGTCGACAGTTATCTGTCTACAGCCGCGGGCCGGTCCGTCCGGGGCAGTACCATGCTCTCGCAGAAAATCGACGTCTAAGTAGTAGCAATTTGTTGCGCTTCGTTCGGTGAGCGAGAGAGCCGGAAGCCCAACTTTCTGAGGGTGATTGCGTGTGGAGGGTTTTGGTGGTGCCCTTGGTATCACCGAGCATCAATGATTTAATGATTTATTTATGCACTGCACACAATGCACGCATTCACACTCCCTTCGCTTTTTTCGCGGTAGGCAACGGCCTTGTAAAGGTCCATGAGCGGCAGCAACACTTACCATCAGGTGTACTGTTTGCTCGTTTGCCACCGTTTGCAATAAAAAAAAAAATATATATATAATCTTATATTAGTAGAGTAATATAGAAGATCAATTCCTCATTCATTACAGAGGTTTATGCCAAAGGATGTACAGTCCCGTAAAAACATAAATGTGCAAAAGGAAGCAAGTCGAATACTATTATGACAATGTGGTTGTCTACTTCACCAACAACAGACTTGATATGTAGGCCTATTAAAAATCATAGCTGTTCTACGGGAGCTATGATCAGTCCTGAAGTTTTTATTATATAGAATATTTAAACATAAAAGTAACTTGTGTATTTCAACCTCACAACTTTTATATAAGCATTGAAATACTAAACAGATAAAAATTAATTGGACTAATTACATTCTTTGAATCCTCAGAAGACAGAAGTTTATAATAAGAATCAATCTTTATTTGGGACATACAAACCATAGTGTATTAGTGAATTAGTACAATATTTAGCTTATAATATATTTCAAAAAGAGTATATGTACATAGTACGCATATCAGAAGTAAAACTGCTTTATCCTCTATCTCATTCTGTCGCCGGCTGAATCCTATACATTTACGTGTTTGTGTCTCTATGGACTCGCGTTTTCGTTTCATCGAGTTTCAAATATTACTTATACCACAAATATTCTAAAGAAGTTTCACTTCAATAATATAACAAGCTTATAATATTAATTACCCAAACCAATACTTGCTTGCTGTGTGGTAGTCCTTGGGGTGAAGGAATAAGAATATAATTTACCATTACCTATCTTGCCAGTGGATGTCTTAAAAGACTACTAAGGGATATAATACGCATGTAGCACCTGTACAAGAGAAGGAAAACTCGAAATAAAACCCTATACCAATCGTATCTGACCAGCATAGCGGTAGTATGTATGGTGTATAGCAAGGTCAATTTCCCTCCTATTGTGGAGGTGGTTTGAGCCCTACAGTGGGACATGTTTGAGCTGAGATGATAAAATAATGACAATAGTACTGTCAAAATTGTATATACATAAGTAATAGATAAAATAAATAAGCTGGCCACTTCAGTAATAACTCGTTTACGACTAGGATTTGTGTGCTCTCCTGTTTTCCTGGCAAAAATCCGTATTAAAGACCATTCCATCTGTGAATGCGGTCTAGATGAAGGCACTTTAGAACATATATTCTCTTTCTGCCCAAAGATAGTAGTTCCACTGTACGATCTCCTTCCTACATCTATTTCTCGCCCAGTTAACCTTCCTTACTTGTTGACACTAGCTCACACGCCATTTGTTAGCGTACTTTATAAATTCATTTCAAGAAACAAAATCAAATTATAAATTGCGGCTCTTTATCTTTTCTAATAGTAGGTATTTATTCTCCTCCCTTTTTGATCCTGTTTTATCGTACTAGGTGTAATGATTAAATGTCTACTAACATATACATACTAACAATTTGTGACGTCTCTTTCAGCCCACTCAAGGGAAGCCATCGCTACAAAACCGATCAACTGTCACAAAGACTCGGTTTATCTTTTTTATTATTATTTTTTTTTTTTCTCTCTCCACCTTGACATTGGCAGAATCATCGGTTACCGACGGAGCCATACTTCTAAAAAACTGAACTGAAGTAATAGATATTTACCTTCAAATAGTTCTTATTCCTTGTTTTATTAGGTACTGTGTCTAAGAGTTTTTCTATGGTTGAAGTTGTTCTCATATCCAACCAAACAATAGCATTGTGCAATGGTTTCCCTGTATTTCGGTCCCATACTATAGTAGTTTCTCTCTGGTTGGTTACACCTACTGCTATTATATCCTGTAATCATTTTAAAAACATTATTTTCAAACTTATTGCAGTTTTATTGACACAGATATGTATATCTATACCAATAAATAAAATTGCAGTGTCTGTTTGTAATGTCAAAATAATAGGCTTTTTTCATACTCGCACGGTTATTTGCACGACACCTATGCATAAAATAGCGATTAAAAAATTTTTGTCTGTCTGTCTGTTTGTTCCGGGTAATCTTCAAAACGGCTGGACCGATTTCAAAAATTCTTTCACCAATGGAAAGCTATAATATCAGGGCGTAAACTAAGCTATATTTTATCCCGGTATTCCCACGGGAACGGGCACTACGCGGGTAAAACTACTAAAACCGAAGCGAAGCGAGGGCGGTTGCTAGTTAACTATATTGTTGAGTACTAAAAGAATATAAATTACAATGCAGGCATAACAATTGGTACTTTACAGATAAAAGATTATTGCCTAAACATCATAAACTAATCAATAACTAGGTAATATCTGGTATAGACACTATAAATTAAACAATATCTAGATTATTAACTTGTGTGGAACATCACAAATTAAATAATAGGTAGGTAGGCTAGGTAATAACTAAAAATGATGGAATGGTGAAAAAATAAGTTTCACTTGTATATTAGTGTACATTTTTATATGTAAATTCCTTGTGTATGTCGCTGAACTTCTAAACGGCTGGACCGATGTTGATGAAATTTTTTTTGTGCCTTGGTGGTGCTGCTGTCCATTTCAAGGAAAATTCTTTTATTTTATTTGAACAGAACATCATCTGTTGGGTCAGCTAGTATACATATAATCATCATGTATAATATCTTTTGATATCTATGTATATAACTAAATTTAAATTAGTTAATATCTTATTGAGTTCTAGACTAGAAATTTAGCAAATGTATACTGGCAACAGCAGCAACGTGAAGGAAATGAGGCTAATATCCAATTCTTTCATTTCCTAAGTAAATATAAAATTTTGTACTACATGTCTTGTACAAACAAGCTGTGAGGTGGCGGCTTCGAATACTACCAACCCTTGCTTTGCTCGTGGGTGTCGTAAAAGACGACTAAGAGCCCTAGATTGACCCGGACCAACTCCATCTGGTACCATTTGGGTCAACGATTACATTCCCAAGGAGGGTTGACGTCAGTCAGGCGGCCGGTCATAAAAGTCATTGCCGAAACTTTTTGCAATATGTCAAAACAGATGACATATTGCGTCGACCCCAAGTAATTGGGATAAGAGCAGGATGATGATGTCTTGTACAAACTAGTTCCGGTATGATGGCCTTTGAACCACAAGATACATAACATCATTCAAATGATTATGGCTGGACCAGATCTCACAAGCGGCAGCCGATCACCGAGTTAAGTACTGGAGCAGCCACCACTACCCTCAATCACATGCGTCTCTAATGTCAAAATAATGTTTTCGTTTCATGCTAACATGGTTACATACACAATCGTAGGTATTGACCTAAGCCTAAAATAACTTAAATTTTTTTTGTACATTTGCTTCCTTGTTCCGAGTAATCCTTAAAACGGCTAAACTGATTTTGATTATACTTTACTACTAGAAAGCTGTCTGTATAAGGAGTATCATAGGTTATATTTTATTCCAATGACAATGTGATTTACACAGGACAACCACAGGAATTTGTTAGTCTATACTAATATTATAAAGAGGAAAGATTTGTTTGTTTGCTTGTATCGAATAGGCTCTGAGACTACAGGACCAATTTCAGAATTCTTTCACCAGTGGAAAGCTATAACATCAGGGAGTAACATAGGCTACGTTTTATCCCGGTATTCCCACTAGATAGGAAGCTATGCGGGGTAAGACAACTGAAACCAAAGCGAGGGCAGGTTGCTAGTCTATACCAATAAATAAAATTGGAGTGTCTGTTTGTAATGTCAAAATAATAGGCTTTTTTCATGCACACACGGTTATTTGCATGATACCTATGCCTAAAATACAGATAAAAAAAATTGTCTTGCTGTCTGCCTGTTTGTGCCGGGTAATCTTCAAAACGGCCAGACCAATTTCAAAAATTCTGTCACCAATGTAAAGCTATATCAGGGTGTAAACTAGGCTATGTTTTATCCTGGTATTCCCACGGGAACGGGAACTACGCGGGTAAAACGACTAAAACCGAAGCAAAGCGAGGGCGGGTTGCTAGTTTTAAATAAAATAGATGCATAATTTGTCTACAGTATGAATCAGTAATTTTGTTTTCCTGTCTCCCGCTTTACCTAGGAGGGAAGTGGAATCTCTCTTTCCAGCTCCTCCTCTTTAATCTTTTCTAATTAAATTTGTTGCGGGTCCCAAGACAATTAAAATCATATCCCGGGACTGCCTGAGGGTCAAACCTCGGTGTCATTTATGGAGACCATTGTGGATCCTGGCTTACAGGAGTTACAATGGTGGGAATGTGTGGTGGGATTAGTATGAATCTTAAATATTATGTATGTCCCCACCTCACATAGTTACAAGATATATAAACTTTGAATGATACTTTATGATTACATTTTATCTTTTTAAAAAAACTATATTTACAGAATTTATAGTGTGTGTTTGATTTCTTATTCTTCTTTCCAATATTTTCAGAGTTCATGTTCATGAGCGGACTAAGTGTCAGGTACTCACAGAAAGCATATTATTTTTTTTATTTCTTTAAGTAGCAAACAAGCAAGTAGCTTGTCTATGGGTAAGTGATTATCACTTACCCATAGACAGGCTGCTTGCTGCCCAAGAACTCTGTAAAACATAAATTATGTATGCCCACAAAAGGCAAAAGCCTGGTCCAATGGCAAGAACTTTATCATAATATACATTTATATACTGATATTTTTTTAATTAAGACAATGGCAATAAATGTCCACATGACAATTTTTTTACAACTATAACAAGGAAGGTTATGTTGTTTTTACTTGGAATTTCAATAGTTTGATACTTGATAGCATAGAAAAGGGGAATGAAAACTTCTACGGGTAACTTAATTTAACAAATATATAATATTAGTTAACGATAGCTGTGTTCATGAAACCCATACTTTTGTAATGGTTAATAATAGTTAATACTCGTGTACTGTTATTATAACATTCTGTGTGGTGATGGAGCAAGAATACAATTCACCACTCCCTATCTTGCTCGTGGATGTCGTAAAAGACGACTGAGGATATAGTATACATATAACATATAGCAAAGAGAAGGAAAACTCGAAATACTCGAGCCCAGGAGTGGGACACATGAGCTTATACAAACAACTATTTTCAATTTACAAATATCTCTAAATAAAATCATTCAAATATTACATAATACATACTAATGATAATGAAATTTAAAAAATATTAACCATTGCCTAGGGATGGCCCTGTTTAATATATATTTGAAACTAGCAACCCGCCCTTGCTTCGATTCGGTTTCAGCTGTCTTTCCTGCATAGTTCCCGTTCCCTAGGAATACCGGGATAAAATATAGCCTAGTTTACGCCCTAATATTATAGCTTTCCATTGGTGAAAGAATTTTTGAAATCGGTCCAGCCGTTTTGAAGATTACCCGGAACAAACAGACAGACAGACAAAAAAATATAAAGTGTATTTATATGTGTGTAAGTATAGTGCAAATAACCCTGTGAGCATGAAAAAACCCTATTATTTTGACATTACAAACAGACACTCCAATTTTATTTATTGGTATAGATTATAATACTTATTTTCTTATAATAATAACGTACAGAAGGATAGTGTCAATACTTCGAAGGTTCGAAATTTGAATCTAAAAGCACTAATGGCGCGCAGACGATTACACATGTATACACGCACACCACTATACAAATTATGAAATCAAATTTTGTTTTTATTAACATAAATCGTCGAAATACTTTTAAGTGACGTTAAAAACTTTTTTAAGTTTTACAAATGTGTTATGACACCATTTGAATGCACAAGCCGTCATAATTACCTATTTATTTTTTAAGAGTTGCGTACGTACTTGCAGTACAATGACTTGTACATTATGGAACAGTTCCAGCGTAAGCTCCATTAGGCTCCAATTGAAATGATTCACTTTTTGGGCGCGAACTTACCTTCTATACGTTATTATTCTAAGACTTATTTTAAATATTTAAACTCAGAACATGCAATGAAGTCCAAATTATTTTCATAGATAGTAAATAACTCAATAATAAGTTTAAACCCAATAATAGGTATACATCATCCTTAATTTAAAAAAAAAATACATGTATTCTTTGAATATATATCAATGAATTTGTTATCATTCTGCATAAAAGTCCAGCTATGTACATCTACTCACTTTGCAGAAATCAATAGATACAAAAACCACAATGTATATTTTATAATCTACCACACTAAGTACTAGATGTGCCAGTTTGTGTCTAAAAGAAAGAATATGTATTATATTTATGAAAATGAAATTTTTGCTGCCAAGAATTTAAATCATACACTAATGTCTTAGGGGGGAAAGGTCAATCATTTCTTGTATATAAACACTTACTTTCGCTGAACCACCTAAAGCTTCTAATTTCTCGATAGCTTTCTGAATGCAAGTAGTAACAACTTCTAAAATAGCATACGGATCTTGTTCAACCCAACCTTCTTGAGGAAAATGTTGAGAGAGTTCCTTTTGATGATAAGCTACGACCTCTGCTGAATTTGCTTTAAATATAATGAATCGAGCACTTGAGGTGCCCTCGTCAATTGCACCTACAAGTGGACCGAATTTTTTATCTTCAGACATAACTCTTCTAATATGGTCAAAATATCACAGAAATAATTGGAAAAGTTTGATAAAAATTAATTATAGTCCATAAAATATAGGATGATCTCTGTGACAGTTGCCCCTAGTGCTGTCACGCTTACGATAAAGTCCGTAGTTTTTATCGATAAATAATATAATTTATTTTCATAATTGTGATTTTCTATTATAATTAAAATACAATCAATGAAAATCTTTTTGAATTAATTGCAAACAAAGACAGTTTTTTTGACTGTTTTAATTATTCAAAAGGAGTAGGTACCATCAAGGTCTAGATCACTATTATCGTCATCACTGGAGCGTTCCTGCTACATTTATTTTTTTTGCCAAAATAGGGACAGTCACTTGATCAATCGATCAATTTAGTCAAGTTTTATAAATAAATATTTCTAGTTTATTGAAAATAATGCGTACATAATATTATCATTTACTCTGAGACGAAAAGCAGTTTTTTAATGTTTAATTAAGACAATTTATGTATTTTATAATATAACTGTCTGTTTTAATTGTAAAAATATGTTGAAAGTTTTATATAGGTAGTGTATTGGGTTTATTTCTTTTATGAATAATTTAATAAAGATCGGTTATCTATTTACGTATATCGACTGTCCCATCTCTTTTTTATTTTCAGTCCAGTATGACCTTGTACGTGCGTAAGCGTCATTAATGTATAAAATGTTTACTAGGTATTTCAGTACCTATGAGGTACATTTTAGGCATGTTATTAATTTTTTTATATTTATAATATATTGCAATTCAGTTTCAATAAAACTGGTACGAAAAGAATGAAAATATATTTGATACAAAATGAGATTGTAAACATGTCGCTCGTTCAAACTTACTTTATTGGTTTCGTTGACATCTGTCACAGAGATCAAGCTATATTTTATGGACTATAAGGTATAGGACTATAAGGTATAGGACTACAGACAGAGTACAGAATGATAACAAGTAGTGCTAGGATTGTTGATGAGTTTTCGGGCCGTCCACTGATGACAAGTCACATCTGCTCCGGTGGTCGGCCCAACAAACAACGAGGTGACGTGGGTACGGGTGGGTTATGAGCCCGTGCGCCGTCCTTTCATCGCCCCGGACGGACAGGACCGCGCGTGCGCTTACCATAGCCCACCCAAAAAAAAAAAAAAGGATTGTTGATGAAATATCGATACAATAAAATATCGATATCTTTATTTAAAATATCGATAATTATTAACAATATTTTTGGACGGTCTTTCGTTACTTCGAGATAGAAAAGTAGTACAGATGTTTATTTTTAACCCCCAACGCATAAGGAATGACAGGGTCGGACTGGGCCAGAAGGGCCTGGGTGGCTGACTATAAGCCTAGGGCCCGAGACTAGATGATGGTAGATGGGATATTATGGGCAAATATTAAAATACACATATTGAGATAAACAAAATATAAAATAATTATCAAAGATGTAATAAATTATCAGGTACGGACATGTGCTATTCACATCAGGTTACGAACTACCCGTTTAACAAGGCCTCCCCTAAGAGGCCTTTTTATACTGGTAGTTGGTAACCTAATGGGTCAAAGTATACCTGTTAGATAATTCAATGATTATTAATTATATTAAACACACATTTAAGAAAGGCGTTCTTTGTAAATTTTTTGACACAAGAGACTGATATTCATTATATAGTCGCTCTCCTCTAACATTGATGGGCTTAGTATTTAATATACATGTATATTACCTATGTACTACATACCTTTTTTTTTAAGTGGGCTGCGGTCGGCACACTTCTCGCACCACTCCGTCCGGGGCGACAGAGGGGCGTAAGCATGCACACCCGCAATCCACCCGAACACCACGTCGCCTTCGTCATTGGGCCGACCACCGGAGTAGGGTTACTTATCATCAGTGATCGGCCCGACGGAATACCCCCTATTTGGGGTACCCTCCCATCAACCGACGTCCCCCCCTCGGGGAGGACGAACAGAAGAGAAGATCACTACCTCGCAGAAGGCTGCGACCACGTCCTAGTTCCTGACGCTGTCGTGGTGTGGTGTGTCAATGGTCGGCACAGACCTCGAGCGTATGCTGCGCCGTGTCCTCGTCGCAATCGCAGTGGTGGCAGGACGGTGTGTACCCTCCCTCCTAGCGACCGTGTACAGGTACTTGCCGAAGCCTCCATGCCCCGTCAAGACCTGCACCAGTCGGAAGGAAAGCACCCCGTGCCGCCGTTTTAGCCACTGCATCAGGCACTGGCCGGAAGGCCTCCACGGTCCAGACACCGTATCGAGGCCTCTCTAGACGGACTGCCCAACGGGCTATGACGTCTCGGCGGGCGTCGATGCGCCAGACGGTGAGCTCCCTTAAAGAGACCACACCGCTCTCCACTCGCACCCCCGATACCCGGCGATACAAATCAGCGAGCATTTCCGCCTCCAGGTCCCACGGGGGAGTCCCGGCCAACAGGCACGCTGCCTTCGTCGCCACCGTGCAGTACTCGCGAATGGCCCTGATCGCCATGGCTCTCTGTGGTCGCCACAGAGTAGCCCTGAGTCGGGCGGTCAGGGACCTCGCCCACACCGGTGCGCCGTACAGGGCTATCGATCGGATGACCACCGCGTACAGCTGTCGACATGCAGCGCTCGGTCCGTCCACATTCGGCATAAGCCATGATAGGGCGGACGCCACGCCGACGAGCCGCGGAATGAGCCTGCGGAAATGCTCCCGAAACCACCATTGCCCGTCGAGCACCAGGCTCAAGTACTTCACATGGGCCCGGATGCTGATCTCAACCGAGTGGACGGTGATCGAGACGCCGATGGGAGGGCCCTTGCGGGGCCCATGGAACAAGAGGGCCTCCGTCTTGTTCAGGGCCACCCTCAACCCCAGCGCCTTGATCCGCCTGACGATCTCTTCGGTGCCTAGAGTCGCCAGGCTTGCCGCCTCTTCTAGCGTCCCACCGCGGGCTGTGACGAGCGTGTCGTCGGCGTAACAAATCACGCCCAGCCCGGGCGGGAGGCTCCCCCGCAACGCCCAGTCATAGCCGATGTTCCACAGGGTGGGTCCGAGGTCCGACCACTGTGGGACACCGCACGTCATGGGCGTTCGCACAACGACCCTACCCGGTTGACGTAGAGGACGCTGCACTCCTCCAAATAGTCTGCCACTAGCTGCCTCAGGTACTTCGTGGTATCGGAGCGCCTCCCTGATGCAGCTTAATAGCAGACTATTGAATGCGTTGGCGATGTCTAGGGACACCACCAATAGCACTCCCCCGCCGGTGACGGCCTCAGTCGCCACGGCCCTCAGGCGCAACAGAGCCTCGATCGTCGAACGACCCCTCCTAAACTCAAACTGGGCGTCCGAGCTACGAGCTACCACCCTCTCCAGTAGCTTGCCCATGTCATCGAGCAGGCCTCTTGGCCAACCTGCGGTTCTTCCGTCGCACCGCCGAAAGCTCAATCTCCAACTTGTGGTTGCGCTCCCGCAAGCCGGAGACCTCCTCACTTAGGCGGGCGTTCGCGGCCTGAAGGGCTGCCACCTTGCCGCTCTGGCTAGCCGGTCCTGCTTTCCCCGGCCTCGCCACCACCGCCGATCCGCGACCCCTGCGCCCCCTTTGAGTGGTCGGAATCTTGGGGGGAAGCCTGATGATGTCGCTCCCCTCCGAGTCGGACGCCGAGCTGCGACCCTTGTGCATGGGGCGCTTCCTATCCCTCTCCTCCTCCCTCTTCTTCCTCCCTCTTCCTCCTAACGTTTGAGGCCGCCGTTAGGGCCCTCGCCGCAGGATGTGGCTCAGACCCCTTGGCGGCCCCCCTATCAACTACCTACCTATCTCTAACCACCGTCCCAGACGATCCACCTAACATCATCCCAGACGGCTCCTTTCTGTTCTGGCCGGTTTTCGGCCCCTTCTCACTAGACAGCTCTATGGCCCTGCCACCCTCGTCCGCCGACATCTCTGACAGCTCCGAGGCCGTACACGTGCGCTCCGACGGCCCTGCGGCGCTGCCGCCCTCCTTCTGCGACGGCTCTGCGGCAGTGCCGCCCTCGTCGCTCGACAGCGTGATGTTCGTAATGTTGCTCACCTTTCCAGAGTCGCTCCGCTCTGAGTCAAAGTCGCTCTCTCCACCGTCCCCGACCTGCGACGGCTCTGCAGTGGCTGCGGTCGCATCGCCCTCGTCGCTCGCGGTAGTGGTGGCAGCTAGTGCCTTCCGCTCCGTCTCCTTTATCAGGGGCACCTTGCGCATGTGGGCGGTCTCCACCCTTATGCCCTTCTTCCTCCTCCTTTTTGGTCTTCCTAGAGCCTGTTCCTGTTTCGACTGGCTCACAGCTGCAGCAGAAGGTGCCCCCCACCCATACGATTGGGAGCTGACTGTGCCGGAACTTGGGCGCGACTCCTCGTCGCGCGCAAGCCGGTGCTTGCGTGCAGGTCGAGGAATCCCTTGCTTCTTCACCAGAGGGTCCCCCCTCTGGTGAAGTCGTACGATTGTTAACTTCTGCCATCGTGTTTTGGAAGTTTAAGTCCTCCTTGACTACTACCTACTACATACCTTTAAATATTGTTGATGTAAAACATCTATAGGTGAGAGTGAAACTGATCGTTGGCGTGGCGTTAACGCCACGCCTCGATGTGTATATTTTGTGTAACAAAACCATTACCTGTAAATCTTGTACAACGCCATCTAGCGAGCTCAAAATAGATTAATAACTTAAACATATGCCTATAGTAGGTATAGTGTATACTAATGCAAATAAATGTTTATTGAATTTGCATGAATAAAAATATGAATTACTTTCTGAAAAAAGAAAGTAATATTTTATTAACACTTTATGCCATATTAGTTCACGTTATAATCTGTTGTTTTATGCATATATACGTGTACAAAGTAATTTAGATGTTTCACATCTGCCAGGGGTCTTGAGCAACGACTCCCTTTTTTTGTTTTTAAATTACACTAACACAAAATAGCAACTATTGAGTGCTGGGTTACTATGGCAATGATGTCCTTTTATTGGCTTTTGTTTTATGTATAACACAATGCAAACATGTACATATATTAAACATAAGGTGTTAGGTATCTCAATGAATAATAAAATAAAATAATATCCTGTATATGTCTCAGGTTATGGAACAACTGTTCGAGTATATTGTAGTTTAACGGTCATAGATCACAACTAGAAAGTATATTACACAAAAAGTAATAAAACGTAGTAGTTATAGTGATTTCAAAAATGTGTGTCTAAGAGTCAATGCCTTAAATGCTACAGCATTTAAGGATGCATATAGGGCATGTAGTCGCGTCGAAGGTAACGGGTTAAGAGCCCTCAGCGCTCACCCACCAGTCCGGGTAAAGTTGTCACAGCCATCTGAGGCTAACAACTAAGTCACACACAAAAAAAAAAAGCGTCGAAGGTATACTACGAAATCGTAACGCTCGGCTAACGGTCATCGGCCGATCACCTTTTTTTGTTTTTTTATTATAGTCGTTGGTGGCAAACGAGCAAGCAGCATATCTGATGGTAAGTGATCTTGTCGCACATGAAACTTTGCAATATTAGGGACACAGCTAGGCTGTTGCCTACGGTGAAGAAAATTTCTTAAACCTCGTTTGAAGAAGGACATATCATAGCGCTCAGAAAACACGCCAGCAGGTAGTTCATTCCAGAGTCTGCATGTACGTGGGAGAAATGATCGCTGAAAACGCGTAGTTGAAAACCATAACGTTACCAGGTGAGGATGAACCCTGCTACGGTATCGAGTGGTACGTTGGTAAAATGATGACAGCGGTAGCAAGTCAAAGAGTTCTCAGAGCACTGGCCATGAAAGAGCCGGTAGAGTACACAAAGTGACCCAAAGTCTCACCGCCGCTTCAGTGACTCCAAACTGTCCGTAAGATTGTGATCCCCGACGATTCGAACAGTACCGCTTTGCGGGGAGCCAGGTGGGTCAAGCTGATATTTGGGCACACCTGCCTAGAGATGTGAGCAGTACTCCACATGAGGATGAACTTTGCCTTGTGGGCAGAGCAGCTCCATGAACACGTCGCAATTATCCATTCATTGATCGCTAGGGGGATGCTCGGCAGTGTCAGGAACTGGGACCCTGTCGCCGCTTTCTATAAGGTAGAGGTAGTCATCTCATGTAAGGAGGTGGTGGAGCGTGCGCGTGAGGAACTCCTCTACGGTGACACTATCCGCCACCGGTGACTTCGGTGGCGCAGGCACGAGTACCTACGCCTAATGCCGCCCGAACCGAGGCTGTGGGTGACTGGAATGAGGTATATTCCGTCACCCGCAGAGAGGCTGACCGCGTAAGGGCGACCATCCCGGGATGGGCGTTAGGGAGGGAAGGTACCCGAAAGGGTATCCCACCGGACTGGCCATAGACGAAGGAACTCGGTACCATTAGTGGGTCCCATGGTGAAAGGGAGGGAATACGGTGGGTTATGGAGCCGCACTTCACCCTTCCTTCACCCCGGACGGAGTGGACGGCGTGTGTGCCAAGCATGGAAAACCCAAAAAAAAAAATAAAGAGAGAGAATGACGCTCCCTCGGTGTGAAGTTCCACCTGGTTCTGTTCAGGATGCCCAACGTTGTGCTTGCCAATTTGGCTTTATTCGCCAAACGGTTCCCAAACTGAAATTGCTCGATACTTCGACGCTGAGTGTCCCAATATTGTCAGAAATTTGGAGAGTTACTAAGACGCCATGACAAACGGGTCCTTATTTGCAGCGAGCACACACAAACATATGTCTTTGTGGACTGCAACTGGACTAAGCTTCATTCATCATCATCCCATTCTAAGGCCTGCAACGGAGAGCGCTCGATTTCAGACATAAGTTGAAACCTACTTTCCTGTGTACTCAGCCGATATTAAGGTGAAGTTTGTCTTGCTTATGCGAACTCACGTTCTTTTTAGAAATTGCGTAAATTAATGGTCACCCATTAATTTATATCATTTCTAAAAAGCATTTAACAAAGTACGTGTATTCATATGTTGCAAATTAAGTACTACTGACTTTATTCATTTCAATTAAATTCACCGATAAAAAGGATGACAAAATTGAAAACTTTCTAGTTTATTAACCAATCGATATTTTTCCTTCAATTTTTATGGGTTCCTACCACCTTTACCTGACTCCCATTTGATCGGCTGTGCCATAACCTGAGACATTCTATAATATATTAGACATGTAAAAAGGCTCCAAAGTAACTTTTTTCAAAAGCCCATTAAACTATATTATTTTAACAACTTACCTATCTTTTTCCATTGTAATGGACAATTCAGTTTTTGATATATTTGGTATTTTATATTATATACAATATTATGCGGAGAATTAAAACAAACTTCACGCATCACACCATAAAACACAGAAAAACCATCAATAAATTCCAAAAAAAATACGTAATTTGCATTAACTAGATTATCGGCAACGACGGGAATACAAACCGACAAAACAATAATATACGATGCCAAGAATCAGGAGCGCGTGTCGAGGATTCCCCAAACTAACCTAAAAGATTCTTTACTTGCTTAATACATTACGTTTCATCAAAAATACGTTCGTTGTTATATAGAAATGTTGCAGAACCAAATCGAGTTTTTAAGAACATCTAAAAATTAAATTCTGTTTTTTTAATATCCCTGAAACAATCTAAAGTGTAATTAATGCATTCACAAGCTATAATGATACAAGTCGAAATAAATTGGTTCGATCAAAAGTTATTTACGCTCAAAAAAAATCAAAACTAGTTTCAGGGGGTGGCTTGCTTGGAATCAACCATTTTACGAATTTTTCTATTTCATTTCTCTCTAGTTGTATTAACAAACTATCTGATTTAGTTTTATATTTAGGTTACAAGAGCTGCGACCTAGCTTGTGCGGGCCTTCTAACGGTTGTCGCAAGCCCATATAAGACCCGTGGGGGCCCGCGTTTGACAAAGAATTCTAAATAAATTGTGTAAATTATTTTTGGGCTTTTCTTGTTATGCGTATGGCTGTTAGCCATAAATACAAACTTGTGCCGCTTTGCCGCGATTATGGGTGAATGCTGAAGGCTCTCAGCGATTTTTTTATATAAAAAAATATCGATATTTTTCTCATATATCAATCTCCAATTTGGTTATAACTATAAATATCGATATAGTATATGTTTGATATTTTAAAAATAACAGCAGTATCAGTGATAGCGATCTGATATGCTACAGATAAAGCATCGATATGTTGAATATCGATTTTAATTGATAAACAAACAATATCATAATAATAACAAATAACTTATAAACAAATAAATCGATATTGCATCCTCGAGAATCTAAATTAGATTTTTATATTTTAAAAATGATCACTACATAGTATAAAACAAAGTCGCTTTCTCTGTCCCCATGTCCCTATGTATGCTTAAATCTTTGAAACTACGCAACGGATTTTGATGCGGTTTTTTAATAGATAGAGTGATTGAAGAGGAAGGTTTATATGTATAATAACATCCATTAAATAGTAGAGAAATACTGTTATTTTTGAGGTTTCTAATGTGATGTCGTAAATAGTAAATTTTTTTCCGCTCACATTGCAAACGCAGGCTGAACCCTACGAGATTTATCAAAATAATGTACTAAGTATTGTACACATTGAAAAAGTCTACAGAAAACTCCGCGATGGTATAATTATGTCTATCTCTTATGTATATCCCACAATAACATTTTTTTGTCATTTTTTACGACAAATAATGGCTAATTTTCGAAGCGATTTTAACCAATATAGTATTAATCCTTATCCATTAAATACCTTAAATACATTGTAGATTTAATATAGATCTATATGACCCTTTACAGCATATGATTTAAATGATTTATTATATACAACGTTCACAGTTTTTCTATAGTGTATTTAATATCAGCATTGCACCCGTGCGAAGCCGGGGCGGGTCGCTAGTATTCTATATAATGATAAACTAGTTAGGTTAGCAACCTAAGACTAATATAATAAGAAATAGAAAAACGATTAAAAATTATAAATAATAAGTAATTATGTTAGTGTTATTTCAGATTCTATGATGGGCATGTGCTTTATTTTAAAAATTTGGAAATGCTATTTAAAAACATCGACAGTTATAATTTTTTTTCACTTTGTTTTTTATACAGCTTGTTTTTAGATTGCGATTCGAGCAGACTTCAATCAATTTTAAGTGATCAAATTTATTTTAATCATCCCATCCCTAAGAAGAAGCCATGATTATTTACAAGTATCTTTGTTAACGAATTTTGTGGCATGGCTACAAGATTATTTAAGCCAAGTCTTTTTCATCAATTATCACTTATAATTTGAACGGAGTTCACCCTCAGTATAAGGGTCAAATCTATTTAAAATCTTACAACATGTAGTTTTTTATGAACCAAATATTAAACAAAGAATAATAAACGACATTGTCAACTTTTATTATATGTAGTGAAATAAATATCACAGAGAAGTTTCAAACAGTGGTTTGAAACAGATCTTTGAAACAGTGTAGACAGATGTTTTATGCCAAATTTCGTATGACCTTTAAACGCCCTTGGTAGTGAGGCTTGTGTTTCAAACCACTGGCCCAGCGTTGGTTTTTGTCTTGTTGGAAACCATCTAGCCGCTTGCTTCAAACCAAGTGAACGACAGTCACGCTGCAGAGGTCAGCGCAGACGCACGCGACGACGTTCTATGCACAAAATGGCGTGTAGGCAGACAGAACGTAATCGCGATGTTATTACTCAACTTCTCGAGTTATACAAAGAGTTGCCCTGCCTTCGGGACTTAAATTGTGAAGGGTATAAAAATAAAACACAAAAAAGAAATGCGTGGGATATTTTAATTTTTTCCTTCAATTGCACACAAAAGTGCAAGACTTACTCCAACTTTTTGTTGTATTGATAGGTAAGGCGCCATGACGTCGTTGTACTGAACATACGGTACGCGGGCGTCAAGATCTCCTATCCGCGCCACGTCCTTTGAACACTGTTGGTTTTAAACTAACTTAAAAACCATGTAGCCAGCAAAGTGCTTTTCTGCTTTTTTTGTTTCAAACCACTGTTTGAAGCCGTGTAGCGCATGCTTTATTATAGATAGTATACTATGACGTGGATAGTTCCATAGAATCTAAGGCTTAGAGTATTTCGGGCGTCAAGTGGATCAAGCTGATATTTGGGTGCAACCACCTAGGGATATGAGCAGTACGTAGGTACCGCACAGTCCGCATTGGTACCATATGTGGACGAACTTGTGTTTTGTACAAGATAAGTTGTTTTCCAAGCATGAATGTTTTTACTCCTCGATCCTAATACTTTCCTAAGTTGAAGAGTTACTTCCTAGGAACTGAGGCGCTATGATAAATGTGTCCCTTTTGCTGTGATCGGACATACTTGTGTATTCATGGCATTGAACTGAATCTACTATAGATGTCACAAAATAAGAGGCACGTTTTGACACTTGGTCTTACCGATGTATTTAGTGATGAACCATACGATTCAGTACTCGATACTCACGATAAATCGAATCAAGTTTATAAGAGTATATAATCGATTTGAATATGTAAAGTGCATTGGATTAAAGTTCTGATTTGAAAATTTTACTTAAACTGTGATATTGTAGATATTCTGAAATGATACAATGTTACGAATGGTAATTTTTCTATCATTTAATATTTTTCAGATACAATAACATTCACTCAATCACAAAAATATCGAGTTAAAGTGAACCTTCAATCAATCACTTTCTTAAGATGATGAGCCAAAATTGTCAGTTGAGTTATCGTTACCCATATATATATTATTTCATTTTCATAGTGTCAATATTGACGTCTCGATTTTTCGTAAAAATCACTACACAGCTGGTGAAATTCTGTAAATGGTTGGTCTAAATACTAGTATTCAAATTAATAAGTAAGGCAAGTACGAGTCCGCCTTAAAAAATATATCTTAATCGATTTATTTTTCCTTAACCGATTATTAATAGTCTGTGGACGATATGAAAAAAATCGTTATGCCACAGCACTTAGCCCAGTGGGCGGTACCCGTCAATGAAAAATGTAATTACCTTCAAAACAGTTTGATTGGTAAAAAATAGAAAACTTCTTGGGCGTGAACTGTCAAAACGGGCCTTTTATTTTGTGATTACTATAAGTATCTTTTACCCCATTCCGTGGCCCATTTCTTCTTTCTTCAAAAATGCTCTGAGTTACATTTTGCTGCCCGGGATGTCGGTCATTCCTCGTGTTGTCATCTGCATAGCTTCGCATGTTCTCTATAGATAGCATGTCATTAAAGCTGATATCAGACGGTTCATTTTTTGTTCACTTTTGTCTTTCATTTTGCATCTTTCACTCGAAGTGAAGCATCTGGACACAAAATGAAACATTCATTAGTGCCGAATGAATTCATTAGTGAACCGATCCAACAGTGTTGGATATTGGCATCCGGCATCTTTCAGTCGCACTCAGAATGAACAAGAAATGAACGGTCTGAACACTGTGAGAACGTTCATTCGGGTTCGGCCATTATGTTTCGAATTCTGTAGCCGAAGGACGTCACGTGTTGATATTTTTTCTGCGATGCGTTGCAACACAATTGATGAATACATTTCTTCCTAATAAATTTCTTCCTTCAATCCATGGTCGCACCCACCACCGTCGAAATTTTTTTTGCTTTTTTGTCAACTCTCTGATTAAATGATCACAAATTAAAGTAATACCGAGACGACGCTCGACTTCATTCGATGACATATTATAAGAAATGAATAGTGAATGTTCATTTATAAATTATTCCCTCTTAGCCGTGTGAACATAGAATGAAAGAAAAATGAACATTCACTCGAGTGAACCGTCTGATATCAGCTTAATATGCACAATAAACAGTTGAGGAAAGCTCTGGACTCTATGGTACACTAGCGTAATCTCAGAGCAGAATCCATCCAAAACAACTTAAGTATATACAATATCAAGTTAGCGCTATTATATATTATAAAACAAGTCCTGCACTGTCTATTCACAATAAACTTAAAAATTACTAGACGGATTTTCATGGGATTATCACCAACAGATGATGATTTATCTTTGAAGGATACCTTCACTGTACCCATTACATATTTTTAAGAATTGGTCACGTACCTATAGTGCGGTAATTGCAAAGCTAATTAGACATATACAGTAAAACCCGTTTAAGACGATTTCGCAGGGACCCGACCAAAAACGCGTCTTAGGCGGGTAAGGGAAAAAACGTGTCATTATTATTTATTATATTCTATTATTATTTTGAATACTTATTGAATTTAACATTTAAACATTACCTAAATAAAATATTGTTTATTTTCTTTATTTAATATACTTACTACTAGATACATTTTTAAATATTTAAAAATATAAAAATATGTTGTTTATTATTACGTTACTTAAAGTAATCACTTATTTTAGTTTGACAAAAAGATTTTGAGGCATTACAAGATTTTCAACGTAATTTAATTTTCGCAGTGTGTCTTCGCTTGATTCAAAGAAGTTACATAGCGTCTTAAATCATTAACTGCTGATAATGCCTGGGCGTGTGACAAAATCGGAGTTGACTCATCTTCTTTTTGGTCATTATCACTTAGGGTCGCTCGACAGTCGTCACTTCGTCAGCCGCTGGCCGCTGCCGCAAGTATGTGTATTTGAGTGGCACATGTTGGCGTATTAAACGGGATGACGATTGTAGTAAGCGTTAAGAAATGTATGAAAACATATTTCAAGTTGCTGGGGCCGACGCAAAATGGCGTATTATGGGGGAAATCATATTAAACGTGATCGTATTAAAGGGGTCTACTGTATAATATTAATCCTTAACATTTTAAACAAGTTTAAGTATTTTATGCACATTATTATACTCTTCTACATTATATAGTTTATATATAAGTACTTATCTTAGGAGTTATCGCAAAAATTACGAGCGCAAAGAAAAATTAAAGCACGTTCGTGCAGCAATGACTTGGACTCTTCTGATGTGATCTTCACGCCTTCGGTGCTCCTGCCCCCCTTGCTGTCCTGATAATTTATAAATACTTTAACTGTTAGAAAGCCATATCTTTTCGGAGTAACATAAGCTATCGTAGAATGATGACGGCGAGTGCGGTGGCGCGGATAATGTAGACACACGATGTTTTAACATCGATGTTGCTATAGGCAAAACATCGTAATATCGATGTTAACGGAATTCATCATCGAGGTTTTTAACATCGATGTTGAAAGGAAAACATCGATGTTAAAGGAATACATCGATGTTGCTATAGGCAAAATATCGTAACATCGATGTTAACGGAACTGATCATCGATGATAATTCAATATCGTAACATGTAACATCGATGTTAAGATGTTAACGGAATCGACCATCGATGATAATTCACGCAATAAAACGTACCCGTTGTACTGACTTTCCTAAAAAAAAAAGCTCTTCACAATTTGGCGCTGAGAAAAGTACTTAGTACCTACTACTGGTATTTAATCCTATATTATAAGAACAGACTCCAGTTTTCCTAAAAAAAAAAAACATCGATGTTCGCTTTTCGATAAATATCGAACATCGATGTGGGCTTTCGAGTATGACATCGATGTTAATATCAATGTTTTTCTAACATCGATCATCCCTACTATATAGCGGTATTTACATACACATGGCCTGAGCTAATACTAAATTCACACAGTTAATAGATAATATTAAATACAAAATATCTTAATAATTCTAATAATTTTTTACGTGCAAATATTATACAAGAATATTAAAATTTGAATATTTATTATGTCGGCAGTTGACATGGAGAGGTGTCGGTATGATGAAATCATAAACCAGTAAATTAAGAATATAGTAAATTATAATGATATTAGGATTGATTCGTCATAATGTAAGAAGGTCTATAACAATACGCAGTATTTATTAGTCGCGCCGGAAGCTGGCAAGGGGAAAGCGCGAAAGTATTAAAATTATGTTAACTTACAGAAATATGAATTAACTATTTATTCGATTATAAAATTAGGTACCAATTAAATTACAAAATGATAATCAAGTCGGTTGATAATTAAGATGTATCCGGTCTAGCCGTAAGTATATGTGAGGCCGGAAGTGTTACATGATAACATTATACCTATTTTAGTTTCCATAAAGAACCCGAACGAAGCCCAAACGAATTGTTTTTCGATAAAACAGTGCTTTTAATTTCTTTGGGACGATGGTCTGGCGATTAACCGGATGTCAAGTGAGTAGATAACCGAAAGGTTACCTGTCTGTGATCACTTCTGCTAACGAAGACAGATAAAACTGCAAATGGTTGTTTTAAAATGTGATATCGGATCGTTCATATAATTATTTAAATAGCTTTTTTTTTACAGGCGACGCCGGTAAAAAAGAAAGGCTTCAGAGTTAGCGCCTAGACTTAGAATTCGATTTCATTTAAATTAATTATTACGATTCTAGACTTTTCATTAGGCTTCGTATTGACAACACAGTTTGAGTCTCAAGTTTTTATCAAGAAAATAAATGAATAAATAAGATCACTTTAGGGTTGATGTTCTTGGAGACCCCCTTTTTTATCATATGCATAGTTATTAGCCGCAGATGACTTTTACAACTTTGCCTGGACTATGGGTAAGCGCTGAAGGCATTCAATTCAAATTTGGAGCCATTATCTTAGCCATTATACTCAGGTAATTACTTAGTGATATTTATTATGAGATTTGTTTAGGTAACAGATTGAATTGAAAGCTATCTTATTAGTATAATTATGATTACATTTACTTCTCTCGTGAACGGTGAGGAATTAAAATAACTATAGATCAATGTCCGTTACTTTCTCACTGTTAATCCTAGAAAGCCGGCTAAGTACTGATAAGCACTTTTACTTATAGTGGCGACGCTGGCAGGGTGCCTGATGGCCGGAACTTCCCTACGGGATTTAGAGGCGGAGACGCTTGACGGTCTTAATTAGCAGATATCTGCGACGCTGGCGGGGGCTGGCTATGATTTGCTTCGCCAGCTGGCCGCCAGATAAGGCAACGTCCATCGGGATGTCATTGCCCTTTGTACAGTTCAGCTGGCGAAGCCTTTATTCGGTGTTCATACCATCGCAGCCTTCCAGGTAGTGCTGATGGAATGGTTGGGTCAGCAGTGCTGGGATCTTTCCTTCCGACTGGTGTATGTCTTGACGTGGCATGGTAGGTTTTAACGTGTATCATTACTATCATCATGCAGCCCATACTAGTCCCACTGCTGAGCTCAAGCCTCTTCCACAATGAGAGGGAAGTTGACAAACTGCACCACGCTGCTCAGATGTGTTGGTATAGGGTTCCATTTTGAGTTGTTCTTCTCTTTCAAATATGTTGTTTGCATATTACAATACCTTAGTCATCTTTAACGACACTGAGGGACAAGATTGGGGGTGGTGAATTGTATTCTTACTCCGTCATCACACGGAAAATAGCATAGTACCTACATTATTAAGATATAATTACTGTTATATATAAAGATCATAAATTATTTTTCAATCTCTATTGCAAGTTGCACTCGTATAAGCTGAGGTGTTGTCTCAACGAAATTGTAACAAAAATAAATACCTACGTATTCCAAAAACATTCATCTGTATTTGTTGGAATTTTAAGTATTTGTTGGAATTTTAAGCCCTGTGTGGTCTGCATCTGTTCACAGAACAACAATTTGTGAAACGAAAATTTCTCTTCAGTTCATATACATAAATACATGAAACAGTAAATTTAAAATATTTTTAAAATATGTTCTACCAAATATTAGTAACTTTTATACCTATTTAGTTACCTTCTGAACTGGATACCAGAGATAACATTCCAGAGTTAAGTTATTAGTGAGAACGGGATGCTGTATCTATACATCTCCATATCCGCCTTGTCTCTGACTGAATTATTGATCGACACCCAGCCTATCAGTTGCCAAAGCAATTCCGCGCGGACGGGTCATTTAATGAAAATAAAAAAAAATGCATAACGCGGACCCAGGGCCTTCTAGAAGGAGATCCATAAGAACAGAGGATTACCATCATCCTTACATTCGGCCTTCGTCGCAACCGCCTAAGGCACGAAGCGGCCAAGTGCAGGAGAATTTTTTATCTAGAACAAATGATCCAGAACCGGCATTTAGATCTGAAAGTATGCCTCCACCGCCAGACAGGCGAAGTGTTGATAACGCCTTTCCAAGTTCGAAGGCAAAACCCGTGATCTATAGCGAACCGGGTCCCTCCTGGGCTTTTCCTTCTACGTCTATGTACACACCAGATGTGTCCAGAGGAAAACAATATGTAAGTTGTAATTTATTATTTTATAGGTTGTTTGAAATAAAAATTCTTTTAAACTGATTTCAAAAAACGAGGAGGTTGACAACCTCCTTTTTTGAAATTCGACTGTATTGTTTTTGTTTGTTACCTTAGAAATTTCGACTGGGTAAACCTATTTTGATGATAATTTTTTATTTGAAAGCTGGTGCTTCTCATGTGGTCCCATTTTACCCATTTCAATTTGGTCCAGTTTGAGGTCGTTTTTTTGTTATAATTATACTAATAAAAATTGATTATAAACGCGATAAAAGCGCTTAAAATATTTTTATTTCAAATATTCTAAAATAAAATACTCGTGTAAATATTATCAATAATTTTAGTTAGTTATTTTTTAATGCGTATAAGTTGGATTTAATGTAATTTCTAACAGTTATTGGAGTTTGTTGTTCATATTTTTATCATTTATAGGAATCAATTTTGTGACTTTATAGCTAATATATAACGTATACGATACATGTAATAATATATTAGTTAAATTCGTTCTTAAATTCATATTGAATTTCAAATATGATATTTAATAAACATGCCTAACAAAAGCATAAAAATATTAATATCTTTGTTACATTTGATAAATATTTATATTATTTTATCTTTTTTTATAAAATTAATTAAGCTAGGACTATCGATCTATTTCACTGCGCATGTCGTTTAAATGTGCAACAAGGAAATGCAGTGTATAAGTAAGACATGCGCAGTCGATGTAGTTACAGAAACTGCAGTAGTTATGTATGCAGTCATAATTAAAAGCAATCTGAAATACCTCTACATTTAGTACTTACCTATAGTAAATTTAACTTTCCTAATAGATTCTGTCATTGCATCATTCTATCTACGTCCACTGTTGGACATAGGCCTTCATAAGGGTGATTTGTCACTTCTCCCGGGGGTTGGTGATCGCAGTTGGTACTTTATGATTCTCTGACAGTCATCATCTCAGCTCATATAGGTCCCACTATTGGGCTCAAGCTTTCTCCACTATAGGGAGATATTGAACTACTGTATCACGCTAGTCAGACGTATAGGATTTTGTTTCAAGTTCTATTATTTTGCACAGATGTTAAGTGCATATTATATGCCCTTTTTTTTTTTTTTTTTTTTTTTTTTTTTTTATCTACGGTAAGCGCACGCGCGGTCCAGTCCGTCCGGGGCGATGAAAGGACGGCGCGCGGGCCCATAACCCACGTCACCTCGTTGTTGGGCCGACCACCGGAGCAGATGTGACTTGTCGTCAGTGGCCGGCCGACGGAATACCCTTTCGGGTACCCTCACCTCTCGACGTCCTGGGACGTCAGTCGCCGTCGCGCGGTCAGCCTCTCTGCGGGTGACGGACAATTCCCCGGTCCAATCACCCGCGGCCTCGGCTAGGGCGGCATTAGGTGCAAATACTCGCGCCTGCGCCGCCCGAGTCGCCGGCGGCGGAACGTGTCGCCGAATAGGAGCTCTACTCGCACACGATCCGCCGCCTCCTTCCGTGAGATTACGGCCTCACAGAAGGCGGTGACCGCGTCCCAGTTCCTGACGCTGACGAGCATCTCCCTGGCGATGGTCGGCAGCGCCAGGTCAGCACCGATAATTGAGACGAGTTCACGGCGATCCCCCTCCCATGCAGCACACTCCTCGAGCGTGTGCTGCGCCGTGTCCTCGTCGCAACTGCAGTGGTGGCAGGACGGTGTGCTCTCCCTCCTGACAATCTTGTGCAGGTACTTCCCGAAGCAACCGTGCCCCGTCAGCACCTGCACCAGTCGGAAGGAAAGCACCCCGTGCGTCCGCTCCAACCACTCCATCAGCACCGGCCGGAAGGCCTCGACGGTCCTGACACCGTACCGAGGACTCTCCAGCCGGACTGCCCAACGGGCAATGACTTCTCGGCGGGCGTCGACCCGCCAGGCGGTGATCTCTTTGATGGAGACCATGCCGCCGCGGGCGCGCGTCTCCGACACCCGCCGATAAATTTCGGCGAGCATCTCCGCCTCCAGGTCCCACGGGGGAGTTCCGGCCAGGAGGCACGCTGCCTCCGTCGCCACCGTGCGGTAACCCCGTATGGCCCTGATCGCCATGACCCTCTGTGGTCGCCACAGGAGGGCCCTAAGACGAACGGTCAGGGACCCCGCCCACACCGGTGCGCCGTACAGGGCCATCGACCGGATCACCCCCACGTACAGCTGTCGGCACGTAGCGCTGTATTATATGCCCTAGTCGTCTTTTACGATACCTATAGGCTAGAGAGGAGGTGGCGAATTGTATTCTTACTTCGCCACGACATGGATAACAGTGTCCAGACAGTGTTGCGGCCTTTTTTCTGGCGATCAGCGGGCTTTTACTGTTCACACGGGGAAATAAAAGGAATGACCATATATAGCAACATTAACCTTTAAAAATCTATTTACCATTTTGGGATCATCATATGGATATAATTTAAATTAATTGGAATTAATGTTTGTAAATTAATCGCAGAATTAATATAACCATTTATAGATCACGCAAAAAATTATCTTGGATTACAACCGAATCTATAACACTTGGAAGAGAAGTTAGTAAAGTAAAGTTCGGCAGCTATCTCTCTCAAAGTTGAATGAGGATTTTCAGTCACTATTTTCTTCACTTTTGCAATGTTAACTTCAGTTGCAGATGTTGATGGTCTACCAAAGCGAGGCAAATCTTCTGTTTTGATAAAGTCGATTCACCGTAACAACAACAACAGTCTTCTGTATCATTTTCAGTGATTCCGAACACAAAAATCCATTGGCGATGCAAAATTTAAGACAAACTCTTTGTTCGATGTTTTTATCCATTATGAAATTCGCAATACATACTGGATATTATATAACTAAAACAGCACTGTATTTAATGTAAATAACAGATGCAACTTAAACGCCGCGCCAAAATGGAAAACAGTTGTGCTAATCTAACAACAAAAAAAAACAATAGTTTGATTTTTTTATTTAATGAAGCTTTGGCAACGAAGCCATCAGCTTAAACCAAATTACAAAATTAATTATAAGTTCTCAAATTATTTACTTCTTCATATTGTATAGCTTATTTATAGTCATTGTCCGTCAGTTATTCAAGTCGTTATCATTAATTAGGCGCTGAAACCCTAATTAGATGATTTCTCTGGGAATACCGGTTGAATATGAAAATACACGTAAACCACTCTTATATCACATTCACCACACTTCAGCACCTTAATTATATTATATTACATAAAATATCAGCAAAATTATTCAATATAACACTATAAAACATTAAAAAAATTAATATAATACAAGAGCTTAACATGACATTTCCAAATTCGCGCCGAAAACCACAAAAGTTTGAATTTGGAACCGTAAACAAATCATCCATTCCCAAAACTTTCTTGACTGAATGTATATCAATTAGGTTGCAATACTTATAGTGTAGCGTCATCATCATCATCGCAGTCCACATACGTCCCACTGTTGGGCTCGGGCCTCCTCCACAGTGGGAGGGAATTTTACCTACTATACCATGCTGGTTAGATATGTTGGTATAGGGTTTCGTTTCGAGTTTTCCTTCTCTTGCACAGATGTTATGCGCATATTACATCCCATAGTCGTCTTTTACGACATCCACGGGCAAGATAGGGAGAGGTGAATTGTATTCTTACTCCGTCACCACTCGGAAGTATAGTATAGCGTACATAAACCAAAGTATGAACAACATTGGTTCGTACAGCATCTATGCAAGATAAGGCAAACTCGAAATAAAACCACCTTGGTATCTCCTCCATTTTCCTCTTGCTATGGGTCTAGCGCTGCAGTGGAACGTATATGAGCTGTGATGACGATAGCAGTCATGATATTTTCCAATAAAAATTAGTCCAAAATGTGAATGTATTGTTTTTTGTAATAACTACGCGAGACTTGATAATAAGTCATTACTCTGAAAGTTCAGACTTTAATACCTATATGATCTTAATAAGGTGTTAATTATTATTTATTTACAAATTAATGCATTTAGTTATTAATTTAATTTGCGGCAAACTATTGAATCATGACGAAACATGATAAACCAAGTGAAGAAACGCATAGAAAGAAACTTAACAAGTTCCATTGATGCTCAGTATCAAGCATATTATAAATTGTTCTATATATTTTAGATGCAGGAGGTTTATGAAGCAACTCCTACAGATTCTCCTTTTTACGACGATGGCGACGTTCCCGTCGATTACAGTAAGGTATGTATAATATAATGAAAAACATATACATTATACATACATACGTATATGCCTATTACCTTCGTACTTATTTTCAGTTATAATATTTTTTTTTGCAAATATAATCTAATCAAGAACCGTTATTATATCCATTGAATTGTAAACAAATTTGACGTATCATAATTGGAGTTTATTGCAGATATAATAGAAGCAAATAAGTCGCAACGTTTCCAATAAGCAATTATTGAGCTATTACGTATGTTTACGTGATTAAACGTCATAATATAATAATGATATCTTTATCTTTATATATATATATATATACATATATATATACATTTCTTGTGTACGTGTGTATGAACACTGAACTCCTCCTAAACAGCTGGACCGATTTTGATGATTTTTTTGTCGCTGTTCCGATGAATATGATAAAGGTTTAGATTAATAATTGGAACCTGTAAGTGGCGCTGAAATTGATTTTAAGGAAGATTCCTTTTACTATTTTTTTAGATTTAAACAAAACAATGTCTGTTGGGTCAGCTAGTTTGTACTTATATATCAATCTTCTATTCCTGTGTGTGTAATCGAACTCATTCTAAACGGGTGGATCGATTTTGATGGCATTTTTGTATGATGCTTGGGGTTCGAGAGTGGTTTAGATTAATATTTGGACCCGATAGGACCGACCGATTTCAAAGAGAATGCATTTTAACACGCTTTTGTTAGTTTCACCTGTATGTATGCTTGTAATCAAACTCTTTTAGCTCGATTTTTTCCTACTTTGAGCGATTCGATTTTATTTAAACTTTGCGCACCTGTCAGAGACCGATGACAATGCAATAATCCGCTTTTTTAATTTGAATAGAACAACGTCTGTTGGGTCAGCTAGTATTTTATATAAGTTTGATGTAGCGCGTATATACACATATATATACAGGATGTATCAGGTTATGGGGCAACTGTTCGAGTATGTCGTAGTTTAACGGTCATAGATCGTAATTAGAATGTACATTACACTACAAACAATATAACATAAAAGTTATAGTGATTTCAAAAAACGTGTCTAAGAGTCTACGCCTTAAATGTTACGTATTATGTAGGCATGTACAGACAGAATACATGTAGGCATGTAAAACTTCGACAGTATAATTTCATTTATTCATACCTAGAATTGCGCAAACTTTTCAATGACATCGTAGGTACAACGCCGAGCGGTCAACGGTCCTAGGCCGATCAACTGTTTTAAAGCGAAGTTTGTCTTGCTTACGTGAATGTAATAATTGATTTATTCAAATTCTAATAAACATTTAACAAAGTATGAGTATGTTGCGTATTAAGTATCATTGACTTTATACATTTCAATCAGATTTACACGGCAAATTGAAAAGTTTACATGTCTGTAATTCCTTCACGAATCGATATTTCACCACCATTGCCTAGCTCCCTTTTGACGACCAGTTGCCCCATAAGCTGATACACTCTGTATATATATATATATATATATACATATATATATATATATATATATATATATATACATATATACATATATATATACATATATATATATATATATACGAAAAAAAAATGGTGAAAGGAATTCTCCTGGAATTCGATCTCAGCGCCACCTACCGGATTCAATGTGAATCTAAATCATTCTCCAACCCCCCTTGAACACATACAAAAAATTTCATCAATATCGGTCGTGCCGTTTAGGAGGAGTTTAATATTATATTACGGTTACCAAAATAAGACGATATTTTTCCCTCCCGGCCCAAAATATCATAGGATACGTCCAAACAAATATTTTGTCTAAAAGCCAGCTCTTAATTTCAATTTTAAGAGGTTCTCCATGGAACTTTAAGTTTTCCCGTTTAAATAACATGGAAGACATAGTTTTTTATTACGTTTTTGTCCTGCAAGCTGTGAAAAAATTATTTTTCAAGAAAATAAATAAAAAAGGACCTTCTTTAATATTAAATTTATTACAAAAAGTTCTATTGAGTTGAATTCCTGTTTGCAGTATTTGATTTGTTATATAGCTTAGAAGTTCAAATTTTCGGTCTTTTGCATTTTTAGCTAAACTGTAAGATTAGAGAATAAATATTCTTGGGCCTGTAACTTTGTTGTTATTGATGATGTGAAAAAGTTAACAAGAACTTTTTATAGGGTTTTAAATTTACTACAAATTTGTTAATCAACATTTTTCTCCTTAAAATTGAAATTAAAGGATGGCTTTTGGACAGAATTTTTGTTTGGACATATCCTATGATATTTTGGGCTGAGAATGAAAAAAGAAATATCGTCTTATTTTGGCACACCCTAATATAGGTATATATTATAAACCACCACAATTACAAACTATACGACGCTAAAGTAAAGTTTCAAAGATAGGTACATAATATTTACAAAACGAATTAAGAAGTGATTTTATTTGGCCAAAATAGTACTGTAGTAGTATAGTAGTAGTAATAGTATAGTTAATTTTTTTCCTATTGTGAGAAATCTAGATACAGATGTGGCCTTTTAAAAAAATATCAATATTATTCATAACTATTCATAGATTTCCATAAATATTTTGGATGCATTTTACTTATAGTTATTATATTATTTAGTTACTACTAAACCTTATATTGCCCGTATGAATCGTCATATGACAAACAATTTGACATATGACAAATGAATTGCCCATGTATATAACACACCACAAGTAAACTTTATACGAAATAAAGATAAAAATGAAAAATCTTTATGCACTTGTCAAAAATAATAGTAAAAAAATTGGAAATTAAACGCTAGTGTGTGAATTTTTCATAGATGCGCACAGTTAATCCAAAAGTTAACTTCGATAATCGTTAAAGCGTTAAATTTGCAAAAAAAATAACGCAAGTTAAAGTTAACCGTTAAAAGTTAACCATTTAAAACTTATAGTGCTTTTAGACTGAGAGAAATAGCTTGGGATACGCTATTGCCGGTAGCCGCGATACCAAAACCAGGTGAAGGTGAAAACATATCACTTCTGCTACTATCATAATCTACAAATGAAGAATTCATAGCAATTGAAGAAGGCTCGGGATCAGTTTCCTTTTTCGCGGGGTGGGGGGCGGCTTATTCTCGTTTAGAGAGCCAGGCAGCCTGGCGGAACGAGGTCCACCCTGACGTCATTGTCGGTTAGGCAGTCCGATTGGAGAGGCCTCGATGCAGTGTTCGGACCGTCGAGGCTTTCCGGCCGATGCTGATGGAGTGATTGGGTCGGCGGCACGGGGTGCTTTCCTTCCGACTGATGCAAGTATTGACGGGGCATGGTAGCTTCGCCAAGTACCTGCACACGGTCGTGAGGAAGTGGAGTACACCGTCCTGCGACCATTGCGATTGCGACGAGGACACGGCACAATACACAAGAGTGTGTGTACTGTGCCGTGTGCTGAGTGGACAGAACAGCGCCGTGAACTTGTCGGAATCAATGGTGCCGACCTGAAGCTGCTGACTATCGCTAGGGGGATGCTTGACGACGTCAGCAACTGGGACGCGATCGCCGCCTTCCATGTTGTAGTTACGTCAGGGAACTCTTTCCCTGACGTAACTACAAGTAGGGGGGCGGATCATGCGCGGGAGGAACTCTTCTGCAATACGATCCGCTACCGGCGACTTGGGCGGCACAGGCATCGTTGTAATTACGAGCGTGGCGTGGCACGTCATTCAAACAAACAAAATGACATCATCATCTCAGCCCATACACGTCTCACTGTTGGGCTCAGGCCTCTTCCATATTGGAAGGGAATTTATCTACTATTTCACGCTGGTCATTATATTGTTGTTATTGTTTCAAGTTTACCCTCTCTTGGACAGATGTTTTATGCTTTTACGATCTCCACGGGAAAGATAGGGAGTGGTGAATAGCATTCTTACTCCGTCACCACACGGAGAGCATGTCGATAAAACAAAATGACAGCATGTCAACAAACGACTAATGTAACGGACTAAAGTTAACGTAGGTGCAACTTAACGGAAGTTAACAAAAACGTTAACATTATTTGAAGTTAACTTAAAAGTTAATCCGTTAAGCAGATTTTTAACTTCCTTAATTAACGATTAACGGATTAACGAGTTAATACTCGTTAATCCGTTCTGAAAATTCCAAAGGTGGGCATTAGCCCACCTTTGGAATTTTTCATAAATTATTAAGGTGGCACGAAACGTACAATTATGAGCTGTATAAGAAATATACCATTATGATAGAATTCTTAAGTCACATACTGTCTGGATATTTCATTTACTTGCCCTATTGTTAAAATTGGCCATGTTAAGCAGTCCCTAGAAGATCAATTATATGACGCAGTATTATAAATTGTGCAATAACAATGGCCGTCTAGAAGAAGGCGCAATGATTGAATGAAAAGTTTAATTTTTATTGCACAATACATTTTCATTACATTATGTATACTGACCCTTTTGAGCAATATTGTTTAGTCTGTGTTTCGTTTTGACGAGACGTACATCTACGCGCTGAATGTTGTTCAGATATGTTGCTTTAGGAACGGTGGTACTCTTTGATTGAACACAAAAACACTGCGCAGTTCGTATTTCTGTGTAATATTCCATTCAAAATTAATTTAAGACGCCTTTCAATTTTATTATACAAAAAATTACAATAAAAATGTATTGCACAATAAAATTAATTGTACAATATAATGGTTTCTGATTTTTACGTGAGTAAAAAAAAAACAACCATTTTTAGGGATTTTTTCGTTATTTTTGATTGTCCGTGGTTTCGAACACTTTTTAGCGTTCATGGTCATGGGCGGTCTATCACATATCCAACTAGTCATCGTTATTACAGAGATTTATATCTACCTGCTACAGAATTAGTTATTAAATATTGATCCACATTTTAATAGCTACAAATTTATAGCTAGTACAAAAAGAAAATGATTCTATATGAAAAAAATATGTTGTTCTTAGTCAGTAATTATTAAACATCAAATTTGTTGTACATACATTCACACCTTTTGCCCATAGGGGTATTCAGAGACCACTTTCCCCCGCTTGCTACAACCTTGACATTCGCCACCACTTTCGCCTCTTACACACTCTTTAATGTGCTCATATATCTTCTTCGGTTTAGGGAACTTATAATTTAGCCTTTCTTAAGGCCATTCCCGATTTGTACGTGGAACGTCCGTCTTAGTCTTTCTTCCCTTCCAATAGTTCCCTTTACATTCGCCCTATAAATGCCACTTGTTAGTCTCTCCTTTCATTCATTCTCTTTACATGGTCAAACAATTTAACATACCTTTCTCAATCCTTGTCAAATCTACTTTCATACCACAACTTCCCCTTCAATGTTCCCTACGCACTCCGTTCTTAATTCTAACACTCAATTTCACATCAATCATACTCCTCAGCGCTCTCATTTCCACTGCATTTATTCTACTTTCATGCTTTTTAAATTTGTAATAATTATTAAAATAAGACAATTTATCAAAAAATGTTCACTTTATGAAATAATCTATATTATATGTGCTCACAGTATCTTGTAGTCTTGTGGTGGACTTATAGCTTTTTTTTTAATTTTGTTTCTAACAAGATCCCAGCTTGATGGTAATACCCAGTCATTTTCGTTACTGAAATGTTTTTAAGTTTCTTAATCCCAATAGCTTTGCGGACCGTTCTAAGCACCTGCCTAGACCGATAACCATCGGTGTTTTGTTGCGAAGATTTGTGGTTTATCAAATCTGATGTTATGGCGGGCGCGGTCCTGGTCATGTTCATATTTTGCAGACCTAATGTGATGGCCGTGCTTTACATCAGCTATATGTTTTTTGGTCCGAGTTATTATGAATATCTTTGTTTGGTCAATGTAAAAAGACTACAGTCATCATCAAGTGAATAAACTCCTGCATTCTGTAGAGGGATCTAACACTTGACAGGTGGTAAGAATAGACTAATCCTTTTCAGAGGCTTAAAATAAGTTTTTATAGAAGCACGTTTTAGGATGTAGCCAATCTTATGATTCTTTTTGCATAAGGTGGTACTGTAGGCAGGCGTTCCACTATGGGTGATTTCACACGATCTCTGTGATGGGTACATGGAATTTGTAGCTTGTTTGCACGTAGAACCTGCTTGACATGCTGCAGTTCCCCAGTCAGGTGTTAAACGATTCCTCGTGTTCGCATTAACAAAGATTGATACGGTATTTAATTGTGAAGGAGAATAATAAGAATCTCCGTTCAAATATTTGACAGTATGTATTGCCTTTCGAAACACCGTATGTCTCAAGGTATTGTTGGGTTTACTGAAAATCAAAATATATGAGAAAGAGAGTAGTTTGACTACAGCTCTATAGTGTAACGAATTTTTGGATTGATGGAGTAACATCGTTTAGGAATATAGTTACTTTGTCTGTTGACAATATTGTGAAAAGTCTGCTTGTGACCATGAATGGTGCAAATTGTTCGAAACGAAGAGAAATCTAAAATCAAACACAAACCTGATAAAAAGTCTAGGGGCAGCATTAGATGTGTACGTGTGCTGGTACAGTAAAAGCAAAAGCCCTGCAATCATATCGGATAATTACAAAGAATATTTATCCTATACCTAGTTTCATTAATTCAGTTACGACGCCTATGACTGCCAACAGGCTCAGTATGCTGGTTATGTGAAAAAAAAATACGTTATAAGTTTGCCACATATTGTCTGATTTTTATGAAACTTCTCAATAAATTCTAAATTGTCGTCTATCTTCATATAATATAGCAAAACATATTTAGCATAACATAGCTTTCTACTAAGCGCGTAATTACAAAAAAAATCGAAGTCCATTCTCTCTCTATTCCACTCTTGGGAATAATAATAATAATATATATAATATATAATAATAATAATAATAATAAGAATAATAATAAATAAATTAATGGTAAGTATTTTATTTAATTTCTGTGATGGAGTAAGAATACAATGCACCACCGCCTATCTTATCCATGAGTGTCGTAGAAGACGACTAGCGGATAAAATGTGCACATCTGTGCAAGAAGTGAAGAAAACCTCGAAACAAAAGCCTAAAGCAAAACGTATTGTAATATATTAAAAAGCTTAATAATACGTTAATGATTAAGATTATGTTAAATAAAATTTCTTTAGGCGCGGTAGGTCAAAATGGCCTGGATCAGGTGATAACTGAAAAGCTTCGTTTTCGCCGTCTACAACCAGAAACAGTACAATTGAAAAGAAAACTGCATTCTGTATGTATATTCACGAAACATTCTCAAGCCACAGTAGCATGAGTTGGTATTGATGAGAATTAAATCGACTTTTTTTTAACTTATAGCCTATCATATTTCACTTTTATAGTAATATATGAACATCACTAATATTAATAAAAGGCTTTAAAAGCTAGCTAAGCTTAAAAGCAATTTTTTTAAAAAGCAGTAAGTAAAGCTTGTATTTTCTACTAAGCTATAAAAAGCTTGTACTTTCTACTAAGCTAAAAGTTACTTTCATTTGCTTTTTAGTCGCATCAAAGACGCACAGACACCCTGAATCGCGATCATCCTATTGATTACTGTAAGGTACGTTAAATAAATCCATAACATATCCATAACATTTTATTGATTTAATAATATTTATGTTGGTATGGATTATAATCCTTATTAAAGGCGATTAAAAATTATCAGTTGTATAGATTTGTAGTAATCATGTTTTTTTGTTAATAGTAGTTTTTAATATTAAAAGTGTGATTTGCATCATTATTTTAATATAATTTCATGCAAAGATACTCGAATGAACCTAGAGTCAGCAGCAAGTTATGTATATATTAAATAAGAAAATACGAATTTTGAAAAGTTATACTTTAGAATATGCGACTTAACCTGAAAGAAAATATAAAAAATAACCTGAATTCATTCATGTAAATCATAACCTGAATTCAAATAAATTGCCGATCTACCGGTTAAAAATTTAACAGTCTAACATTTTCTTTATCTTATCTTTCATTTTACAGATAATTCAAAGGATCTCGTAATTTTTGATCGTTGTATAAATCATGCTAGCCACACTGTAATGGTTTCACTCATTATGGCGATAATCATAGTTGTAAAGTTTTACCTATATTGCATTGTTGCTTAGAACAATATTACATAATATATCAGTTTGCATAAATAAATAAATAAATAAATAAAATTACACGACTGACTGGAGCCCCTGTTCCTCAGAACTAAGGCTTCCATGAATGTTGGTAAATAGTTATTAAACAGAGATATGCATTGTTAGACAAACACGGCTGTTAAAATTATTGAAATAAATTTGTTTACACATAATTATTCAATGATACAGTAATATAAAATAAAATATAGTGTCGTGTAGTTTTATGAAATTAAGACTTAGGACAAGACAAGAAATCGCGTTATTAAATCTAATTTAATAGGGTACACGAAATGTACTTACTTTTGCTCCACAAAAATTGGTGCTGTTGTTTTTAACACAATAAAAATAAAGACATTTTAATATCGTTTTGCTATTGCAAAAACATTCATTTATTAGTTAATTAAATTCCTTTATGCGGTAAATTAAACTCATATGTGAATATTATATTTGTCGTTATAATACAAATTACTTGTGATTTTTAAACAGATTCGTAATGTTTATATAATGCGTGTGTTATTTAATTTCATTTAAAATAATAATCAAGTTTTGCTATCATGCTAATGCCATTCCCCAACTCAATTAAATGTAATTATAAATATCTACCTGTCAAGGGTTATCTTTGTGTCACATACAACGAATAATTACTTGTAATTCAACTTTTTATAATTATTATGATCTCATAACACGGTTCTGCAAATAATTTTGAGCAGATAATTAACCTTTACTAAATTGCAACAAACAGCATGCTTTCTTGCTATATTAGGGGAGACCCCAAAGTTTTGCTTGATTTATCTGACGCGTCCCGCATTAGCGGCATTAGCTTAGGGGCACTATGCCTTAAGGGGTTATTCTGGTCTAGAAAGCCTAAGTTTTAGGCATTTTTCAAACAAAGATAAGAAAGAAATTATAAACATTTTTACTAGGTATCGGTTCTGTAATCGCCGATTAATCCAAAGTGAGTAGTAAATGTTATTATCTGAGTTATTCTACGGAAATCGTTTCTTAAACTTTAAACGCGTTTTTTTTAAAACTACTTTTTTCGAGGTGGTTGACATGATATCTCAAGTTCTATATGACTGATTCCTTTGAAACTTTATATATATCTTCTTTATATATCTGTCTATGACCCTTGCCTTGGATTTCAAAAATAATAGATTTTAAGTAATTTTAAAAAATTCGGGGGTACAAAAAATTTCTTTTTTATGTCGACGTCATTTTGTGAATTTTCTTTTTTTTACTTTGGCAGAGGTCTAGGTCATAGCGACATCTTTACTCATGAAGAATTTTCTTAATTTGTTTGATTTGGATCACTACAAGGGTTGACATCATAACAACCAGGAAGCGCCGTTTTTTTTGCAGCCCCCACTTCACCGGCCTGAATTTAAACGATTTTTTGATTTTCTTTTATTTTAATTTTGTTTTTATATTCTTAAAATGTCAATAAAAATCATATAAGAAAATCCATAGTTAAAATGGTTTTCATTTTTTTTTACCCTAGTTTGAAAAATGCCTAAGATTTAGGCTTCTAGACCAGAATACCCCCTTAAGCGTTTGCGAGATTCCTATTAGAGTAGTATTTGCCTTATTAGACTAGCCTGAGTTTATACAATCTTTTCTATAACAACTTCTCCTTTATAATATAAATTCAGCCGAATTACTGATAAAAATGCAGTTACAAACATTAATTTTATTCTGATTTATATTTTAGGAGCCTAAACCCTATTCAGGGCAGACTTCTACGATTACTTCTGTTCGCGCTCATTCAGCTGAAAGTTTAACTGAACGCACGGTACGTATTCATAGCTAACAACGTTATTTTATATTCTTTGATCATTATAATTTCCTATCTTTATATATAAATTTCTTGTGTACGTGTGTATGTCACTGAAGTCCTCCTACACGGCTGGACCGATGTTGATAAAATTTTTTGTACATGTTCAAGGGGATTCGAGAATGGTTTAGATTCACAATTGGACCCGGCAGGTGGCCCTTATTTGAACAGACCAACGTCTGTTTAGTTAGCTAGTTAAATATGTGTGGTGACAGAGTGACAATAGATAGCATCGATGCAAGAAAGAGATGGAAAGCTTGACATAAAATCCTATGCCAACCTGTAAGGCCAGCATGGCCTCAACTGTTCTGCTGAACGTTATACCATGCCAGTGTGGTTTGATGCTCATGCAGCACAACACTTTGTGCGATTCACAAAGCATTTGAGTCTGCGTGTAATTTGTGTCCGCTACATTATATATTTGTAAAATCCTCTGCAATACAATAACTATGTATTACTTTAATGAGTTTTTAACACAAGAAAAATATAGATATGACATGTAATTTTACTACAGAAAAATCATTCATTTATTAGTTATCCAAATTCTTTTATTTGGTAAATTAAACTAGTATGTATTTTTTGTCGTTATAATAAAAATTGTTCGACATATATAGATTGTTCATGTTTATACAATGCAACATATGCATAAATTTTTGTTATCTCAATCAAAATGGATAATTTGACATATAAATGACATTCCCAAACCAAATTAAATATAATTATAAAGACACACTTATCAAGGGTTATTTTTTTTTTTTTTTTTTTATTGTTGCTAACGGTGGCAAACGAGCAAACAGTACACCTGATGGTAAGTCTTGCTGCCGCTCATGGACCTTTACAAGGCCGTTGCCTACCGCGAAGAAAGCGAAGGGAGTGTGAATGCGTGCATTGAGGCTCGGTGATACCAAGGGCACCACCAAAACCCTCTACACGCAATCACCCTCAGAAAGTTGGGCTTCCGGCTCTCTCGCTCACCGAACGAAGCGCAGTAACAAATTGCTACTACTCAGACGTCGATCTTCTGCGAGAGCATGGTACTGCCCCAGACGGACCGGCCCGCGGTTGTAGACAGATAACTGTCGACAGTGTGGTCCTACCACTCCTAAATCTTTACGTCACGTACAGCAAATAATTACTTTTAATTCACCTTTTGATAATTATTATGAACTCATGACAGAGGTGTGCAAATAATTTTGAGTAGTTAATTAACATTTTTTTTTTGGGGGTGGGTTGCGGTCGGCGCGCTCTCGCACTACTCCGTCCGGGGCGACAGAGGGGCATAAGCACGCAACTCCCGCAACCCACCCACGATGCACGTCGCCTTCGTCATTGGGCCGACCACCGGAGCAGGGTTACTTGACATCAGTGGTCGGCCCGACGGAATACCCCCTATTGGGGTACCCTCCCATCGACAGACGCCCTCCCCTCGGGGAGGACGTCGATCTTTCCTCACGCGGTCGGCCTCTCGGCGGGTGACGGACTAATTCCCCGGTCACGTCACCCGCAGCCTCGGCTAGGGCGGCATGAAGCGCAGGTATTGACGCCTACGCCGCCCCAGTCGCCGGCGGCGGATCGCCTCATCGAGGCTGCGCTCCTCACGGAGGCGATCCGCCGCTAAGTAAATTAACCTTGAGGGAAAGCCCGAAAGTAGCACCATTAATAGAAAGATTAAGAGCGTGAGATTGTCTTGGTATGGATATGTGATGAGGGTAGATGAAAGACATGTGATTGTGGATGGACGAAAGCGTGGGAGTCCCAAAAATCGATGGATGGATTGTGTGAATGAGGGTATGCGTATGAAAGCAGTGAGTGCAGATATGACGGTTGATAGGAGGCTATGGAAGGTAAGAAAATGTGGTGCCGACCCCTCTTAGCGAGGTATGAGGATAGGCAAATGATGAGTTAATTAGTCCTTACTAAATTGTATTTCATATAGCATCAGCGCAATATTCTTTCTTATTATGTTAAGTGAGAAAAGTACTTCCCAAGTTCTGCTTAATCTATCTGATCAGCCAATATGATACACGCGTGCGTGGAATTAGCTTAGTAGTCTTTGATGTTTGCTGTGTGGTAGCGGCTTCGAATACTACCAACCCTTGCTTTGCTCGTGGGTGTCGTAAAAGACGACTAAGAGCCCTAGATTGACCCGGACCAACTCCATCTGGTATCATTTAGGTCAACGATTACATTCCCAAGGAGGGTTGACGTCAGGCGGGCGGCCGGTCATAAAAGTCATTGCCGAAACTTTTTGCAATATGTCAAAACAGATGACATATTGCGTCGACCCCAAGTAATTGGGATAAGAGCAAGATGGTGATGAGTCTTTGATGTTTGCAAGATTCTTATTATTAGTAGTTGCCTAACTAAATTAATGTTAGTTTATACTATCGATTCTCAATAACAAAATCTTTTTTATAATATAACTTCAGCCGAATGTCTGACAAAAATGTAAAACAATTTTATTCTGCATTGTAGGAGCCTAAGCCTTATTCAGGACAGACTTCTACGATTACTTCCGTTCGTGCTCCTTCAGCTCAAGATCTAACTGAACGCACGGTATGTATACGTAGTATATTATTTTATATTATTTTATCATTATAATTTCATATTAAATATATAAATATTAATATGTGTGGCGTCGGAGTAGAAAATCAACTCACCAACCCTCACCGCCCGTGTATGTGTTTGGTGTGCATTTTCGTATAATGTGGTAAACGACGACTAAGGTATATGATAAACAGATAATATCAATGCCAGAGATAGAAAGTTCGACATAAAATCATCAGTCAACCTGTATGAAAAGCGTGGCCTTGTTTGCTCTGATGAGCGCCATACCACGCTAGTGTCGTGGATTTGATGCTTATGCAGGACGACACTTTGTGCTATTCACAAAATATCTCAGTCTGGGTGTAATTTGTGTCCATTAAATTATATATTTTTTTATATACTTTTCGTTTTCCTTCCGTAATTTTATTATATACTTTCCGTGTGGGGACGGAGTAAGAATACAATTCACCATTCTCTATCTTGCCCGTGGATGTCGTATAAGACGACCATGGGATATAATATGCACATAACATCTGTGAAAGAGAAGGAAAACTCGAAATGAAACCCTATACCAACATGTCTGACCAGCATGGTATAGTAGGTCAAATTCCCTCCCATTGTGGAGGAGGCCCGAGCCCAACAGTGGGACGTATGTGGGCTGCGATAATGAAGAAATTTTATATTTGTTAAATCCTCTGCAATACAATAACTATTTCTTTAATGTAGGATGTTGTACTTTTAACACAAGAAAAATATAGATACGTCTAGACTAGCATTATACTATGGTTTATATAACAATATCTCTTTTATAATATAACTTTAGCCGAATTTCTGATAAAAATACAGTAACAAACAGTTAATATTATTCTGATTTGTATTGTAGGAGCCTAAGCCCTATGCAGGGCATACTTCTACGATTATTTCTCTTCGCACACCTTCACCTGAAGATTTAACTGAACGTACGGTATGTATATGTAGTGTGTAATAAATATATTATTTTAGATTAATTTATTATTATAATTTAAACACAAACACACTAATATTTGTGGCGACGGTGTAACAAAACAACTCACCATTTCTTCCGTGAGTAGCTTTATGATACAAACCGAATCACGGCGATATAGTCCGGTAAAGGTTTAACAAAGCAAGCATCTTGAAGCGACAAAGAACCATGATTGCTATGTGAGAGTTTGTAATTGAATTATGTACCTAAATACTTCATTCACTATGAGTTACTACATAAAAATGTTGATTGGCCTAGGGGAAGTCTAACTTAATACCATATTATTTTATGATTACTCCACGTAATCCGAAAATTGTTTCATTAGATAATATTTTTATTAAATAATAACACTTATGTATATTTAGAGTATAGCTTTATACTTTTTTTAAAGTTAATTATAGTAGCAAATAATTCGACATACAGTAAATCATACGGCGGGCGTGTGGTGACGGAGTAAAAATACAATTTACCACACCTTATCTTACTCATAGGTGTCATAAAATACCGCTAAGGCATATGATAAGCAGATAACATTGATGCAAGAGAGGGAAAGCTCGACATAAAATCCTATGTCAACTTGTATGACCAGCGTAGTACATCAATTTACGTTGAGAAAGAAACCCGAGGTCAATAGTAAAACTGTTATTTGATGATAATAGTATCAATTATTATAAATATTTTTAACTGTGTATGCTGCTGGTATGCTGTGTGGTAGCGGCATCGAATACTACCAACCCTTGCTTTGCTCGTGGGTGTCGTAAAAGACGACTAAGAGCCACTCCATCTGGTACCATTTGGGTCAACGATTACATTCCCAAGAAGGGTTGACGTCAGGCAGGCGGCCGGTCATAAAAGTCATTGCCGAAACTATTTGCAATATGTCAAAACAGATGACATATTGCGTCGACCCCAAGGAATTGGGATAAGAGCAAGATGATGATGATTATAAATATTTTTAACATGTTGAAATCTTTACCATAACAGACATTTTTCTGAACAAACCTTTTCTTTTTTTTTTTGTGGGTGGGCCACGGTCGGCGCGCCTCCGCACCACTCCATCCGGGGCGACAGAGGGGCTTAAGCACGCAACTCCCGCGACCCACCCGAAAACCACGTCGCCTTCGTCGTTGGGCCGACCACTGGAGCAGCGTTAACTTGTCGTCAGTGGTCGTTCCGACGGAATACCCCCTATTGGGGTACCCTCCCATCGACCGACGTCCCCCCCTTGGGGGGGAGAGAGATCCGCGAGATCACCGTCTCGCAGAAGGCTGCGACAGCGTCCCAATTCCCGACGCTGTCAACCATCGCCCTAGCGATAGCCGACAGCGTCAGGTCCGTACCGATGATTGCGACGAGTTCACAGCGCTGTACTGCCCAAGCCCCGCAGGCCTCGAGCGTATGGCGCGCCGTGTCCTCGTCGCAATCGCAGTGGTGGCAAGACGGTGTACTCTCCCTCCTAACGACCTTGTGCAGGTATTTGGCGAAGCACCCATGCCCCGTCAAAACCTGCACCAGTCGGAAGGAGAGCACCCCGTGCCGCCTCTCCAACCACTGCATCAGCACCGGCCGGAAAGCCTCCACGGTTCGCACCCCGAACCGAGGCCTCTCCAGCCGGACTGCCCAACGGGCGATGACGTCTCGGCGGGCGTCGACGCGCCAGGCGGTGAGATCCCTTAACAAGACCACACCGCCCTCCGCTCGCACCCCCGTCACCCGCTGATATAGTCCGGCGAGCATCTCCGCCTCCAGGTCCCACGGGGGAGTCCCGGCCAATAGGCACGCTGCCTTCGTCGCCACCGTGCGGTATCCGCGGATGGCCCTGACCGCCGTGACCCTCTGTGGTCGCCACAGAAGGGCCCTAAGTCGGGCAGTCATGGACCCCGCCCAAACCGGTGCGCCGTACAGGGCCATCGACCGGATGACCTCCGCGTACAGTCGTCGGCACGCAGCGCTCGGTCCGCCCACGTTCGGCATAAGCCACGATAGGGCGGACGCCGCGCCGACGAGCCGTGGAGCGAGCCTGCGGAAATGCTCCCGGAACCACCATCGCCCGTCGAGCACCAGGCCCAAGTACCTCATATGGGCCCGGATGCTGATGTCGACCGAGTGGACGGTGATCGAGACGCCGATGGGAGGGCTCATAGTGCACCCATGGAACAAGAGGGCCTCCGTCTTGTTCAGGGCGGCCCTCAACCCTAGCGCCTCGATCCGCCTGACGACCTCCTCGGTAGCAGAGGTCGCCAGGCTTACCGCCTCTTCTAGCGTCCCACCGCGTGCTGTGACGAGCGTGTCGTCGGCGTAACAAATCACGCCCAGCCCGGGCGGGAGGCTCCCCCGCAACGCCCAGTCGTAGCCGATGTTCCACAGGGTGGGTCCGAGGACCGACCCCTGCGGGACACCGCACGTCATGGGCGTTCGCACGACGTCCCCTGCTCGGTCGGTGCAGAGGACGCTGCGCCCCTCCAAATAGTCTGCCACTAGCCGCCTCAGGTAAACTGGCACCCCGTGATACCGGAGCGCCTCCCTTATGCAGCTGAATGGCAGAACAAATCTTAAGGACGTACACGAACACGTTCAAAAGTTGTCATTAAAATTTATACAGCTATGTATGTAATAAAATCACAAAATAGATTATAGTTTATTCGATATATATTTATGTATCTCCCGATACAAAAAAACGGGTGTTGTAAGTTTGACGTCGATGTCTGTCTGTCTGTGTGTGTATGTTTGTCTCTGGCATCGTAGCTCTCAAACGGATGGACCGATGCGATTTTTTTTATTTGAAAGCCAGTTTCCTTGTGGTGGTTCTTAGATATATATCGGTTCAGCAGTGTAAGAGTATCAGTTCTTTGCCAAAATGATGTAATGGCATATGATTCTTCTACTACATTATAAACGTTAAATGACAATTAATTGATAAATTCTGTTGAAGAAAACGTAATTATTTAAAATATACGATTAACGAACTAACGAACACAAATAAGAAAAAAAAAGAGAAACAACCGTTCATGGATCGTTCATCGTCATAACTTCATTATCATTTACGGATATCCTGCTTGGGGAATAGCACGTATCACGAGAGAAATTACTTGAACTACTTCGCTATTTACTTACTCAGTTCTTTTTTTAACCGACTTCAAAAAGGAGGAGGTTCTCAATTCGTCTGTATATTTTTTTTTCTTTTTTTATGTTTGTTACCTCAGAACTTTCGATTGGGTAAACCGATTTAGATAATTCTTTTCTTTTGTTTGAAAGCTGGTGCTTCCCGTGTGATCCCATTTCAATTTCATCCAGTTTCGATAATGACATCCATGGGAAAACCACATAAGTCTTTAATTTGCATTAAGTATGTGCGCGATAAATGGACGAAAATTCAATAACCACGCCAACCGAAGCCGATGATTCTTTTTTAATCGACTTTAAAAAAGGAGAAGGTTGAGAACCTTCTCTTTTTTAAAGTAAATTCGACTTTAATTATTTTTTTTTATGTTCGTTACCTCAGATCTTTCGACTACGTGAACCGATTTTGATGATTCTTTTTTATTTATTTGAAAGCTGGTGCTTTTCGTGTGGTTCCGTTTCAATTTAGTCCAGTTTTGAACGTGGTATCCATGAGAAAACTATTTAAGTCTTAAATTTGCATAAAGTAAATAGTACACATGGACGAAAACTCAATCTAACACCAACCGATTTCGATGATTCTTTTTATTGGATAGGATGTACTTCAAGGGTAGTTTGATTAGGTTCTGATTATAGGATCCATGCTAAAGTAATGGTACTCTTCAATTCTTAGGAGCAAATTGTCACTCGACACTCGACTGAATCTCTTATAGTATCCGGATATTTGAGACGCCTACCGTAATGTTGAACGACACTGTCTCAAATGAGCAGCACTATTAGTAGGTTGACTCATAGGTAGGAAAAAAAATGTGCACTTCACATTCACTAAAAATCAAACAATAAAAATAATTTTTAACAAAAAAAAAAACCGACTTCAAACAAAAAACAATTCCCAAACAAATTAATATGCACTAAAAAGCAAAAAAAATATTCTTGTACAATGCCCAACCTTACAACAACTTGATAAAAAAAAATAGTGTACTTAAAAGTCAATCAAATTATTACGACAATATAATGTAGTTACAAATTAATGTTGTTAATACGCATATATCCATCTATGCAAGAGAAGGCAAACTCCAAATAAAATCCTGTACCAACCTGTCTGACCAGCATGGTATATAAGGTAAATAAATAAATATCCCTCCTATTGTGCAGGAGGCTCGAGCCCAACAGTGGGACGTATGTGGGCTGCGATGATGATGATAACGACATAAAAGTGTGATTATTAGTATAGCCTTTTGTAATATTTTTTGTACCTATAATCTATTATAGAATATATTTCGTTACTATGAATTAACTGATCTAAAAATCCATTAGCGACACGCCGATAGAACAATGAGGCTATTATTATGATATAACGGAGAATCTGTCAGTATACTTAAATTACGTACATCTAAGCTAATGACAAAAGCTTCGGTATAAACTAAAACTTATTAAACTAAACTTGTGATTATAAAAACGAATAAGTATAGACGTCTTATTCAGTCTTAAAACATTAAAACGACGCAATTGATGTTATTACACAGAATTTATTGATTTAAGAGAAGAGGTAGGTACTGAGTCGCTCTTGTTTGCCGATATCGAAAAATTTCCATGAAATTTTGTTTACACCGAGAACGAAGTCAGTAGGGGCTTAATTAGATATCCGTTTATTTATGTTATATCAGCCTTCAAATGAAAATTAGGATCTTAAGACTTTGATTTTGGACTTTTAATAATAGTCTCTTCTTTTGATAATGTTTAGATTAATATCATAAGAAATAAAATACTGATAATAATAATTTCACATTTTTTTTTATTTCGGCTTCTTCCTAATTCTCTGAGCCGAAACTGTGCTAGTATGTATATTATTATATACTATGCTAGGGTGAGAATCTGTAATAATCTATCTTTAAAGCGAAAATGAATAAGATTCCTGTGGGTTAAATTGCATAGCTTAGATCATTAATATGTCTCCACGCGCTCTGATTGCGGAGACCTAACAATGAATTTAAGTTACATAGGATTATTTATAGATACTTTTACTAATAGCAGGCGACCCGTGCTGGGGCAACCGGCGCAATGAAACGATGACCAGTTCTCCATGAGAGAGATGGGCAAAGTAAGTTAAATTGTCCAGAGCCTGTTTGGCTCAGTCTCTGGTATGGAATGAGCACTTGAAATACCTGCAGCCGTAACGAAGACAGTTATGGCGGTTATGACTCTTCCACTTGGACCCACTGATGGTACGTCGATCTAATATTCAGGCTGATGCAGTTATTTAAATTTTAGCAATGATATTTTCCCGGAGACCATGACGGCGAAGCTTCTATTGAAACGGCATGCTACATTTTGAAGCACTGTACACTCTATACTTATGGATCTGTTTCTTGCTCTGAGCGTCACATCTTGCTGATTGTCAAGATCTTCCTTTTATAATATCATAATTATGATTTTATAAAAATCTCACATAAAGGCCTGTGTTATTTGAAAACAATCTGATTAGGTATATGGACCAATATTAAAAAAAACCCGTTTCACATAATGATCTTAGATGCGCTGGGCGTGATATTTTAATTATTTTATTTTAATATAACGAATTTGCCGAAATATTTATATTATGAAAACATACTTTTACCTCAGACAAAAGTCAGGCCGTAAGTTAGGAGATATTGCTTGCTGACTAAAAATTCGGAGGCAAATCGGCTGGAACCGAATCATAGCGAAGGCGGGTTACTAGTATTAAATAAAAGCGTGGGACGGGCAATCTATACTGTTTTTGGACTAATCGTATCGATCAAAGATTGCCGAGAAATGATTTATCAAGCACCCCACGCTTGTTCCAAAATAATACTGATACTTTTCGTTCATTATTTAATTTCTATATTAAGGATTAGTTTTCACTTTTTAGTTCCATTTGAAAGCATGTATTTTAGTTTTTCAATTATGTTTATTTTTCACTTTTAGAGGCAAATACATTCAAAACAGCACATATGCGTAGACCGCATGCTTGTTCTACCCTTCTAGCTCCCAAGCAAAGGATTTGAGAGAAAATTATAAATTCTGGCAATCCTAAGCAGGACAATGAAATAATCTTATCGAATGAATGTATTGAGAACGTCGTAAGAACTGACGGTCTTGATAAGTCTACAACGTTTATATGCAATCTGACTGTTTAAAGTGGTTCAAACTTTTGAACCACTTTGAAAGGAGTAGGTTACAAACAAATAAACTTACAGGTGAAACTGATAAAAGCATCTTATAAATAAGACAGTTTTAATCTTGTCAGACAAATGAAAGATATTCAATAATGTCTGTTTCATCAGCATCAGCATCAAATGGTACAAGGCACATTGAATCTTCGTACGAAAGTCTGGTGATCTCATTTGTAGAAGTCGAAATATTATTCTGTGTCTAGGGGTACTTTGGTGTAAAAATTAATGAACATTAATTAATATGTTTATTAAGTCCTCTGCAATAAAGGAATCATTTATTTAGGCCGAGGTGTTTTAAAAAATAACAATAAAGGAACTAAAATTTAAATGATTTTTTTTCATATTTGTATACAAATTGTATTCAAGATTAATTACAAACCGACTCGGGCGCATGTCGACTACTTCTAGCCGCCTCATCAAGTCAGATTCCGAGAAGGTTATAGTACCATAGACCACATTCAGACGTTAACTAGACCGAAGAATATAATTGTGGATTATAAGAATGTGAATTATGCTTGTGGATTATGAGAAAGCCTTTGATTTTGCTGAAACTTGAACAGTGCCGCAGTCCCTGCAGTGGTGCCAATAAGACTATCGACATATCAAAGTGCTGAAGTGTTTGTATAGAAACGCTATCATATCAGTCAGCATCTGGCGTAAGACTACGAAACTGCTCCAGTAGCAGAAAGGTGGAGACAGAGAGATGTCATCTCTTCGAATCTCTTCACCAATGCGTTGGATGCATTCAAGCTCTTAAATGACTTATGGTACAGAAACGTGATCTCTGTATGCCGGCTTCATAAAAAAGCTCAAAGTCTCCCAGCGTGCTATGGCAAGTCCTTTGCTCAGTATTTCATTACGTGATATAATCAGTTAATTGAAATTCCGCAAAAGGATGCATGGAATCGATATAGCCTGAAGAATTAACACGTTGAAATGGCAGTGGGCAAGTCACATCGCTTGTCAAACCGGTAACCGTTAGGGAAGAAGGGTTTTCAAGTGACGACTATGAATCTGATGATGCAGCGTAAGACGGCCCTTCACTATTCAGACCATATATAAAAAACATCCCGCAAATGACGAGCATTCGGCTCGAACGTTGACATTTATATTCGGGCTTACTACATAATGTAAACATAAATCTACTATTTGTGCTAGCAGTTTATGTTAACAAGATATTACAGAGTATTGTAAGTCATCTTCAATGTATGTATTCGACATCTACTTGTCGCTAATATCGTCTATAGAAAAATGGCGGGAGAAAAGTTGTGTATCTAATAATAAATATGTAGGTTATCTAAGTAAGCGCAGTTGCTGGCACAGCGAGTTCAATTATATTTTTTGTTACATTTTGTCTAAATTTCTAACTATAAGATAATGTTACTCAGTGAAATTATTATCTAATAAAATAGGTGTACTAATATAATAGAGTTTAAGTCATGACTGATCTTGGATCCTGAAGCATAATCTTACGACCGTTAGAGTCCGAAGCTAGTCCCAAATCAGTATTTGAGATGATGAATTTGAGTACGAGTGGCGCAGTGTGTCATCAGTCGTAATAGGAGTCTTTAAAAATATAAGTAAAGTTTAAATTGATATTAGTAATTCTTTTTTGGGATTAATTCTTCGTGTTTTATAAACTACTATTATATATCCATACTAATATGATAAAGAAAAAGTTTTTTGTTTGTTTGAAAACAATATGCACTAAAACTACTGGACTGATTTCAACCATTTTCAAAGCAGTCTATCATTTTTTTTAATATTAGAGCTCTTTACAAAACTGCAATATCGTACCAAGTTATGAAAACAAAATTTAGTATTTTTATTTTTTTGGGGAGGGTTAGGGTCTTCTCACCCGAAGCTCGGCTCCATCCGGGGTTACAGAGGGGTGGCGCGCGGCCCCGTAACCCACCCATTGCACGTCGCCTTTGTCGTTGGGCCGACCACCGGAGTCGAGTTCCTTGTCTTCAGTAGTCGACCTGACGGAATACCCAGAGGAAGTACTCGTCCCTGTCCTGGGACGTTGGTCGCCGTCGCACGGTCAGCCTCTCTGCGGGTGACGGTTTAGTCAGTCCCCGGTCCGATCAACCGGGGCCTCGGCTAGGGAAAATTTTGTATATGCGAGTGTTTCTAAAACTATTGATCATAGAATAAGATATAATACGGGTTAAGAGATCTTATTAATATCTACGAAAACATCTGACAGGATATTATATCTAACTATTACAAATACGTCACAATAGCAGGTATTATTTTCTAAAAAGCCATATGATTTGGATATCTTGGCAAAGTTGCAATATACGCGTGCGAAGCCACGGGCAGAGGCTAGTATTTGATAAAGAAATAGAGCTAATGGCTGTTACGGGATTATTTAATCAATAAATAATATTTTTTTTTAGAATCCCTGACGCGTGAATTAGCTGGAATAGGTAAACTGATTCAGTATCTGGCAATATATACATATATATAAAGTAGCACAGTGCAAATATAAAATCACTTTATACGATTCAAAGAAATTGAACTTGATAGATGTCACTTGCTTGTGTCAGTGTTTCAAGCATTTGCTCTTAGTGATCCAGAGCCTGTTATCTATACAGCTATCGGGCATATCGACATACAGATTTTTCTCACAAACAAAGTGCCGTTTACTATGTCGGGGCAAGAATTAGAAATGCTATCCAGTGCAGTTGTTTGGCCACTTCACACTGATCATCGCCTGAATTAGTTTTATTCTCTGTCTATAGTTCATTTTAGACATTTTACACTTACTTTTCTTTAACTCTGCATAATTTTAGAGATATTTCTATTTGTAATTCATCATCACCATCTTCATTCGGCCTATCGTCGTTCACTGCTGGACGTAGACGTCCGTCCTCTGTCACCTGCATCCAACGACGCAGCAACTTTTATCAGGTCATCGATCCACCTAATCGCGTCCTACATTGAGTCGTCCGATACGTAGTCGCCAGTCAAAAATCTTTCTTCCACAGCAACTGTCGGTTCGGCAAGCGATGTGGCCTGCCCATTGCCACCTCTACGTACTATATCTTCGTGCTATGTCAATTACACTCGTTCTTCTACGGATTTCCGTATTTCGGATTCTATTTCGCAAAGCATAGCTTGCTCTATAGTACGCTGAGGGGCTTTGAACTTGGTTATGAGGCTCATGTTTAGAGACCACGTTTCTGTGCACTAAATTGCTACTGGTAATATCCACTGGTCGTAATCCTCTGTTTCCAGACTCTGAGCAATGTTGAATAAGAAGATCAGAATATTGGATAAGTTTTTCGCAGGGGAAGTGGATAAGTCGGCTGCCCTCTTTCTCGAAATTAGATCTAGATCTATCTAACTGTACTGTTTGTCTAACGTAATCATTATGATCCACAACTTCGAGAATCGCATTGCCAACTAGGACTGGTAAAGCAGTAACATGGGTATTCAACATGACTTTCGTCTTGTTCATGTTCATTCCTATATTCACTAGTTGGGGTAGCCTACTGAGATCATTGAGCACTGTGCTAAGGTCCTCTATGGATTTTACCGTAACGACGTTATCGTCTGCAAATCAAAGATGAGTAATGTATTTCCCGTTGATGTTGGTGCCGAATTCGGTCCAATCTAAGACTTTGAAGATATCTTCCAATACAATGGTGAAAGTTTCGGATAGATGACGTCTCTCTGTCTCACACCTCTTTGCAATTGGACTGGTTTTGTCCTCTTATCTCGGATCCAGACTAACATTGTGCACGAATACTTTAGCACTTCGATATGATGATGGTAGATTTGGAACCGCTGAAGGGACTGCAGCATTGTCCAAGTTTTGATTAAATCAAAGGCTTTCTCATAGTCTACAAATGCTTTAAACACATGGCGATTGTATTCTTCAGTCTTCTGGAAGATCTATCTAAGCGTGAGGATGTGGTCTATGGTGCTACACCCTTATCAGTAGCCAGCTTATTTGGATGACTGCAAGTTATCTTGCTATAGCTTGCGCATGATTTATTTGTAATAAGTCTATAGAGGCCTTAGGGTAGTCACTCGTAGACATGGCTCAAGAGTGAGATGGGTTTCAGCTTCAGCACCACCACACTTTTGATCTACGACTCTGCAACGTTGGCCTCGAAAACAACGGAAGTGCTTTCGAGACCGGCTTGCTGCCTCCCTTCAAGAGTTTTGCTGTAATTCCGTCACCTATAATTAGATTATAGTTATTCTCTCGACTGATCAACCAATGTTTTCAGTCATCATTCTCCAAATAATTAACCAAATTGGGGACAAAATCTTAACTAACGACCACCAAAAGGGCGACTCACTGTAGGACGACTGAACACCCACAGTGGTCCAGGGCCTACCAAAAGTCCCTTAGATGGGACAGTTACACGCTAGAACATTCCAAGTAGCATTCTCATGAACAGATATAAGTCCAATAGTAAACGTTGATAGAGGCAGTTAAATGCATGGATTTTAGTTAGTCTGAGATTGTATAATATATTATGATACGTTTTTTTCAATGCCATTCTATATTGTAATAAATAGTTTTAAAAATGGATCGATCATGTAGTACCTTACCAAAATAATTCTTTTTTTGTTATCGTAGTCACATCAACATCAAGAGCCAATGGCTTCAACATCGACTGATTCCAGATACATAACTGAGTTCTATCAAGTAAGTGACAGAAATCTATTAATTTTATAACTTTACATCTCATTTATCCTTCCACTTTCTTAGATTTGGATGACGGATGGGAAACGAGTTCATAATATACACGAATTTTATGATACGAATGTTGTTATTGGATCGTAATATATAATATCTTAATATTTACAACTGAACACCGCAGTATGGTTCAATTGTATATTTTAGAAACTATCCTAGTATCCTTCTTCATGTTATTGACAATAATATTCTAGCGTCCTTTTTATCAAACTAAATAAATAATACTGCTGTTCAAGTGTATCTCTCATGCTAAGATATGGCTTTATTTAAATAAGATTTTAAGTGACTGTTTATCACGTGATAAAAAAGCAAAAATATTATATATTCAATTACGAATAGGGTGGGCAAGTAAATACTCTAATTGCATTAGATCCAATACTATTCACAATCTCCTGTTTTGCCTATGGGTATCGTAAAAGATGACTAAGGGACATTATATGCAAATAACATCGATGCAAGAGACGGAATACTTACCTAACTAATATAATACTTTTTTTTACAGCGGCCCTTTCCGCGCTTTTACCGGATGCTGGAGAGATGGTCTGATGTTGTTCTCTCCCCGACACCTCAATGCCTGGCCATCTGGCCACGTCCTGTCTTCATTTAGGGGGGTGGGCGTCGTCCTCCCAGCGCAGCGTCTCCTCCTCCCGGGTCGCCACCGGCGGAGCGAAGCAGCGGACGTAAGCGTCTCACGTGTCCGCTCCGTGGCCTCCTTCTTTGTCATGATAGCCTCACAAAAGGAGGCCATCGATGACCAGCAATTGTCGCTGCCGAGCATCTTAGAGATAATGGTCGGCAACCACAGGTCCGTTGTTCCAATTTTCGTTGACAGGACGTGGCGCTGAAGCCTTCAAGCGGGGCATTCTTCCAGGGTACGGCGCGCATCGTCAATTGGCGCGCCAGAATCATGGCGTCCTAGGGCCTCTTTTCTTCCAATTTTGTGCAGATATTTACCGAAGAGCCAATGACCGGTAAACACCGCACCATCCCAAATGTAAGGCTGCCATGTCTTCTCCTGATCCAGCGGTGGAGATACGGCGCAACGACCACTACAGTAACCCGCCCTGCTACGGGGTACTCTAGAGCTTCTCTTCACCGCCGGATGACTTTTCTTCGGGCCACTTCCTGAGCTCAGCCCTGTCCCTTTGTGGAGATTTTAACGCCGTTGACTCATACTGTGGCGCGGAACTGGTACACTTCCGCCAATGCTTCCACCTCCCGCAGTTCAGGATACAGTGCGGTAATCCCTAATAGCCCTTACTGCCATGGCCCTCTGCAGTCATCGCAAAAGGACTCTGTTGCCGGTGGTGAGGGACTTCGACCAGATAGGGGCACCATACAGTGCCATGAACTGCAGGATGCCAACCTAGAGACGAAGGCATGACGACCCAGGAGCGCTTGTGTTCGGCAGAAGCCTTCCGCGGCCAACTTGACGAGCCGAGGGACAAGCTGGGTAAAATGTGGCCCGAAATGCCAATTTGAATCGAGATACAGACCCAAGTATTTTAATTGGGCCTGCACCGGCACGGCAACCCCAGACACACTGAGGTGTGCTCCTCGGGAGGACCTCGACGTGGGCCATGAAAAAGGAAGGCCTCGGTTTTGTGTCCAGCAAGACCCTCAGATCCAACATCCGGACCCAATGCGGTCTACGAGGAGCGCCACTCTTTCCTCTGCCAATCGGACACCCCTCCCCCCTCGGAAGTTCACCCTCTTCATCGTGAAGAGGGTGTCGTCCGCGTAGCAGATGATCTCCATCCCAAGCAAGAGCTGACCCCGTAGGAACCAGTCGAACCCGACGTTCCACAGCACCGGACCGAGGACACTCCACCTAATGGCGATATATATGCCCGTCGCTCCCCTCCCAGACCACGTGCCTTTCCTCGAGGTATGCCTCCAACAGCCTCCCAAGATACGCAGGTACCGGAGCGCCTGTTGCAACGTCTCGTGAGAGAGACTGTTGAAAGCGTTTATTATATCGAGCGAGACTGCCAGGACGACTTCTTTTTTGGCCACCGCTTCGATGGCCTACGACTACAGAACAGTGCGTCAATTATTGACCGACCGCTCCTGAACCCATATTATCTCTTTGACAGTCCTGGCCAAATCCCTTCGAGGTGCTGGAGGAAACGGTCTTCGAGCACCCTCTCGAACTATTTAGTCATCTCATCCAGCAGCACCAGTGGTCTGTATGCGGTAGAGGAGTCAGTGGGCCGACCTTCCTTCCGCAATAGATACACCCATCCACACTTCTATTGCTTCGGAAACTGCCCGGACCTCAAACAAGTGTTGACAGTTTCCGGAGTTTGAGATAGTCCGCGGCTATGCCAATTACAAGTTCCGGGATACCGTTTGGACCAGACGCATTCCTTTGACCACGAAGTCGTGAGAGAGCCACTCCTATTTATTGGTCGGTAACGGGTGAAACAGAGGTTTTCACTTCCATCATCGACCAAGAAGCCATTCTGGGGAAATGTGACCCACAGAGCACGGGTACTGTGCCCCCATTAGTCCTGATAGCTAATATAATCCTATGTCAACACGCTTGACCAATGAGGAGTAAATTAAATTACCTACAATAGTCGGGCAGATCTCAGCCCAATATTGACACATATGAATCCAATAATGAAACATAGTGTGAGATGAAATCGGCTTAACTCTATTCATGACATTATGTACTTTCATAAGTGGTAGTTGCCACTTTATCGTCATATGTACTGATCTATCTTCGGTACCTCAATGTCAACTAACACGTAGTTCATCAAATACGTATGATCGTTCTACCGCCGACAATAGCTGCTTAGTATGTTAAAGAAATCATTAACAACGCCGCGACCAAAACTATCGAATCTTTCCCGACAAAGCTGTAATGGTTCTTCCATTAGAGACTATATTTTTGGAAATTTAGGAAATTTACAAAAAAAAATATGGCGTTACGAGGTTCGCCGGGTCAGCTAGTCTATATATATAAAAGAAAGTCGTGTTATTTACACTATTTATAACTCAAGAACGGTTGTACAGATTTACCTGACAATTGGCGGGGAGGTAGCTTAGAACCAGGTCACGGACATAGGATACTTTTTATCCCGTTTGACCGGGTTCCCGTGGGACTTGACTAAAACGTCAAGTCATTATAAAACTCAAAAACGCATCTATCATGTAATAACAAAACGCAAATGACAGCTATAGACAGACTATATTTTCGGCAATTTAGAAAATATATTTATGAAAAAAATTATAGCGGTACGAAGTTCGCCAGGTCGGCTAGTTAATAATGAAATATCAAAGTAGTATTGTGCTATATAAAGCCGAAGTAAGTGGAGTGTCTTTCCAAGTGTCGATATGCAATATTTATCGCCGTGTACGTAGGTGTGTTAATTATTGAATGTCATGTAAATAATTTATTTTAACATTTGTGTATCTTAGGCTCCTGAAAGTAAACCAGGACCTAGTTCATCCACGTCCATTACATCTAAAAGCACTCATGCAGCTAACAAGGAAGCGGTATGTTTCATGAATTATCTATTTTTTAAATTAATTATGATTTAATGTTAATGCCAATCAGTTGATGACCAGGAACTGGCTTACAGTTCTCATAATTCTTTAGAGACGGAGTAAGAAAATAATTAGAATTCTCATGAGTATCATAAAGTAAAATTAAAAAGAGAAAGTAAGAAATATCAATGCATTATTCCTGAAATGGAGCTTTGTGCTAATCCTTCTGATTGCTGAAGCCTTTGTGGTAATAGCGAGTAGACGTCTCTCCTGCAGTCCTAGCGGATAGACGTAAATAGACCGGTTGGTGATAGTCAGTTACACATATTTATACTTACCATGTAGGCGCGACGTCGTGGAATTTATAGAAATAAAGAAAAACATTTATTCTGTTCTCGTTAGATCTTATATAAACACAAACAACTAAAAAGAAGCTTCTCACATAAAATGAAACAATTCTAACGTGGAACAAAAAAGGCTATTGGCTCAGCTATTTCTACTTGAAGAAATAGCGCTGGTATTCTGCCAACGCCTGGTATATGTACTTAACGGTTATGTACTTAAAAGTGTAACTTGCCGGGTGAATAATCAAAATTACATATTCACAGCGCCAGTGATTCGTTTGGTTGCACATCGTGAAGTTAGATAGAATGTCATTTGTTACTATTCACATTAATACATACACCCACTTGATATCATATATAAAAATCTATAAATCTATTCGCACCATTCATGGTTATAACTAAATACACATACACTTTTGTTATAGGTCATTCAACATGAAAAAGGGTCTATTGCTGATCGAGACGAAGGGGCTGAAGTATTCGGTACGCTATTGGCAACACATTTAAAAAAAATTAAAGGTGCGGCTCGTCGTAAAGCAGAAAAGGAGTTATTTGATTGTTTAGATAATGTTAGATCGCAATGCGGGGAAAGTATCAATGACAACAAAAACAAAAATGACCCGAACGTGAGGGTTATTAAACAAGAGCCAGTAGAAATAATCGATTTAGATTCTACATACTATGAAGATGAATTATGTGAATCTGAGGAATCATTAGAACCTGAAAAACCTAATACACCACAAATGCAGCAGGCTAGTCCCAATGAAAACACGGAGCGTGGACAAAGCGTACAAGAACCTCAAAATGAGCAACTTGTAATAAACCGCTCGCCCGAGCAACTTATTGATGAAGACGAAATACAGCAGTCGTATCTACAAGAGCAAATTAACGAAGAAGAATCACAGCATATATATTCACGTCAGCAACATTTCGAGATGCAAGATCTGCTTCACAATTTTTCTGAACAACAATTCGATGAACAGGTACAGGGGCACTCCTTGTCAAATGAACAATACGAGAAGAGCCTACACTCACAATCGTTGTCTTCTCAGCAACTCAACGAGCAAGCACTACCGGAGGCATTTGATCCTCAACAATTTGAGAGCCGAACCATGTCACATACATTATCAACTCAACAATTCAATAACCCAGTTCCGTCGCAGTCATGGCCAACTCAACACTTTGATAGACGAGCATCGTTACAAGCGTTGCCGAACCAGCAATTTAAGAAGGATGTAACGGGCCATCCATTTCTGACTCAACCACCTTATTCTTTATCAACTCATCAACTTAATCAGCAAATACCTTCGCAAAGTTTGCCAACACAATTAATTAGCGAGGCAATAGCATCGCAGTCACTGCCGTATCGACAATTTAATCAGCGAGCACCGCCGTATCAGTATAGTACTCAGCAATTTAACAATCAAGGGCAAGAACCTACGAGTGGACAGTTTAATGAGCATGTGCCGCTACAACAGTTTATGGCACAGCAATATCGGGGACAAGCAGCTCATCTCCAGTTCATGGCGCAGAATTTTAACGAGCAAACTATGCCACGCCCTTTTCCGCCACCGCAATTCAATCAGGGAGCACCACCTTACCAATCATGGATACATTTTTTATATCAGGCATATTTCCTAAATGATTCGCCTCCAACTATTATTACCGATATTAATCTATCGATTTTACAAATACAGCCACTGATGCGTGGGTCTTCAATGCCACAGTGGCACCGATTACATGAGCAGCCACCAATACCCATATTAAAACCTGAGGGACCTTTTATCAAAGCGTCGAAGAGGTGTATATTGACACCAGGTTTCATACCAATCCGTGATAAGAATGGCGGTTTATATCACACTAATGGGCAAATAATAATTCCTGGCAATTTTGACGCATCTGAATACGAATACTTTTTCTAAAAAGTAGATTGCTCTCATAGTTATTATTTATTGTCTTTACAAGTAATGGAAAACAGGGAAGACTACACAGATAGCCTATTGGTCTAAGAACCTGTAGTGCCGAGTGTTGTGGGCTTAATTCCCACACAGGATAAATATTTGTGTAATACACAAATAGTTATTCTGAGTCTGGGTGTATTTTGTGTCCATTAAATGAACTTTATAGTTACTAGCAGTATTGAGCTTTACTTGTCGTGGTATTGACTTGAAAGATCTACAAATATTATTTATAACTTTAAAGAAAGACGTTGTCTGATGTTTATTTATATATTAGGTCTTTACCAATGAAATTGCCGTTATGTATGAAAAAAATTAAACGATTTTTTTTCATGTATTTTTTATTTGTATTAATCGAAGTAATCACCCATGCAATCAATGCATCTTTGCCAACGCAGCGGCAGTTTATTGATGCCGTTCTTAAAGAAATCAGCTGGACGGGAGGCAACAAATTCTTCAAATATTTGTGTAATACACAAATAGTTATTCTGAGTCTGGGTGTATTTTGTGTCCATTAAATGAACTTTATAGTTACTAGCAGTATTGAGCTTTACTTGTCGTGGTATTGACTTGAAAGATCTACAAATATTATTTATAACTTTAAAGAAAGACGTTGTCTGATGTTTATTTATATATTAGGTCTTTACCAATGAAATTGCCGTTATGTATGAAAAAAATTAAACGATTTTTTTTCATGTATTTTTTATTTGTATTAATCGAAGTAATCACCCATGCAATCAATGCATCTTTGCCAACGCAGCGGCAGTTTATTGATGCCGTTCTTAAAGAAATCAGCTGGACGGGAGGCAACAAATTCTTCAAAGGCATTTTGTACTGCCTCTCGGGTATTGAATTTCTTACCCGCCAAAAAGTTATCCAAATTTTGGAAAAAGAAGTAGTCTGTAGCCGCAAGGTCTGGTAAGTATGGCGGATGACGGAGAGCTTCCAACCCCAGTTCTTGCAACTTGGAGACCGTCTGCTGTGCAGTATGAGGTCGCGCATTGTCGTGCAGGAGCAGCGGAGACGAGCGATTGACCAATGCTGGTTGGAGATGTGCCAGCTTCTCCATCATCATGTTCAGTTCTTCACAGTACACATCTGCAGTAATTCTCACCCCGTTTGGTAAGAAGCTGTGACGAATCACACCGGCGCTAGACCACCAAACAGTGACCATCACTTTTCTAGGGGTAAGTTTTCGTTTAGGGCATTGTTCAGGTGCTGAACCAGGATCCAACCAACTTGCTCAGAGCTTTTTTTTTTTTTGGGGTGGGCTGCGGTCGTCGTGCCTCCGCACCACTCCGTCCGGGGCGACAGAGGGGCTTATAAGCACGCAACTCCCGCAACCCACCCGAACACCACGTCGCCTTCGTCGTTGGGCCGACCACTGGAGCAGGGTTACTTGTCATCAGTGGCCGGCCCGATGGAATACCCCCTACCCGGGGTACCCTCCCATCAACCGACGTCCCCCCCTCGCGAGGCGTCGGTCTTGCCTCACGCGGTCGGCCTCTCGGCGGGTGACGGGCTAATCCCCGGTCACGTCACCCGCGGACTCAGCTAGGGCGCCATTGCACGCAGGTAATCCCGCCTGCGCCGCCCCAGTCGCTGGCGGCGGGTCGCTTCGTCGAGGCTGTACTCCTCGCGTTCGCGACCCGCCGCCTCCTTCTGCGAGATAACTGCCTCGCAGAAGGATGCGACCGCGTCCCAGTTCCTGATGCTGCCGAGCATCTCCCTAGCGATGGTCAGCAGCATCAGGTCGGCACCGATGATTGCGACGAGTTCACGACGTGGCTCTGCCCAAGCGGCACAGACCTCGAGCGTATGCTGCGCCGTGTCCTCGTCGCAATCGCAGTGGTGGCAGGACGGAGTTCTCTTCCTCCTAGCGACCCTGTACAGGTACTTGCCGAAGCATCCATGCCCCGTCAAGACCTGTACGAGTCGTAAGGAGAACACCCCGTGCTGCCTTTCCAACCACTGCATCAGCACCGGCGGGAAGGCCTCCACGGTCCAAACACCGTATCGAGGCCTCTCCAGCCGGTCTGCCCAACGGGTGATGACGTCCCGGCGGGCGTCGACGCGCCAGGCGGTGAGCTCCTTCAAGGAAACAACACCGCCCCCCCGCGCACCCCCGACACCCACCGATACAAGTCGGCGAGCATTTCCGCCTCCAGGTCCCACGGGGGAGTCCCGGCCAAACTTGCTCAGCGCTTGCGGTTATCAAACAGAATCCATTTTCATCGCAAGTAACAATGCGTTTCAAAATTCCTTAATTTGTGTGTCTGTTGAGCAATGCAAGGCATTTCTCGACGCGTACATCGTGCCGGCGATCATTGAGTTCTTGGGGCACCCATTTGTCAAGCTTTCTTACCTTGCCAATTTGACGCAAATGGACCAATATTGTTTTGACGCTAATGTCGAAAGCTGCTGCTAATTCAGTCGTAGAATGTGTATCATCGGCTTCCACAATCGCCTTTATTTCGTCATTGTTGACCAAAGTCTTCGGACGACCGCGAGGTTCATTTTTCAGGTCGAAATTTCCAGAACGGAAGCGAGCAAATCAATAACAGGCGGTGCGTTGGTTTGTAGTGTTAGTTGCGTAAACGTCGTTGATGTTACGTGCCGCTTGTGCGGCGTTGCTGCCACGACGATACTCATGTTCCATAATTACTCGAATTTTTAACGTATCCATGATGACGAAAAAGATTGAAATGCGATGAAAACGTAACACTAATCAATAAACAAATGACTACTTTTGGAAAATGAATTCCATGTTTTAAAATAAAATTAATTTGAAATTAGAATTCTTAGCCAAACAAAAATTATTTTGATTTGAAATGGCCAGTACTGCAGAACGGCAATTACATAGGTAAAGACCTATTATTTTCACTAGCGTATATATAAGGTGCCTGAGGTATATTTTTTGAATCATGAAAACTACCAAACCTTATTTAAGTTAAAAGTATATTTAAAAAAAATTAGCTTTCATGCCTTTTTCTATAAAGGTTTTAATATTAGAACTAACCTGACATGAATATGAATTAAATACGTTTAAATATTTGTACTTTAAAATGATTTAAGATATTATAAATATTTTAACATTACTGTATTCCATCCATCCATCAGCCCGAAGACCGTTGGATTTACCACTTACGGTTCGTGGTCGCCACTCGAAAACTTTTCTACCTCAACGGTGATAGGTTCGATGAGCATTGTGGCCTGCAAATTGCCATTTCAACGTATTAGTTATTTAGGTTATATCGGTTACACCCGTTCTTCGATAATTTTCTATAGATTTTGTAAAGTAAAAAAATACCGATCATAGCTCTCTTCATAGCACGCTGAGTGACTTTGTTTCTTTTTATGAAGCCGACATTCAACGACCACGTTACATTTATCATCGCACATATACTGGTTATAAGCCTTTGTATTCAGACACTGCAGGATATTGGACGAGAATATTCTCTTAAATTAGTCAATCGCTGTCTAGCTGAGCTGTGGGCCTACTCTTGAAATCAATTCTTATTTCGAATCTGATTCAATTCCAACTTCACCAAACTTATATTTAGTACTCTTGAACAAAATCGAGAATGAATTCTTCGCGTTTGGCGTTGTTATTTTCACCAAATCTGCCGTATTTTATTGCTTTAAATTAATAGCGTTATCAAACTTGATCACCACAAAGACGCTTTCCTTAAATTGTGCAACATTAACAATTTTAAAATACGTCAAAATCACGTCGGGAGTAGCAAATATTTGATTTAATCGATGAGAGTCGAATTCATTTAGTCTAAAAAAAGTCACCGAATTTGATTCCAATCATGCGCTATATTTCAAGAGTACAACATTTGCTCAAATTCCACCTGCAATTGGATTTAGGATTGGAATCGAGATTTAGGAGTAGGCACGCTGGACTCCTCTACTGACCTCTTTCTCGAAATTGGATCTACTAAACTGAACTGTTTGTCCTATGTAAACATAGTGATCGATAACTTCATGATATATTAATGTATTATCTATTTGCTTATTTTGATTGCAGCATTGGATGTTTAGTTTTAAGACTAGTAGATGTATTTTTCATCTGAGCTCATATAAGTCCTATTATTAGGCTTGAGCCTCTTTAGATATAAGTTAAAAATTGTTATAATAGGTTAATACAAGTATACTAGATTGATATTCAGATTAATAAATGTGCAATGGATGTTATTTAAAAATAAATGTGTTAAAAGCAAGAAACGACGAAAATACTTTATTTATAGCAATTTCAAAGTTGCAAGTATATAACGTTTGTAGCCCGTATAAGGCTTCAAGTTTCTTGCTTTCTAGTTTATAAAATTACCGAGTATAATAATGTTTATTCAATAATATAATCATATCGTCTCCATTAATTTTTGCCAACTGCTAAGTTTACTCACGCTTTGTCATTTCATCTACTACGTACGTCAATAAAATATACGATGTCAACCATATCTGTCTTATTTTTATGTTATGGTCTAAGATCCCGCTATACGATGACTATCATCGAGCTGGTTAATGGATGAAAAGTACCTTATATTCAATTTGATATGTCACCAACATTGCAAATGGGTTGTCTAAAAATTTCGGTCCAGAATATGATTAATTAATAATAACATTTTTTTAAACCTTTCACTGGTTTGGTTAAAGGACAAATGCCATACCAATCGAGATTATGAAGGTCATAGAATATGCAATCGTTAGGTTGACTGTTTTATGTCCATCACAACTGTTGGATAGGCAGGTATAAAGACGTAAATCGGCACTAGTAACATACACCGGTCTAGTTAATTAATTAAAATTAAATCAAAATAACGATTATTTCATTACGAACACATTGGTATAGGGTTGTCTACGATAAATCAGCCCTGAATTCATTGACATCAATTTTCATTGACAAAAAAATGAAGACCGTTCAAGAATTTACTGTTAGTATATAAGGTACCTATCAAGAACTGCATCAATGCGAATGATTCGAGATATCGCATTTTTATGAAAAAATATTCTGCTAAAGAAGACAGTGAGCAGTTTAGAAAAAAAGGCTTTGACTCTAATTCTATACCACCATGCTGGATATCAGTGACTCAAAAAAAAAAAATACGAAAACGTTCGTAAATTTACGAACTAATAATTTACGAATTATTTTCGTAAATTCTATCTGGTTCAATGCAACAGATCCATTATGCCTAAAACTTCAGCCTGAGAACTGTGGCTGGTTCTTAGATAAATATTTAAAACTGTGTGCCAGTCCCTTCAACGTTGCCATATTGATCATCTTTATATGTAGTGCTGAAATATTTGTATAAAGAACACCACAATGTCAGTCCGTGTCCGAGATTAGAGTACGAAACCGATCTAATTGCAGAAAGGCGCGAGACAGGGAGAGGTCGTCTCTTCTAAACGGTTTACCGCTGCACTGGATGATGTCTTCAAGCTCTTAGACTGGACTGGACTTTGCAACAAGATCAACGGCGAATACATCACTCACTGGCATGTGGCGGTTGACTTGGCAATTTTGTTAAGTTTTGAGTTTTATATCAAGTATATACAAGTACATGTATAGTTTTCGTAACTTAAAAATATTTAAAAGTACAACAAAACCCTTTTTAAACATAACTTTCATTAATTTGGTAACAATTATTTAAACCTGAGTGTTTCGTTCTGTAGATTAATATTGAATTGAATTTTCTATAAAAAATGCTATAATATGTAAAGTAGGCCTTTAATAGAAGTATGCGCCAAAATAAACTACTGAATATAACTTTCATAAAACCATATGTGTTTTTAAAACAATTAAATTCGCGAATTTCAACAAATCACATGACTCCTTTAAAGCGTACGGTCTCTCTTCTAAATGATCATGTAGCGCACTGTGACTATTAGTTGCACGAGGAAGTTCATTAGTGGCAGGGCCACACTGTTGATAGTTGTCTGTCTACAGCCGCGGGCCAGTCCGTCCGGGCTAGTACCACACTCTCGCAGAACTCCGTCTGAGTAGTAGCAATTTGTTACTGCGCTTCGTTCGATGAGCGAGAGAGCCGGCAGCGTGTAGTGGGTTTTTGGTGATGCCTTTAGTATCACTGAACCTCATTGCACGCATTCACACTCCCTTCACTTTCTTCACGGTTGGCAACGGCCTAGCAAAGGTCCATGAGCAGCAGGATCTCTTACCATAGCGTGTATTGTTTGCTCGTCTGATACAGTTTCCAATAAAAAAAAAACCTTTTGAAGAATAACAATCATCATCATTACAGCTCATATACGTCCCATTATTAGATTCGAGCCTCCTCCACTGTAAGAGGGAGATTGACACCGCCCACGCTAGCCAGACGTGTTGGTTTAGGAAATTGTTTCAAGTTTTTTTTCCCTTGCATAGATGTAATATGCATATTTAATCCCTTGGTCGTCTTTTACGACACCCACGAGCAAGAGAAGGAGTGGTGAATTGTATTCTTACACCGTCACCATACAGAAAATAATACAGAATCAATAATTAATTAAAAGAGAAACTACTTTTGGCCAGATTTAGAAACTAAATACCACTGTGCGGCGCGGATTGACTAAAATAAGATAACAGAACGGGCGCTAAAGAACTAATCCTTGTATAACGGTAACTTTATAGCCATATAATTATATAAAATAATTGTATTTTAGAGTTAGGACTACATTCTAACGATCGTGCAAAATGTTGTTCGGTTTCGGTAATGAACCTTGACACTCGGTTGGTATTTTACCACTGAGTCATCGGAGCAGGCAACTGTGTAGTATCTTTGAAAAGTAATTTGATTAATATACCAGATCGTAGGGGATTCTTACATTTAAATAAAAAAAAATTACGCTGATAGAGAAATAAAATAAAAAGTGGATATTGCGTGATACCGAAATCGGTACAAAGCGGCCATACAATACTTCAATCCTTTTACGCCAAGGTCTCATAACGACGACGCGGCGATCGGCTGGCCAGCTACTCCTTGGAGTGCAGGTAGTATGGAGTACTTGTTTAAGTTATAACCTAACTCGATGATGAAATTTATATATAAATTGGTCATATTATTCACGTTCATATAGATGACGCTTATATGAATGATCATTAAATTATATTAGAGTCGAAGTGAGATCTGCTTCATAACTAGGATTTGTTTTATAATCATGAAGTATCTAAGTTTTTCTTCTAGGAAGGAGTGTTAAAGTGTGGATGGATTGTTTATATTTAATTATTAAGTTCCTCTATAAAAATTCTGTTGGCAAGTATAGTTAACAAGAACGGAAGACTAGAAGATGACCATATACCAATTCCTAATGATTTTGATTATTGCTTTCATATTGACTGAAAATAGCAAGTCGACCTCGATCATAGTTAAAACACCATTATGCTCGACATAAACGGTATCCTGATTAAATTGTCTTATTAGGTTTTCATATTCGGCATTCCGCGTGACTAGTGGAAATATTTGTTTTTTTTGTATTACGTAAGAATTATTACGGTATTTTTCGTTCGGAACTAGTAAGAACGTGTGGGCTTTGTTGAACGTCATCTATGTAAGCAGAAATGCATATTCAGAAACCTGAATGCTCCATCCAGGTTTCGGAACGTGAATTTCTAATAAAGAAACCTAATCAGGAAATCGTACTAGTGCGTTCAAACTAAACCATTTTTGATTAAAGTAGTAGGTATGATATGTAATATACCCTATATTTTGAAGATGGCGCTATTACGCAAAGATATAATTTTGAATGAATGTTTTTCATGTTTGGAGAGATCTCGGTGAATGAATATATCTTTGAAATAGTGGGACTATTAGTGGATAAGGTATGTAAAAATTAAGGATGAGAGTTCAATATAAATTTGTCCTATTTTATCAACTACAACCACTTTCTCATCTAAACTCCACCGTATAGATTACTTTAAACTTTGCATAATAATTCTGAAACATAGTCTACATTTGAGCAGTAATCGAAACCCCCGTCGTTCTGACGACGAATCATATCTTGCACTAAAATGTTTATACTAGGTATGCCTTTTAAGTTCTGTCGTTTCCATATTTCCTAGCAATTTTGAATTTGGAACTGTTTTATATTCGAATGTGTTTAAATTCTGAATCTCAAAACAGTTGAAAGTATTAGGATTAATCCTATTGTTTAGTCACAGCATCGATTGGAATCTGTCAGATTACGTACGAAAATGAATCTTTCTAAGGAAAATGTTCGTGCAAAAATTTTCTACAACTTTAGAAGAGGCCTGACACGGCTTTAGTGTTCTGAAGAACTAACATCTGTGTTCAGTGATGAAACCCCATGTCTGCGGACTGTCGAACTAAGAAGGGTGGTGAATTGTATTCTTACTCCGTCACCGCATGGATTATACTAAAACCAAACTGACAAGTATTAAGACAAAATAATTACGAAAAAAGGCGGTACGACGTTCACCGGGTCAGCTAGTAAATACTAAAACAAAATAATTACGAAAAAAGGCGGTACGAACTACGAAGTTCGCCGGGTCATCTAGTTTTAATGAAAAATATCTTTTCTATTAATTTTCTTCTATACAAACCTAGTCCTAACAACAAAAAACACAATAAAAAAAAATATCCAATTTGATGCAGTCGATTGGAAGTTATGGGTGTACTTAATATTTTTGCATTTTCTTTTTTTATGGGTGGGCTATGGTAAGCGCGCACGCCGGCCATTACGTCCGGGGCGACGAAAGGACGGCGTGCGGGCCCATAACCCACCCGTACCCATGTCACCTTCGTCGTTGGGCCGACCACCGGAATGGGCGTACTTAATATAGCGCCTTTTCTTATCGATTCCAAAACCTTTTTTTTGTTTAATCTAGATTTACACATAATTATGCCAAAAATAACGAACTGACGGGACGAACATCAAATATTTGACAGGTAAGAACAATTTGTATGGGCAAATTGATTGTTTTTTTAATTTATTTTTTTAGTATTTTACTTGCAAAATTTCCATATTTTCTGACCTTTTAAACCTTTCCTGGACTTCCACAAATAATTCAAGACCAAAATTAGCCAAATCGGTCCAGCCGTTTTCGAGTTTTAGCGAGACTAACGAACAGCAATTGATTTTTATATATATAGACTAGCTAGCCCAGCGAACTTCGTACCGCCATTTTTTCCTAATTATTTTGTTTTAATATTTATCAGCTTTTTTTTAGTATTATGCGTGCGGTGATGGAGTAAGAATACAATTCACCATCCCTCTCTCTTTGGTGCAGTCGATCGGAAGTTATGCGCATACATACATTTCGGTGATTCATTTTTATGTATAAAGATTATTCGTCCATTCTGGACAGGCTAAAGCTATTTAATATGCTGCCTTTTCTTATCGATTCCGAAACCTTTTTTAATCTAGATCTATAGTCCATAAAATATAGCTTGATCTCTGTGACAGATGTCAACGAAACTAACGAAATAGGTTTGAACGAGCGACATGTTTACAATTTCATTTTGTATCAAATATATTTTCATTCTTTTCGTGCCAGTTTTATTGCAACTGAATTGCAATATGTTATAAATATAAAAAAAATATTAATATTCATGCCTAAAATGTACCGCGTAAGTACTGAAATACGTAGTAAAAATTTTATACATAAATGATGCTTACGCACGTACAAGGTCATACTGGACTGAAAATAAAAAAGAGATGGGACAGTCGATATACGTAAATCGATAACCGATCTTTATTAAATTATTCATAAAAGAAATAAACCCAATACAGTACCTATATAAAACTTTCAACATATTTTTTACAATTAAAACAGGCAGTTACATTATAAAATACATAAATTGAATTAATTAAACATTAAAAAACTACTTTTCATCTCAGAGTAAATGATAATATTATGTACGCATTATTGTCAATAAAATAGACATATTTATTTATAAAACAGTCGTTATTGATTGATTAATCTAACAACTGTCCCTATTTGGTAAAAATGATAAATGTTCTAGCGGGAACTCTCCAGTGATGACGATTATAGTGACCTAGACCTTGATTGTACTCCTTTTGAATAATTAAAACAATCAAAAACAGTTTTTGTTTGAAATAAGTTCAAAAAAATTTTCATTAATAGTATTTTAATTATAATAGAAAATCACAATTATAAAAATAAAGAGTTTTATCGATAATAAAACTAGGGACTTTATCGTAAGCGTGACAGCACTAGGGACAACTGTCACAGAGATCATCCTATATTTTATGGACTACTAGCAACCCGCCCTCGCTTCGCTTCGGTTTCAGTCGCTTAAACCCGCGTAGTTCCCGTTCCTGTGGGAATATCGGGATAAAATATAGCCTATGTTACTCCCTGATATTATAGCTTTCCATTGGTGAATGAATTTTTGAAATCGGTTCGGTGGTTTAAGCGTGAAAGCGTTACAAACAAACAAACAAACAAACAAACATCCTTACTTTCGCATTTATAATATTAGTATGGATACATTGTATGTAATTATGCCAAAAATGCCGAACCGTCGGAACGAACATCAAATGTTTGACAGATAAGAAGAACAGTTTGTACAGGAAAATAAAATTGTTGTTTTTAGTATTTTACTCGCAATTTTGCCATATTTTTCACCGTTTAAACCTTCCCTGGACTTCCATAAATAATTCAAGACCAAAATTAGCCAAATCGGTCCAGCCGTCCTCGAGTTATAGCGAGACTAACGAACAGCAATTCATTTATATATATATGTATTGATTATGGAAACTCAGCTAAAGACTGTGGGGCGCAAGTGGAAGGCATAATGGAAGTGTAAGCTTATTGAATCATACTAACCAAATTCCTGGAATAGACTGCAAATTGTTTTTTGAAGTATTGGCATATAGGATGCCGATGTCGCTTAGGAGCATTAGACCCCTTAAGATATCTACGAGAAATTAGGAATGATCATATAATATATTCTTCATGACATGAATTTTATTAATTCTGTTTAGAACTAATGAAAGTCTAAGACTCAATGGTAGAGCCATTTAAAATAAAATAATCAATGACATTGTGGTAACTGTTTTAAGGTCAGTGATAAAACTTAACAGTCAAACGTCCTGGAGGGTTGACCTCCAATTACCCAGCTGGGCAAGCGGTATTTTTTAGATATTAGTAGGTGTTATAATAGCATGTTAGATGATCACGCTACGGATATAATGTATTATGTAGATGGATGAAAGACATAGACAAGAATGTTATCATTGTGAATGTGGACGGTACAAGAATTATGGTAGCTCGAGCAAAATAGGGTTGGAATGTGTGCACCAACCACATTTAATGTTCGATGAGACCAAGCTAAAGATGATTACTTTCATGTTAGTTATTCTGAAATTACCTGGAGCAGTCATTATTGTCTAAGTTCATATATGTTCCACTGTTGGCTTAAAACCTGGTACACAATAGTAGACAAATTGACGGGTTGGTATAGAGTTTTATTTCGAGTTTTTCTACTCTGGCATAAATGTTATTTGTATTTTATATCCCTTAGTTGTCTTTTACGACAACGATGGGCAAGATAGGGCTTGGTGAATTATATTCTTACTGCGTCACCACACGGTTAGCTGAAACAGTTTACTGTACTAATATAGTATTGATTAAGAAAAATTACAGTGCTTTCAAATGTACATATATACAACTCTTTGTTTACCTAGGTAAACTGCTCATGACAAATTTTTGATCAGGATCCATTCACTCATCAAGCTTGTAAAGTTTACTTTTAGTTTTTGATTCATAATTGTGTTCATTATCATGGTCATCATCATCATCACAACTAAGTTTGCCTTCTGTTACGGTGAAGTTCATTCATTCATTCATTCATTTAACTCAGGTTATATATGTCCCACTGTTGGACTCAACCCTCCTCCACAGTAGGAGGGGATTTGACGTATTATTCCACGCTGGCTAAACGTGTGGTTAATTGTATTCTTACTTCGTTACTACACGGATGGGATGTAATTGACATTATTTGCATATTATATTTATAAATTGCTTAGTCGTCGGCATGAATAGTATTCTTATTCCATCACCACACGGATAATAATTGTTAGTTTTCTAGTATTTGTGCTTATTATATCAATGTAACTAGTAATTACAATCCCTTCATTAGGTCAAATTTCAGGGTTCCATGTTAACAGATCTCCGGGTTAAAATACAATTTCTGCCTACTCTCTACTTTTCCATGGCAGTCTTAGAAATCGGTTAAGGGATCGTCGGGTGAAAACGCGGATTGTAACGCCCCTGCTTCAATATTGATTGTAGGTGGGGCGTCGCTGACAGGGGATGGTAACGGAAAGGGAGACCCACGGGGCTAGCTAAGGATGGCAAGGAATCACCACCAATGGCGATGTGAGGGTATTACTATGTTACTTCCCGATAATACAGCTTTGCATTGGTGAAATAATTTTAGAAATTGTTTTGGTGGTTTAAGAGTGATGGAGTAACTTTAAACAAACATACTCTCATATTGAATAGGTCGGGAGTAGTCTTTTTCGGATATAGTCTGTATAAACTTTTAATCAAATTTGTTTGGCCGTACTAGTTGAATCTGATGGGTTTGATACCATTAAAAAGGTTACATTAAAAAAAAAAGAAATGATTTAGTACAAAGTTGTTTTCCGCTTTTTGTTTTTCTTTTTGTCAAAATAAGTGAATCTAATGAAGAAATAAAATACACTTTAAAATTTTATTACAAAAAATGCAAAATAACCGCGAAAAAAATTGTGAACATTATGGAAATAATACAGTGTCAATAGAGTAGCACAAAGTTGGTTCATACGTTTTTAATCCAGACAATTTGATGTCGAAGATTATCTTGCTCTGGTCATCCTATCACTGATAAAATGGACGCCATTTTTGGAAGGGCAAGATCAGCATATTGGTATTTATGGTAGCTAAAGATCTACAAATTGACCATAAAACAGTTTAGATCTTTTTGAAAACAGCTGGATATACAAAAAAGCTCGATATTTAGATGGCACTAATGAACCGTATACTCTTTTGCGTAATGAAACCGAATCGCTTTTAAAATTGATAACTGGTGACGAATAGTAATCACGTACGATAAACATGTGTGAAAAAAGATCGTGGTCAAATATCGGTCGGGTTTCACAGACTGTGGTAATACTCAGGGTAACTAGCAATAAGATAATTCTGTATGTATGGTGAAGGGTATTGTTTATTATGAGCTTTTACCGCTGAGCAGAGCCTTCGAGTCGGATCTTTACTACCAATTACTGATAAGATTAAATATATGCCTCTGCCATATGGCCCTGACCTTGAATCTCCAGATTTACATCTGTTTCGGTCTCTTCAGAATTCTTTAGATAGGTAGTATTAGGTTAATATCAAGAGAGGAAGAACTTCAGAAGTCCCAAAGTTTGCACCACAACGGGATCATATCACTCTACTTACAAGATGACAGATAGTCATCTCAAAAAATGGCACATGTATTGTAATTATATGTAAATAAAATTGGAAAAGAGTCTTGAATTTTCATATAGAATGCGAAGAAACTTTTTCCCCGACCTTACATAATGGAATGAATACATCTAATAAATACTAGCTAAATGACTTCTCAGAACTGACACTGGAAGTACTGGAATAGGTATCTGAAAGGCATAAAACATCAAGGAGGCGGATATGAGTTTTTGCGGAAGTGTTTCCTTCCGAAGAAAATGGCACACATATATTGTAATTAAATGCAAATGAACTTTGAAAAAAAAAAGACTTAAATTTTCATATATAATGTGAAGAAACTTTTCCCCGTCTTTTATATATGTATTTCCTTTTGAATAATCTTAGTAGTCGCATCACAAAATTGATTATAAAAGATTTATACGTTCACACAAAACAGGACATCACCAATCCTTTACAATATAAAAATTGTAGCGGTTAACTTTTGTCGTGCAGTTGCGTTTCGGTTGCCGACTAGGCCAGAGTATATTTATACCACTCCTAAGTCAGTGCTCTCTAAGATCGTTCTTTTAAAATGTTCGTCGCGCTAATATTAGTATCTTTCTTAATATTTTTACTGTATAGTTTTATTACAACGATAAAACCGAAAAAATATCCTATAGGTAAGCTTTACATGGTTATATTAACATCGCTAGCTGTATTCTTTCGTAATATAATTTATTAATATTCTTCTTATATATTAAGCATAGTTAATTCATAACTGCTTTATATAAATAAGTTTTAAATCAATTGATACAGTTATTACACTTTATCTTGATCTAGACTTCAAGTAGAATATATCTATTTTCATTCAATAATGCGTTGTACTTAGTACTTAGGTTATTAGGCAAAGCAAAATATATTAGTATTACATAATAATCTTAAATATTTCAGTGAGTAGTGAGTCGAGTTCAATAGATTGCTATCCATTAGTCTCCCAACGCGGATCACGTGCGCACTTTTAATTTTGATGAAGTTAAATGCATATTATATCACAACGTGATAATTTTCGTTTGCTAAAGTAAACCTTGTGAGGTAATCTGTAGCTCTGGTTTTGCTACAAGGAAATCTCTTACAGATGGTTCCTGAATAGTGAATTAATTATATATTAATTAGCCACAATTCTTATTCTTTTAAGACTATCTCATTATTAACACGAGTTATGCACTGGATCGGCATAGGGTTTTGCGTTTTATTGTGTCATTTGATGTGTAAGTAGACATGTGTCATGTAGACATGTATCATGTGTCATGGCATACAGATGCTAATCGGAATAGAAAATGAGACATATATGCCTCAGTCATCTTTCACGATACACGTAGAAAACGAAGACTTAGTCAAGCTATATTTTACTCCACCTCCTTGCCCTTGGCCGTTGTAAATTACTACTAAGGGATGAAATATGCATTTAACATCTGTGCTAAAGAATGAAAACTCGACATAAAATTTACAAATATATCTAACCAGCATGGTACAGCAAGCCCTTCTATCGGGGAGGAGGTTGGAGCCCAGCAGTGGGACGTTTATGAGCTATGATGACGACGATATAACGACATATCATACACCCGCTAACCGTTAACCGTAAATTGACCGTCTTAATTTCATTTACGTTTTACCTTGGACACAGGTTATTTTCATGTTTGGGTTACTTTTCATATACAAATACTCTATTCATCATAGATTTCGTCCACTGGCGGACAATTGCGTTGATTGGAGGCTGGTATTGAAAAGTTCTCGCCACTGTCTCGGGCTGGTTTACGTAAATTAATGTATATAAAATGTATGTAATAATGTTAAATGAAGAATATATTGCCTCATAAACGATGCTTAATAAACGAATGCCTAAATTATTAAACTTAATTACAATGGTTCATTCGTAACGGATATTGAAAATACATAATAAAAGATAACTTTAGAAATTTTGTACATTTTAATGAGTACCTTTCAGTTTTAATCACATTTATATTATAAATTAGAAGGTTTATCAGTAATATTGGTATCATGTAAGAGGAAGAAGACTTTCTTATCTCTTATTCCACCTTGATCCTATCCCGTATACCTTATATTCCATTATGCTGTGCGTAGGGACACGAAAAAAGTATCGATACTTTTAGGTATCGAGTACTTGTCTTTCGAAACCGATACTTTTGTACTCGATACTTTCTATTCGATACTTTTACTGAATGAGTACTTTTAGGCAGATATCGTATCGAATAAATTGTAGAAAGTATCCATGTTAAACTTGACTTTACGATTCATGCTTATGGTAACGCCATCTAGTTAAAGCGCAATGAATCTTCTAAAAAGTGGCTCGACATATCCGAAGACAGACGGACAAATTCCTAAAAAGAAAAAAAAATGTCATCACGCTCAAGATTCTAGGAAAAGTACCCAGTACTCGATACTTTGGAGTATCGATACTTTTGTTCGATACTTTATTGAGTATGATACTTTTACTTTGATACTACTCATGAGTACAGTATCGATACTTTCGTTTCGATATCGTGTCCCTAGCTGTGCGGTTTATTAATTAACCGTGGCAAACTGATGAGCCTCTCTTTCTTACATCCAATTTAAAATGAATACATTTATGTTAAAATAGACTTTGTTAATTTAACAATAATTATAATTTCACACATTTATATGCTAGATGATGGCACTAAATGTACAACAATGGGTAAAAAGATAATTACGTAGATAAGGTTGATTTCAAATAAGTTGCGTTTCCGTACCTAAAGAGATTATCTATGCCGCTAAATTGTGGAGCATCTATCTCTGTATGTAAAAAATTATGATAAATGATACTAACTAAAAAATTATACTAATTCTATATATATTTTTCTTGCTTCTCTGGCTCACAATTAATATATATTAAGTACAAGCGATTGTAAAATTGATAGCAATCGTAAGACCGTTTTTCTGTGTGGTGACGGAGTAAGAATACAATTCACCACTCCCTTGTCCTGTCCGTTGGTGTCGTAAAAGACAAATAAGGGATTAAATATGCATATAACATCTATGCAAGAGAAGGAAAACTTGAAACAAAACGCTATAGCAACAAGTTGGACCAACGTGGTATAGTAAGTCAACTTCCCTCTTATTGTGGAGGAGATTCGAACCCTACAGTGGGACATACATGAGCTGAAATGATGATGATGACGATAAGACTCTTAAGGTAATCACACATATCTATATCTTTCGACAACGAGTTCAACGAGGTAAGGAAACAATGTGGCACCTCCTCCTTTCCTTTCTAGAGGAGTTAAAATATTGGCGGAGGAATCAGCAGAAAATAGAAAGCAACACTCTCCTTCATAACACCAAGTATGATTGTGTACCCCAATTCCAAGCGTAGTGATGATGCTATTCATTGAAGAGTGGGGTGGAGGGAGGTACTATAGGTTGAGGCATGTGTGGATATTTGTCCACTTTTTTATCCGAGGGCGATACAGGGCGATACAGACTATATGTTCTGCGTCTGATTTTGTGATAGTGAAATCAAAGGTAAATATATATAAAGGTATATAAATATATGTAGCAGAGAGCCCGATACACACACTAAGGACTACTTCGTAGGTACGACATTCCGAAGTCACTTAAAGACAAAAATCAACCATATCAAAGAGATATAAAGACGATAATTGATTCATTAGGTAGCAAAATGTCACTTTTCGTCTTTTGCATTTATATTTAGGAGATAGGTCCGAAAGAGTAAGTAACAATTGAATATATAAGATTCTATCAGTCGTCTAAAAAGTTAGGAAAGAAGAACGGTCAATTGCAGAGTTCACTCTATTCTGCTTTCACTGTGGACTGCATAATAGTTACTGTTGTCTCGCTGGCAGGAAATAGATCATAACTACCATATAATTTTTCATGTATTTGAATTACACAATTATTTTTATCTATAAAACAATACCGAATGTCCCTTTTATTTATTTCGTACTTTAGCAGAATACAGAAATACCAAAATAAAATTTATTCATGTCAATAGTCCTAGTTGTTACAATGAACGACGGTTTAAAATTTATTTTTCTATCCTTAGTGAAAATTTTTTTCCTGAATACAAAATACATATTATATTTCCTCTTGTCTTTCGAACGTGTTTGCATTTCATTGTGATAGATTGAGCGGTTGAAGCATAAAAGAGCAACAAACACTTATACGTGTGATATTTGAATACGTTAACAATAAGAAATGCGGTATATTGTTCCCTGGATTTATGAACAGTTTTTCTTCGAAGAGCTATTTGTTTCTCAATGGTTTGCGAACCTCTATAGAATTAATAATAGCGTAAACAGCATTGTCTTGACAATGAGGTGTAGTAGTTTGACTTGTCTTAAATGGATTTGGTTTGAATAAGAAACCATCGCAACGTTTTTCTTGTCATTGGTGGTAGTCGCAAAATAGTTTGTCTGACGATAAAAAATAAGTGTCAATCAGGAATCTTAGAATTTGTCTGTGGGAACGAATTTGGGAGTACGTCCTTTACTAACAGGTAGATAGCTAGTTAATAGCTTTAGCTTACAGAATGATGATTGGAGCATGATTCCAGTTTATTGGCAAGTTCGTATATTTTGTCAAAAATGCCTTTGAGATCAGCTCACAATACCTACTCTGCTTGCCCGACATCGCTGACTAAATCGAAACGAATTATTAGCACGAGATACCAGTAGAGGTCTCATCTTGGCTGTGTATATACTACTAGCAGCCCGCCCCGGCTTCGCACGGGTATTAAACAAACATTTCAAAAATTATAAATTTTTACACACACACTCCCATACATATTTTTTTGTTTTTGCGTGGGGTTATTAAATAAATATAGTTTGAAAAAACTAAAAAGCTTTGTGCCACATTTTCATAAATCGACCACCCAACGCTTTTTTCACAATAATATTAATATATTTCGTTCATTATTATTTTCTGCCTATATTGAAAATTATTTTTCAATTTTTAGTGAATAGCCACCGGAATGTAATTAGTATGCATATTAGATTTGTCGGTACATCGATGAATGTATACAGCTCAAGACGCAATTATTACTATAGGAAAGTCTCTACGCGTTTGTGTTATGCCGAGTGCCCGACTAGCTCTATCTCTCTTACTCTCATGCAAAGGATGCGGAAAGAAGTTGATGAATCCTGGTGAATCTAATTAGGACAATCGATTTTTTTTAAGCGGATTATTGCCTCCGACCACTGAAGTCAAATCACCTGCGGGTGGGTTACGGGCGTTCGCGCTTACGTCCCTCTGTCGCCCCGGACGCAGCAGGCGAGGAGTGCGCCGACCGTAACCCACCTCCAAAAAACCAAACCCAAAAAAGAAAAAAAAAAGCGGATTATTGCATTGTCATCGGTCTTTGACACGTGTGTAAAGTTTAAATAAAATCGAATCGCTCAAAGTAGGAGAAAATCGAGCTCAAAGAGTTTGATTACAAGCAAGCATACATACAGGTGAAACTAATAAAAGCATGTTAAAAAAAGTAAATTTATGAAGAAAATTCGAATATTAAATATTATTAACTAGCCGACCCGGCGAACTTCGTACTGCCATAATTTATTTCGTAAATATATTTTCAAAATTGCCGAAAATATAGTCTGTCTATAGCTGTCATTTGCGTTTTGTTATTACATGATAGTGACTTGTATACTCTTTGACGTTTTATGTGAAGTCCCACGGGAACCTGGTTGAACGGGATAAAAAGTATCCTATGTCCGTCTCCTGGTTCTAAGCTACCTCCCGCCAATTTTCAGGTAAATCAGTACAGCCGTTCTTGAGTTACAAATAGCACGACTTTCTTTTATATCATCATCATCATCATCATCATCATCATCATATCAGCCCATATACGTCCCACTGTTGGGCTCGGGCCTCCTCCATAATGGAAGGGTAATTGACCTACTATACCACGCTGGTCAGACGTGTTGGTATAGGGTTTTATTTCGAGTTTTCCTTCTCTCGCATAGATGTTATATGCGTTTTATATCCCTTAGTCGTCTCGTACGATCACCCACGGGTAAGATAGGGGGTGGTGAATTGTATTCTTACTCCGTCACCACACGGTTCTTTTATATATATAGATTTAATGTTATTTTTTTTTGCATAATTATTATCATTTTGTTTCTTTTTCCTTAATATTACTTATTTTTAATGTTTGTAAAAAGGCCATATTTGCCTTTTCCGCACCTGAAAGTCAATTTATTGAGTCAGAGCTGGCTTGTAAACGATATTTGATGTTAATTTATTTTGTGGCAATAAAATAAATTAATTGTCAGGACCTCCGACCCGCGATAGACCAACACACAGTTGGCCATGAGTAAAACCTTCTTGTCGTAGGTTAATCTCTACTAATTCGAAAGTTTGGCCTTGGGACTTGTTGATAGTTAGGGCGAAAGATATTTTCATCGGAAATTGAAGTCGTTTAAATGGGATGGGTAGATCAGTTGGGATCATCATTATCCTCGGTATATGAGCTAGTTGACCAGCTGCTGGGCCGGTGATAATAAAATCAAATCTTTCCTCTTTATAATATTAATGTAGGAGTATAGACGAATGGATGATTGCAAAGCGCAGTTCTATGGTAACTCTAAGTCGGCGACCGGCGAAATATCTCAATATTGAGCACGTGACCTTCACGAAGTTTAGCATAAGATTTTATTTCGAGTTTACCTCCTCTAACTTCCCTTTAAAATAACAGAGTTCAATGGCTTCTGAAAAGCTTTTAGCACCACCGTGTGCCTTCAGAAGTTTTGCAATAATTCCGTCGTCTAAAGTGTCTTATCATTATTTGGTTGAGGTCATTGTAATCTTAGTGACGATAACCTTAGTTACGTCCTTTGTGAAGCATAGATGCATCCGGACAAATATTATAATACAATGTGTCAATATTTGTACCTGTGTAAGTACAAGTGTAATGTGTAAAAGTTGAAAATATTGTTCAAGTGGCGTGGTGTGTATCATAATTTCCTTTCCCTAGTAAATATAAGGCCATCCTATAAATAAAATTAGAATTTTTAAGAAGTAGAAAATTAATTTTCTTCTTGTTTCAGGTCCAGCGTGGCTTCCTTTTATAGGAAGCAGTGCCATTTTACAAAAGATGACTAAAATACATGGTTCTGAATTCAAAGCATTTTTAGAGTTGTCGAAACTATATTCTACAAATGTACTTGGAATGAAATTGAGTTCTGAATTAGTAGTTGTTGTCTTTGGTGAAAATAATGTTCGTCTTGTTTTTAATAGTGAAGAATACGATGCAAGACCACATAACTTTTTTGCAAAATTACGGTGCCTTGGCAAAATAAATATGGGTGAGATTTGTATATTATGATAGAAAGAATACTTTTATTATATGTTAAGAATTATATTCTTGAATGAATGTAATTCTTAACATATAATTATTCTTAGTACATGTTAATATTTATGTCACGCACACAGTAAAACACACATAGTACACAAGTCAACAAATTTTAGACTTAGTATTTCTTGAGATTGGCGGACTTGAACAAATAAATAAAAATCCAGTATATTTTGAATAACAAATGTGGCTGACAAAATGAATATAAGGGATCAAATAGTCATTTATTATAAGAGAATGCTGAAAGAAGACGACATTTCAGGTAGTTGAAGTATTCCCCAAATGAAAATTCTTTTTAAACTACCTCTGAGTATGTGATTAACCTATGTCTACAATTTTCATTAGTCTCTTGAAATCTGACAGAACAATTACTTAAGAGATTCATTGTGAAGAGTTGCAAAAGATGACGCAAAAAGCTCAGTGTCAAATAAATGAACCTGTATTCTATCACGACGACTCTCGATGACAGTGCGTCCCATTAAGAATATAAACAATGCATTCACAGTAGTGGTCAAATACTTATTAATCACTCTTCAAAAGCATACTTTGTTTTAATTTTACATTAATTTTATGAATAAAGATTCAATGAAAATCGGAATTTTGCACGTGTTACTCTTATTAGAATATCTTTAGAACTTTTATAGTCTTAAAATAAAAAAATAAGTCTTAAAAAGTTCCCGTTAAATATTTGAAGTCCTCATAAAAAGGCTCAAACTCACTCAACGTTATACGGAAAGGGCTATGCTCTAATATCCCTTAGTTATCATTTACATCACTCACGGACCAGAGAGCTAAGATGAATAAAATCGTTTTCTTACTCCGTCACCACATGGAAAACGACATAATTATGGTTCATTTCATGAAATTCATGGAATATTTTTAATTTTATTAGGTATTACTTTTGCTAATGGACAAACATGGAAGGAACAACGACAGTTTACATTAAAAAATTTAAAACACGTTGGTTATGGTAAAACAGTTATGGAAAACGAAATTCAAAATGAATTGGGTCGATTATTGGAATATATCAAATGTAATACTAACAAACCAATTAATATACACAGTTTGTTAAGTGAAGCAATTATGAATGTATTGTGGACTTATGTTGCAGGTAATATTTATTTTTATTTACTAATAACAAAACAACTAACTAATATCAAAACAACTAACTATCGACGCAGTTATGACGTCGATGACCACATGGACAATAAACATTGCTAGCTCATCGTCATTATCATCATCATTTCAGCCTGTAGCGTCCACTGCTGGACGTAGGCCTCTCTCATGTTACGCCATAGAGTGCGGTCCTGTGCCGCCTGCATCCAACGACGCCCAGCAACTTTCACCAAATCGTCGGTCCACCTAGTTGGTCCTACACTGCGTCGTCCGATACGTGGTCGCCACTCGAGAAACTTTCTTCTCCAGCTGTTGTCGGTTCGTCGAGCGATGTGGCCTGTCCATTGCCACTTCAGCATGCTAATTCTTCGGGCTATGACGGTTCTACCCGTTCTTCTGCGGATTTCCCTGCCAGATTGCTAGCTCAGCTGACCTTCTTTTTTGGAAGGCTATTGCCTAGATACATCCCGTGCAATCCGCCCGGGGCGATGGTTGGGTGACGTACCGCCCCAAAACCTAGCGTATTCTCTCCTCATCGTCACTGAACCGACCACTATTAACGATTCAGCGGCTCAGGCTTTCTCCATATTGGGCGGGGAATTAATCTAGTATTCTACGCTGGTCAGACGTGTTGGAATAGGGTTTTGTTTCGAGTTTTACTTCTCTTGCATAGATGTTATATGCTTATCATATCCCTGAAATATTGATGACGATTTAACTATAGGACCTAATAAAAAGTATTTATTTTTAGCTGTATGCTTTTTATTGTATCTAATTAAGTTGAACCTTGGATTTGCAACAGTTTGCAATATTTACGTATTTTTAGACACATTCGTTTATGATTTGTAATTAAAATATTTCAGCAACATTATTTTACTCATACGGTTAAGCTTTGTATTATTATATCCTTACTAATATTATAAATGCGAAAGTAAGTTTTCTTGATTGTCTGTTACGCTTTCACACTTAAACCACCGAACCGATTGCAAAAATTCTTTCACCAATGGAAAGCTATAACATCAGGGCAGGTAACATAGGCTATATTTTTATCCCGGTGCTCCCACGGGAACGGGAACTACGCGGGTAAGGCGACTGAAACCGAAGCGAAGTGAGGGCGGGTTGCTAGTAGGATATATTTTATTCCGATATTCCCACAGGAACGGGAAATACGCGGGGAGGGTGGATTGCCAGTATAGAATACTAGTGAAAGATTTTAAGTGAAGGTTTTACTAAAAATAACTTTTTTCATGTTGTACTCTTTTAGGAGAACTCATTCCGGTTGAAAAATTAAGACATTTATTAGATTTACTTAGACAACGAGGTAAGGCATTTACCTTGGCTGGTGGTTTATTAAATCAATTACCATGGAGCAGGTACGTTATACCTGAATCTAGTGGTTACGCGTTGATAACAAGACTGAATCAGGAAATTAAAGCAATTATTGAGGTATGTAAATAAAATTATGTGTGTACTTAAGCACGTAAGAAGTTGTACTTCTTTGGCGTAACAAGATAAAAATCTTTCTTAATTTTTTTGTCGCGTTATCATACGTTTGTAGAAAAAATTACATTGAATGTTTTATTATAAAGCCTTAGAATAATAAGGTATAGAAGATAATCCGTGCATAAAAAATGAAGTATTTAAATTGGAACCTAATGAAGCTTACGCCGGAACATACCGTAGTGTACAAGGTCACTGTACTGCACGTACGTACGCAATTCTTAAAAAATAAATAGGTTATTATAACGGTTTTTGCATTCAAATGATGTCACAACACATTTGAAAAACATAAAAATTGTATTAACATTACTTTTAAAAGTATTTCGACGATTTATGTTTATAAAAACAAAATTTTATTTCATTATTTGTATAGTGATGTACGTGTGTAATCGCCTGCACGCATTTAGTATTTTTGGCTTTATGTTTTTGATCGCTTAAGTACCTACCGACACTATCCTTCTATACGTTATTATTGTAAGTTATAAAGCCACCATTTTTCCTTAATGCGCCAAAAGAAGTATAATTTTAACAATAGTTCTCTTTTTATTTGTATTGTGTAATTTAAAGTAACTTCGAATACCAGATTTCGGCTATAAAGTTTTTATACGAAAATTAATTGTGCGCGTAAATAATGAATTTATTGCGTTTTTTAGGTATTTATTTTGATATTATTTTATTTTGAGATTTGTTGTAGTTTTTTTTTAACAATTAAAACATAGCTAACATTATTAACATAGTTAGGCTATAAGCAATACATTGGCGAATACTGCATTCAATTCTATCCAGTAATTCTTTGTTTCTTTGTCTATACAAAAAAGTTACATGGACAGAAAATTAAAAAAAATATATATATTATTTCTGCTGCTCAAATAAAGATCTCTCATCTCCAGACTTATCTCACTCATCGTGTTAGTTTTCTTCAATATTTATAATGTAAAGTCATCAATTCCTTCCAATTTGTTTATACCTATAGCTGTAAATCTCCTAAAAATGTGTTCAATAAAAAATCGCACTAAATGGTCTAAGGACACAAAGATATTTATTTTCAGGAAGCCATCGAAGCACATAGAAATAAAGAAATAGAGAGAAATGATTTCATCTACTTATTCCTGCAAGAAATGTATACAAATAAAAGTCCAACATTTACAGGCAAGTTTTATAATGGACTAGCAACCCGCCCTCGCTTCGCTTCGGTTTTAGTCGTTTTACCCGCGTAGTTCCCATTCCTGTGGGAATACCGGGATAAAATATAGCCTAATTTACGCCCTGATATTATAGCTTTCCATTGGTGAAAGAATTTTTGAAATCGGTAGAGCCGTTTTGAAGATTACCCGGAACAAACAGACAGACAGACAAAAAAATATAAAGTGATTTTTAGGCATGTGTATAGTGCAAATAACCGTGTGAGCATGAAAATACCTATTATTTTGACATCACAAACAGACACTCCAATTTTATTTATTGGTATAGATATAGATAATTATTATTACAATTCTATATTAACTTATGAAACAGCGAGAGTTGAGTGGAAAGAACATATTAATAGTTAACCAGGGCTAATATTTTGACGTTATGTATGAATTAAATCGTAAGGTGTTATTACTTCGAGGAGAGGGTACTCCTCAAAGGATATTCCGTCGGGTGGACCACTGACGACAAGTCACCCTGCACCAGTGGTCGGCCCAACGACGAAGGCGACGTGTCACGGGTGGGTTACGGATGTGCGTGCTTACGCCCCTCTGCCGCCCCGGACGAAGACGGGCGACGGATGCGCCAACCGTAGAAAAAAAAGGTGTTATTATCTATAACAATAAATAAAATTGGAGTGTCTGTTTGTAATGTCAAAATATTAAAAATATAAAAAAAATTTACTTGTTTTTCATGCTCACACGGTTATTTCCACTATACACATGCCTAAAAATCACTTTATATTTTTTTGTCTGTCTGTCTGTCTGTTTGTTCCGGGTAATCTTCAAAACGGCTGGACCGATTTCAAAAATTATTTGACTAATGGAAAGCTATAATATCAGGGCGTAAACTAGGCTATATTTTATCCCGGTATTCCCACAGGAACGGGAACTACGCGGGTAAAACGACTAAAACTGAAGCGAAGCGAGGGCGGGTTGCTAGTCTTAACATATAATTAATGAAGTAATTCGTGTCCAAAAGAAAGCATATGTTTAAAATATGTACCTTGAATAACAAATGTATTTTAAGTACATACATCTCTGTCGCCATTGGTAATTATGAAAATTTATGGCAATCCATATAATTGAATTTAAAGGCGGGAAGCGGTAGTATAGAGAGTTTTACTTTGCTCTGTTGCCGCCCGGACGGCTGTGTACATTCAAACCATATCACGCCAGCACAATAAAATGAAAATGATGATTCTATTTACAGAGGAGCAGTTGAAGATTGTATGCCTTGATTTATTAATAGCGGGTTCGCAGACTAGTAGTAATCTACTAAGCTTTGCTTTGTTGAGATTATTAAAATGTCAAGAACTACAGAATAAAATTTACAATGAAATCAATTCAGTGATAGGAGACAGAACGCCCAGTTGGAATGACTGTGAAAGGTGATTTAATTAATTTTGTTATAAAATAACATATGATCTAATTACCTGCAAATCTCCTGTCTATTTTATTTGTATATATTGTTTTCCAATTATGTACAAATACTGTATAGTAAAAATAATAGACACGTGTTTCAATATTTGTCAGTTTTTATCCTCTAAGGGTGTGTATTCCGTATGGTAATGGAATAAGAATATTATCCATCTTTTCCTATCTTTCCCATGGTTGCCGTAAAAAAATACTGAGAGATATAATATACTTATAGATAACTAGCAACCCGCCCTCGCTTCGCTTCAGTTCCAGTCGCCTTACCCGCGTAGTTCCTGCTCCCGTGGGAATACCGGGAAAAATAGCGTATGTTACTCCATAATATTATAGCTTTCCATTGGGAAAACAATTTTTGGAATCAGTTCAGTGGTTTAAGCGTGAAAGCGTAACGAATAAAACAAACTAACTTTCGCATTTATAACATTAGTAAGGATACCTATACAAGACTAGGAATATTTAAAGAAAATCAATAAATTTTTGACCAACATGATACAGGCAGGTCAACTTCCCTCCCATTGGGAAGAAGGCTGAAGCCCAATAGTGGAACATGTATGAGTGGAGATAGTTATTATGATGATGAAAGGTATGAATTATGAAGATTAAATTTTGAGATGATCATCATTTCGGCTCATATACGTCCCACTGTTGGGCTCGAGCCTCTCTCACAATAGGGGGGAAATTGCCCTTACTATACCATGTTGGTCAGACAAGTTGGTATAGGGTTTTATTTGGAGTTTTTCTTCCTTCTCTTGCATAGAGGTTATATGCGTATTATATCCCTTAGTCGTCCCTTAAACCATACAAAGACAAGACAGGGAGCGGTGATTTGATATAATTCGTCACTGCACGGATAGATATATATCGAGATGATACATTTACTTAATTTCTTATTTAATGAAAAATTTACACACATACTAGAGTGAGAAGTAAGAATACAAATCACCACTCTCTCAGTGGTGATTTGCATTCTTACTTCGTAATGAAAAAAAATAACATAAATACTAGTGTGTTAGTTTTGTGATGTAGAAACTTACTAACTAGTATAAATCCCTGAGTATAAAAAAGGCGAGTGAATTTTACTTAGAAATTTTGCACCCTAAATACACAAACAGTGAAAATCATCTTTAATACACACGTGATTGCCATGTGGGCTAAATCGCAAGCAATTTATACTAATCTATACTAATATTATAAAGAGGTAAAATTTGTAAGTTTGTATGTATTGAATAGGATCCGAAACTACTGGACCGATTTTAAAAATTCTTTCACCAATGGAAAGCTATAATATCAGGGAGTAACATAGGCTATATTTTATTCCGGTATTCCCACGGGAACGGGAACTACGCGGGTATGACGACTGAAACCGAAGCGAAGCGAGGGCAGGTTGCTAGTAATATTATAAAGAGGAAAATTTGTTTGCTTGTTTGTATTAAATAGGCTCCGAAACTACTGAACCGATTTCAAAAATTCTTTCACTAATGGAAAGCTATAATATCAGGGAGTAACATAGGCTATATTTTATCCCGGTATTCCCACAGAAATGGGCACTACGCGGGTAAAACTACTCAAACCGAAGCCAAGCGAGGGCAGGTTGCTAGTAATTAATATTTTGATTATGCTGTGAAAATTTTTTATAAGGTATTTTTTTTTCAGTCTAATTTACACGTCGGCGTTCATTCTTGAGGTACACCGATACTATATGATAGTTCCAGTGGCTGGGCCAAGAGTTGTTCTAAAAGACACTACAATAGATGGATATTTAATACCAAAGGGTACTACTGTGTTAATATCCCTGGGTGATATATATTTTAATGAAGAATTATGGGTGGACCCATATGAGTTCAGACCTGAAAGGTTTATTGACGAAAACGGCAAGCTGCTAAAATCTAAACATACATATTTCTTTGGATTAGGTAGGTGTCAATTAATTTAATTGATTTTATTGGACTTGTTATAATTAAGCCTATAGAAAAATACAGTTCACCACCCACTGTTTTGCCCGCGGGTGTCATAAAAGACGATTAAGGGATATAAATTCCGTATAATATGTATAGAAGAGAAGAAGAATTCGAAATAAATCCTATACTAACCCGTTTCCATAGCGTGTTTTAGCAGGTCAATTTCTCTTATATAGAGGAGAAGCATCACGTTCAGCAGTCAAACATATAGGAGCTGAGAAGAAGAAGTTATAAACTGGGCATAAATTGAATGAATGGAATCTACACTGATATTATAAAGAGGCAAGAGTTGTTTGTATTGAATAGGCTTCGGAACTATTGCACCGATTTCGAAAATTCTTTCACCAGTGGAAAGCTATAATATCAGGGAGTAACATAGGCTATATTTTATCTTGGCCTTCCCACGGGAACGGGAACTACGCGGGTAAAGCGACTGAAACCGAAGCGAAGCGAGGGCGGGTTGCTAGTGGTATATAAAACTGTTAATCATGATGTAAGTTGCCCAAGGTCCTGTATTATCCAGACTATGCCGGAGACAAAAAAAAAACATAATAGGGGTTACGTGTCTCCTCCCGTAACTACTTAATTTTGGTCCAATTGACTAGAAGTGATGTAAATATTCCATTATTCATCCATGCGTCCATCCAATGATCCATCCAATAACTTTTCGATATTTTCTGGTTAACATTGTATTCTCCAGAGATAGAATGCTATAGGCGAGATGCTTGGCAGGTGTTGGCCTGCATAGTATGAGGAAGCCATGAGAGCATTGTTATCCGTTTTCCTTAGGTGGTTTTTACGAATTATGTGTGAATATAGGCGATGGTGGTATATTGTATTTTTACATGTGGGGACATACTAAAGCATACTAATAATATAAGTAGGTTATGATTTTTTATCAACTTTCACTCGCGTTTCTTCGCGATAATATAAGAAATTTAGAACCTATTTTGAAACTTCTGTATTTATAATATCAATTGGAATTCAATGCAATAAAAAAATATTCAGCGTTCATGGTTTGAAAAGTGTTTGACACGTCAGGAAATCAGGCTTTAAATAAAAATGCTATAAAATTGTAAAAATATATTGTTCGATTTGTTTATTTTAATGAATTATTTAAAAAAAATAGACTACATTTTTTTTTGTATTATACTATACTTTATATTATCTATATATATACAGGAGCGGCGGGTTTTGCGAACTATATATTGACTCATCACCATATCTCTGGAACCATAAGGCGTCCAGACTTGAAATTTGGCAGAAATATTCCTTTCGTCGAGTAGAGTAGTAGTAGTAGTGGAAGGAAATTGGAGTGTAGTAGTGTATATCATCTCTATCTTTTATACGAGCAACGCTAGAATAATTTAAAAATATTAATTAACAGTACGCCTGTTGCGAATGTCTAATTGCTATCACTCAGTAGCTCGCTATTTGATTAAATCTATGATCTTGTGTTTGGTCTTGTGTTATGCCAAAAGCAAAACGTATATCATATATGTATATCTTTGATATTAGCTATACCATAAGACATATTAACGAACAGTACATACGTTGCGAATGCTTATTACACTAATGAATATTGTTTTCAGGACGCAGACGCTGCCCTGGTGATTCTTTAGCGAAGTCATTTATTTTCATCACTTTAGTTGGTATACTTCAAAAGTACCGTATACGATGCAGTAATGGAACTGTGCCATCTGATGTACCAATAATAGCTTTATTATCTACGCCAAAGCCATTTACAGCTGAATTCAGTCAGCGAAAAAATTCACAGATAAATATTCATTAGCTATTCTATTGTTTAGTTGTAAATGTAATGTTAATTAAACTAAACTATTACACTGCTAATGGTTTTTTATTTATTGTAAAGCGATCATTGTGTGACTCTTGGGCGATTAATTGGTGAATATTGATGGATACCAGTTGAAGTTGGACCACGTTTCATAACATTGTTAGGTTTTACATTCATTTTGTCTAAGAATTTATTTTAGATACCAGCTTTTACCCTGGATAGTGTCCGCGTGAAATCGATAGTGTGCACGAAATACAAAAAGGGATACTATTAATAAAGCATTACTTTATTACTAAGCCTCACATAGAAATAATATGTTAAGATCTTCGTATGGCGTTAAGATGCTAAATGTATATTGCACAAAAAGATTTGATTAAATGAATTAATGTCGTAAAAATACATTTCACCACCCTTTTAATTACCCATGGGTATCTTAAAAGTCCACTAAGATATATTATAGATTGATAACATATCGCACCTTTATTGCAATATAATACCGTCACTATCCTAAATAAGCAAATTTTACAGGAGAGCTATTTAAATATTTATGACGAATATTAACTAATATAAATAAGAGTATATTAGCTTTTCAGGAATAATTATCTTTTATTTTTATTTTATTAACAACTATTATTCCTATTAATATACATTTTTTTTTCATTTTAATTATTATTAATTAGTGGATATAAATAATTTAAAATATTAGTGACGTACACATTGTCGAAAAAAATTAAAAAGTTAAGTGAAATTATAATATATAAATTGAAGCGATGTGTAAATTCCGTGCTCAGGAAATAGATGGCAATAAAAACAGTTTTTCGAAAAATTTCGTCTAGTGACGGTATTGGATTAAAGGTACGATATATACAAAAGGAGATACACTTGAAATAAAACTCCATAACAACCTGTTTGGCCAGCACTTAAAGCAGGCGAACTTCACTCTGAAATAAGTTTACAGCTGTAAAAATGAGGGCTTAAAGGCTACTTTTACATAGAGATAATAGGTATGTCATTCCTATTAGAAGAATATGGAATGGAGGGAAAGCTTATTATTTAATAACACAACATTGATTTAATATCTTGATTGAAACTTGCTACGTGCTACGAATATTCATCATCATCATCATCAGCTCATATACGTCCCACTGTTGAGATCGAGCCTTTTGCATAATGTGAGGGCAATTGACCTACTGCACCACGATGGTCAGGCAGGCTGGTTTAGGGTTTTACTTCGAGTTTTCCTTCTCTTGCACAGTTGTTATATGCGTAATACATCCCTTATTCGACTTTTACGGCACCCACGGGGCAGGGGTAAATTGTATTCTTACTCCGTCACCATATGGAAACTACGAATCATCATCATCTTGCTCTTATCCCAATTACAATGACGCAATATGTCATTTGTTTTAACATATTGCAAAAAGTTTCGGCAATGACTTTTATGACCGGCCGCCTGCCTGACGTCAACCCTCCTTGGAAATGTAATCGTTGACCCAAATGGTACTAGATGGAGTTGGTCCGGGTCAATCTAGGGCTCTTAGTCGTCTTTTACGACATCCACGAGCAAAGCAAGGGTTGGTAGTATTCGAAGCCGCTATCACACAGCATATGGAAACTACGAATATGACCACCATTATATTTATAGTGGGTATCATAAAAGACTACTAAGATTTACGTCTAGCTGGGCCAGTTGCTGATGTCTTCTGGTTGACAACCTCGTCAGGCAAGTAACCAGTCATAAAATATTGCTAAAATCTTTGCAATATATCCATGTTGTTAAAAAAGTACCTACATATTGCGTCGATCCCAAGTAATTAGGATAGAGCAAGATAATGATGAAATAAAGGTTTGGCTATATGCTTTTTCACCCCTTTAGGGTTGAATTACCAAAAATTATTTCTTAGTACTCGCTTACCCTAAAAAGAGATCTGAGTACGAACTTTAAGGTTCTTAGCCCCAGAGTGGTTTCGGCTATGTGCTTTTCACCCCCTTAGAGGTTGAATATTCAGATATTATCTCTCAGTGCTCGGTAAGTGAGCATTAAAAAAGAAATCTTGAGATAACCCAATAAAGATAACCATGTACTAAATTGAACGTTCCTAGGTCCAGTGGTTTCGGCTATACGGTTTTCACCCTTATAGCGGATAAGTCTCCAAAAAATCGATGTTAAGCCTCGCTTAACCCAAGAAAGACGTGTCTGGGCCCAATGATGTCGGTTGTACGTTCGCTCCTCGGGGTTATATTTCATCCCCATGTAAATTGAATTTTGAAAAACGTTAGAACAAATATTTGTTTATTCCTTATCAATTGCTTTAATACAAAGTGTCATGATTTTTATTCTTCGACAATGATAAATTTCTCTACAAAATGTCATCCCCTGTTTCAACTCCTCCTAGCCATTTTTGCACTATAAAAAGTTTTAATCTATCTCTATAGCAAATGTCATCAAAACCGGTCCAGTGGTTTCGAAGTGAAAGCGTAACAGATGGACAGACAGACGGACAGATAGACGGACAGACAGACGGATAGAGTTACTTTCGCATTTATAATATTAATTAGTAAATATATATATAAAATATTAATATTAGTATAATTAGTAGTACATTAGTAAAATATTAGTGAAAATTAGTAAGCATATAGTTTTTAGTGGTATTTGGCAAGTGGTACTGCCACTGTAGTCACGGTTTTGGTATGCTATTTATTAGTTCTTAGTTGCCCGTAAAGCTCATGAAAACTGCCTGAGAGACCACACGAGTAGAATGAGCATACAACAACAGCAGCGATTGTTAACCCACCAAACTTATTGCAATCTGTAATGAATAACTCAAATGTTTTTACTTACAATGTATTTTTTCCCCTAAAATGTATAAAACCTTAGTCCTATCAAAGAAGCAATAGACAGAGCTAAAAAGAAACACGAGTAATTGCGTACTTGCACGCTAAACAAGATAATTATTGCTTGATTATTTGTCTTACAGTATCCGGCGCTAAATATAACACATCAACTCTTGGAAAGAGACAATTAATTAATTTTGGCATCGTAGGGGTTCGTCCCTGTTGCACACTACCTGTGTGATGTCGCACGAAGCCGTAACAGTCTGGTATCTAATAGGAGCTGTTAAAAAAATGATGATTTTTTATTACTACATAAAATAAACTTGATCTACAAGCGTTTCTTCTAAGTTGATATGGTTTTTACAACTTTATATATAAAAAGTAGCCTTAATATATTATGTATTATATTGTGTATAATTATGTTATGTAATGGTTAGACAAATTTTTTGTGTTTCCTCCAGCGGAATCGAGGATGGTTTAGATTAATAATGGGACCCGGTAGATGGCGCTGCGATCCATTTTATTCGAATTACTTTTATTTTTAGATTTGAACAGTGTCTTTTCGGCCAGCTAGTATATATATACTAGCTGACGCAACAGACGTCTTCTGTTCAAATAAAATAAAAAGAATTCTCCGTTTAGGAGGAGTTCAGTGACATACACACGTAAACAAGAAAATATATATATATATATATATATATATATATATTAGGGTGTCCCAGACTATAAGGGCGAAATATTTTTTTACAGATTGAGACACGCATACCCTCTTATTTTGTTCCATTTGACCTTAAAAACTGAAATAATAAATATTATTGAAATCAGATAGCGATAACCCGTGCCGACTTGATGTCAAACTATGAATATAAAAGTTTGTATGGAAACTGTAGGGGAATATTTTAACTTTATATTTATTTTTTAAATAAAACAATGGTACTTTGATTATGTATTATATTTATTATTTATTACGCATATTCATTATTTAAAAGACATTATTCATTAAATTTTCTTTTTAATGTTTGTTTGTTATAGTCAGGATATACCTTTCTGTGTTCTTGTACGCAACGTAATAAATATTGTTTTTGTTCTTCGTCCACTGTGATTAAGCCATGAAAGTCTTGCATCAACTTAACAGCTCTTTCAGCCGTATCATTACCTGCTTTCAGTAACTGCACTTTCATTTTAGCGTGTTGAAATGAAGTATTAATAGGCCACGAAGTAGAACACTCCATGAGAAAAATGTCATCGATTTTGAGTCGCCTGAAAAAAGATCTGCTGTTTATGGAGGCAAAGTCATCGATGTTAAAGTTAAAAGCAATCGTTCTAGGCCACTGCTGCTTCACGACAACGCAAGACCACACACTGCACAACAAACAATCATTAAGTTAGACGAGCTACAATTAGAATGTCTGCGACATACACCGTACTTCCCGGATCTTGCTCCAATAGATTACCATTTTTCCGGTATTTGGACAATTTCTTACAAGGAAAAAAAATCAACTCTGATGCGGCATTTTTGAAGGCGGTTAGGACAAACCGCCTTCAAAGAGTTTATTGATACTCGCCTCTCATGGTTTTTCTAGTAAAGGGGTCAATGACCTACCTATGACATGGCAAAAGTGTATAGATAACAACGGTGCATACTTTGATTAATTAAATATATTTTACAAAAAAGAAATTGACTTTATATTCCTCCCGTACAAAACGTCAATTTCATATGTCAGGACCTATGATGACCTATTTAATATATGACACCTGGATGACCGAGCTCAGCTCGTTCATTTTATTTTAGTAATTTTGTTTTTTTTTTGTAAAATATATCTAGATATGGGATATTATATGCACATAACATCTGTGCAAGAGAAGGAAATCTAGAAATGAAACCCTATATCAGCATATCTGACCAACATGGTATAGCAGGTCAATTTTCCTCCCATTGTGGAGTAGGTCCGAGCCCAACAGTGGGACATATATGGTCTACGATGATGAAGATATCTAGATATTAAAGTTATATGTACTGATTATTTAAATAAATAAATAATGATCATTCATTTTCATTATTTCAGCAGAAACTAAAATTCGAGGTATTTTTTTTTTGTGGGTAGGCTGCGGTCAGCGCGCCTCCGCACCACTCCGTCCGGAAAATTCGAGCTATGGGTGAAAACTTGGCTGGATTAAGAGACTGCTCGATTTTATCGATCGACAGTGGCTCAATTTACCTTCACATTCCAATTTTATATTTTTCATGGCCTAACACCGTATCAATATGAAGTTTTCTTTAGAACTTATCTAGATCGATTTATTGCCCCCAAAACCATCTGCATACTAAATAAGAGGAAACTCGTTGGAGCTGTTGCCCAAATTTTGAATATTTAGGAATATACAAGAATATCTCGTTTAAAAGTTTTAGATTAATATAAGGCACGTTGTTCAATATATATATTTCAAAAAGAAAATAGCAGCCTGAAATGACTTAACAGGCGAACCTATTATCCATAGTGTAAAAGTGGCAACATTTTATTAACATTTAAATTGCCTTTAATGTTGGTTTTAATAATTTCTTAGAGTGTTAAATTAAACTCATTAATATTTGTGCTAACTCGATAATATTTGATTAAAATTGTGAAGTTAATTTCACATAAATTATTAAAAGTTTTATCTTTGGGATGTGTAGTAACTACATAGTTAAAAGTTTTTTCTTCACGGTAGGCTAGTGTTGCCCAAAAAAGTCTTGGTCTTGCGGTCTTGGTCTTGGTCTTGCGAGAAATGCGAGACCGAGACCAAGACCAAGACCGCTTAATTTTTGCAAGACCAAGACCAAGACTGGCCCTGCAAGACTTGAGCAAGACCAAGACTGGGCCTGCAAGAGTCTCGCGGTCTTGCATTTAATTCAAATCACCATTTCAGCTTATATACGGTTGAGCTCGTGTCTTCTACATAACAGGAGGAGAATCGGCCGTGGCCGGAGGGGAATCGCCACGGTGATCGGCCGTGTTGTTACAGGTCATACATGTCAAGTTTTCCTTCTCTTGCTCCGATGTTATATATTATAGCCCTTAGTCGTGGGTTCGCAGTCACGGGTAAAATAGGGGGTGATGAATTATATTCTTACTCCGTCACTACACGGCAAGTCAAATCAGTCTTGAGATATCCATCTATTGGCCAATCGATTCCCAATGTTGGTGTTGGCTTTTCAGAATTACTCTTCGGAAAGGCTTAAGGACAAAAATACCGTAATCACGAGAGTGCTCTTGCCCATTATACATATTTATATATCCGTTTATTCATTAGCCCATCGACGTTCACTGTTGGACATAGAAATATGCCTACAATTAATCTATATAAATGTCCATGTAGGGACAGAGTACGATCACCATCAGGCAGTACATGAAGCGTTGCTCCCAGTGCTATTTTGCCTCTGCCACGACTCACCCCAATCCACTAGTGGTTGGGGCGGTAAACTACGTCCCCTCAAAAATATCCGCGGTCCGACGTCCTCGTCATCTTCTTGAAGAAGAAGATGACGCTATTATGATCGCCCAAGAAAGGACCTACACAGCTCGCGCAGCGATAACAGATAAAACTCCGCGGTATCGGCCTCGCTGTCGAGGTCGAAAACCGCGCCGCGTAAAAGTCATTAACCTAAACTTGGCCATGCCCACTTTGCTCTCAGCGACGCCCCGAGCCGAGGTCCGTTCCCCACAGGGGGGAGCCCTCGGGCGATGTTAGCTTAACTTACTTACCGGGTTGAGAGCCATCAGCGCTTACTCATTGACCGCGTTAAGCTGTCAAGGTCATCTGCGACCAACAGCTACACACACACAAAAAAAAAGACAGAGTACGAATATAATTCACCACTCTCTTACCCGTGGATGTCGTATCAAATCGGATCGGGCAATGGTGTTAGGAACCCATGAAAAAAAATTGAAATAAAAATATCGATTCGTTAATGAATTGAGAGACATGTAAGTTCTCAATTTTGTCATCGTTATTTCGTGTAAATTGATTAAAATGTATAAAGAAATGATACTTAATCTACAACATATTCGTATTTTGTTAAATGTTCATTAGAATTTGAATAAATCAATGATTACGTTTGCATAAGCAAGACAAACTTCGCTTTAACATAAATCAGCTGATCGGCCGATGACCGTTGATGAGTCGCCTTTGTACCTACGTAACCATTGAAAGGTTCGCGCAAATCTAATACCTATTTATACTGTCGAAATTTTACATGCTTACATATATCCTGTCTGTACATACCTACATAATGCATAAAATTTAAGGCATAAACTCTTAGACACACATTTTTGTAATCACTATAACTTTTACGTTATATTGTTTTTGTATAATATACATTCTAATTATGATCTATGACTGTTGAACTACAACATACATGAACAGTTGTCCCATAACCTGATACACCCTGTGTATATAACATATGTGCAAGAGAAGTGAAACTAGAAAGAAAACCCTGTACCAACATGTCTGACCAGCGTGGTATAGTAGATCAATTTTCCTCTTACTGGAAGGAAACTTAAGCCCAGCAGTGGCACTTTTATGAGCTGTGACGATGACGACGAATATCATACATTTTACAAGTATTAAAACCATAAAATTTTAAATCAGTTTTATATGTTCTTGAATAAATAGTATATTAAGAGCTACATGGATCCGGCGGCCAAAGTATTTATATAGGCAATAGAGCAACAGGTTTTTTCAAGTATCCAGAGTATCAGTAACTAAACTGGAAATACAATAGATACATACCACTTAACTTGAAGGGAAATATAAACAATCGCATTAATTGTAAAATATCGCATTGATTATAAAATGACATAAAATTTATTGTATCAACTGCTTCGTGTGGTGACGTCTTAAGAAAATAGGGTCGAAAGTCCTGTCATAAGAGTAGTAACGCTGTCTAATGGAACACCAGGGGAATAGAAGAGTAATTTTCTCCAGTGGTAAGTATTGTATTCAATAGTGAACTATAGGCTAGCAGATGGATAGATAGGATAGGATATTTGATTAATTTAGTTGGATTTTTCATTGCCATGATAAATTACTGTTACGTTATTCTAACTGCAAAACTTTGCAAGACTCTTGCTGCAATACCAAGACTCGGGTGCGCAAGACCAAGACCAAGACCAAGACTCGGGTGCGCAAGACCAAGACCAAGACGAGACCAGGTGTGATGTTGCAAGACCAAGACCAAGACCGGTCCAAGTCTCGTCTTGGTCTTGCATTTGGGCAACACTACGGTAGGCAACAGCCTGGCTGTGTCTCCGTTATTACAAATGTCCATGTGCGGCAGTATCGCTTACCATTAGGTGTGCTGCTTGTTCGTTTGCCATCATCGGCAAAAGAAAAAAATATCATCATCATCATTACAGCTTATACCCACTATTGGGCTCGAGCCTCTTCCACAATAGGAGGGAAATTGACCAACTATACCACATGGTCAGACGTATTGGTATAGGAATTTATTTTGAGTTTTACTTCTCTTTTATAGATGTTATATGGATATTATATCCCTTAGTCGCCTTTTACAACACCTACGAGCAAGAAAGGCAGTGGTGAATTGTATTCTTACGTCGTCACCACACAAAGAAGTTACATGATATTTTTGGTAAATTAAAACCTTTTTATAAAATTGGATTCATTATTTTAAATTAGATGGCAAATAGTTTGTACTAACTTTAGTTATTTGATAATACTTCTACGAGGCTTATGTTATTTGATAAATTATGCAATGAAAGTAAGTTTAGTGATATAATAATTAAAACTATATTATATTAAAAAGAAATAATATACATATAATGTAAAGAAATTTATAAATATGTATATACCAAATACTACTACAATTAAATAAAGTATCAGCAATTTGACATTGCACGTTCGAAAATTGATATAAATTGTCACTGTAGATGATGTCAATGGCCGAACTGTCGCACTACCTGTATCGTTTTACCATCTTAGATTTTTATTAATAGTACCTATTTTATCTATAATCTTCGAAATATAAGTGACTATCAAGAACGTTTCATTTTTACGAAAATTATAAATACATTTTAATAAGATTAAGTTGATGCATATTTATACTTTGAGCGTAAGTAGAACTTATTATTTTACGTTTTCGTTTCGCAGAATAAACATGTAGTTTTTTTTTTGCAGACAATTAATTGGGAATTAATTTAAATTCGTTACATATTTATGTAATTTAGTCGTCAATTTTTAGTTTTAATTATTACAATGACGAAGGTTTCGACCTTGTAAAGATACAAATAATTACTACACTCATAAAAATGTAGAGACATCTAATTAAACAGCATTCTATTACACAAAAACGTTATGATATTAAAGCCATGTTGTAATATTGTTAACAATTCAGAAAAAATATGAATATAATCTATGTATCAGGTATAATCTGATAGTAAAAAGAAATAGAGTAGAATAAAAATTTGTTTACAATTACGATTAGGATCTTTATGAGCGAATAATAATGAAGCAGGTAGTATATATACAGGATGTATCAGGTTATGGGGCAACTAATCAAACGAGAGCTAGTTTAGGTGGGCCGAACTCATGAATAAATTTGAAATATAAATATCGATTTGTTAATGAATTAGAGACATGTAAAGTTTTCAATTTTGCCATCGCTTTTTCGATTGAAATATATAAAGTCAATGATACTTAATCTGCAACATATTCGTACTTTGTTAAATGTTCATTAGAAATTGAATAAATCAATGATTACGTTCGCATAAGCAAGAAAAGCTTCGCTTTAAATCCGCTGATGGGCCGATGGCTGTTAACGAGTCGACTTTTTACCTACGTTTTGCAAGCGTTTGCGCAAGTAATACCTATTTATACTGTCGAAGCTTTACATGCCTACATGTGTCCTGTCTGTATATGCCTACATAATACGTAACATTTAAGGTACAGACTCTTGAGGAGGAGGCCTGAGCCCACAGTGAGACATTTATAGGCTGAGATGATGAGGTAGTATAATTTTGTTTTATTTAATATTTAATTTACACGCATTTTTCATTGATAATCTCAATTCATATACGTCCCACCGTTGGGATCGGGTCTACTCAATTGTGGGAGGGAATTTGACTTACTATACCACGCTGATCAGACGTGTTAGGATAGGGTTTCATTTCGAGTTTTCCTTCTTTTGCATCGATGTTATCTGTATTTAATCCCTTAGTCATAGTCGTAGTTTACCATACCTACGGGTATGATAGGGGGTCGTGAATTATATTTTTACCCCGTCCCCACACGGAAGTCATTGATAATAGTCAAAAGTTATGTATGAATAAATACGACAATTCTAAAGTAATATTATTACCTATTCAGCCCTCTAAGAGATTCTCAACAATCGAATGAATACCGCATCAATGTTCTCGGAGTGATTAATTGGAGAAGATATCATCGCTGGAGACAGTGCCTATGTGACAGGGCTTAAATCTGGATTCTTATGGGAAAATACTTGTGTGAGTAGGTTAGATTAAAATATTCCATAATTTTCATACTTGGCCATGGTACTAGCGTTCGGTGTTCTAACAGCTATTATTCACTTAATTGGTACTCGTCTAGTTGGTTTTTACAACACCGTAGGGACACAAAGTCTTCATAAACCGTTGGTATCTTTATAGCAACAAATTATACATATACAGACATACGCGTAACTCAATCACTTTTCACAACATAATTATTTATCTTTCACCATGTATTGTGTAACTCTACATAATAAAGGTTTCAAAACTTCGAGTTTAATATTGAGAGATTCTTTAGGGGGCCTTGAAAATATTTAATTAAACTTTCGCACAATTCAATATTTATCATTTAGAACCTCAATATAAGCAATAATCACAGGATGAAGACATTTTTAGAATAAACCTATCAATGCCGTTGATTTTAAAATACGACGTTTATTTTAAATCAATGTTTTTCTCACCTCTCTTACTGTTTTCAGAACTGTACCACATATATATATAAAAGGCCATTTTCTTGAAATGGTTCACTCAAATACATTGATTAATTTATCATCCAGTACCACACTAGGAGGCAAAGGGGTAAGTTTCAATTAATACAAAACTATGCACATGGATATTAAAAGCTTTACATATACCTTTTTTTTTTCTTCTTTTTTTTGGGGGTGGCTTACGGTTGGCGCACACCTCGCACCACTTCATCCGGGACGGCAGAGGGGCGTAAGCACGCCCACCCGCAACACACGTTGCCTTCGTCGTTGGACCGACCACCAGAGCAGAGGGACTTGTCGTCATTGGTCAGTGGCCCGACGGAATACTCCTCTAGGAGTATTCCGTCGGGCCGACGGTCGATGGGCGGGTCCATCGTCCCCCCCCTCGGGGAGGACGTCGGTTTTTCCTCACACAGTCGGCCTCTCGGCGAGTGACGGACTAATTCCCCGGTCCAGTCACCCGCGGCCTCGGCTAGGGCGGCATCAGGCGCGGGTAATCGCACCTGCGCCGCCTTAGTCACCGGCGGCGGTTCGCGTCATCGAGAAGACGCTCCTCGCGCACGCGCTCCGCCGCCTCCTTCCGCGAGACTACTGCCTGGCTGCGACCACGTCCTAGTTCCTGACGCTGTCAAGCATCGCCCTGGCGATGGTCGGCAGCGTCAGGTCAGCACCAATGATTGCGACGAGTTCACGACGCTGCTCTGCCCAAGCGGCACAAACCTCGGGCGCATGTTGCGCCGCGCCGAGTCCTCGTCGCAATGGTAGTGGTGGCAGGACGGTGCTTTACATATACCTGTAAAAATGTCGAGATTCTTTTGATAACATCTAATTTTACTTGTTTCTTGAAATATCCATAAACTCGTTGTCATCTTTTCATTTGAGCGTGTTTGAAAATGCGACTAAGGTACATCAAAAAACCTTCAACGTTAATTAAAAAAAAATCTTCAAATGATGTACCATTTTAACCTATTTGGCCAGCGCATTCTAGGCCTATTTCTCTTCTATTGTGAAGGAGACGTTTTCAGTGTGGATTCAGACCGAACGTAAGAATACGCTTTTTTTTTTTTTTTTTTTTTTTTTTTGGGTGGGCTATGGTAAGCGCACGCGCGGTCCTGTACGTCCGGGGCGATGAAAGGACGGCGCGCGGGCCCATAACCCACCCGTACCCACGTCACCTCGTTGTTGGGCCGACCACCGGAGCAGATGTCACTTGTCGTCAGTGGTCGGCCCGACGGAATACCCTTTCGGGTAACCTCTCGACCTGGGACGTCGGTCGCCGTCGCGCGGTTAGCCTCTCCGCGGGTGATGGACAATTCCCCGGTCCGATCACCCGCGGCCTCGGCTAGGGCGGCATTAGGCGCAGATACTCGCGTCTGCGCCGCCCGAGTCGCCGGCGGCGGAACGTGTCGCCGAATAGAAGCTCTACTCGCACACGATCCGCCGCCTCCTTCCGTGAGATAACGGCCTCACAGAAGGCGGCGACCGCGTCCCAGTTCCTGACGCTGACGAGCATCTCCCTGGCGATGGTCGGCAGCGCCAGGTCGGCACCGATAATTGCGACGAGTTCACGGCGATCCTCCTCCCATGCAGCACACTCCTCGAGCGTGTGCTGCGCCGTGTCCTCGTCGCAACTGCATTGGTGGCAGGACGGTGTGCTCTCCCTCCTGACAATCTTGTGCAGGTACTTCCCGAAGCAACCGTGCCCCGTCAGCACCTGCACCAGTCGGAAGGAAAGCACCCCGTGCGTCCGCTTCAACCACTCCATCAGCACCGGCTGGAGGGCCTCGACGGTCCTAACACCATACCGAGGACTCTCTAGCCGGACTGCCCAACGGGCAATGACTTCTCGGCGGGCGTCGACCCGCCAGGCGGTGATCTCTGTGATGGAGACCATGCCGCCGCGGGCGCGCTTCTCCGACACCCGCCGATAAATGTCGGCGAGCATCTCCGCCTCCAGGTCCCACGGGGGGGTTCCGGCCAGGAGGCACGCTGCCTCCGTCGCCACCGTGCGGTAACCGCGTACGGCCCTGATCGCCATGACCCTCTGTGGTCGCCACAGGAGGGCCCTAAGACGGACGGTCAGGGACCCCGCCCACACCGGTGCGCCGTACAGGGCCATCGACCGGATCACCCCCACGTACAGCTGTCGGCACGTAGCACTGGGTCCGCCCACATTCGGCATCAGCCGCGAAAGGGCGGACGCCGCGCCGACAAGCCGGGGAACTAGTCGATGGAGATGCTCCCGGAACCAAAAATGCCCGTCGAGCACCAGGCCCAAGTACTTCATGTGGGCCTGGATGCTGATGGTGACCGACTTCACGGTGATCGAAGCGCCGGCGGGAGGCCCGGCGGTACGGAGGCCATGGAACAGAAGGGCCTCCGTCTTTTCCAGGGCTACCCTCAACCCCAGCGCTTCGATCCGCCTGACAATCTCCTCGGTGCCGAGAGTTACCAGGCGTGCCGCCTCCTCTAGCGTCCCACCCCGGGCTGTGACGAGTGTATCGTCGGCGTAGCAAATTACGCCCAGCCCGGGTGGGAGGCTTCCTCTCAACGCCCAGTCGTAGCCGATGTTCCACAGGGTCGGACCCAGAACCGACCCCTGCGGGACACCGCACGTCATGGGCGTTCGCACAACGTCCCCTACTCGGTCAACGTAGAGGACGCTGCGCCCCTCCAAGTAGTCTGCCACCAGCCGCCTGAGGTACACGGGCACCCCGTGATACCTCAGCCCCTCCCTGATGCAGCTGAATGGCAGACTGTTGAAGGCGTTGGCGATGTCCAGGGACACCGCCAACAGGACTCCTCCGCCGGTGACGGCCTCCGCTACCACGGCCTTCAGGCGCAGCAGGGCCGCGATCGTCGAACGCCCTCTCCGAAAACCAAACTGGGCGTCCGACAAATCGGGCCCGTCCCCGACGAGGTGCCGCTCGATGCGGGCAGCCAACACCCTCTCCAGCAGCTTGCCCGCATCATCGAGCAGCACGATGGGCCTGTAGGCCGAGGCCGACTCGGGAGACCGTCCCGGCTTCGGCAGGAGAACCAGCCTCCCCTCTTTCCAGCACCCAGGGAACTGTCCGGACGACAAACAAGCGTCGAACAGTCCCCTGAGGCGTGGTCCCAGGTGTTCGAGGACCAGGGCCAGCACACGGTTCGGAATACCGTCGGGCCCGGGGGCGGTGGATTTCACTCGCATACGCGCCACCGCCGCCCCCATTTCCGGCTCCGTGATGGGCGGAGCACTTTCATCGTCGGCCTCCCGGTCGCTGTCCGGCGAAGCCATGACCGGGGGCGTGTGCTCCGCCCGCCGTGGAAAGAGGTCCTCGACAACTCTGGTGAGGAGGCTAGGCTGGAGAGTCTCGGTGAGGGGGGGGCCCCGCCCGCGGAGCTTATTCAGCGCCGCGAGGTAGGGGCGACCCCAGGGGTCACGCTCGAGACTGTCCAGCATCTCCCGCCGACTAACGTCCTTGGCGGTACGGACGAACGTAAGAATACGCTAGGAACGATTTGTTTTATGTATTTATATATAAATTTCTTGTGTAAGTCTGTCTCTGAACTCCTCCTAAACGGCTGGACCGATGTTGATGACTTTTTTTGTGCATGTTCAAGGGGATTCGACAATGGTTTAGTTTCACAATTGGACCCGGTAGGTGGTGCTTATTTGAACAGTACAACGTCTGTTGGGTCAGCTAGTGTTAATACGAACACCTTTACTATGAAATCTTTTAACAATTCTTTCTCCATAAATTTACTGTATCTACAACTAATTATCAGAACCTATGTCACCGCACGGAAAATATATGTAAGTAAGACCATAGAATATAGTAGAATAATTCTGTTTTCAGGAATGGGATATTCATTTTCGATGGCATAGTATTAAAATGTTTTTAAGTATTGCGACTACTATGTCATGTTCTGTGTCTAACTTTGACATATTTTCAAGGATTTCCTCAAAAGGTATGTTGTATATTAACAAGAAAATTGTCTTAATTAAATTTCACTAGATGGCGTTGTACAAAATTTTAAATCGCACCATGGTTTCGTTACAAAAATGTAGATATGTGTATCCGGATTTATATTTTGTAGTTAATTAAGAGAGGACCGCGAGGCGTGGCGTTAATCGCCACGCGACGATCGCGGTCACCCTCGCCTATAGATGTTTCAAATCAACAAGGAATTCGGTCTGGTAATGGTTGCATGATTCGCCAACAGTTAACCGGTTAACAGGCGCGCAGAAAATATTCAAAAATCATCGGATTTTTCTATGGATGATTGTAATTCAGAAAGTAAATTCACATCGAAAAAGTGTAACTTAAAATGAATTAATATGTAGATCTGGTTGGACAGCGTGACATTGTGGGCTTTGCGTTGAGTATGTTAGACCGAAAATAAGAATAAGGCAAAAGAGATCTGTGATATGATTCATGTGACCAAATAAATTAACAGACAGGCAGACACAAAAAAATTACAAAAACCATTAGATTTTCTCTGTGAATGAAATACAATATCTCCATATATTTTTCTCAAATATTTCACATGTATAAATTTTGTTCCTCAACTGTTTTATGGTTTATAGAAGATAGAGTTTGTCTATTATATTTGTAGATAGATATTTGTTTATACTAGTGGTCGTCGATTGTCGAAATTCGACCACAATTCATTTAATTTTATTTTCTGCTACACATTTTTTTTAAATTATATATATAATATCTGGTTGACTGGTATATTTTTTTGTATTTTTGCCAAACTTATTTAGATAGAATACAAAAATTAGAATTAGATTAGATTATTAGAATTAGAATTACAAAAAGAGAATCATAACAACACCAAGATTCGATCCCACGCTATTTGAATGCTAAAACAAAACAAAAAAAACTGGACAACAGAGTGATAATAGCCCAACTGAACTATTGTCACACTTGACGGGGACGGCGAATTTTGAATTCTTATTCTTTTAAAATTTAATGTCATTGTATTGATTTGCTAAAACCACCGACAAAACAACATTTCTATAAATAAAACCTAGCTAGATCCCCCGAAACCTCTAATATGCCAAATTTCATCAAAATCGTTGGAGCCGTTGCCGAGATCCTGAATATATATAAATATATAATATAATATGTTGTATTTATATTGAGCAAGCCGTATTTCACTAATAACTAATGTATAAGTACAAATATTTATTAGATATTTTCCTCATAAGTACATTTGACCAGATACTTTAATCATAAACAAAAATGTAAATGTGTGTATATATGTGTCGATTGCCGTGTGGGTAATGTTTTTTTTTCAAATATATTATTATATCAAATTGTAATTTTGTTCACATCTACGCAATATATTCTTTAACTGTGCCAAATTTTATACTTGTCTATTTGTTTAATTTTCGTAAAAAGGGGTGCAAATTTTGTGCTTCGTGTATATAGATCTAGTAACGTGTGACGAAGACTTAATATAGACCAACAAGACGAACATAGTGATAGTTTATGTAATAAATTCTATTTTTAATAGGGAATTGAATAATGAGCAATTGAATGTCTTACAGCTTCAACGGCCAATATAATTAGTGCACATACCTTAAACTAATTCTATGAATGTACATACAATTGTGTTAACATATGTCTCACTTTTGGCCGCAAATCACCTTTGTAATAAAAATAAATTGGACTATTATAATAGTGATCGCCTGATAGGTTGGAATTCTAACTTTTGTTAGCTACGTCCATCGCTTATCACATACGACATCCTCGTTTGGTGACATATAATATTTTTCCTTAGCCGTATGAAATTCTTAGTAGTACATGAAATAATGATTTCTGATATTTATGCAAGTATTACACATTGTCAAGAAAATTATGTCATGGATTTCATCGGGAGGACTCAGTTTGCTCACGACTATGAACGCTGTAAAGTGTTCGAAACGTCCGGCAATCAAAAATCAAATACAAATGCGTCAAAATCTGTAAAATAGTTTTATTTACAAAGTGCTTGACATGTATCTTACTAGTGTTATATTTTTAATGTTTGGATTTGTTTATTGCCGAGTTGAGACGGGTGACATATTATATCCCTTTTTTTTGGGGGATGGGCCATGGTCAGTGCACCCGCCGTCTGGCTTCGTCCGAAGTGACACCTGATCCATACGTAGCATGTCGCTTTCGTCGTTAGGCCGACCATCGGTGCCGAGTTCCTTGTCTTCAGTCGTCAGCCCGATGGAAGACCCCGGTCGCGGGGTACCCTCCCGTCACGAAGTCTCCCCTCGGGGACGTCGGTCACCGTCGCGTGGTCGGCCACTCGGCGGGTGACTGTCTAAATCCTCAGTCCAGTTACCCGTGGCCTCGTTTAGGGCGGCATCAGGCGCAGTCAATCGCGCCGACCCAGTCGCTGGCGGCGGGCAGCATAGTCGTGGAGGCGTTCCTTCCGCGCGCGCTCCACAGCCTCATTCCGTGAGACGACTGCCTCGCACAAGGCGGCGATCGCGTCCCAGTTCCTGATGCTGCTGTGCATCGCCCTAGTGATGGTCGGCAGCGTCAGGTCGGCACAGATGATTGCAACGAGTTCACAGCGTTGCTCTGCCCACGCGGCATACACCTCGAGCGTGTGCTGCGCCGTGTCCTCGTCGCAATCGCAGTGGTGGCAAGACGGTGTACTCTCCCTCCTAACGACCGTGTACAGGTATTTGGCGAAGTAACCGTGCCCCGTCAAAACCTGCACTAGTCGAAAAGATAGCATTCCGCGCTGCCCCTCCAATCAGCGGCCGGTCGACGGTGCGGACTCTGAACTGAGGCCTCTCCAGCCGGACTGCCCAACGGGCAAGGAGGTCTCGACGGAACAAATTCTTTTTCTAAGGAAATGTCACTTCTACTTTTCGCGTAGTAGCTATAAGAATCACCTGAGAATCGAGTAAGCCAGGAGAATAGGTAGCAGTACTTTCCAATGAAAGATATAACTGTGGTCTTAGGCCCGCCTAGCAATTACATATGTTATTCCTACTTGAGTAGGTCCACATCCAATTATAGACGTCGATAGCCTGATGAATGTATAGATAAAGCTCTTATTGGTTTATAAGAAAAGTAAATTACACTGTTGTTTGTAATGTTAGCACGAAATAATCAAACAATAATTATCTAGTTTACTAGAGCGTCAAGATACGTAATTACATGCTTTTATTTATAGCCAGATGCTGTCTGTACTGCTCCCTGAGCTAGGCTAATCTTAAATTATTTTAGTGATAGAATTGATACAATGTAATTAGGAATCATGTATGTTATAGTTAACTAATTATGTACATCAGTCCGTATCCAGGATAAGAGTACGAAACCAAACCAGTTGCAGAAAGGCGTGAGACGGGGAGACGTCATCTCTCCGAAACTGTTCACCACTGCACTGGTCGATGTCTTACAATTTTTTGACTGGACCGGACTCCGCATCAACATCAACGGCGAATACATCACTCACCTTCGGTTTGCAGACGATATCGTCGTTATGGCAGAATCCATGGAGGACCTTAGCATCATGCTCAACGATCTCAGCAGAGTATCCCAACTAGTTGGTTTACGAATGAACATGGAGAAGACGAAAGTCATGCCAAATGCCCATGTCATTCCTGTACCGGTCCCAGTTGGCAATGCGATTCTTGAAGTTGTGGATCATGTTTAGCTAGGACAAGCAGTCCAGTTAGGTAGATCCAATTTCTAGAAAGAGGTCAGCCGATGAATCCAACTCAGTTGGGCAGCGTTCGGGCAACTTAAGAGAATCTTCTCGTACCTGTATACCTCAGAGTCTGAAAACACAGGTCTACGACCAGTGTGTGTTAACAGTGATGACTTACGGCACGACAACGTGGTCCCTAAATGTAGGCCTCATAACCAAACTCAAAGTCGCCCAGCGTGCTATAGAGCGGGCTATGCTCGGGATTTCTTTGCGAGATAGAATTCGAAATCTGCAGAAGAACGGGTGTAGCTCGAAGAATTAGCATGCTGAAGTGGCAATGGGCAGGCTACATCGCTCGACGAACCGACAGCCGCTGGGGAAGAAAGGCTCTTGAGTGGCGACCAAATATCGGACGACGCAGTGTAGGTCGACGCAGAAAACTAGGTGTACCGACGACCTGGTGACAGTTGTTGGGCGTCGTTGGATGCAGGCAGCACAGGATCGCATTCTATGGCGCAACATGAGGAAGGCCTATGTTCGACGTAGTGGACGGGATAGGCTGAAATGATGAATGATGATGATGATAGTTAACTATTTAGTTTTTATTTATATTTTGAATAACAAAAACCTTTAGTTTTTTCGTACCACTTATTTTATATCTGTATCTTAATTAATTACTATAATAAAACCTACTACTTTAATTATTTTCCTTCTGTCATGTTATCGACCTCAACTGATGAACCTTCCAAGGTGATATAAATCCGTAATTGCTTTGTTTGGCAGGCGAGCTGTTAGTTGCCAGAGGTTGTATTGCAGTATTGGGGGTTAATTGTGAGGAAATTGATGAAGGAGTATATATTTCAACACCTCCTACTTTGCCTGTGGGTGTGTAAAAGTCAACTAAGGGATATAATATGCAAATAACATCTGTGTAAAAGAAGAAAATCTCAAAATAGAACTCTATACCAACTGACCATTGTGGTATAGTAGGTCAATTGCCCCTCTTATTGTGGAGAAATCTCGACAGTAAAGCGTATATGCGCTGAGATGATAATTATTTTTACTTATATACATTTTTTTTAATAGAAATTAGAAATTTAAGATATTTCAGAGATTTAAAATAATTTAAACAGTAATATGAAGAATTATATGCCCCAGCGCTGACGGGCCACGGTAGCTTCGCCAAGTGGTGCACAAGATCGTCAGGAGGGAGAGCACACGGTCGTGCCACTACTGCAATTGTGACGAGGACACGGTGCAGCACATGCTCGAGGTGTATGCCGCGTGGGCGGGGGAGCGCCGTGAACTCGTCGCGATCATCGGTGCCGACCTGACGTTGCCGACCATCGCCAGGGAGATGCTCCACAGCGTCAGGAACTGGGCAGCGGTCGCCGCCCTCTGTGAGGTCGTCATCTCACGGAAGGAGGCGGCGGCTCGTGCACGAGAGGAACTCCTCTTCGGTGACACGTGTCGCCGCCGGCCACTCGGGCGGCGTAGGCGCGTGTACCTGTGCCTGATACTGCTCTAGCCGAGGCCACGGGTGACCGGACCGGGGACTTTAGTCCGTCATCCGCAGAGAGACTGACCGCGCGACGGCGACCGACGTCCCGGGACGGGGATGTCGAGAGGTGAGGTTACTCGAAAGGGTATTCTGTCGGGTCGACCACTGAGGACAAGGAACTCGGCACTGGTGGTCGGCCCAACGACGAAGGCGACGTCGATACGGGAGGGTTATGGGCCCGCGCGCCTTCCTTTCGTCGCCCTGGACGAAATGGACCGTGTGTGCGCTTACCATAGCCCACCCATAAAAAAAAGATATATGCACCAACATAATACAACATATAAGGACGAAAACATCCTTGAAATGTACTAGACTAGTGTGCGCGGTAGTTTTGTCTGTATTTAAAGAATAACTCGCAGTTGATTTTTAAAATGTTTATCGTCTTATATCTGTGTAAAAAATATCTACAATTTTATAACCCAAGTACACGAGATCGGGATAGATATCTAAATAAAAGAAATCTTTTGGATAACAGATATTAATATTTTCGGGCATTTGTGTATACAAGATTTAATAGAATGTTATAAATAAATGTTCATTATATTTTATTTCGTTTTATTCGGAGGCCCAGGGGTGAACGCGCTTTTAATAAGTAACATTTAAAACGTAAACATCGTTAACGATGACATTGCCTTAAACTTAGATAAAAATTGTAATATTAATTTGTACTAAAAAAAAAACGTTTTATTGTAATCTGTATTTAATTTTGAAGCAGTTCATTCTCTGAGTTAAAATTTATATTAGAGGGGAATCTGTAGGAACCTTTCAGCCATCCATCCATCAGATTGTAGATGTCCACTGTTGTATGTAGGCCTCTCTACGAGGTACTCCCAGAAACGCTAGATAATATAATGTCTATTATAGTTCTCGGTCTTCTATATAATCTGGCGTAGCGTGGATATGGTGTATGGTACTATGACCTTAATATAATAGTCAAGCTTACGTGCGAGTCGACTTGTAATGACTAATAACTAATAATGTTAACTTATCATTGGTGAAACAATTTTTTAAATTAGTTTAGTAGTTTAAGCATGAAAGTGTAACAAATAGGCACTCATTTTGGTATTTATAATATTAGGATTGTAAAGAAATAATAATTTCAGATTATTATATGTTGGGAGGAAGTGGAAGCGTAAGCATTTTTTATCAATTTAAATGCACAATCTTGATGAGTTTTCCCCGGAATAATACATGCTGTTTTATTTTTAATCACGAAAGAAGTAATGTTAGTAAAGTTATTCGATATGTGGCTATGCTATGCTATATCATCTCTTCTAACTCTCATATATTTCTGATCATTTACATCTGATGATCAGGACATCCATATTTGGTACTATGCGAACATTGGCATTCCATCATAGTTGCAATGATGACATAGTTAAGATTGGCAATGTTGTGGAACTCCGTAACCGTAAGCGAAACTATAATTTATTCGAAATGAAAATGTATCGGCAACCGTAACCAAAACTGTTTTATGCGTTTGGAATAATTACGGATAGGATCGTATCTTTATGAGACTCGTCAGGCCACGATTTCTTGTGCTGAATAGGCTACGCGCGCGGGGCCCTCCCCACACCGAGACTCTCCAGCCCGGCCTTCTCACCCGGGTCATCGAGGACCTGTTCCCGCGGCGGGCGGAACACACGCCCCCGGTCATGGCTCCGCCAGACACTGACCGGGAGGCCGACGACGACAGTGTTCCGCCCATCACGGAACCCGAGATGGGGGTGGCGGTGACGCGCATGCGCGCAAAGTCTACCGCCCCCGGGCCCGACGGTGTTCCTAACCGTGTGCTGGCCCTGGTCCTCAAACACCTGGGACCCCGCCTCAGGTGGCTGTTCGACGCGTGTTTAGCGTCCGGACGGTTCCCTGGGTGCTGGAAGGAGGGAAGGCTGGTGCTCCTGCCGAAGCCGGGACGGTCTCCGGAGTCGCCTTCGGCCTACAGGCCTATCGTGCTACTCAATGACACGGGCAAGCTACTGGAGAGGGTGGTAGCTGCCCGCATCGTGCGGCACCTCGTCGGCACGGGGCCCGATCTGTCGGACGCCCAGTTTGGGTTTAGGAGGTCGTTCGACGATCGTGGCTCTGTTGCGCCTGAGGGCCGTGGCGACTGAGGCCGTCACCGGCGGGGGAGTGCTGTTGGTGGTGTCCCTAGACATCGTCAACGCATTCAATAGTCTGCTATTCAGCTGCATCAGGGAGGCGCTACGGTATCACGGGGTGCCAGTTTACCTGAGGCGGCTAGTGGCAGACTATTTGGAGGGGAGCAGCGTCCTCTGCACTGACCGAGCAGGGGACGTGGTGCGAACGCCCATGACGTACGGTGTCCCGCAGGGGTCGGTCCTCGGACCCACCCTGTGGAACATCGGCTACGACTGGGCGTTGAGACGCTAGAAGAGGCAGTAAGCCTGGCGACCTCTGGTACCGAGGAAGTCGTCAGGCGGATCGGGGCGCTGGGGTTGAGGGTCGCCCTGGACAAGACGGAGGCCCTCTTGTTCCATGGGCGCACTATGAGCCCTCCCATCGGCGTCTCGATCACCGTCCACTCGGTCGACATCAGTATCCGGGCCCATATGAGGTACTTGGGCCTGGTGCTCGACGGGCGATGGTGGTTCCGGGAGCATTTCCGCAGGCTCGCTCCACTGTTCGTCGGCGCGGCGTCCGCCCTATCGTGGCTTATGCCCAACGTGGGCGGACCGAGCGCTGCGTGTCGACGGCTGTACGCGGGGGTCATCCGGTCGATGGCCCTGTACGGCGCACCGGTGTGGGCGGGGTCCATGACCGCCCGACTTAGGGCCCTTCTGTGGCGGCCACAGAGGGTCATGGCGGTCAGGGCCATCCGCGGATACCGCACGGTGGCGACGGAGGCAGCGTGCCTGTTGGCCGGGACTCCCCCGTGGGACCTGGAGGCGGAGATACTCGTCGGACTATATCGGGGGGTGACGGGGGTGCGAGCGGAGGGCGGTGTGGTCTCGTTAAGGGATCTCACCGCCTGGCGCGTCGACGCCCGCCGAGACGTCATCGCCCGTTGGGCAGTCCGGCTGGAGAGGCCTCGGTTCGGGGTGCGAACCATGGAGGCCTTCCGGCCGGTGCTGATGCAGTGGTTGGAAAGGCGGCACGGGGTGCTCTCCTTCCGACTCGTGCAGGTTTTGACGGGGCATGGGTGCTTCGTCAAATACCTGCACAAGGTCGTTAGGAGGGAGAGTACACCATCCTGCCACCACTGCGATTGCGACGAGGACACGGCGCGCCATACGCTCGAGGCCTGCGGGGCTTGGGCAGTGCAGCGCTGTGAATTCGTCGCAATCATCGGTACGGACCTGATGCTGCCGGCTATCGCTAGGGCGATGGTCGACAGCGTCGGGAATTGGGACGCAGTCGTAGCCTTCTGCGAGACAGTGATCTCGCGGAAGGAGGCGGCGGTTCGCCTGCGCGAGGAGCGCAGCCTCGATGAGGAGATCCGCCGCCGGCGACTGGGGCGGCGTAGGCGCAACTATCTGCGTCTCATGCCGCCCCAGCCGAGGCCGCGGTTGACGTGACCGGGCATTAGTCCGTCACCCGCTGAGAGGCCGACCGCGTGAGGAAAGACCAACGTCCTCCCCGAGGGGGGACGTCGGTCGATGGGAGGGTACCCCAATAGTAGGGGTATTCCGTCGGGCCGACCACTGACGACAAGTTAACGCTGCTCCAGTGGTTGGCCCAACGACGAAGGCGACGTGGTTTTTGGGTGGGTCGCGGGAGTTGCGTGCTTAAGCCCCTCTGTCGCCCCGGACGGAGTGGTGCGGAGGCGCGCCGACCGCGACCCACCCACAAAAAAAAAAAAAAAAAAAGGCCACGATTTCTTTCGATCAGTCGAAGCTTTTCTTTCGGACTTTCCAAAGGAGAATAATCTAATAATCACCATATTTAGCATTACCCCTTTAAAATTCCCTAAATATATTCGTAAATGAAACTATTCGAAACTGTTTGATAACGTGAAATAATTTCATATACGTAACCGTAAACCTCCGCGTGGTGACGGAGTAAGAACACAATTCACCACTTCCTATATTAACCGTGCATGTTGTAAAAGACGACTAAGGAATATAATATGCACATAACATCAGTGCAAGAGAAGGTAAACTCGAAGTAAAACTCTATACCAACATGTCTGACCAGCATGGTATAATAGGTGAAATTCCCTCCCATTGTGGAGGAGGCCCGAGCCTAACAGTGGGACGTATGTGGGCTCCGATGATGATGAGAAACTTCTATGTTTGTTATATTAGCCTAAATAGAAGGATTATTTCCTTGATGCAAAGTGTCTTAAAAAAAGAGTAGGACTTTATTCGTAAAAATCTGTTGTTAACTCCTAAGCTATTAATCTAAACATTAGATGAGATATTTAACTAAAATTAATTTATAAGTTGTTTATGATTATTCGTTGTATAATATATTTTTATCTATCCAGTTGAGTGTGAGATTTTCTATTTCTTCTTGCCCCTATTATATGAGCGTTATGATATATTCCTCTTTAATTGAGGTTAAAAAGAGCACTATCCTAATGGTGGGCAGCATCCTAGCTGTGTCTCTCACATTGCAGATGTTCATGAGCGGCAGTAGCACTCACCACCAGGTGAGCTGCTTGTCTGTCATCATCATCATCATCACAGCTCATATACCTACATATGTCCCACTGTTGGGCTCGAGCCTCCTCTACAATGGGAGGAAAATTGACCTACTATACCAAGCTGGTCAGACGTGTTGATACAGGGTTTTATTTCGAGTTTTCCTTCTCTTGCATTGATGTTATGTGTTATGTGCATTTTATATCCCTTAGTCGTCTTTTACGACACCCACGGACAAGATAGGAAATGGTGATTTGTATTCTTATTCCGTCACCACATGCATTCTTACTTGTATGTCATTATAAAAAATACTCCTTTAGTTAAAATATTAAGTAATGGTATTTGAACTAGTGCTTAGTGGTGTGCGCATTTTTGCTCTTTATATCAACATTCTAACTTATCGTGTACCCTAGCCATTTCCATTTTCAGCTCGCTGCGAAAAAAAAATACTGATCTTCAGACTTTACGCTGTGTTTTATTCAGAGACATTGGCATCTTTAATTTAAGCGACCCGTCCTAGCTGGATTTATTTACTGATACAGTCGGTTTTTCGTTGCCTAAACCATTGTTGAAATACCAAACATTCTATGTAAGCTTAGGGTTTTGTTATTACGTAAGCATGTAAATGTGTATCAAAATTATTATTGCTTCTACTTATAATGTTTTAAGATTTATTAAATGAATGGCACACGCGGGAATTGAAACTACGGCTCTTGGAAATGCGCTCCAATCATTCTATCAATTCAATTAATTAAAAATTAGCAGTGAATAAGATATGTAGGCTATTTTTATTTCGAAATTCTCACGATATGCTTAACGATCTCAGTAGGGTACCCCAACGAGTTGGTTTACGAATGAAGATGGACAAGACACGACGTTTGCGTTACGTTATAAGCAGAAATGTCGTTATTTAACCTTATACTGTTCACTAAATGCGGAGACAAACTTCACTTGGTTATTTATTAATTTAAAATAATATTTATAAAAACCATAAAAGAATCCTCTTTGATAATGAAATAATATTATTTGAAAATAAAATTGAATAATTAAATTCATTCCATATATGAGTATATAATATGGCGAAAGAGGCAATAATATAATTATCGATAATACATCATCATCATATCAGCTTATGGACGTTCCACTTCTGCTCAACTCTTCTTCATAATAGGTGGGACATACAACACCTATAGACAACACCTACTAGGTATACCACGCTGGTCATAGGCATTATGTTGCATACACGTTACATGTAGCCTTTATGTTGCATACTTGTGTATTACCTGTGTCTTTCACAACACCCATGGGCAAGATAGAGGGTGGTGAATTATATTCTTATGCCATTAGTACATTAAATAAAGAAATTACTATTATTTTTTCTTAGTGCATGTTCTGTTTGCTACTGGGTATGATTGTCTCGCATATATTCAATGTTCTTTGTGATATCGCTACATCATCTGTTTATAGTAGTGTAGGTAGCAATAATCTGCAATGAATTCTAAGTGTAATCCGGCAATGATTAGTCTACATTCATTAACTGTGAGTTTGTAAAATTTGCTGCGACACAGAAATTTATTACTTAAGTAGAAACTGTTCTCTTTAAAAAACTTATCGAGTTATTTATGATATGTAATTCGTATTTTTTGTTAGTAATTTCGTTTTAAACCTTGTTGTTTAGATGATATCCATAAGCAATGCATTGTCGATTAAATAAAGATAGCAATAGACTTTGATTAGAAAAAACAAGCTATACTATAAATTAGGTACAATTTTGACGATAGATGGATTTCAGTAGTGATCAATCTGTATTTGCAGTTATAAATGCTTCTTAATTAATACCTATTAATTGTGTTTCAGTTAGGTTAATTGATTTTCTAATAATGGAAATAATAGTAGGGGTCCCATATTTGTGTATGGATGTGTTTATTAAATTGTATACTAGAAGATTTGATTGCAATAAATACTTGAATCCTCTTTTAAGGGGAATAAGTTATGGACAGTTTTTACAAACAGCATATTTTTCAATTTTAGTAAGTATTTTTAACAATGTATTTTATTTTTCTATTCTATTGTCTGTTGAATAGGAGTTTATTACACAATGTGAATTCAACTTGAATCCAACTCGTCCAACATACCCCAGTGCCTGAAAACACAGATCTACGACCAGTGTGTGTTACCAGTGATTGCTTATGGCACGGCAATGTGGTCTCTAAATGTGAGCGTTATAACTAAGCTTAAAGTCGGTCAGCGTGCTATGGAGCGGATTGTGCTCGGGATTTCTCTGCGAGATAGAATACGAAATATGGAAATCTGTAGAAGAACGGGTATTATCGACATAGCACGAAGAATCAACACGTTGAAGTGGCAGTGGGTAGGAGACATCGCTCGACGAACTGATAACGGCTGGGGAAGAAAGGTTCTCGAGTAGCAACTACGTATCAGACGACGGCCTGGTTAAAGTTACTGGGCGCCGTTGGATACAAGCAGCACAGAACTGAACTTTGTGGTGAAACATGGGTGTGGCCTACGTCCAGTAGAGGACGACAATACGCCTGAAGGATGATGACGATGACGCGATGTGATGACAAATTGGCGTATTATGTCACCTGGTCAGAGAGATTTTTGAAACTTTAGAGTTAATAAATTCTTATAATTTCATAAGTACTCTCATAGAAAAATTAAGGTTTTGTTTTAGCACAGCTCGTTTACAGCGGATACTATCCGATTCCTCACGGGAGCTTTAAAGGAAGTGCCGTCATGGGCTATATGTACCAAAGATATCAATATGACTTGTGTACCAACAAAAGATGTATTGTTATCATGTGCCAATAATAGAACTACAGCATTTCAGGAAACCTCAGCGTTTTGGCATTACACGTGAGTTTCCTGTCACATAAATTTTCTTCTCAGACTATTTAATTCCTAACGCTTAACACAAGTCTTCTCCTTAATGGCCAACAGTTTTGTCACAATGAGAGGTTATAAGCTTTTAATATTGCGCCAATGAAGTAGTTATTTAGAACTAGCGATCCCCGCTTCGCTTTGGCTTCGGTCGTCTTACCCGCGTAGTTGCTGTTCGCGTGGGAATACCGAGATAAAATGTAGCCTATGTTACTCCCTGATATTATAGCTTTACATTGATGAAAGAATTTTAGAAATCGCTTTGGTGGTTTAAGCGTGAAAGCGTAACAAACCAATAAACATACAAACTTACTTTCGCATTTATAATATTAGTAAGGAAGTAAAGATACTACATGTTATAAACTTGTATGCGTAGTTCCTGTTCCGAGATCAAACATAGGATAAGTTATTCCTTATATATACAGCAGATAATAGTAAAATATTGTCAACTAACGGCTCGTCACGGCTCCGCATAGGTGGACAATTGTTTTTAACATTTGGGCTAAACATATATGGACTGTTAAAACGGATCAGAGTCTTGAAAACTTTGTAACCACGATTCAACCCAGAATCGTCTTCAACCAGACAACTCTTACATAATCC